>OY292326.1:12187909-12888909 GCA_958496145.1 Heliothis peltigera | reverse complement strand
TAACCTAACCTAACCTAACCTAACCTAACCTAACCTAACCTAACCTAACCTAACCTAACCTAACCTAACCTAACCTAACCTAACCTAACCTAACCTAACCTAACCTAACCTAACCTAACCTAACCTAACCTAACCTAACCTAACCTAACCTAACCTAACCTAACCTAACCTAACCTAACCTAACCTAACCTAACCTAACCTAACCTAACCTAACCTAACCTAACCTAACCTAACCTAACCTAACCTAACCTAACCTAACCTAACCTAACCTAACCTAACCTAACCTAACCTAACCTAACCTAACCTAACCTAACCTAACCTAACCTAACCTAACCTAACCTAACCTAACCTAACCTAACCTAACCTAACCTAACCTAACCTAACCTAACCTAACCTAACCTAACCTAACCTAACCTAACCTAACCTAACCTAACCTAACCTAACCTAACCTAACCTAACCTAACCTAACCTAACCTAACCTAACCTAACCTAACCTAACCTAACCTAACCTAACCTAACCTAACCTAACCTAACCTAACCTAACCTAACCTAACCTAACCTAACCTAACCTAACCTAACCTAACCTAACCTAACCTAACCTAACCTAACCTAACCTAACCTAACCTAACCTAACCTAACCTAACCTAACCTAACCTAACCTAACCTAACCTAACCTAACCTAACCTAACCTAACCTAACCTAACCTAACCTAACCTAACCTAACCTAACCTAACCTAACCTAACCTAACCTAACCTAACCTAACCTAACCTAACCTAACCTAACCTAACCTAACCTAACCTAACCTAACCTAACCTAACCTAACCTAACCTAACCTAACCTAACCTAACCTAACCTAACCTAACCTAACCTAACCTAACCTAACCTAACCTAACCTAACCTAACCTAACCTAACCTAACCTAACCTAACCTAACCTAACCTAACCTAACCTAACCTAACCTAACCTAACCTAACCTAACCTAACCTAACCTAACCTAACCTAACCTAACCTAACCTAACCTAACCTAACCTAACCTAACCTAACCTAACCTAACCTAACCTAACCTAACCTAACCTAACCTAACCTAACCTAACCTAACCTAACCTAACCTAACCTAACCTAACCTAACCTAACCTAACCTAACCTAACCTAACCTAACCTAACCTAACCTAACCTAACCTAACCTAACCTAACCTAACCTAACCTAACCTAACCTAACCTAACCTAACCTAACCTAACCTAACCTAACCTAACCTAACCTAACCTAACCTAACCTAACCTAACCTAACCTAACCTAACCTAACCTAACCTAACCTAACCTAACCTAACCTAACCTAACCTAACCTAACCTAACCTAACCTAACCTAACCTAACCTAACCTAACCTAACCTAACCTAACCTAACCTAACCTAACCTAACCTAACCTAACCTAACCTAACCTAACCTAACCTAACCTAACCTAACCTAACCTAACCTAACCTAACCTAACCTAACCTAACCTAACCTAACCTAACCTAACCTAACCTAACCTAACCTAACCTAACCTAACCTAACCTAACCTAACCTAACCTAACCTAACCTAACCTAACCTAACCTAACCTAACCTAACCTAACCTAACCTAACCTAACCTAACCTAACCTAACCTAACCTAACCTAACCTAACCTAACCTAACCTAACCTAACCTAACCTAACCTAACCTAACCTAACCTAACCTAACCTAACCTAACCTAACCTAACCTAACCTAACCTAACCTAACCTAACCTAACCTAACCTAACCTAACCGAGTTCAAGGAGGCCGATTTTGAAGCGGTTTTTTGCGTTTTTCACGTACAACAGGCTTGTAGGCACGCATCAACCCTTCAAATTTGACATATCACTGGTGTGACGTCATTTTTTGACTACCCCACTTTTTTGACTTTAGAAAAAAGACAAATTAATTATTTTTTCAAAATTCCTTCAATAGATTTTAACTAAACTACATATTTAGATACTTACCCTTCCTACCTACCTTCCGGAGTCCGCTTCGCGCCTTTGGAGTTAGGTTTGGACGTCAAAATTTTGAATTTTCTCCAAAAAATCGACAAAATTTTAGGTTTTTCGACGAAAACTTAAAAATTTTCCTCTTCATTATTTTCTAAATTCCGTACCTAACGCTAGGGCTCGTCGAGACGCTTCTTTGAGGTATCGCACGACCCTCTAGCTCACACCGAACGTCAAAAATTTGCCGCACAACCGATTTTCATACTTACTGTGAGACGCCAAAATCCACCTAAGTCCCTGTAAGCAAACTAACACCCTTGATAACTTGAGTTCAAGGAGGCCGATTTTGAAGCGGTTTTTTGCGTTTTTCACGTACAACAGGCTTGTAGGCACGCATCAACCCTTCAAATTTGACATATCACTGGTGTGACGTCATTTTTTGACTACCCCACTTTTTTGACTTTAGAAAAAAGACAAATTAATTATTTTTTCAAAATTCCTTCAATAGATTTTAACTAAACTACATATTTAGATACTTACCCTTCCTACCTACCTTCCGGAGTCCGCTTCGCGCCTTTGGAGTTAGGTTTGGACGTCAAAATTTTGAATTTTCTCCAAAAAATCGACAAAATTTTAGGTTTTTCGACGAAAACTTAAAAATTTTCCTCTTCATTATTTTCTAAATTCCGTACCTAACGCTAGGGCTCGTCGAGACGCTTCTTTTGAGGTATCGCACGACCCTCTAGCTCACACCGAACGTCAAAAATTTGCCGCACAACCGATTTTCATACTTACTGTGAGACGCCAAAATCCACCTAAGTCCCTGTAAGCAAACTAACACCCTTGATAACTTGAGTTCAAGGAGGCCGATTTTGAAGCGGTTTTTTGCGTTTTTCACGTACAACAGGCTTGTAGGCACGCATCAACCCTTCAAATTTGACATATCACTGGTGTGACGTCATTTTTTGACTACCCCACTTTTTTGACTTTAGAAAAAAGACAAATTAATTATTTTTTCAAAATTCCTTCAATAGATTTTAACTAAACTACATATTTAGATACTTACCCTTCCTACCTACCTTCCGGAGTCCGCTTCGCGCCTTTGGAGTTAGGTTTGGACGTCAAAATTTTGAATTTTCTCCAAAAAATCGACAAAATTTTAGGTTTTTCGACGAAAACTTAAAAATTTTCCTCTTCATTATTTTCTAAATTCCGTACCTAACGCTAGGGCTCGTCGAGACGCTTCTTTTGAGGTATCGCACGACCCTCTAGCTCACACCGAACGTCAAAAATTTGCCGCACAACCGATTTTCATACTTACTGTGAGACGCCAAAATCCACCTAAGTCCCTGTAAGCAAACTAACACCCTTGATAACTTGAGTTCAAGGAGGCCGATTTTGAAGCGGTTTTTTGCGTTTTTCACGTACAACAGGCTTGTAGGCACGCATCAACCCTTCAAATTTGACATATCACTGGTGTGACGTCATTTTTTGACTACCCCACTTTTTTGACTTTAGAAAAAAGACAAATTAATTATTTTTTCAAAATTCCTTCAATAGATTTTAACTAAACTACATATTTAGATACTTACCCTTCCTACCTACCTTCCGGAGTCCGCTTCGCGCCTTTGGAGTTAGGTTTGGACGTCAAAATTTTGAATTTTCTCCAAAAAATCGACAAAATTTTAGGTTTTTCGACGAAAACTTAAAAATTTTCCTCTTCATTATTTTCTAAATTCCGTACCTAACGCTAGGGCTCGTCGAGACGCTTCTTTTGAGGTATCGCACGACCCTCTAGCTCACACCGAACGTCAAAAATTTGCCGCACAACCGATTTTCATACTTACTGTGAGACGCCAAAATCCACCTAAGTCCCTGTAAGCAAACTAACACCCTTGATAACTTGAGTTCAAGGAGGCCGATTTTGAAGCGGTTTTTTGCGTTTTTCACGTACAACAGGCTTGTAGGCACGCATCAACCCTTCAAATTTGACATATCACTGGTGTGACGTCATTTTTTGACTACCCCACTTTTTTGACTTTAGAAAAAAGACAAATTAATTATTTTTTCAAAATTCCTTCAATAGATTTTAACTAAACTACATATTTAGATACTTACCCTTCCTACCTACCTTCCGGAGTCCGCTTCGCGCCTTTGGAGTTAGGTTTGGACGTCAAAATTTTGAATTTTCTCCAAAAAATCGACAAAATTTTAGGTTTTTCGACGAAAACTTAAAAATTTTCCTCTTCATTATTTTCTAAATTCCGTACCTAACGCTAGGGCTCGTCGAGACGCTTCTTTTGAGGTATCGCACGACCCTCTAGCTCACACCGAACGTCAAAAATTTGCCGCACAACCGATTTTCATACTTACTGTGAGACGCCAAAATCCACCTAAGTCCCTGTAAGCAAACTAACACCCTTGATAACTTGAGTTCAAGGAGGCCGATTTTGAAGCGGTTTTTTGCGTTTTTCACGTACAACAGGCTTGTAGGCACGCATCAACCCTTCAAATTTGACATATCACTGGTGTGACGTCATTTTTTGACTACCCCACTTTTTTGACTTTAGAAAAAAGACAAATTAATTATTTTTTCAAAATTCCTTCAATAGATTTTAACTAAACTACATATTTAGATACTTACCCTTCCTACCTACCTTCCGGAGTCCGCTTCGCGCCTTTGGAGTTAGGTTTGGACGTCAAAATTTTGAATTTTCTCCAAAAAATCGACAAAATTTTAGGTTTTTCGACGAAAACTTAAAAATTTTCCTCTTCATTATTTTCTAAATTCCGTACCTAACGCTAGGGCTCGTCGAGACGCTTCTTTTGAGGTATCGCACGACCCTCTAGCTCACACCGAACGTCAAAAATTTGCCGCACAACCGATTTTCATACTTACTGTGAGACGCCAAAATCCACCTAAGTCCCTGTAAGCAAACTAACACCCTTGATAACTTGAGTTCAAGGAGGCCGATTTTGAAGCGGTTTTTTGCGTTTTTCACGTACAACAGGCTTGTAGGCACGCATCAACCCTTCAAATTTGACATATCACTGGTGTGACGTCATTTTTTGACTACCCCACTTTTTTGACTTTAGAAAAAAGACAAATTAATTATTTTTTCAAAATTCCTTCAATAGATTTTAACTAAACTACATATTTAGATACTTACCCTTCCTACCTACCTTCCGGAGTCCGCTTCGCGCCTTTGGAGTTAGGTTTGGACGTCAAAATTTTGAATTTTCTCCAAAAAATCGACAAAATTTTAGGTTTTTCGACGAAAACTTAAAAATTTTCCTCTTCATTATTTTCTAAATTCCGTACCTAACGCTAGGGCTCGTCGAGACGCTTCTTTTGAGGTATCGCACGACCCTCTAGCTCACACCGAACGTCAAAAATTTGCCGCACAACCGATTTTCATACTTACTGTGAGACGCCAAAATCCACCTAAGTCCCTGTAAGCAAACTAACACCCTTGATAACTTGAGTTCAAGGAGGCCGATTTTGAAGCGGTTTTTTGCGTTTTTCACGTACAACAGGCTTGTAGGCACGCATCAACCCTTCAAATTTGACATATCACTGGTGTGACGTCATTTTTTGACTACCCCACTTTTTTGACTTTAGAAAAAAGACAAATTAATTATTTTTTCAAAATTCCTTCAATAGATTTTAACTAAACTACATATTTAGATACTTACCCTTCCTACCTACCTTCCGGAGTCCGCTTCGCGCCTTTGGAGTTAGGTTTGGACGTCAAAATTTTGAATTTTCTCCAAAAAATCGACAAAATTTTAGGTTTTTCGACGAAAACTTAAAAATTTTCCTCTTCATTATTTTCTAAATTCCGTACCTAACGCTAGGGCTCGTCGAGACGCTTCTTTTGAGGTATCGCACGACCCTCTAGCTCACACCGAACGTCAAAAATTTGCCGCACAACCGATTTTCATACTTACTGTGAGACGCCAAAATCCACCTAAGTCCCTGTAAGCAAACTAACACCCTTGATAACTTGAGTTCAAGGAGGCCGATTTTGAAGCGGTTTTTTGCGTTTTTCACGTACAACAGGCTTGTAGGCACGCATCAACCCTTCAAATTTGACATATCACTGGTGTGACGTCATTTTTTGACTACCCCACTTTTTTGACTTTAGAAAAAAGACAAATTAATTATTTTTTCAAAATTCCTTCAATAGATTTTAACTAAACTACATATTTAGATACTTACCCTTCCTACCTACCTTCCGGAGTCCGCTTCGCGCCTTTGGAGTTAGGTTTGGACGTCAAAATTTTGAATTTTCTCCAAAAAATCGACAAAATTTTAGGTTTTTCGACGAAAACTTAAAAATTTTCCTCTTCATTATTTTCTAAATTCCGTACCTAACGCTAGGGCTCGTCGAGACGCTTCTTTTGAGGTATCGCACGACCCTCTAGCTCACACCGAACGTCAAAAATTTGCCGCACAACCGATTTTCATACTTACTGTGAGACGCCAAAATCCACCTAAGTCCCTGTAAGCAAACTAACACCCTTGATAACTTGAGTTCAAGGAGGCCGATTTTGAAGCGGTTTTTTGCGTTTTTCACGTACAACAGGCTTGTAGGCACGCATCAACCCTTCAAATTTGACATATCACTGGTGTGACGTCATTTTTTGACTACCCCACTTTTTTGACTTTAGAAAAAAGACAAATTAATTATTTTTTCAAAATTCCTTCAATAGATTTTAACTAAACTACATATTTAGATACTTACCCTTCCTACCTACCTTCCGGAGTCCGCTTCGCGCCTTTGGAGTTAGGTTTGGACGTCAAAATTTTGAATTTTCTCCAAAAAATCGACAAAATTTTAGGTTTTTCGACGAAAACTTAAAAATTTTCCTCTTCATTATTTTCTAAATTCCGTACCTAACGCTAGGGCTCGTCGAGACGCTTCTTTTGAGGTATCGCACGACCCTCTAGCTCACACCGAACGTCAAAAATTTGCCGCACAACCGATTTTCATACTTACTGTGAGACGCCAAAATCCACCTAAGTCCCTGTAAGCAAACTAACACCCTTGATAACTTGAGTTCAAGGAGGCCGATTTTGAAGCGGTTTTTTGCGTTTTTCACGTACAACAGGCTTGTAGGCACGCATCAACCCTTCAAATTTGACATATCACTGGTGTGACGTCATTTTTTGACTACCCCACTTTTTTGACTTTAGAAAAAAGACAAATTAATTATTTTTTCAAAATTCCTTCAATAGATTTTAACTAAACTACATATTTAGATACTTACCCTTCCTACCTACCTTCCGGAGTCCGCTTCGCGCCTTTGGAGTTAGGTTTGGACGTCAAAATTTTGAATTTTCTCCAAAAAATCGACAAAATTTTAGGTTTTTCGACGAAAACTTAAAAATTTTCCTCTTCATTATTTTCTAAATTCCGTACCTAACGCTAGGGCTCGTCGAGACGCTTCTTTTGAGGTATCGCACGACCCTCTAGCTCACACCGAACGTCAAAAATTTGCCGCACAACCGATTTTCATACTTACTGTGAGACGCCAAAATCCACCTAAGTCCCTGTAAGCAAACTAACACCCTTGATAACTTGAGTTCAAGGAGGCCGATTTTGAAGCGGTTTTTTGCGTTTTTCACGTACAACAGGCTTGTAGGCACGCATCAACCCTTCAAATTTGACATATCACTGGTGTGACGTCATTTTTTGACTACCCCACTTTTTTGACTTTAGAAAAAAGACAAATTAATTATTTTTTCAAAATTCCTTCAATAGATTTTAACTAAACTACATATTTAGATACTTACCCTTCCTACCTACCTTCCGGAGTCCGCTTCGCGCCTTTGGAGTTAGGTTTGGACGTCAAAATTTTGAATTTTCTCCAAAAAATCGACAAAATTTTAGGTTTTTCGACGAAAACTTAAAAATTTTCCTCTTCATTATTTTCTAAATTCCGTACCTAACGCTAGGGCTCGTCGAGACGCTTCTTTTGAGGTATCGCACGACCCTCTAGCTCACACCGAACGTCAAAAATTTGCCGCACAACCGATTTTCATACTTACTGTGAGACGCCAAAATCCACCTAAGTCCCTGTAAGCAAACTAACACCCTTGATAACTTGAGTTCAAGGAGGCCGATTTTGAAGCGGTTTTTTGCGTTTTTCACGTACAACAGGCTTGTAGGCACGCATCAACCCTTCAAATTTGACATATCACTGGTGTGACGTCATTTTTTGACTACCCCACTTTTTTGACTTTAGAAAAAAGACAAATTAATTATTTTTTCAAAATTCCTTCAATAGATTTTAACTAAACTACATATTTAGATACTTACCCTTCCTACCTACCTTCCGGAGTCCGCTTCGCGCCTTTGGAGTTAGGTTTGGACGTCAAAATTTTGAATTTTCTCCAAAAAATCGACAAAATTTTAGGTTTTTCGACGAAAACTTAAAAATTTTCCTCTTCATTATTTTCTAAATTCCGTACCTAACGCTAGGGCTCGTCGAGACGCTTCTTTTGAGGTATCGCACGACCCTCTAGCTCACACCGAACGTCAAAAATTTGCCGCACAACCGATTTTCATACTTACTGTGAGACGCCAAAATCCACCTAAGTCCCTGTAAGCAAACTAACACCCTTGATAACTTGAGTTCAAGGAGGCCGATTTTGAAGCGGTTTTTTGCGTTTTTCACGTACAACAGGCTTGTAGGCACGCATCAACCCTTCAAATTTGACATATCACTGGTGTGACGTCATTTTTTGACTACCCCACTTTTTTGACTTTAGAAAAAAGACAAATTAATTATTTTTTCAAAATTCCTTCAATAGATTTTAACTAAACTACATATTTAGATACTTACCCTTCCTACCTACCTTCCGGAGTCCGCTTCGCGCCTTTGGAGTTAGGTTTGGACGTCAAAATTTTGAATTTTCTCCAAAAAATCGACAAAATTTTAGGTTTTTCGACGAAAACTTAAAAATTTTCCTCTTCATTATTTTCTAAATTCCGTACCTAACGCTAGGGCTCGTCGAGACGCTTCTTTTGAGGTATCGCACGACCCTCTAGCTCACACCGAACGTCAAAAATTTGCCGCACAACCGATTTTCATACTTACTGTGAGACGCCAAAATCCACCTAAGTCCCTGTAAGCAAACTAACACCCTTGATAACTTGAGTTCAAGGAGGCCGATTTTGAAGCGGTTTTTTGCGTTTTTCACGTACAACAGGCTTGTAGGCACGCATCAACCCTTCAAATTTGACATATCACTGGTGTGACGTCATTTTTTGACTACCCCACTTTTTTGACTTTAGAAAAAAGACAAATTAATTATTTTTTCAAAATTCCTTCAATAGATTTTAACTAAACTACATATTTAGATACTTACCCTTCCTACCTACCTTCCGGAGTCCGCTTCGCGCCTTTGGAGTTAGGTTTGGACGTCAAAATTTTGAATTTTCTCCAAAAAATCGACAAAATTTTAGGTTTTTCGACGAAAACTTAAAAATTTTCCTCTTCATTATTTTCTAAATTCCGTACCTAACGCTAGGGCTCGTCGAGACGCTTCTTTTGAGGTATCGCACGACCCTCTAGCTCACACCGAACGTCAAAAATTGCCCCACCCACCCGCCCTTTAGACGCGACAGTAAACATTTAAAGTTTACTATAGGAAAGGGTACGACTTTGGGAACATTTTTACAGTTTTTCAGATTTTGACGGAATAAGAGTCCCGGTAGTCCCCTGGGTGGGCTCACGTCATCCCAGCGCTCTAGATGATTTTTTTCCCATAACGGGAGCCCTTTTTAAACGAAAAACTGAGCCTTTTCTTGAAATTAGAAAAGAAGCGTAAAATAGAACAACAAGCCTCCTAAATTGATGCTTATAATTATAAATTGACTAGGGTATATTACCCTACCGGACTTGTTACCTTCCCGTGTAACCTGTCTATTGACGGTACACCTAGATGTAAGTGTTATAGCAGTGACAACCAGCTTTATTGGCTGTTTGAAGCAAAATTTTAAACAATTTTTATGACCGAAGGCTTTTTAGCCAACCTCTGAATTTTAAGTATAAATGACTTGTCTTTAATTAAAGTACTTAATTATCAACATTTTAACTATTAGATCTTTTGATCAAATTTGATTTTTATTTAAGAGCATAACACCCGGGTTTTTACTCTCTTTACGCGCCGACCAGCCATATACACTGGGCGGCACTCTTGCACCGTAAGGATACGCGTCCGCATTAGCTCTGAAAAAATTCCAGCAGCTAACCAGGGACCTTTGGACCCTTCTTCGAAGAAGAAGCGTATCCCTGCTAAGGAGCCCTGAGTGTGAAAATCGGACGCCGCCATCACTAAACATCGAATAAATTAACAAAATAGTCAATCACAAGCTCCTGCAACATGTTCGGCATTCGCACGCCCCTAAAAAAGCAGACCGCCCCCCCGAACCGTGATGCCTCTCCTGAAACCCCAGCAGCTACAAGCCCGGCCAAGTCCACCCAAACGAACGTCAGGAGGAGCATCGAGGCACTGGAGGCCGGTCAAACCCCCTTGTCTATTTTGATACCAGCCGCCCCTGTAAAACCCAAAAAGGTTACAAAGTCAAAGAGCGCATCACCATCGTCAGCTCCACATAAAGCAGCGGGTGCAGCTGAAAATGCAAAAACCTCCACCCCCACCTCTGTCGGTAGAGTGAAGGAGGCCAGGAACTGGGTGACGAAGGCCAAAATTGCCCTAAGCCAGAGTCGCAACCTCCGGACCGACATCAAGGAGGACGTCACCCAGGCCCTGGACTGTCTCTACCGAATGGTGAGGGATGGGGAAAAAGACAAGGGGGTTAATTTAACAAACACAATAGAAGCTCCTGCCTCTATCACCATCGATGAAGTGCCAAAACAAACCGGCTGTACCGAATTCCCTCGGACTTCTACCGCCTCTACCATCGCCTCCGCTCCCACCACCTCTACTCCAACTGAAGATCACGCCAGCTTGCCTAAACTATGCTCCACTGACGAAGGCCACAATCAACTTTTAGAACACCTGAAAGAAAACAGCACCCTCATCAGGGAAAACATCAGAAAAATGGAAGACCTCCGAGAGGCTCTAGCCGTGGAAAACCGTTGGGGCGAGAAAACCTATGCATCCGTTGCGGCGACACTCGGAAGCCGAACCATCGCTCAGGCGCCGGAACGAGCGACGCTGCATTCGGTGATTATCTCCTCAACGCAGAGCCAAGACACGGGTGATGAGATCCTGGAGAGGGTCAGGCAGGCAGTGGATGCTAAAGCGGGCTGGGTGGAGGTGGAGAGGGTCAGGAAGGCGAAGGATAGAAAAATAATTATGGGGTGCCGTACGAAGGAGGAAAGGCAAAAAGTTAAGGAGCGTCTTCAAACGGTGGGACAAAACCTCGTCGTCGAAGAGGTTGCGAACAGGGACCCGCTTCTGATTCTGAGGGACGTGCTCCAAGTTCACAGTGACGAAGAGATCACGAAAGCCCTCAGAAATCAGAACCGGGAACTCCTTCGCGGCCTAGAGGGCGACGACCAAAGAATTACTATAAAATATCGGAGGAAGGCGCGTAATCCCCACTGTAGCCACGTTGTGCTCAGCGTATCTCCCACTGTCTGGAGGAGAGCTATTGAAAGCGGTAAACTCCGGATAGACCTCCAGATAGTGCGCGTCGAAGATCAGACGCCTCTGGTGCAGTGCACTCGTTGTTTGGGGTACGGTCATGGCAAACGTCTCTGTAAAGACCAGGCCGACCTGTGTAGCCACTGTGGCGGTCCACACCTTAGGGCGGACTGCCCGGTCAACCAACTTGGCGAACCGCCGAAATGTGTGAACTGCACCAGAGCTAAAATGAGTGAAACTGAGCACAACGCTTTCAGTGCTGAGTGCCCCATACACCGAAAATGGGACGCGCTGGCACGAGCATCCGTAGCGTACTGCTAAGGTGGTCCCCGCAGCTCCCCATAGGTATCGTTTGCTCCAGGCCAACCTGCAACGCAGTCAGCTCGCCACCAACGAGTTACTGATTGAGGCACAAACTCAAAAGGCTGCCGTGGCATTGCTCCAGGAGCCTTACGTCGGTCGGGCGAAAATAATGAGAACCTACCGGGGCGTAAGGATCTTCCAGAGCTCTGGTGGAGGAGAAGGGACTGTAAAGGCGGCAATAGCCGTGCTCGACCATGACCTCGATGTCTTACAGTACCCACAACTCACCACAAACAACATCGTTGTGGTGGGAGTCCGAACCAGAGCCTGGACGGTCACGCTGGTATCTTATTACTTCGAGCCCGACAAACCCATGGAGCCATACCTGGAGCATATGCAGCGGATCGTGCAACAGACCGGCCTCTGCAGGTTGGTTATGGGAGGGGACGCAAACGCGAAAAGTACCTGGTGGGGCAGCCACAGCGAAGACGCAAGGGGAGAGCTACTGTGCAGTACCGTGGAGCAGTGGGGGATGCACGTACTGAATAGTGGAGACGTTCCCACGTTCGACACCGTAAGAGGCGGAGTCAGGTACAGCAGCCACGTGGACGTAACGGTGTGCACCGAGGACTTGCTGCATCTGGTTGACGACTGGCGGGTATTGGTCGGCTTGACGGGTTCTGACCACAATGGCATCGGTTTTAGTATCAAACTACAAAAATCAAAGGGTGTTAGCATCGCGCGAACCACCAGACAGTATAATACGAAGAAGGCGAATTGGGGAGAGTTTCGTACGAAACTGTCCCAAATTATGCAAGAAAGAAGGTTGTCCGTGTCGGAGCTAACACCCATAAACACCACGAGTGGACTGGATCAAACAGTAAAAACATACACTCAAGCCATAAGGGACGCATGCGTGCATGCTATTCCCGCAAAAAAGTCAAGTCAGATACTTACCATGCCGTGGTGGTCGGAGGAGCTCGAGGCCATGAAAAAGCTCGTCGCTACCAGAAGGCGCCGCATCCGAAATGCTGCACCGGTCCGGAGAGAGGTGGTCGTCAGTCTGTACCTGGAAGAAAAAGATAAATATGAACACGCAGTGAAGAAAGCCGTGGAGAAGAGCTGGAAGGAGTTCTGCGGCAAACAGACCAGGGAAGGAGTTTGGGAGGGGATCTATAGGGTTATGGGGAGAGTTGCAAACAGGGAGGAGGATCTGCCATTACAAGATGGGGGAGTAACGCTGGATGCCAAAAACTCGGTGAGGCTGTTGGCCGAAACGTTTTACCCAGTGGACCGAGAGGAAGATGACAGCATGGACCACCGTCTAACAAGACAAAAAGCAGAAATGGCGAACGAGTGGAGTCATGATGAACAACATGACCCACTGTTCACTCAAAGCGAGCTCGAGAGGGCCATGCTGTCCTTTAATCCCAAAAAGGCTCCTGGTGCCGACGGCCTCACAGCGGACATATGTTCTCACGCCATCAGATGCGACCCCGAATTCTTCCTGTCGCTGATGAATAAGTGCCTGGCACATCAACACTTCCCCAAGGCCTGGAAGGAAGCAACAGTGGTTGTGCTAAGGAAACCAGGCAAAGACTCGTACACTGTACCAAAGTCATACAGGCCGATTGGGCTCTTGCCTGTACTGGGAAAAGTGTACGAGAAGATGTTGGTTGCTCGCCTCAAGTATTACCTGCTACCCAAAATCAGTACTCGCCAATACGGTTTCATGCCACAAAGGAGCACAGAGGACTCCCTCTATACAATGATGCAGTACATCCGCAAAAAACTGACCGAAAAGAAAATCGTTACACTCGTGTCGCTTGATATAGAGGGAGCCTTTGACAGTGCGTGGTGGCCGGCTATCAGAGTCCGATTGGCTGAGGAAGAGTGCCCCGTTAACTTGAGGCGAGTTGTCAGCAGCTACCTCAGCGACAGGACAGTCACAGTTAGGTATGCGGGCGAGGAGAACAAAAGACAAACGAGCAAGGGCTGTGTACAGGGTTCCATCGCGGGCCCTCTTCTCTGGAACCTTCTGTTGGATCCCCTTCTTAGGGATCTTGAGGGTGGAGGCAACTACTGCCAAGCATTCGCGGACGATATCGTCATGATCTTCGATGGCGGAACGGCAAGGGAAATCGAGGGACAGGCCAATGCCGCTCTTGAACATGTCCGGGCGTGGGGTGACAGAAACAGACTAAAATTCGCACCGCACAAAACTTGCGCGATGGTAATAACGCGGAAACTAAAGTATGACACCCCACGCCTGAGCATGGGGGGGATCGACATTGGAATGTCCCAAGATGTTAAAATATTAGGCCTCACCATCGACTCAGGCCTTACCTTTAACAAGCACATAGCTATGGCTTGTAAAAAGGCTATAGCTGTGTACAAGCAGCTGGCCAGAGCAGCTCGAGCCAGCTGGGGTCTGCAGCCGGAAGTGATCCGGATAATATACACAGCAGTCGTGGAGCCCACAGTACTGTACGCAGCTAGTGCATGGGGACCAGCAGCTAGCAAACTGGGGGTAGTCAAGCAGCTGAACGCGGTTCAGAGAGGGTTTGCGCAAAAGCTGTGCAAGGCCTACCGCACGGTCTCCCTGAACTCGGCTTTGTTGCTCGCTGGGATACTCCCTCTGGACCTTCGGATAAGGGAAGCTGTTTCACTTTATGAAGCGAAGAAGGGAGTGCCCCAGCCAGAACTTGGGGACAGGGAGGTCGAGAGGATGGCTTCTGCCCTAGAAGCGCCACACCCCGCTGAAGTGACAATCCTACAGTACGACAGCCTGGTGGACGAAGAGCAATACGGAAACCGGAGGGATGAGTTTGCTGTGCGCATATTTACTGACGGCAGCAAGATCCAGGGCAGGGTTGGCGCGGCGCTTTCAATGTGGAACAGCGCCGCTGAAACAAAGGCCCTGAAACTTGCTCTGCCGTCATACTGCACCGTCTACCAGGCAGAATTGTTGGCTCTGCAGAGAGCAGCGTCTGAAGCGCTAAAAAGTAGGGAAAGCACATTCGGCATCTTCAGCGACTCTATGGCGGCTCTCCAGACAGTAATAAACGTAGACGCCCCCCATCCTCTCGCTGTGGAAACGAGGGACACCATCCGACGCTGTAAGCTCCAAAACAAGAGTGTCTCCTTGTTTTGGGTAAAAGCCCACGCGGGATTGGAGGGCAATGAGCGAGCTGACTGTCTTGCGAAGGAGGCCGCCCTGGGGTCGAAGAGGAGGCCGGATTACGATCAGTGCCCCGTCTCATTCGTCAAGCGGCAGATCCGAATGCGGTCGCTTGACGAATGGAATGGGAGATATAAGTCCGGAGAAACAGCCTCCGGCACTAAATTGTTTTTCCCAGACGCGGTTGCGGCGTACAGCATAGTGAGAAAAATCGAGCTCACGGCAATAACTACGCAAGTCTTCACAGGGCACGGTGGATTCTCCTCATATCTGAGGCGATTCAAGTGTAAGGAGGATTCATCGTGCGCCTGCGAGCCTGGAGTTGAGGAAAGCGTAGTACACGTCCTGCTTGAGTGCCCAATGACGGCGAACGTGCGATATGAGGCGGAGCAGGAGCTCGAAGCAGCACTAACAATTCAAAATTTGCCGGTTTTGCTGAAGTCAAAAAAGCGGGAAATTTTTATTAAATACTGCATAAAAATTACGACTATGATCATAAATAGAAATAAGAACAACTGAGATGGATACTTAAGTATATAATAAGTATATAGTATAAGTATCAATAAAATAAAGTCAAAAAGTGTACAGAAAATATATTTGTTAGTTTATTAGTCTAGTTACTCTCGTTATAAGTGATTGCTTGTCCTACGGTATTTTATATTCAAAATTTGAATTAGGGTGTTATGATAAGTACAAAATGAAACGTATAAAAAGTTAAAAGCGCAATAAGAGCTCTGACGATGTTAGAGGAAAGCCAGCGCGGCAGGAGTGTGGTTTTAGCCGGTAAGAGTCCGGCACTACCTCGACTGTCTCATTCGTGGGGCAGTCGAGGTGTCCATGAGGATTTCCACACTCCTGCTCAAGGAAAAAAAAAAAAAAAAAAAAAAAAAAAAACCTAACCTAACCTAACCTAACAACACACAGATATAAACGTATATAATGAATATATATGAATATATCTAAAACATGCACCTAAACACCGAACACTAACACAAAATAACAAAACTTGTGACTGACAAAGAAAGAACCGGAATAAGAAATGACAATACACATATATAAAATAGTATATATATATTATTGTCAAACACGTAATAAAGACGAATAAACAAAAACTGAGGAAGATACATATACAAAAGTCAAACAGAAAACAATAGATCCATCACAAAATCTGAATAAAATCGTTATCAAAAAGCACCAATTAAAAGAAGTAGAGAGTAAACTATTTTACTACTGGGAAATATAGACAAAAAGTCAAAGCAAAATGTTGACAACAGAGTGAGAAAAATAAATAAATTGTTAGCCTTGTGGCATGTGAATACTAGTACTATAATTAAGTAAATTGAGTAACCCTTACATAAGAATAAGTTCAATTGTGAAATCTGTAGTTTAAGTTCAAAACTGTAATCCCTAGCATAAGAATACCCTTTTTGACAAAAATGTATTATAAGTTAAATAAATTTATTGTAAACCCTATATATAAGAAAATTTGTAAGCAAACCGTAAATGTAAGCTAACAGATGTAAGCGTAAACAAGAAATAAGAAAGAGTAACTTTGTTATAAATACTCAAGTTTGTCAAAGTAGATATAAGAAGAAAATGTTTTATGGAAATAAATTCAAACACGTGAAAATTTACAACCCCAAGGAAAATAAAGTAAAATAGAGTAACTAGCGGGAATCCTACCCGGCTAAGAAAGAGAGATATGATGAATGAAAGAAAGATCCAGTATGAGGCATGTAAGTGCGAGAGGCATAATTGCGAGAACTAGTATGAATGAGTTACTTAGATATACAAGGGCCCGTTGAGCTTACGAACGGGGAAAAGCAAAAAAAAAAAAAAAAAAAAAAAAAAAAAAAAAAAAAAAAAAAACCTAACCTAACCTAACCTAACCTAACCTAACCTAACCTAACCTAACCTAACCTAACCTAACCTAACCTAACCTAACCTAACCTAACCTAACCTAACCGAGTCCACGTAAACAAACTAACACCCTTGATAACTTGAGTTCAAGGAGGCCGATTTTGAAGCGGTTTTTTGCGTTTTTCACGTACAACAGGCTTGTAGGCACGCATCAACCCTTCAAATTTGACATATCACTGGTGTGACGTCATTTTTTGACTACCCCACTTTTTTGACTTAAGAAAAAAGACAAATTAATTATTTTTTCAAAATTCCTTCGATAGATTTTAACTAAACTACATATTTAGATACTTACCCTTCCTACCTACCTTCCGGAGTCCGCTTTGCGCCTTTGGAGTTAGGTTTGGACGTCAAAATTTTCAATTTTCTATAAAAAAATCGACAAAATTTTAGGTTTTTCGACGAAAACTTAAAAATTTTCCTCTTAACAATTTTCTAAATTCCGTACCTAACGCTAGGGCTCGTCGAGACGCTTCTTTTGAGGTATCGCACGACCCTCTAGCTCACACCGAACGTCAAAAATTTGCCGCACAACCGTTTTCCATACTTACCGTGAGACGCCAAAATCCACCTAAGTCCACGTAAACAAACTAACACCCTTGATAACTTGAGTTCAAGGAGGCCGATTTTGAAGCGGTTTTTTGCGTTTTTCACGTACAACAGGCTTGTAGGCACGCATCAACCCTTCAAATTTGACATATCACTGGTGTGACGTCATTTTTTGACTACCCCACTTTTTTGACTTAAGAAAAAAGACAAATTAATTATTTTTTCAAAATTCCTTCGATAGATTTTAACTAAACTACATATTTAGATACTTACCCTTCCTACCTACCTTCCGGAGTCCGCTTTGCGCCTTTGGAGTTAGGTTTGGACGTCAAAATTTTCAATTTTCTATAAAAAATCGACAAAATTTTAGGTTTTTCGACGAAAACTTAAAAATTTTCCTCTTAACAATTTTCTAAATTCCGTACCTAACGCTAGGGCTCGTCGAGACGCTTCTTTTGAGGTATCGCACGACCCTCTAGCTCACACCGAACGTCAAAAATTTGCCGCACAACCGTTTTCCATACTTACCGTGAGACGCCAAAATCCACCTAAGTCCACGTAAACAAACTAACACCCTTGATAACTTGAGTTCAAGGAGGCCGATTTTGAAGCGGTTTTTTGCGTTTTTCACGTACAACAGGCTTGTAGGCACGCATCAACCCTTCAAATTTGACATATCACTGGTGTGACGTCATTTTTTGACTACCCCACTTTTTTGACTTAAGAAAAAAGACAAATTAATTATTTTTTCAAAATTCCTTCGATAGATTTTAACTAAACTACATATTTAGATACTTACCCTTCCTACCTACCTTCCGGAGTCCGCTTTGCGCCTTTGGAGTTAGGTTTGGACGTCAAAATTTTCAATTTTCTATAAAAAATCGACAAAATTTTAGGTTTTTCGACGAAAACTTAAAAATTTTCCTCTTAACAATTTTCTAAATTCCGTACCTAACGCTAGGGCTCGTCGAGACGCTTCTTTTGAGGTATCGCACGACCCTCTAGCTCACACCGAACGTCAAAAATTTGCCGCACAACCGTTTTCCATACTTACCGTGAGACGCCAAAATCCACCTAAGTCCACGTAAACAAACTAACACCCTTGATAACTTGAGTTCAAGGAGGCCGATTTTGAAGCGGTTTTTTGCGTTTTTCACGTACAACAGGCTTGTAGGCACGCATCAACCCTTCAAATTTGACATATCACTGGTGTGACGTCATTTTTTGACTACCCCACTTTTTTGACTTAAGAAAAAAGACAAATTAATTATTTTTTCAAAATTCCTTCGATAGATTTTAACTAAACTACATATTTAGATACTTACCCTTCCTACCTACCTTCCGGAGTCCGCTTTGCGCCTTTGGAGTTAGGTTTGGACGTCAAAATTTTCAATTTTCTATAAAAAATCGACAAAATTTTAGGTTTTTCGACGAAAACTTAAAAATTTTCCTCTTAACAATTTTCTAAATTCCGTACCTAACGCTAGGGCTCGTCGAGACGCTTCTTTTGAGGTATCGCACGACCCTCTAGCTCACACCGAACGTCAAAAATTTGCCGCACAACCGTTTTCCATACTTACCGTGAGACGCCAAAATCCACCTAAGTCCACGTAAACAAACTAACACCCTTGATAACTTGAGTTCAAGGAGGCCGATTTTGAAGCGGTTTTTTGCGTTTTTCACGTACAACAGGCTTGTAGGCACGCATCAACCCTTCAAATTTGACATATCACTGGTGTGACGTCATTTTTTGACTACCCCACTTTTTTGACTTAAGAAAAAAGACAAATTAATTATTTTTTCAAAATTCCTTCGATAGATTTTAACTAAACTACATATTTAGATACTTACCCTTCCTACCTACCTTCCGGAGTCCGCTTTGCGCCTTTGGAGTTAGGTTTGGACGTCAAAATTTTCAATTTTCTATAAAAAATCGACAAAATTTTAGGTTTTTCGACGAAAACTTAAAAATTTTCCTCTTAACAATTTTCTAAATTCCGTACCTAACGCTAGGGCTCGTCGAGACGCTTCTTTTGAGGTATCGCACGACCCTCTAGCTCACACCGAACGTCAAAAATTTGCCGCACAACCGTTTTCCATACTTACCGTGAGACGCCAAAATCCACCTAAGTCCACGTAAACAAACTAACACCCTTGATAACTTGAGTTCAAGGAGGCCGATTTTGAAGCGGTTTTTTGCGTTTTTCACGTACAACAGGCTTGTAGGCACGCATCAACCCTTCAAATTTGACATATCACTGGTGTGACGTCATTTTTTGACTACCCCACTTTTTTGACTTAAGAAAAAAGACAAATTAATTATTTTTTCAAAATTCCTTCGATAGATTTTAACTAAACTACATATTTAGATACTTACCCTTCCTACCTACCTTCCGGAGTCCGCTTTGCGCCTTTGGAGTTAGGTTTGGACGTCAAAATTTTCAATTTTCTATAAAAAATCGACAAAATTTTAGGTTTTTCGACGAAAACTTAAAAATTTTCCTCTTAACAATTTTCTAAATTCCGTACCTAACGCTAGGGCTCGTCGAGACGCTTCTTTTGAGGTATCGCACGACCCTCTAGCTCACACCGAACGTCAAAAATTTGCCGCACAACCGTTTTCCATACTTACCGTGAGACGCCAAAATCCACCTAAGTCCACGTAAACAAACTAACACCCTTGATAACTTGAGTTCAAGGAGGCCGATTTTGAAGCGGTTTTTTGCGTTTTTCACGTACAACAGGCTTGTAGGCACGCATCAACCCTTCAAATTTGACATATCACTGGTGTGACGTCATTTTTTGACTACCCCACTTTTTTGACTTAAGAAAAAAGACAAATTAATTATTTTTTCAAAATTCCTTCGATAGATTTTAACTAAACTACATATTTAGATACTTACCCTTCCTACCTACCTTCCGGAGTCCGCTTTGCGCCTTTGGAGTTAGGTTTGGACGTCAAAATTTTCAATTTTCTATAAAAAATCGACAAAATTTTAGGTTTTTCGACGAAAACTTAAAAATTTTCCTCTTAACAATTTTCTAAATTCCGTACCTAACGCTAGGGCTCGTCGAGACGCTTCTTTTGAGGTATCGCACGACCCTCTAGCTCACACCGAACGTCAAAAATTTGCCGCACAACCGTTTTCCATACTTACCGTGAGACGCCAAAATCCACCTAAGTCCACGTAAACAAACTAACACCCTTGATAACTTGAGTTCAAGGAGGCCGATTTTGAAGCGGTTTTTTGCGTTTTTCACGTACAACAGGCTTGTAGGCACGCATCAACCCTTCAAATTTGACATATCACTGGTGTGACGTCATTTTTTGACTACCCCACTTTTTTGACTTAAGAAAAAAGACAAATTAATTATTTTTTCAAAATTCCTTCGATAGATTTTAACTAAACTACATATTTAGATACTTACCCTTCCTACCTACCTTCCGGAGTCCGCTTTGCGCCTTTGGAGTTAGGTTTGGACGTCAAAATTTTCAATTTTCTATAAAAAATCGACAAAATTTTAGGTTTTTCGACGAAAACTTAAAAATTTTCCTCTTAACAATTTTCTAAATTCCGTACCTAACGCTAGGGCTCGTCGAGACGCTTCTTTTGAGGTATCGCACGACCCTCTAGCTCACACCGAACGTCAAAAATTTGCCGCACAACCGTTTTCCATACTTACCGTGAGACGCCAAAATCCACCTAAGTCCACGTAAACAAACTAACACCCTTGATAACTTGAGTTCAAGGAGGCCGATTTTGAAGCGGTTTTTTGCGTTTTTCACGTACAACAGGCTTGTAGGCACGCATCAACCCTTCAAATTTGACATATCACTGGTGTGACGTCATTTTTTGACTACCCCACTTTTTTGACTTAAGAAAAAAGACAAATTAATTATTTTTTCAAAATTCCTTCGATAGATTTTAACTAAACTACATATTTAGATACTTACCCTTCCTACCTACCTTCCGGAGTCCGCTTTGCGCCTTTGGAGTTAGGTTTGGACGTCAAAATTTTCAATTTTCTATAAAAAATCGACAAAATTTTAGGTTTTTCGACGAAAACTTAAAAATTTTCCTCTTAACAATTTTCTAAATTCCGTACCTAACGCTAGGGCTCGTCGAGACGCTTCTTTTGAGGTATCGCACGACCCTCTAGCTCACACCGAACGTCAAAAATTTGCCGCACAACCGTTTTCCATACTTACCGTGAGACGCCAAAATCCACCTAAGTCCACGTAAACAAACTAACACCCTTGATAACTTGAGTTCAAGGAGGCCGATTTTGAAGCGGTTTTTTGCGTTTTTCACGTACAACAGGCTTGTAGGCACGCATCAACCCTTCAAATTTGACATATCACTGGTGTGACGTCATTTTTTGACTACCCCACTTTTTTGACTTAAGAAAAAAGACAAATTAATTATTTTTTCAAAATTCCTTCGATAGATTTTAACTAAACTACATATTTAGATACTTACCCTTCCTACCTACCTTCCGGAGTCCGCTTTGCGCCTTTGGAGTTAGGTTTGGACGTCAAAATTTTCAATTTTCTATAAAAAATCGACAAAATTTTAGGTTTTTCGACGAAAACTTAAAAATTTTCCTCTTAACAATTTTCTAAATTCCGTACCTAACGCTAGGGCTCGTCGAGACGCTTCTTTTGAGGTATCGCACGACCCTCTAGCTCACACCGAACGTCAAAAATTTGCCGCACAACCGTTTTCCATACTTACCGTGAGACGCCAAAATCCACCTAAGTCCACGTAAACAAACTAACACCCTTGATAACTTGAGTTCAAGGAGGCCGATTTTGAAGCGGTTTTTTGCGTTTTTCACGTACAACAGGCTTGTAGGCACGCATCAACCCTTCAAATTTGACATATCACTGGTGTGACGTCATTTTTTGACTACCCCACTTTTTTGACTTAAGAAAAAAGACAAATTAATTATTTTTTCAAAATTCCTTCGATAGATTTTAACTAAACTACATATTTAGATACTTACCCTTCCTACCTACCTTCCGGAGTCCGCTTTGCGCCTTTGGAGTTAGGTTTGGACGTCAAAATTTTCAATTTTCTATAAAAAATCGACAAAATTTTAGGTTTTTCGACGAAAACTTAAAAATTTTCCTCTTAACAATTTTCTAAATTCCGTACCTAACGCTAGGGCTCGTCGAGACGCTTCTTTTGAGGTATCGCACGACCCTCTAGCTCACACCGAACGTCAAAAATTTGCCGCACAACCGTTTTCCATACTTACCGTGAGACGCCAAAATCCACCTAAGTCCACGTAAACAAACTAACACCCTTGATAACTTGAGTTCAAGGAGGCCGATTTTGAAGCGGTTTTTTGCGTTTTTCACGTACAACAGGCTTGTAGGCACGCATCAACCCTTCAAATTTGACATATCACTGGTGTGACGTCATTTTTTGACTACCCCACTTTTTTGACTTAAGAAAAAAGACAAATTAATTATTTTTTCAAAATTCCTTCGATAGATTTTAACTAAACTACATATTTAGATACTTACCCTTCCTACCTACCTTCCGGAGTCCGCTTTGCGCCTTTGGAGTTAGGTTTGGACGTCAAAATTTTCAATTTTCTATAAAAAATCGACAAAATTTTAGGTTTTTCGACGAAAACTTAAAAATTTTCCTCTTAACAATTTTCTAAATTCCGTACCTAACGCTAGGGCTCGTCGAGACGCTTCTTTTGAGGTATCGCACGACCCTCTAGCTCACACCGAACGTCAAAAATTTGCCGCACAACCGTTTTCCATACTTACCGTGAGACGCCAAAATCCACCTAAGTCCACGTAAACAAACTAACACCCTTGATAACTTGAGTTCAAGGAGGCCGATTTTGAAGCGGTTTTTTGCGTTTTTCACGTACAACAGGCTTGTAGGCACGCATCAACCCTTCAAATTTGACATATCACTGGTGTGACGTCATTTTTTGACTACCCCACTTTTTTGACTTAAGAAAAAAGACAAATTAATTATTTTTTCAAAATTCCTTCGATAGATTTTAACTAAACTACATATTTAGATACTTACCCTTCCTACCTACCTTCCGGAGTCCGCTTTGCGCCTTTGGAGTTAGGTTTGGACGTCAAAATTTTCAATTTTCTATAAAAAATCGACAAAATTTTAGGTTTTTCGACGAAAACTTAAAAATTTTCCTCTTAACAATTTTCTAAATTCCGTACCTAACGCTAGGGCTCGTCGAGACGCTTCTTTTGAGGTATCGCACGACCCTCTAGCTCACACCGAACGTCAAAAATTTGCCGCACAACCGTTTTCCATACTTACCGTGAGACGCCAAAATCCACCTAAGTCCACGTAAACAAACTAACACCCTTGATAACTTGAGTTCAAGGAGGCCGATTTTGAAGCGGTTTTTTGCGTTTTTCACGTACAACAGGCTTGTAGGCACGCATCAACCCTTCAAATTTGACATATCACTGGTGTGACGTCATTTTTTGACTACCCCACTTTTTTGACTTAAGAAAAAAGACAAATTAATTATTTTTTCAAAATTCCTTCGATAGATTTTAACTAAACTACATATTTAGATACTTACCCTTCCTACCTACCTTCCGGAGTCCGCTTTGCGCCTTTGGAGTTAGGTTTGGACGTCAAAATTTTCAATTTTCTATAAAAAATCGACAAAATTTTAGGTTTTTCGACGAAAACTTAAAAATTTTCCTCTTAACAATTTTCTAAATTCCGTACCTAACGCTAGGGCTCGTCGAGACGCTTCTTTTGAGGTATCGCACGACCCTCTAGCTCACACCGAACGTCAAAAATTTGCCGCACAACCGTTTTCCATACTTACCGTGAGACGCCAAAATCCACCTAAGTCCACGTAAACAAACTAACACCCTTGATAACTTGAGTTCAAGGAGGCCGATTTTGAAGCGGTTTTTTGCGTTTTTCACGTACAACAGGCTTGTAGGCACGCATCAACCCTTCAAATTTGACATATCACTGGTGTGACGTCATTTTTTGACTACCCCACTTTTTTGACTTAAGAAAAAAGACAAATTAATTATTTTTTCAAAATTCCTTCGATAGATTTTAACTAAACTACATATTTAGATACTTACCCTTCCTACCTACCTTCCGGAGTCCGCTTTGCGCCTTTGGAGTTAGGTTTGGACGTCAAAATTTTCAATTTTCTATAAAAAAATCGACAAAATTTTAGGTTTTTCGACGAAAACTTAAAAATTTTCCTCTTAACAATTTTCTAAATTCCGTACCTAACGCTAGGGCTCGTCGAGACGCTTCTTTTGAGGTATCGCACGACCCTCTAGCTCACACCGAACGTCAAAAATTTGCCGCACAACCGTTTTCCATACTTACCGTGAGACGCCAAAATCCACCTAAGTCCACGTAAACAAACTAACACCCTTGATAACTTGAGTTCAAGGAGGCCGATTTTGAAGCGGTTTTTTGCGTTTTTCACGTACAACAGGCTTGTAGGCACGCATCAACCCTTCAAATTTGACATATCACTGGTGTGACGTCATTTTTTGACTACCCCACTTTTTTGACTTAAGAAAAAAGACAAATTAATTATTTTTTCAAAATTCCTTCGATAGATTTTAACTAAACTACATATTTAGATACTTACCCTTCCTACCTACCTTCCGGAGTCCGCTTTGCGCCTTTGGAGTTAGGTTTGGACGTCAAAATTTTCAATTTTCTATAAAAAATCGACAAAATTTTAGGTTTTTCGACGAAAACTTAAAAATTTTCCTCTTAACAATTTTCTAAATTCCGTACCTAACGCTAGGGCTCGTCGAGACGCTTCTTTTGAGGTATCGCACGACCCTCTAGCTCACACCGAACGTCAAAAATTTGCCGCACAACCGTTTTCCATACTTACCGTGAGACGCCAAAATCCACCTAAGTCCACGTAAACAAACTAACACCCTTGATAACTTGAGTTCAAGGAGGCCGATTTTGAAGCGGTTTTTTGCGTTTTTCACGTACAACAGGCTTGTAGGCACGCATCAACCCTTCAAATTTGACATATCACTGGTGTGACGTCATTTTTTGACTACCCCACTTTTTTGACTTAAGAAAAAAGACAAATTAATTATTTTTTCAAAATTCCTTCGATAGATTTTAACTAAACTACATATTTAGATACTTACCCTTCCTACCTACCTTCCGGAGTCCGCTTTGCGCCTTTGGAGTTAGGTTTGGACGTCAAAATTTTCAATTTTCTATAAAAAATCGACAAAATTTTAGGTTTTTCGACGAAAACTTAAAAATTTTCCTCTTAACAATTTTCTAAATTCCGTACCTAACGCTAGGGCTCGTCGAGACGCTTCTTTTGAGGTATCGCACGACCCTCTAGCTCACACCGAACGTCAAAAATTTGCCGCACAACCGTTTTCCATACTTACCGTGAGACGCCAAAATCCACCTAAGTCCACGTAAACAAACTAACACCCTTGATAACTTGAGTTCAAGGAGGCCGATTTTGAAGCGGTTTTTTGCGTTTTTCACGTACAACAGGCTTGTAGGCACGCATCAACCCTTCAAATTTGACATATCACTGGTGTGACGTCATTTTTTGACTACCCCACTTTTTTGACTTAAGAAAAAAGACAAATTAATTATTTTTTCAAAATTCCTTCGATAGATTTTAACTAAACTACATATTTAGATACTTACCCTTCCTACCTACCTTCCGGAGTCCGCTTTGCGCCTTTGGAGTTAGGTTTGGACGTCAAAATTTTCAATTTTCTATAAAAAATCGACAAAATTTTAGGTTTTTCGACGAAAACTTAAAAATTTTCCTCTTAACAATTTTCTAAATTCCGTACCTAACGCTAGGGCTCGTCGAGACGCTTCTTTTGAGGTATCGCACGACCCTCTAGCTCACACCGAACGTCAAAAATTTGCCGCACAACCGTTTTCCATACTTACCGTGAGACGCCAAAATCCACCTAAGTCCACGTAAACAAACTAACACCCTTGATAACTTGAGTTCAAGGAGGCCGATTTTGAAGCGGTTTTTTGCGTTTTTCACGTACAACAGGCTTGTAGGCACGCATCAACCCTTCAAATTTGACATATCACTGGTGTGACGTCATTTTTTGACTACCCCACTTTTTTGACTTAAGAAAAAAGACAAATTAATTATTTTTTCAAAATTCCTTCGATAGATTTTAACTAAACTACATATTTAGATACTTACCCTTCCTACCTACCTTCCGGAGTCCGCTTTGCGCCTTTGGAGTTAGGTTTGGACGTCAAAATTTTCAATTTTCTATAAAAAATCGACAAAATTTTAGGTTTTTCGACGAAAACTTAAAAATTTTCCTCTTAACAATTTTCTAAATTCCGTACCTAACGCTAGGGCTCGTCGAGACGCTTCTTTTGAGGTATCGCACGACCCTCTAGCTCACACCGAACGTCAAAAATTTGCCGCACAACCGTTTTCCATACTTACCGTGAGACGCCAAAATCCACCTAAGTCCACGTAAACAAACTAACACCCTTGATAACTTGAGTTCAAGGAGGCCGATTTTGAAGCGGTTTTTTGCGTTTTTCACGTACAACAGGCTTGTAGGCACGCATCAACCCTTCAAATTTGACATATCACTGGTGTGACGTCATTTTTTGACTACCCCACTTTTTTGACTTAAGAAAAAAGACAAATTAATTATTTTTTCAAAATTCCTTCGATAGATTTTAACTAAACTACATATTTAGATACTTACCCTTCCTACCTACCTTCCGGAGTCCGCTTTGCGCCTTTGGAGTTAGGTTTGGACGTCAAAATTTTCAATTTTCTATAAAAAATCGACAAAATTTTAGGTTTTTCGACGAAAACTTAAAAATTTTCCTCTTAACAATTTTCTAAATTCCGTACCTAACGCTAGGGCTCGTCGAGACGCTTCTTTTGAGGTATCGCACGACCCTCTAGCTCACACCGAACGTCAAAAATTTGCCGCACAACCGTTTTCCATACTTACCGTGAGACGCCAAAATCCACCTAAGTCCACGTAAACAAACTAACACCCTTGATAACTTGAGTTCAAGGAGGCCGATTTTGAAGCGGTTTTTTGCGTTTTTCACGTACAACAGGCTTGTAGGCACGCATCAACCCTTCAAATTTGACATATCACTGGTGTGACGTCATTTTTTGACTACCCCACTTTTTTGACTTAAGAAAAAAGACAAATTAATTATTTTTTCAAAATTCCTTCGATAGATTTTAACTAAACTACATATTTAGATACTTACCCTTCCTACCTACCTTCCGGAGTCCGCTTTGCGCCTTTGGAGTTAGGTTTGGACGTCAAAATTTTCAATTTTCTATAAAAAATCGACAAAATTTTAGGTTTTTCGACGAAAACTTAAAAATTTTCCTCTTAACAATTTTCTAAATTCCGTACCTAACGCTAGGGCTCGTCGAGACGCTTCTTTTGAGGTATCGCACGACCCTCTAGCTCACACCGAACGTCAAAAATTTGCCGCACAACCGTTTTCCATACTTACCGTGAGACGCCAAAATCCACCTAAGTCCACGTAAACAAACTAACACCCTTGATAACTTGAGTTCAAGGAGGCCGATTTTGAAGCGGTTTTTTGCGTTTTTCACGTACAACAGGCTTGTAGGCACGCATCAACCCTTCAAATTTGACATATCACTGGTGTGACGTCATTTTTTGACTACCCCACTTTTTTGACTTAAGAAAAAAGACAAATTAATTATTTTTTCAAAATTCCTTCGATAGATTTTAACTAAACTACATATTTAGATACTTACCCTTCCTACCTACCTTCCGGAGTCCGCTTTGCGCCTTTGGAGTTAGGTTTGGACGTCAAAATTTTCAATTTTCTATAAAAAATCGACAAAATTTTAGGTTTTTCGACGAAAACTTAAAAATTTTCCTCTTAACAATTTTCTAAATTCCGTACCTAACGCTAGGGCTCGTCGAGACGCTTCTTTTGAGGTATCGCACGACCCTCTAGCTCACACCGAACGTCAAAAATTTGCCGCACAACCGTTTTCCATACTTACCGTGAGACGCCAAAATCCACCTAAGTCCACGTAAACAAACTAACACCCTTGATAACTTGAGTTCAAGGAGGCCGATTTTGAAGCGGTTTTTTGCGTTTTTCACGTACAACAGGCTTGTAGGCACGCATCAACCCTTCAAATTTGACATATCACTGGTGTGACGTCATTTTTTGACTACCCCACTTTTTTGACTTAAGAAAAAAGACAAATTAATTATTTTTTCAAAATTCCTTCGATAGATTTTAACTAAACTACATATTTAGATACTTACCCTTCCTACCTACCTTCCGGAGTCCGCTTTGCGCCTTTGGAGTTAGGTTTGGACGTCAAAATTTTCAATTTTCTATAAAAAATCGACAAAATTTTAGGTTTTTCGACGAAAACTTAAAAATTTTCCTCTTAACAATTTTCTAAATTCCGTACCTAACGCTAGGGCTCGTCGAGACGCTTCTTTTGAGGTATCGCACGACCCTCTAGCTCACACCGAACGTCAAAAATTTGCCGCACAACCGTTTTCCATACTTACCGTGAGACGCCAAAATCCACCTAAGTCCACGTAAACAAACTAACACCCTTGATAACTTGAGTTCAAGGAGGCCGATTTTGAAGCGGTTTTTTGCGTTTTTCACGTACAACAGGCTTGTAGGCACGCATCAACCCTTCAAATTTGACATATCACTGGTGTGACGTCATTTTTTGACTACCCCACTTTTTTGACTTAAGAAAAAAGACAAATTAATTATTTTTTCAAAATTCCTTCGATAGATTTTAACTAAACTACATATTTAGATACTTACCCTTCCTACCTACCTTCCGGAGTCCGCTTTGCGCCTTTGGAGTTAGGTTTGGACGTCAAAATTTTCAATTTTCTATAAAAAATCGACAAAATTTTAGGTTTTTCGACGAAAACTTAAAAATTTTCCTCTTAACAATTTTCTAAATTCCGTACCTAACGCTAGGGCTCGTCGAGACGCTTCTTTTGAGGTATCGCACGACCCTCTAGCTCACACCGAACGTCAAAAATTTGCCGCACAACCGTTTTCCATACTTACCGTGAGACGCCAAAATCCACCTAAGTCCACGTAAACAAACTAACACCCTTGATAACTTGAGTTCAAGGAGGCCGATTTTGAAGCGGTTTTTTGCGTTTTTCACGTACAACAGGCTTGTAGGCACGCATCAACCCTTCAAATTTGACATATCACTGGTGTGACGTCATTTTTTGACTACCCCACTTTTTTGACTTAAGAAAAAAGACAAATTAATTATTTTTTCAAAATTCCTTCGATAGATTTTAACTAAACTACATATTTAGATACTTACCCTTCCTACCTACCTTCCGGAGTCCGCTTTGCGCCTTTGGAGTTAGGTTTGGACGTCAAAATTTTCAATTTTCTATAAAAAATCGACAAAATTTTAGGTTTTTCGACGAAAACTTAAAAATTTTCCTCTTAACAATTTTCTAAATTCCGTACCTAACGCTAGGGCTCGTCGAGACGCTTCTTTTGAGGTATCGCACGACCCTCTAGCTCACACCGAACGTCAAAAATTTGCCGCACAACCGTTTTCCATACTTACCGTGAGACGCCAAAATCCACCTAAGTCCACGTAAACAAACTAACACCCTTGATAACTTGAGTTCAAGGAGGCCGATTTTGAAGCGGTTTTTTGCGTTTTTCACGTACAACAGGCTTGTAGGCACGCATCAACCCTTCAAATTTGACATATCACTGGTGTGACGTCATTTTTTGACTACCCCACTTTTTTGACTTAAGAAAAAAGACAAATTAATTATTTTTTCAAAATTCCTTCGATAGATTTTAACTAAACTACATATTTAGATACTTACCCTTCCTACCTACCTTCCGGAGTCCGCTTTGCGCCTTTGGAGTTAGGTTTGGACGTCAAAATTTTCAATTTTCTATAAAAAATCGACAAAATTTTAGGTTTTTCGACGAAAACTTAAAAATTTTCCTCTTAACAATTTTCTAAATTCCGTACCTAACGCTAGGGCTCGTCGAGACGCTTCTTTTGAGGTATCGCACGACCCTCTAGCTCACACCGAACGTCAAAAATTTGCCGCACAACCGTTTTCCATACTTACCGTGAGACGCCAAAATCCACCTAAGTCCACGTAAACAAACTAACACCCTTGATAACTTGAGTTCAAGGAGGCCGATTTTGAAGCGGTTTTTTGCGTTTTTCACGTACAACAGGCTTGTAGGCACGCATCAACCCTTCAAATTTGACATATCACTGGTGTGACGTCATTTTTTGACTACCCCACTTTTTTGACTTAAGAAAAAAGACAAATTAATTATTTTTTCAAAATTCCTTCGATAGATTTTAACTAAACTACATATTTAGATACTTACCCTTCCTACCTACCTTCCGGAGTCCGCTTTGCGCCTTTGGAGTTAGGTTTGGACGTCAAAATTTTCAATTTTCTATAAAAAATCGACAAAATTTTAGGTTTTTCGACGAAAACTTAAAAATTTTCCTCTTAACAATTTTCTAAATTCCGTACCTAACGCTAGGGCTCGTCGAGACGCTTCTTTTGAGGTATCGCACGACCCTCTAGCTCACACCGAACGTCAAAAATTTGCCGCACAACCGTTTTCCATACTTACCGTGAGACGCCAAAATCCACCTAAGTCCACGTAAACAAACTAACACCCTTGATAACTTGAGTTCAAGGAGGCCGATTTTGAAGCGGTTTTTTGCGTTTTTCACGTACAACAGGCTTGTAGGCACGCATCAACCCTTCAAATTTGACATATCACTGGTGTGACGTCATTTTTTGACTACCCCACTTTTTTGACTTAAGAAAAAAGACAAATTAATTATTTTTTCAAAATTCCTTCGATAGATTTTAACTAAACTACATATTTAGATACTTACCCTTCCTACCTACCTTCCGGAGTCCGCTTTGCGCCTTTGGAGTTAGGTTTGGACGTCAAAATTTTCAATTTTCTATAAAAAATCGACAAAATTTTAGGTTTTTCGACGAAAACTTAAAAATTTTCCTCTTAACAATTTTCTAAATTCCGTACCTAACGCTAGGGCTCGTCGAGACGCTTCTTTTGAGGTATCGCACGACCCTCTAGCTCACACCGAACGTCAAAAATTTGCCGCACAACCGTTTTCCATACTTACCGTGAGACGCCAAAATCCACCTAAGTCCACGTAAACAAACTAACACCCTTGATAACTTGAGTTCAAGGAGGCCGATTTTGAAGCGGTTTTTTGCGTTTTTCACGTACAACAGGCTTGTAGGCACGCATCAACCCTTCAAATTTGACATATCACTGGTGTGACGTCATTTTTTGACTACCCCACTTTTTTGACTTAAGAAAAAAGACAAATTAATTATTTTTTCAAAATTCCTTCGATAGATTTTAACTAAACTACATATTTAGATACTTACCCTTCCTACCTACCTTCCGGAGTCCGCTTTGCGCCTTTGGAGTTAGGTTTGGACGTCAAAATTTTCAATTTTCTATAAAAAATCGACAAAATTTTAGGTTTTTCGACGAAAACTTAAAAATTTTCCTCTTAACAATTTTCTAAATTCCGTACCTAACGCTAGGGCTCGTCGAGACGCTTCTTTTGAGGTATCGCACGACCCTCTAGCTCACACCGAACGTCAAAAATTTGCCGCACAACCGTTTTCCATACTTACCGTGAGACGCCAAAATCCACCTAAGTCCACGTAAACAAACTAACACCCTTGATAACTTGAGTTCAAGGAGGCCGATTTTGAAGCGGTTTTTTGCGTTTTTCACGTACAACAGGCTTGTAGGCACGCATCAACCCTTCAAATTTGACATATCACTGGTGTGACGTCATTTTTTGACTACCCCACTTTTTTGACTTAAGAAAAAAGACAAATTAATTATTTTTTCAAAATTCCTTCGATAGATTTTAACTAAACTACATATTTAGATACTTACCCTTCCTACCTACCTTCCGGAGTCCGCTTTGCGCCTTTGGAGTTAGGTTTGGACGTCAAAATTTTCAATTTTCTATAAAAAATCGACAAAATTTTAGGTTTTTCGACGAAAACTTAAAAATTTTCCTCTTAACAATTTTCTAAATTCCGTACCTAACGCTAGGGCTCGTCGAGACGCTTCTTTTGAGGTATCGCACGACCCTCTAGCTCACACCGAACGTCAAAAATTTGCCGCACAACCGTTTTCCATACTTACCGTGAGACGCCAAAATCCACCTAAGTCCACGTAAACAAACTAACACCCTTGATAACTTGAGTTCAAGGAGGCCGATTTTGAAGCGGTTTTTTGCGTTTTTCACGTACAACAGGCTTGTAGGCACGCATCAACCCTTCAAATTTGACATATCACTGGTGTGACGTCATTTTTTGACTACCCCACTTTTTTGACTTAAGAAAAAAGACAAATTAATTATTTTTTCAAAATTCCTTCGATAGATTTTAACTAAACTACATATTTAGATACTTACCCTTCCTACCTACCTTCCGGAGTCCGCTTTGCGCCTTTGGAGTTAGGTTTGGACGTCAAAATTTTCAATTTTCTATAAAAAATCGACAAAATTTTAGGTTTTTCGACGAAAACTTAAAAATTTTCCTCTTAACAATTTTCTAAATTCCGTACCTAACGCTAGGGCTCGTCGAGACGCTTCTTTTGAGGTATCGCACGACCCTCTAGCTCACACCGAACGTCAAAAATTGCCCCACCCACCCGCCCTTTAGACGCGATAGTAAACATTTAAAATTTACTATAGGAAAGGGTACGACTCTGGGGTCATTTTTACGGCTTTTCAGCTTTTGACTAGAATTGAGTCCCGGTAGTCCCCTGGGTGGGCTCGCGTCATCCCAGCTTTTTAGGTGAGTTTTTCACCTAAGTACAGCCTTCTAAGGGAAGTTTAAATCTTATCAACTTGCCTCCTCAAATCGATTATTGTAACTACAAATTGACGAGGGTGTAAAACCCTACACGACTTGTTTTACCCGTGTAACCTGTCTATTGACGGTTACACCTAGATATAAGTTAAACAGTGACTAACAGCTTTATTGGCTAATAGATGTACAATTTTAAAAATAATTTATGACCATTGGCTTATAATTCAGCCACTCTATTTTAATATTAATTATAATTTTAAATTTTAACCATTTTAATTTTAATGACCTGTATTATATATAAACATAATTAATTATTAATATTTAAATTATTCGATCTTTTGATCAAACTTGATTTAGCTAAGTACAAATAACCTTGGTTTCTTCTCTTTCTTTGCGCCGACCAGCCCTATACACTGGCCGGTGCATCTGCACCAGCAACAATACGCGTCCGCATTAGCTATCACAAATCTCCAGTAGCTAATCAGGGAGCCTTTGGACCCTTCTTCTTTTGCAAGAAGGGTATCCCTGCTAAGGAGCCCTTAGCGTAACAATCGGACGCCGCCATCAGAAAACTTCTACTAATTAAAAAATTGTCCATCACAAACTTCAGCAACATGTTCGGCATCCGCACGCCCCTAAAACGGCAGGCCGCCCCTCCGAGCCGTGATGCCTCTCCTGATGCTTCGGCAGCTACGAGTCCAGCTCGGACTACCCAATCGAGCGTCAGGAGGAGCATTGAGGCATTGGAGGCCGGTCAAACCCCCTTGTCTATAGTAATACCAGCCGCCCCTGTAAAACCTAAAAAGGTTACTAAATCAAAGAGCGCATCTCCATCTTCAGCTCCACATAAAACAGGGGGAGCGGCTGACAACGTGAAAACCTCCACCCCCACCCCTGTCGGTAGAGTGAAGGAGGCCAGGAACTGGGTGACGAAGGCTAAGATCGCCTTAAACCAAAGTCGCAACCTCCGGACCGACATCAAGGAGGACGTCACCCAGGCCCTGGACTGTCTCTACCGAATGGTGAGGGATGGGGAAAAAGACAAGGGGGAAAATCTGCCAAACATTACAGAAGTTCCAGCCCCTGTCACTGTCGATGCAGTGCCACCTGTAGCCAATAGTGCCGAATACTCTCGGTTGCTCTCCTCACTGGCAGACCATGGCAAGCTAGTGAAGGAGAGCACCGAGAAGATGGAGGAGCTAAAGGCTACCTTGGCTAAGCACACTACGGCGCTCGAGTCGACCACATACGCGAGCGTAGCGGCGGGACCGAAACTGTCTTCAGCTCCATCGCGACAAACGCTGCACTCGGTTGTGGTCGCCTCGAGCGACAAGCAAGACACCGGCGAGCAGGTCCTTGAAAAGATCAGGACCGCCATAAACGCCAAGGAGGGGGGCTACTGCATCGACAGAGTCAGAAAGGCAAAGGACAGCAAGGTCATCATCAGCTGCAGGGACGAGGGAGAGCGGAGCAGGGTCCGGGAGAAGCTGAAGTCTGCAGGTCAAAAACTGACCGTAGAAGATGCGATGAACCTGGACCCGCTCGTTATCCTCAGGGACGTCCTGAATTATAATACAGACGCGGACGTCTTGAAAGCCCTGAGGACACAGAACACCAAGCTCTTCACCGACCTTGCGGCTGGAGATGACCGCATGGAAATTAAATATAAAAAACGGGCGCGGAACGAGCTGTTGAGCCACGTCGTCGTAAAGGTCTCCCCCACACTCTGGAAAAGACTGACGGAGGCGTCTGCGGTTTACATAGATATGCAGCGGATCAGGGTAGAAGATCAATCTCCCCTGGTCCAATGCTCCCTGTGTTTAGGGTATGGACACGGCAGACGCCTCTGCACAGAAAAGGAGGTAGCCTGCAGCCACTGCGGCGGTCCACATCTGCGCAAAGACTGCCCAAAGGCAAAAGATGCTCACGCTCCTCCGTCATGTTGCAATTGCACCAAAGCCGGACTGGATGGAGCGGAGCATAACGCCTTCAGCACAGATTGCCAGATAAGACGCAGATGGGACGCATTGGCGAGGGCTAAAATTAGCTATTGCTAAAGGCGCCGCAGTGGACACCAAGACCTACAACTTTCTGCAGGCAAACCTCCAACGTAAGCAATTGGCAACGGTTGAGCTGCTCGAGGGTGCAACACGGGCGAAAGCGGCAATTGCAATCTTGCAGGAGCCGTACGTGGGTTCTGTCCGGAGAATGAAGAACTACAGAGGGTCCAGAATTTTCCAGGCCTCGGAGGACGGAGAGGGCACTGTTAAAGCCGCCATCGCGGTTTTTGATCAGGACCTTGATGTCATACAGTGCCCAGAACTCACCACACACAACATCGCAGTGGTGAGGATCCGAACTCGAGCCTGGGAAATAGCAATAATATCGGCATACCTCGAACCGGACAAGCCCATGGAACCTTACCTGGGGCACCTACGAGCAGTTCACCGAGCGCTAGGAAGTCGCAACACCATCGTCGGGGGCGACTTCAACGCCAAGAGCTCATGGTGGGGGAGCCTTACGGAGGACAGCAGGGGCGAGGAGCTCTGCGGAGCCTTGGACGAAATGGGGTTACAGGTACTCAACAGCGGCACCCTGCCCACCTTCGACACCATCCGAGGGGGCAGGAGGTACTGCAGTCATGTGGACGTGACAGCATGCTCGGCGGATCTTCTCTGCCTGGTGGAAGGCTGGAGAGTGGACGAAGGACTGACGAGCTCGGATCACAACGGCATAAAATTTAGTCTAAAAATGGAAAAATCTTTCGGAATAAGCATAAAATCAACTACCAGAATTTACAACACTAGGAAGGCAAACTGGGTTCAGTTTCATGAGAAACTGGCCCAGTTAAAAGCAGAAAACAATTTAGTAGACACAAAATTCGAAGCAATAGTAGACATCGCCGACCTAGAGCACAATATCAACACATATTTGGACGTTATCAAAAAATCTTGTGATCAAAAATTGCCGAAAACAAAAACAGTTAGGAAAACTACCTTGCCGTGGTGGTCCGAGGAACTCGCCAGCCTGAAGAAAGCAGTCGCCACTAGGAAGAGAAGAATCCGCTGCGCCGCTCCAGTCCGCAGGCAGGCAGTCGTTGCTGAGTACCTGAAACTCAAAACAGAATATGAGGCCAAAGCCAAAAGTGCCCAAACCAGGAGCTGGACAGACTTTTGCAATAAGCAAGATAGGGAGGGGATGTGGGAGGGCATCTACAGGGTGATCGGCCGAACCACTGTGAGGCACGAAGACGCACCCTTGGAAAAAGAAGGCACTGTCCTGACTCCGGCGGAATCGGCATCGCACCTGGCTGAAACTTTCTACCCTAAAGATCTGGAGGAAACGGACGAGGACATACACCGACTCACCCGACGTTTGGCCTTGCAGGTAAACGATGGGGGTCATGATGATACGCATGACCCGCCGTTTACTTTGCATGAGCTCAAAACCGCGGTGTCCTCGTTCAACCCTAAAAAGGCGCCAGGTGCGGACGGCCTTACCGCAGACATCTGTCAACAAGTCATTCTCCAGGACCCCGGGGCGTTCCTTGCCCTGGCCAACAAATGCCTCAGTCTGGGCCACTTCCCCACGAAGTGGAAGGAAGCCACAGTCGTGGTACTGAGGAAGCCGGGCAAGGAAAATTACAAAAGCGCCAAGTCGTACAGGCCTATCGGCCTTTTGCCTGTACTAGGTAAGGTCCTGGAGAAGATGGTTGTCACGAGGCTCCAGTGGCACCTAGTACCGAGGCTGAGTACCCGTCAGTACGGCTTCATGCCCCAGCGCAGCACCGAGGACGCCCTCTATAATCTGGTGAACCAAATAAAGGTGGAAACAAAAAACAAAAAGTTGGTCACTCTCGTTTCGCTAGATATAGAGGGCGCCTTCGACAGCGCTTGGTGGCCAGCCATTAAGGTCAGACTGGCGGAGGAAAAGTGTCCGGTCAATATTAGGCGGCTACTCGACAGCTATCTTGTTGACAGATGTGTGCGTCTCAGGTACGCCGGAGTCGAACAGTACAGACAGACCCAAAAAGGGTGCGTCCAGGGCTCCATCAGTGGGCCGATCCTGTGGAACGTCCTCCTAGACCCGCTCCTTAAGGAGCTGCATGGGCGGGGAATTTGGTGCCAGGCCTTCGCCGACGACGTCGTTCTGCTGTTTGCCGGTCACACAGCGCTAGAGGTGCAGCGACATGCCAATCCCGCTCTCGGCTATGTTCAGGAGTGGGGTGTCAGAAATAAGCTCAAATTTGCGGCGCACAAAACGTGCGCAATGCTGCTCACTAAAAAGCTCAAGTATGACACACCGCTCCTGAGCATGGGTGGGGTCGACATTGGCATGTCTCGCGAAATAAAGATCTTGGGCCTTACTATAGACGATAAGCTGACTTTTAACACCCACGTCGCTACCGTCTGTAGGAAGGCCCTAAACATCGCGAAACAATTACAGCGAGCTGCAAAGATCAGCTGGGGTCTGCACCCTGAAGTCATCCGCGCGATCTATACGGCAACAGCAGAGCCCGTCATACTGTACGCTGCGGCCGCGTGGTCGCCTGCCGCAGACAAAATCGGAGTCCGCAAGCTCCTGAACACCGTTCAACGGGGCTTCGCTCAGAAAATCTGCAAGTCCTACCGCACCGTCTCCCTCAACTCAGCCCTCCTACTGACTGGGTTACTGCCTCTGGACCTCCGCATAAAGGAAGCAGCCGGCCTATACGAGGCTCGCAGAGGGTCAACCCGGCAGGTGTTGGGAGACAGGGAGGTCGAACGGGTGGCGGGATTTGCAGAGCTGCCACATCCGGCCCTGCGTATGGACCTGAAATTCGAGTGTCTCGACGACTCTAACCTGGTAGACCAACATAACGTGCAGACGCTCAGAATCTTTACAGACGGAAGCAAAATCCAGAACAAGGTCGGTGCTGCGCTGTCCATCTGGGACAGCCAGGCCGAAACCAGAAATAGGAAGCTGAGTCTGCCAGCGTACTGCACAGTCTACCAGGCCGAGCTTCTGGCCATATGCAGGGCGACGAGCGAGGCCCTGAGGAGCGGGGTAGGGAGCTGCGGCATATATAGCGACTCGCGTGCAGCGTTACAATCGGTCACCAATCCTGGCTCCATGCACTCCCTCGCAATCGAGGCGCGCCGAAACCTCAGCGCGGCCTTGACCCAGGGCAAAGTTATAACCTTGTATTGGATCAAGGCCCACGCCGGCATCGATGGTAACGAGCGCGCTGACGAACTTGCCAAGGAGGCAGCACTCTCGTGTCGGAGGAGGCCCGACTACGATCTGTGTCCGGTTTCATTCGTCAAGAGTGAACTTCGTAACGAATCGCTCGACGAATGGAACCGGAGATACCGGGCGGGGGAGACGGCCTCCGTCACGAGAGTGTTCTTCCCGGACGCGAGGGAGGCCTATCGCTTGGTGCGCAAAATACAACCGCAGGGAATTCTTACCCAGATCTTTACGGGCCATGGGGGGTTCGCCCAATACTTGCATCGCTTCAAGTGTCGGGGGAGCCCGTCATGCGTCTGTGACCCTGCGGTTGAAGAAACTGTCCAGCACATACTCTTTCAATGCCCAAAATTCCTCCGGCAGCGACACGACCTGGCGCAAGAAATAAACTACGCAGTTGAGTTGGACGGGGCAGCCAGCCTCATTAAAACACGGAAATTCAGACAAAAATTTCTAGATTTTGCACAAAACATCTGCAAAAGTGTTGTGGAGGGAAACGCATCTGACCAAACAGGTGCACTTCCCTTCACAACATAATCCGATTTCCAACAAAAACACGACTAAACAAAAACTATAGCAGATCAATGTCCCTGATCATGTCAGGGGACAACAAGAAGTACCCATGATGGCGGGTGCAATAAAAAAAAAAAAAAAAAAAAAAAAAAAAAAAACCTAACCTAACCTAACCTAACCTAACCTAACCTAACCTAACCTAACCTAACCTAACCTAACCTAACCTAACCTAACCTAACCTAACCTAACCTAACCTAACCTAACCTAACCTAACCTAACCTAACCTAACCTAACCTAACCTAACCTAACCTAACCTAACCTAACCTAACCTAACCTAACCTAACCTAACCTAACCTAACCTAACCTAACCTAACCTAACCTAACCTAACCTAACCTAACCTAACCTAACCTAACCGGAGTCTGCTGGCAGCCCTGACCGCGAGCGCCACGTTTTTTCCACGCTCCGTCCTCTAAAATCCTAAAAATAGGTTTTTTCGCGCGAATATACAAGTGTGATATATCCACGTACGCGTCTCAGTGCGAACAACACCACAGTGAAAACCGCGCAGAAATCGGAGAAAGTGTGTGAAAGTTGTGCTCGAAAAACGTGTTTTTAAAGTGTTTTTGTGCAACGCTGCAGCGACAAGATCGACGACCCCCTACTTTTTTGGGGTCGTTACAATCGTCTTTGAGAGGCCTATCAACTGGGCTATATTCGGGATTTTTCCGGTGAAAACTGCCGACGTAATCCCGGACTTCCTGTTTTCCACGTGCCACCGGTCTCAACCCCCAGCATAGCTGGACAGGAGTGTGGCATATCAGGAGAAGCGTCTTGTCAAGGCGAGTCTTTTGACACCAAGATCTGGAAAATTGGACCACCCTGGACGAAGCTGCAGCCCCTCAAAGGTCGGCAAAAATTTGTAAATCTTTGGTGTCGTTTTCCCCGAAAACTAAATCGGTAACCCCCTATTTTTATAATTGCGTTGCATAGTACACTACCCTTAATACATTTTTCCAAATTTTTAGATTTTTTGACCGGGTAGTTTTTTTTTTTTTTTTTTCAAAATTCTTAATACAAAATACACTAAAACATTCAAAACTTTAAATTTCATTATTCCACCCCTTTAATATCTAAATTAATAACATTACTTATAACAAAATAATACTATTTGAGGTCTTTTATAAATACCATAACTTAAAATATTTGAAAAATTTAAATTTATACAAAAACAAGGACAATTGTTGTTACTGAGGGAGTACGGCACCAAAAAGAACCCTTAAAAGAGGGTTAAAACATTATTGCGCGCAGACTTAATCTAGACCATTAGATAGTTTAGGTCCTAGTGAGTAACGTAGTTTTTAAACTAGAATTTTTGGAGCGAAATTCGAGTCGCGGTGCGAGTTAGCGTTTTTGTTTACTAGCGGCAAAAACCGCAAAACAAAGTTATCCTCGACATCGCGATTTGAAAATCGACTCTTTCAGTTTTGAAAATTTTGTATTTTTGTTAATGTGACCGTGTAGGGCTTGGTCAAAAACCACCCCCCACGTTTTTAAATTTTTGATAAGACGCTTTTTAACATAGATATTTAGGCCTAAGCTTTCAAAAAATTCCAAACTTTTTGTTTACATGTTTTGTTCTTATATTGACCATAAAATTACTCCTAATTATTAGGAATTAATATTTTAAATAATTCTGACCACATCACTGTGTTTAGAACGCCTAGGATATAGGAAGGCCGGTTTTCAGGCGTTTTTCAGACCTGAAAATTCTGAGCCCTGAAAACATTGTGTGGGGATAGTGGAGGTTGAGCTGGACATAGCATTCGAAACCGCACCTCTCTCTGACTTACGGCTGCGGAGATACAGCCGCTCGAAGTCAGCATTTGACAGCTGGGCGGCCATCTTGGCAAACTTCGACCGGACATAACTCCGCACTCCGGGATCCTAGAGGGCTGGGGTTTTCTTAGCTGTGCTTGGCGAGTCAGCCTCCACTCGGCACACAGTGTTTCAGGCACTTTGTGGCTGGAAGTTTCAGGACCCTGAAAATTGCCTGGGACGGTACAGCGGGTCAGGACAAGCCGAACGAGCCCAAACACGGGCGTTCTACGACCACCGTAAGGAAAGATATCCGGGGTCAGAGATCGACTTGACAGTTCTGCAACTGTCAAACGAATTTCGGACGCCGATAACTTCCGAACCGGAGGTCGTGGAAGGCTCTGGTTTTCTTTAGGGGCAAAGGCAGCACCCCCTCTGCTCTGCTAATAGCATTTCAGGAGCTTTCAGGAGCAAAATATTTTTTCAGCTAAAACCCGTGTCAGGTTATAGAGCTCGCCGAGCCCAATCAGGAGACCCCGAACACGGCAGTTTTTGGACGAGTGGTTCGGGAGAAACCCGCGGTAACTGAATTCTGGCCGCCATCTTGTACTGGCGTCCAGAACTTTGAACCGTGATTTCTCCGGAACCCCTTGGACTGGAGTAGTCGTGTTTGGGCTCAATCGAAAGGACTTGGGGAGACCTATCACAGGGTTGGAACAGTTCGACTCTAGCTAGAGCTCAAAATTATTTCTTAAAATTTTTTTTTTTGTTATGATAGTAGGCTTCTGAACACAAAAACTCAGGGCAATCACGCCTTTTATCTTATAAGATAGTCACTAGGTAGAGCAAGACTCTACCTACAATTAGTTTATATTATTTATAGTAAGTTCTTGACTCAGACCCCCCTATACAGGGCCTGACACACATACATACTAAGTGACAACGTTCCCCGTTCCACTCTTTTAAAAACGTACACTACTACACACACACCTACATTCACAAACACCAAAACATGTTCCGTACACCAACGACCTCTAGCGCTGCAAAGAAAGCCATGACTCCCAGCCCCACAACTTCGACCGCAGAAGTGTTGGACGCTGCCAAGACCTTCATTAAAAGACCAAATACTAAAAGGAGGTCAATTGACAACATGGACCTGTACAATAAGCAAAAACAGAATTATGCCACTCTGCCGAGTGAGCAGCTCCTCCAGGAGGTAATGAAAATCTTCGAGGACATACCAGATAAAGTGAAGGAGTACCCTCAGATGAGGCGCGACATAAAGGTCTTTTTGGAGGTGCAATCGGATAGGGGTATCCGAGCCATCTTTGAGCTCAGTCGGCGAATACAAGGCTTAGAAGCAGAGGTCCCCAAAACTCGGACACCAACAAAAACCGCGTCGTCGAATAGGGAAGAAATTATTCTCAAGAAGCTGGGAGAGGTGGAAGCTACTCTAACCTCACGACTAAACGACATGGAAATAAATCTAAGAGCTGACATAGTAGGACTCCACGATGGAAACGACGACCGAGGCTCCGACATGATCGACAAGATCATTGATAGGATCGACGAGACTAAGGTGACCGAGGAGGTCAAAGTTCTTGATCAAAAGCAGGCTCTTATCGTAGATCTAATCAGTGATGTTGCCGGTGGTGTCGCCGCCACAAAGGAGATGATAGACCAGGTCGCAAAAGCTCTAGAAAACGAGCAACAAACCACAGTGAGGTCATATGCAAGCATCGCGGCAGCTAAACCCGGGCGTCGACCGGCACTTCACTCGATGGCGGTTACACTTGAAGGCAATCTTGAGACTGCCGACGAGGTGCTCGCGAGAGTGAGGAAGGCGGTCGATGCCAGGAGTACTGGCCTCAAAATAAATAAGGCTCGGAAGGCCAAAAACAGCACCGTCATTCTGGGTTGTGACACGGAGGCGGAATTTGAGAAGGTGAAAGGGGTGATTGAAAGCCGGGGGGATGGGTTAATTGTGGCACCCATGAAAAATAAGAACCCACTCGTCGTCCTAAAGGACGTATTTTTAGATAGCGAGGACGACGAAATGATCAAAGCGCTATATGCGCAAAACCAAGATATTTTCATGGGTTTGCCACAAGAAGAAATTGAGTTGGGTATCAAGTACAAAAAGCGGACTAGGAACCCCAAAACTGCGCACGTTGTTGTACAAGTGAGACCTAAGGTATGGCAGAGGATGACGGAGGCTGGGGCACTCTATCTTGACCTGCAAAGGGTTAGAGTGGAGGACCAGTCACCGCTCATCCAATGCACAAAGTGCCTCGCTTACGGTCACGGCCGGAAATTTTGCACTGAGAGTGTGGACAGATGTAGCCACTGTGGAGGACCGCATTTACGCGAGAAATGCGCTGACTTCCTTGCTGGCATTGAACCACAGTGCTGCAACTGCTCGCACTCTAAGCTGCAAAGAACCGACCACAACGCGTTTAGCACCGAATGCCCATTGCGTAAGAAATGGGACTACTTGGCCCGCGCAAACACAGCCTACGATTGACTCACACACTCAAAACATCGAGACACACACAATACACATAGCAACACACAGACATATAGATATAAAAGTATATAGTTAATATATACCCACATATCTAAAACACTCACATAAATTCCATATAAACACAGATTACAAACACACACAATAAACAAATAAAATAGTAAAGAAAATAAATAGATAAGAAAAGTCAATAAATATATATATCAGATAGTATATATGTATATTATTGCAGAAACGAAACTGTCAGTTGAACAATAAAAAATGGAAGAAACATACATGAATGAGTCAAATAGTAAACAACAAAACGTTTGAAATTTTCTTACACGACATAACATACTTTTCCCAATGAGGATGAAATTGTTAAACAGAATTACAAATAACTTTAGTTTAAGAACATACTTGTATACCCTAGATGTAATGATAACATAAATGTACTGTTAAAATTAAGTATAAGTTGAAAAAAACAGATTATTAAATACTAAACTTAAGTAATAAAAGCAACAAACATGTTTGAAATTATTTTATACGAGATGAACTTTGCCAAATGATGTTGAAATTGTTAAGTAATAAAAAGAAATAAGTTAAGGCCTAGAACATACTTGTATACCCCATATGAAATGTATAAAACAAATGTACTGTTAAAAAGTAAAGTATAAATTAAGATTAAAACATTGAAAAAAGACTGTTAAATTAAAAATTAAGTGAAACCTAAAATAAAATTTGTACGACAGATTATTAAAAACTATAATTACTTAGTAAATAAAAATTTGTATAAAATGATAACTGTAAACAAACATATTAAAGGAAGTTGCAATGTTTATTAACCCCACTGAATAAAACTTAAAGTAGATAAAAGTAGCGGGAGTCCCACCCGGCATTGAAAGAAAGCTGACGAATGAAAGAAGACCCAGTATGAAGCATGAAAGTGCGAGAGGCATAAAAGCGAGAACTTGAGTGAATGAGTAACACAGTTTAATAAGGTCCCGTTTTTCCATGAACGGGGAAAAGCAGAAAAAAAAAAAAAAAAAAAAAAAAAAAAAAAAAAAAAAAAAAAAAAAAAAAAAAAAAAAACCTAACCTAACCTAACCTAACCTAACCTAACCTAACCTAACCTAACCTAACCTAACCTAACCAACTGGGTGACGAAGGCCAAAATTGCCCTTAGCCAGAGTCGCAACCTCCGAACCGACATCAAGGAGGACGTCACCCAGGCCCTGGACTGTCTCTTCCGAATGGTGAGGGATGGAGAAATAGACAGGGGGGAAAATCCGCCAAATACAACAGAAGCTCCTGCCCCTGTCACTGTCGATGCAGTGCCAACGGTGGCCAATAGTACCGAATACTCTCGGTTGCTCTCCTCACTGGCAGACCACGGAAAGCTAGTGAAGGAGAGCACGGAGAAGATGGAGGAATTAAAGGCTACCTTGACTAAACACACCACGGCGCTGGAGTCGACCACATACGCGAGTGTAGCGGCGGGACCGAAACTGTCTTCAGCTCCGTCGCGACAAACGCTGCACTCGGTTGTGGTCGCCTCGAGCGACAAGCAGGAAACCGGCGAGCAGGTCCTTGAAAAGGTTCGGACTGCCATAAACGCCAAGGAGGGGGGCTACTGCATTGACAGAGTAAGAAAGGCCAAAGACAGCAAGGTCATCATCAGCTGCAGGGACGAGGGAGAGCGGAGCAGGGTCCGGGAGAAGCTGAAGTCTGCAGGACAACTGACTGTAGAAGATGCGACGAACCTGGACCCACTCGTCATCCTCAGGGACGTCCTGAATTATAACACTGACGCGGACGTCTTGAAAGCCCTGAGGACACAGAACACCAAGCTCTTCACCGACCTTGCGGCTGGGGATGACCGCATAGAAATAAAATATAAAAAACGGGCCCGGAATGAGCTGATGAGCCACGTTGTCGCGAGGGTCTCCCCCACCTTATGGAGAAGACTGACAGAGACGTCTGCTGTGTACATAGATATGCAGCGGATCAGGGTAGAAGATCAATCTCCCCTGGTCCAATGCTCCCTGTGTTTAGGGTATGGACATGGCAGACGCCTCTGTACAGAAAAAGAGGTAGCCTGCAGCCACTGCGGTGGTCCACATCTGCGCAAGGACTGCCCAAAAGCAAAAGATGCTCACGCTCCTCCGTCATGTTGCAACTGCACCAAAGCCGGACTGGATGGAGCGGAGCATAACGCCTTCAGCTCGGAATGCCAGGTAAGACGCAGATGGGACGCAATTGCCAGGGCAAAAATAAGCTATTGCTAAAGGCGCCGCAGTGGACACAAAGATCTACAACTTTCTGCAGGCAAACCTCCAACGGAAGCAATTGGCAACGGCTGAGCTGCTCGAGGGTGCAACACGGGCGAAAGCGGCAATCGCAATCTTGCAGGAGCCGTACGTGGGTTCTGTCCGGAGAATGAAGAACTACAGAGGGTCCAGAATTTTCCAGGCCTCGGAGGACGGAGAGGGCACTGTTAAAGCCGCCATCGCGGTTTTTGATCAGGACCTTGATGTCATACAGTGCCCAGAACTCACCACACACAACATCGCAGTGGTGAGGATCCGAACTCGAGCCTGGGAAATAGCAATAATATCGGCATACCTCGAACCGGACAAGCCCATGGAACCTTACCTGGAGCACCTTCGAGCAGTTCACCGAGCGCTAGGAAGTCGCAACACTATCGTCGGGGGCGACTTCAACGCCAAGAGCTCATGGTGGGGGAGCCTAACGGAGGACAGCAGGGGTGAGGAGCTCTGCGGAGCCCTAGATGAAATGGGGTTACAGGTACTCAATAGCGGCACCCTGCCCACCTTCGACACCATCCGAGGGGGCAGGAGGTACTGCAGTCATGTGGACGTGACAGCATGCTCGGCGGATCTTCTCTGCCTGGTGGAAGGCTGGAGAGTGGACGAAGGACTGACGAGCTCGGATCACAACGGCATAAAATTTAGTCTAAAATTGGAAAAATCTTTCGGAATAAACATAAAATCATCAACTAGGTGCTATAATACTAGGAAGGCAAACTGGGTTCAGTTTCATGAGAAACTGGCCCAGTTAAAAGCAGAAAATAATTTAACACAATCAAAATTTGAAGCAATAGTAGACAGCGCCGACCTAGAGAATAACATTAACAAATATTTGGACATAATTAGAAAAACATGCGAAGAAAAAATACCAAAATTAAAAGCACCTAGAAAAATTACCTTGCCGTGGTGGTCCGAGGAACTCGCCAGCCTGAAGAAAGCAGTCGCCACTAGGAAGAGAAGAATCCGCTGCGCCGCTCCAGTCCGCAGGCAGGCAGTCGTTGCTGAGTACCTGAAACTCAAAACAGAATACGAGGCCAAAGCCAAGAGTGCCCAAACCAAAAGCTGGACAGATTTCTGCAATAAGCAAGATAGGGAGGGGATGTGGGAGGGCATCTACAGGGTGATCGGCCGAACCACAGTGAGGCACGAAGACGCACCCTTGGAAAAAGAAGGCACTGTCCTGACTCCGGCGGAATCCGCATCGCACCTGGCTGAAACTTTCTACCCAAAAGATCTGGAGGAAACGGACGAGGACACACACCGAGTCACCCGACTTTTGGCCTTGCAAGTAAACGAGGCGGGACATGATGATACGCATGACCCGCCGTTTACTTTGCATGAGCTCAAAACCGCGGTGTCCTCGTTCAACCCTAAAAAGGCGCCAGGTGCGGACGGCCTTACCGCAGACATCTGTCAACAAGTCATTCTCCAGGACCCCGGGGCGTTCCTTGCCCTGGCCAACAAATGCCTCAGTCTGGGCCACTTCCCCACGAAGTGGAAGGAAGCCACAGTCGTGGTACTGAGGAAGCCGGGCAAGGAAAATTACAAAAGCGCCAAGTCGTACAGGCCTATCGGCCTTTTGCCTGTACTAGGTAAGGTCCTGGAGAAGATGGTTGTCACGAGGCTCCAGTGGCACCTAGTACCGAGGCTGAGTACCCGTCAGTACGGCTTCATGCCCCAGCGCAGCACCGAGGACGCCCTCTATAATCTGGTGAACCAAATAAAGGTGGAAACAAAAAACAAAAAGTTGGTCACTCTCGTTTCGCTAGATATAGAGGGCGCCTTCGATAGCGCTTGGTGGCCAGCCATTAAGGTCAGACTGGCGGAGGAAAAGTGTCCGGTCAATATTAGGCGGCTACTCGACAGCTATCTTGTTGACAGATGTGTGCGACTCAGGTACGCCGGAGTCGAACATTACAGACAGACCCAAAAAGGGTGCGTCCAGGGCTCTATCAGTGGGCCGATCCTCTGGAACGTCCTCCTAGACCCGCTCCTCAAGGAACTGCATGGGCGAGGAATCTGGTGCCAGGCCTTCGCCGACGACGTCGTTCTGCTGTTTGCCGGTCACACAGCGCTAGAGGTGCAGCGACATGCCAATCCCGCTCTCGGCTATGTTCAGGAGTGGGGTGTCAAAAATAAGCTTAAATTTGCGCCGCACAAAACGTGCGCAATGCTGCTTACCAAAAAGCTCAAGTATGACACACCGCTCTTGAGCATGGGCGGGGTCGACATTGGCATGTCTCGTGAAATTAAGATCTTGGGCCTTACTATAGACGATAAGTTGACCTTTAACACCCACGTCGCTACCGTCTGTAGGAAGGCCCTAAACATCGCGAAGCAGCTACAGCGAGCTGCAAAAATCAGCTGGGGACTGCACCCTGACGTCATCCGCGCAATCTACACGGCAACAGCAGAGCCCGTCATATTGTACGCTGCGGCCGCGTGGTCGCCCGCCGCGGAAAAAATCGGAGTCCGCAAGCTCCTGAACACCGTTCAGCGGGGCTTCGCTCAGAAAATCTGCAAGTCCTACCGCACCGTCTCCCTCAACTCAGCCCTCCTACTGACCGGGTTACTGCCTCTGGACCTCCGCATAAAGGAAGCAGCCGGCCTATACGAGGCTCGCAGAGGGTCAACCCGGCAGGTGTTGGGAGACAGGGAGGTCGAACGGGTGGTGGGATTTGCAGAGCTGCCACATCCGGCCCTGCGTATGGACCTGAAATTCAAGTGTCTCGACGACTCTGACCTGGTAGACCAACATAACGTGCAGACGCTCAGAATCTTTACAGACGGAAGCAAAATCCAGAACAAGGTCGGTGCTGCGCTGTCCATCTGGGACAGCCAGGCCGAAACCAGAAATAGGAAGCTGAGTCTGCCAGCGTACTGCACAGTCTACCAGGCCGAGCTTCTGGCCATATGCAGGGCGACGAGCGAGGCCCTGAGGAGCGGTGTAGGGAGCTGTGGCATATATAGCGACTCGCGAGCAGCGTTACAATCGGTAACCAATCCTGGCTCCATGCACTCCCTCGCAATCGAGGCGCGCCGAAACCTCAGCGCGGCCTTGACCCAGGGCAAAGATATAACCTTGTACTGGATCAAGGCCCACGCCGGCATCGATGGTAACGAGCGCGCCGACGAGCTTGCCAAGGAGGCGGCACTCTCGAGTCGGAGGAGGCCCGACTATGATCTGTGTCCGGTTTCATTCGTCAGAAGTGAACTTCGTAACGAATCGCTCGACGAATGGAACCGGAGATACCGGGCGGGGGAGACGGCCTCCGTCACGAGAGTGTTCTTCCCGGATGCGAGGGAGGCCTATCGTCTGGTGCGGAAAATACAACCGCAGGGAATTCTTACCCAGATCTTCACGGGCCATGGGGGGTTCGCCCAATACTTGCATCGTTTCAAGTGTCGGGGGAGCCCGTCATGTGTCTGTGACCCTGCGGTTGAAGAAACAGTCCAGCACATCATCTTTGAGTGCCCAAAATTCCTCCGGCAGCGACACGACCTGGCTCAAGAACTTAATCATGCAGTAGAGGTAGATGGGGCCGCCAGTCTCATTAAAGAAAGAAAGATCAGACGAAAATTTCTAGACTTTGCACAGCATATCTGCAAAAGCGTTGTGGAGGGAAATGCATCTGACCAAACGGGTGCACTCCCCTCCATAACACAAAATGATTCCCAATAAATACGAGATAAAACCACGTATTATAGTCGAAAAACGTCCCTGATCATGTCAGGGGACTACGAAAAAAAAAAAAAAAAAAAAAAAAAAAAAAAAAAAAAAAACCTAACCTAACCTAACCTAACCTAACCTAACCTAACCTAACCTAACCTAACCTAACCTAACCTAACCTAACCTAACCTAACCTAACCTAACCTAACCTAACCTAACCTAACCTAACCTAACCTAACCTAACCTAACCTAACCTAACCTAACCTAACCTAACCTAACCTAACCTAACCTAACCTAACCTAACCTAACCTAACCTAACCTAACCTAACCTAACCTAACCTAACCTAACCTAACCTAACCTAACCTAACCTAACCTAACCTAACCTAACCTAACCTAACCTAACCCAAACCAAACCTAAACCAAACCTAACCTAACCCAAACCAAACACGCTGTTCTCTTCACGCCGGAGGCTGGAGCCCTCTATCTCGACCTGCAAAGGGTAAGAGTGGAGGATCAGTCTCCGTTAATCCAATGCACAAAGTGCCTCGCCTTCACTGAGAGTGTGGACAGGTGTAGCCACTGCGGAGGCCCACATCTGCGCGATAAATGCGCAGATTTTGCATCTGGAATCGAAACGCAGTGCTGCAACTGCTCGCACTCAAAACTGCAGTAGACGGACAATAACGTATTCAGCGCGGAGTGCCCTGTCCGCAAGAAGACGCACACACTCGCACCGCAGATATAAAAGTATATACTAAATATTATATAGATATATGGAAAAAAAAGAGGGACAGATACCGTCCCTGATTACGTCAGGGCACTATGAAAGGGGAATCAAAATGGAACGAGCATTTAGAAAAAAAAAAAAAAAAAAAAACAAAAAAAAAAAAAAAAAAAAAAAACCTATCCAGTGCAGCTGAAGTCTCAATGAGTGAGGATGAATGAAAATAACGTATAAGGCTCGAAAGTGCGAGAGGCATAGAACTAGAATGACAGAGTTCCTATCATCATCATCATCTCCCGAGCCTTTTCCCAACTATGTTGGGGCCGGCTTCCAATCTAACCGGAATCAGCTGAGTACCAGTGTTTTACAAGGAGCGATCTTGTTCCTATGAATGGGGAAAAGCAGTAAAAAAACTAACCTTACCTAAACCCTTGATAACTGTACTTCAAGGATACGGATTTTTACCATCTTTTTATTATTTTAATTTTCAAAAATTTATATTTCTGCAAAACCCCAAAATTTTACCTACAGCTTAGTGGGCGCTAGAGTACTGATTGCAAACTGGCAATACATTAGCCCGAGGCCCGAAACCTTATAACACCGAAATCTTTTTACATTTTCACTTTTGACAATATTTTGACATTGGTGATGGCTTACGTTTCAAATATTATGTTTATTTATGGAAACTAAAGACGACCAAATCAAACATTTCAAGAAATATAACAAAATGACTCTTTCGCCAAACAAGTATGTTTCGAACTATACAACTAGTACAGCGCAGAGAGGAGTAGAAGCTAAAGAAGTGGAATTGGGAAACACTAATTTGGGTAACTCCCTCTGTATATAGCTATACTTTCTTATGTGTATTCTCTTTACATTTTCGTAGGTACCCGTACCCTGCGTGGGACCTGCGGAAACACTGCGTTCATAATCATTGTGCTAGCTCTTTTGGTATAGTGTATTGGTATCATGGCTGAGGTCACGTTGTATTGCGGAAGACCTGCTACGTCTCGTTGACTGACTCCCCAATAAAGGTATGTAACAACGTGTATAATGTAGCTCAGCTGCTCCCGCGTTGTCGAAGTACTGCCAACCACTGCTATGAGCCGCTGGACTAAAGTCGTAGCTGCTGCAGTCGTAAAACGAATGTTTTCTCCACGTATAGATATTTTCTGTCAGTGGTAAGTACTCCTATTTTAAGATCTAGATAAGTCATGGCGGTATTGTGTATGGTAAATGGCAAGGTGTACATCAGCGGTCGGACGAGCTTGCTCGTTATCCTCTGAGGAGCAACTTTCCAGAGCAAACGCAACAAACTATTCGTGTATTTTTTCAACATAGAATACCTACCAGTACTTCCCTGACCAGAAAGATCAGCAGATTCGATCCCAATAGATCAATATAGGGTTCGACTCCTAAAAACACTAAAAAGCAAAAAAAAATTGAGCAGAAGTCTTATTTACCTACCTGCTTATTGAAATGTTAGCAGAACAGTTTCCTGCACTATTATCATTATTTTGTACTAGCTGTCCCCAGCGGTTTCACCCGCATCTTTGGTTACTGCTCCGCTCCCGTGTGTCGTAGCGTGATGTTATATAGCCTATAGCCTTTCTCGATAACTGGACTATCCAACACAAAAATAATTATTCAATTCGAACCAGTAGTTTCGGAGATTAGCGCGTTCAAACAAACAAACAAACTCTTCAGCTTTATAATATTAGTATAGATGTCTCTTCTAGACCACGGGACAACAGAGTCCCGGATTTTTATAAGGCGAACATGGGGCCGAAGCCAACATGCTGAAGCCCTTTTGAGACAACTTTAATGAAAGTAATGGTTACACAAAACCGACTATTATCCCTGTATACACTATAGGAATGTACCCAAGGACAACCCCCGGTGTGTGCTTGGGCTATTGTGATGGTATGCTAGTGGACTAGGGAAGGGAAAACTATGGGGACTATGACCTCTGCCGATGACAATGTAATGAAAACATGTAAAAATGGCAGGAGAATACTCGCCAGCTCACTTACCGGGCCCCCAGGAACTAGTTGCTAAGTCGCAACAAGGGGGCAACGGGGAAGTGAGCGGCTGAAGGGTGAAGTTGCCTCGGCCGGCTTTCTACCCAGCTCACGCGCCTTAAAACCAGCATCAAGCCAGGGTCCAGCATCTCTGTGCCCACTCGCCACTTACCACGAGGCATTCACCCTCCGAGCAGTGCTCTAGCGACTCCACTCTGGACGGCCAATGAAGGCAAGCCAGAGGCGGGAGACCTGTCCCCCTTCAGGGTTCACTCCGGCGAGCCGGAGGTGAGGGACCAGTATCTTCTCTCTGGCGCACTCGGTACCCGTGGGGTCCCCGGTACCCCGACATCCGCCTCAGATGCCCTGCGGGCTTATCATTATTATTATATTAGCATTATATTGGCTTAATTGATTCTGTCTTTATACTAGTTCAATAGAAAATCGACTCTGTATAATTCGGGCACTGTACATCACGCGGTGTTCTTGGTGTTTGATGATTACTTGTCACTGGGCAGAGCTGGACATGTCGGTGTCGACACACTGCGCGGCGGAGAGCAGCGCGGGGTCGGCGGGGCGCGCGGGGGACGCGCCGCCGCCGCTGCCCACCTCCAATGACGAGACTGGCTCCTACCTTCAGGTACGACTATTGTAGGGATGTTGCCGGTTCACTAACTTCTAGAAATACTCGATATTTTCGCGAAATGTTTGCAATTCATCATGCAGGCAATTTAGATCAGATAGATTTATATCAGATCAAAACCATTATACAAAAAAAAAATGTTTAAAGAACTAAAAAACACGCAGGCCGAACTTGAGTCATCAAACTAAATTTCCGAATTATTTTGTAATTATTAGTGGGTGCTAAAAGCGTGTTTTTGTTTTTTAAACTATTATTCTAGGTACCTACTTCTTTCTTATTACTGAAACTTTATTTACCTCTTACTAATTTAAAATATTAACGATGTTTACCCATATCATGATGGTACCTTTCAAATAGCCAGTCCGCCATCTTGGAAGTCCGCCATATTGGATTTAAGTCACGTGAAATTTTTTTTCGTAGTTCTGACAGCAAACCCTTTAATTTGATACCTATACCTATCAGCTGGGTACTCACTTAGTAGCGTAGCACGTAACGTATCAGATACGGTATCAAGTGAGTACGTAGGCACGAGCCCGCTGCGAGCCGCTCGCGCGCGGAGCGCTGTAAGCTCGCAGCGACCCGCCGAGTGGCGGTTTCACTGCGAACACTAAGGCGGCTCGCAGTGTGCTCGTGGACGGCGTCACGACTGCTTTTGTAGTGAGTACGTACGCGCGAGCTTCATACGTGTCTCTAGTGCCAATTTGAGGTCCAATTAAATTATATTATTAGATACTCAAAATCTGTACTCGACATACGAGTGAAATTCTTGAAATGTCCACTAATCTTTTGAGACTTTGGTTAGGTTAGATACTTTTGGAATATTAGTTAAATAAAATCACACGACTGTTTGTTAGCTCTGTATTGAGGCAACTGACGGTAAGCACAACATGCAAAACGATCGGACAGACTTTATATCCATTACTTAACTGTTAGAACAATTTCTATCTTTCAACATTTCACTTTGCCAATCGACCATGACGCCATCGACGTGGGCTTTTATAATTATCTAAAACATTATACATGAATATGAACGCAGTACTAGCCACCATTTGAGACATGTTGTCGGGGTGGCGTCGCGTTGCTCGTTGCGAGCACTGCGGATCCGACAGCTCGTAGCTAGATACGCGGAGGACCGTGGACGAGCCGTAGGGGAGAGGTGTGTCAATAGTAACAAGGGGGCAATTGTAACACACGAAGTTTTACGACACCTATTGACGAGTAGCGGTAGCTCTTGGTGGTATTTGAAACTTTATTTGGTGTTGTTTTACCGACCGAACTTGCAAGTAAAACAGTTCTCGCGTATGCTCTCAGTAGATGAAAATTTGAAATATAGCAAGTTGAGTAAAATTTCTTTTCGGCACTGTTTTTGTTATTTTTATAAATAAAACCATTTTACAATAGTTCAGTGGTGATTTTCGGATAAGTTATCATCCAGTCTATACGTGAAGGTATGTGAGTTGTTTAAATTTATCATACATTTTTGTTAAATAAGTTGTCAATGCAAAATGGCGGGAGTGGTGCAAAAGTAACACAACAAATAGAGGCATTTGTGTTGCCAGAGGAAGATACAAATGAAGACATAGATGATGCAGATGAAGACGATAATTAGTTTATATTAGTTTAATTGTTTTATTGTTAATAAATTCTGTGTCTACTATTGACTCTTATTGCTGTTACAATTGACCCTCTTGGTGCAGCAATTGTAACACTATGAGTTGATCTCATTAAGTGCCATTTTCTAGAATTTTGTTATTTTTTTTGTTGTTTCCTGTATTGGATTTTATAATTAGATAACTAAACTATACTGTGGTCAAAAATGATTGCGCTGCGATTTTTTATTAAAGTTTTATGAAGGATTGATTTTTTTTTGTTACTATTGACACACCTCTCCCCTACTCACTTGCAGGTTGATACCGTATCCGATACGTTACGTGCTACGCTGCTAAGTGAGTACCCAGCTATGTACTTATTGTCATCAGAACTAAGAGTGTGTGCAAAATTTCATCCTAATCAGACCGGGAAGTGGGTCAAACTAAGATTCCAAGATGATGTTGCAGCTAGTACAAGTGAAGTTTATCAGCTTCACTACTACTAGCTATAGCGCGTTAAAATGAACCGACGCAAACAGACACTGTAATGGAAAAAACACAAACGTAAAACAGTAAGCACATTTTGATCTTCACCCACAGTACAGTGAGATCTGGTGCAGCCACCCTACTCATACAAACTCACGCCAAAGTGTGGAGTAGACTAACTAAAATGACAAAAACTAATAAGGTAACCCTGAAATAACAAAGGTGTACAAATATTGGCATTTTTTTTATTGTCTGTGTATATCTACTTTTCCTTTTAATTATTATCAGTGCAATAATAAAAAAGAATATTCTTGTTTGCAATATTCTTGGAGTGTTAAATAGCTTATCTATAGAAGGCGAAGAGGTTCCCATAGCACACGGGTGAAACCACTGGCGGAAGTACTCACTAGTAAATAATATTGCATTTTATGAACACAGTTTTTTTTATCAATTTTATTATATGCATAATGTATTCGTAACTCTGTAAAAATAAAGTCCATCGGTCTTCGCTTAGTCTTGCGACGACGTGTTCAGCCCATCTCCATTTTAATTTCAAAGCATATATGATAGGTGAGAGCATCTGTAACTCCTGGCTGTATTCTTATAATGGAATGGCGTATTTTATGTGTCTTCCCTTATTTTTGTGATACTCCTTTCCATTCTGCGTTGGCAGGACGTAATCCTGTGTTTCACCCTTTCTGTGAAGAAGACACGTATTCATAACTTAGCGCTTGCTTTGCTGACATTATTCTTCTGTCTACTTCGGCATCGTTGCATTTGTTTTGGAGTGAAATCAGTTTCCCAAGATAGATGTCGCTGTCAACGTACTCTACAGGTGTGTCTTTCTCAGGTTAACTTCAAGTCCTGCCTCTGCTCGCTTTTTGTAAATCGTGCAACACTGTTTTGAGCTCGTAGCATTGTCTTTGGCGAATCTTAAGTGACTTAAATATTTTCCATTGATACATAATCCATTTCCAATGATCGACTCTAGGACTGCTATGAAGATGCGTGGAGACAGGTATCGAAAGAATATGTTCCACTGTGGAATAAGTTCTGCGAAAACCAGCTTGTTCGATTGGTTGACTTTTTTCTAAAGTGTTCGTTGTTCTCTTCTCTATCATTGTCCGAAACAATTTGCAGAGTGATGGAAGAAGGCTAATTGGTCGATAGTTGCCATTTTCTTTGGATCAACTTTTTTAAACGGTAGGACTATGTCTGATTCAGACCACTGTGTTGGTGTAACCAAGGTAGAAAGTATCAGGTTAAATAGATGTGTCAGAAGCTTTACTTTTAATTGTTACTTAGCGCGATATAAAAAGAAAAAAAATTACTGTTGTTACTGTTATTTAGGTCCAGATTTACACTGTTATTCCAAATCTCGTATTTGTTGGTGCCCTAAGAACCAGCGTAGTGCCTAATGAGGCGCGTTTTTCCGGCAGGTTGTGGTGGAGAAACACCGGCGCGCTCGCACCTCGCCCCCCCCGCGCCCCGCCTCGCCGCGCCTGCCCGCTGCCTCCAGCCCACTCGCGCATAACCAGGTCACACACTCGCATACAACAACTTATTTTTAGGGCTCCGCACCTAAACGAACAAAAATAATCTATTGTCGTTTTCTTGCGCGATACGCGATCGCTACGATTATTTACGGTGCGGAATCCTTCGATCCCGACTCGCAATTTGCAAATATACCCGTGTACAAAAATGATGGGTCATTTGAACAACCAGGAGACCTATTTGGAATGATAGAACAACAACAAGAAAGCACCCGGTACCGTACAAAAATAGAGCGCAAATAAGTCGGAATTGTTTTTTGAATTTCCGGCGATTTTAGGGTAAAATTTGGTGATTTGACCGATTCCAGTTTCAATACATCTTTTAATCCATTACTCACCAACGCCGTACAAAAATCATGCGACAAGAAATAGAGGGTGAAAAGGTAGAGAGATAGGCGGTGGGGACACCACTCTTTAGTGGTCCGAAGAGGTTATTTGACAAAGTACGGTATACTGTTCCAATACATTATGTAGCACTCAAAACTTCTATCAAAAATAATGCCGTCTATTTTTTTTTTTAATTGTATACACGTCATGTAAATATATCCAATTAATAATCATTTAAATAACCCCCACTTTTGAGTTACCTCTGTTATTTTTAGGGCTTTTGTAAACATGGGTTTCTAGATTTTATAAATCAATAATTTTTTTGTAAAACAGTTTTCGTCCTCCTTTTTCGGAAGTTCGTTAAAAATGAATAATATATTGAAGTAATCGGTCAGGGCGGGCGCGGCGACGGCGCCGGCGGCGTTTACGTGCTGCCGCACCCGCTGCTGCTGGCGTGTCCGGCCGGCTCGCCTGTGTGCACTGCGCTACAGGCGCATCCTTACTTTGCGTAAGTTCCCTTTAAGATTACGTTTGTCGGAAATTTTGAAAAAAAAATTGCAGATTTATTCCCGTTGACATTCCAGGTGATCATATCATTATAATATGAATGGCTGGTGCCCGCAGGCGCAGCGGGCGCGCGCTGGCGGACGCGGGCACGTCGCCCTCCCCGCGCGCCGCCTCGCCCGCCCCGCGCGCCTCGCCGCCGCCCCCCGCGCCGCCGCACCCGCCGGTCTGCCTTCCCACCACTCCACGCCCGCTCTGTGTCCTCCCAACGATGTCAACGCAATATACAACTTATATTTTCAGAAAAAATATCATACTTGGAAATTACTTCGAGGCATCGGTACGGACAGATCGTACGAAAATGGTAGGTCTTAGCTTATTACTGAAATTTACTTCCCGTATCGGAATAGATCCCATACCCGTTTCGCACTCAGACGGACCATCTGCTTAAACGAAAAATGGCGCACAGACGTGAGATTCCAGTATTTTGGTGCCATTTAATAGCCAGCAGCGTAGGTATTGGTCCCTCCAGATGGACCGAGGAAACAGAAGGTCCGTCTAAGTGGGAACGAGCCCTTAACCATCTTGGGTAGGCACTACCATCTGCAATTGTACCGTTCGGTTTTATCTTCATGACGGGTTGCCTTGTTGTTTGCCCATGTTCGTATTATATAGGTAACTGCCTCGTTGGTCTAGTAGTCGCAAGGCGCGACTGCTGTGCACGGGGTCTCGGGTTCGATTCCCGGGTCGGGCCGAAATCGCTTTGTGGGTTTTGAGAAACTTTCATAAAGCAGCCTGGAGTCTAGAAGTTGGTGATTGATTCACCCGTGCGTCGGAGAGCACGTAAATGTATCTCTCCGGTCGTGTCGCATTGCCGTCCCATCGGACTATGAGAGTGAGGGAATAGAGAGTGCACATGTATCTCCGCGAATACTTGTGCACTATAATATGTCTTGCGCAGCTGGCTAATCTCCATCAAAGAGAACGGCCGCCGTAGCCGATAATCTGCCTGGGTGCCATCATCATATAGGTAACTGCTTAATAAACATAGGCAAATATTTTTGTCTGTGGTGACTGGTGGCCCATGCCTACCCACTGCATGCTGCACATGCCTATTCGTTTCTTGATATGGTTGTCATAAAATAATTTGGTTAATTTAAGCTTTCCTTTCTAAGCTTTGAATAATAAAGGATATTTGATGCATTCACATATACCTACATCACATATCACAAGTAATAAGTTCCTGCTATTGGACTAGTTCACCTGTCAGCCACATTCATATACATCTTGGTAGACTTGTAGGCGTACCTATTACCTGTCACCATAAAACTGGTTTCGCATATTCACCTCCCTGGTATTTGGCACGTAGCGAGTACAGTAGTCAGCCGGTAACCGAGGCAGTGAGCGTGTGCGCAGAGCCCGACCGCGTGGAGCTGTACTACTTCGAGCACGGCGCCGGCGAGTTCCTGAGCGCGTGCTCGGGCGCGCGCGTGTCGCGCCTCGAGCGCGCCGCGCGCCCGGCGCAGCGCCTGGCCCGCGCCGCGCTGGCCGAGCTGCTGGCCGCGCCGCAGCTGCTGGCCGCGCTGCCCGTGGCGCTGCTGCTGCAGCTGGCGCGCTGCGGACTGGCGGCACTGCGCGGCGCGGCCGCGGGGCTGCTGCAGATGGCGTCGGACATGGCGCTCAAGCCGGCGCTGGCGCTGACGTTCAACGCGCTGCTGCAGCCGCTGCTAGTGTTCGCGCAGAACGTGTCGCGCGGCATCCGCGCCGCGCTGCAGCCGCTGGCGGGCGCGCTGGCCGACCTGGCGGAGCCGGCGGCGCGCCTGCTGGCCGCCGTGCGCCTGGTGGAGGTGCGCCTCACCTGCCCGCACCATGCAGTTTAACAACCGATATATGTAGTATTCACTTTTGTGTACTAAGTTTTTATCTAAATAAAAACTGATTGTGTAGTCCTGCAGTAGTTACTAAAAGATTTATCTTCTTACTACTATTAATAATATTTAGATAAACTGGTCCATCACCTACCCATGATGCGATGCGATAAATATTTTAGAATTCCTATGTGTATGCCTTTGCCTAACAGTGGGTGGGCCGGCCCATGTGCGACTGAACTGAGGGACCAAACTAGAATTCTGTAAATAAAAATCAGTTTTTCTGGTCCTGAAAGTGATTTTTGCACTTTTCAACGAGTACGTTTACGTATTACGAAGCATGTTTCGTTCCGAGCATCAGAACAGTAGGTACTATACCAAAAGAATTACCAAGTCGGAGATTACCTTTCGTGAGGGCCTTTTTTGTCGCCGATTGCGTAAATTCTCGAAGTAGGTATGCCAAGTAGATATTTCTATGCTATGTAGGAAATATATTGTCTTCGATATAGACCCTCGTGGTTTTCAAAAGAGTGACCCTGAGCTTATTTATGCTAATTCCCTGTAGGTATGAAAAGTATCGATCAGCACAAATGTCATGGCCGCGCTCGAAGGCTCTCAAGGGCTCGGAAGCTCACGGAATCGGTCGCGATTCAAGGAAATGCGCTCCGCCGCCCATCCAGCGATGTGCGCTGACGGACGATAAGGGTTGAACTACATCTGGCCGCACGGAATCGCATTTGTTCCGTCTGTGCTACCACGTGCTACAGTATGCTGCCGTATGCGAACGCGCGCTGTCGAATTCCGCAGACAAAAAAGGCGATCGCACGCGTAGCAAGTGATAGGCGATGAAAGGATGCGTTAGCATGCTATCGCGCGCTTCAGCGTTCCGGAGTCTCCCTGCCGACCATTGCATTTTGTCCGTGAAGCCGATCGCCTCGAGGATTCCGCCGCGTGCTATCGCATTATGCTTTCTGTCTCGGTCTAGCAAGTGGCAGTTCTAAGAAGAGAAAGGGCGACGGATAAAGGCGATTCCGTGCTGCCAGATGTGGTTCAACCCTTAGAGACATAGGCGTGAGCGGCAGGCCGTAATGCGATTTTCACAGCCCTACTTGACATCCTCGCACGACACGCTTCCATCGCACATCTCTGGTGAAACGCAGCCTTATAATGTTCATGTCAATTATCCTGTATGACTATATGATATGATTGACAATAGACGAGGTGTAGAAATGATAGACATCGGCTCGGTGGTAGCAGTTTATTGTTCACTGGCGCGGGTCGGGAGCGCGCGGCGCGGCGGGGGCGGGCGCGGGGGCGGGGGCGGGGCCGGCGGGCGGCGCCAGGTGCGCCACCACCACGTGCGAGTGCGCGTGCGCGTGCGGACGCACCAGGCCGCGCCGCACGCCCACCTGCTGCAGCTGCAGCTTGCGCACGCCCGCCTCGCCCTGCAGGATCTTGAGCTGGCGCGGGAACTGCTGGCGGTACAGCAGCGCCGCCGGCTCGGCCGGGCGCACGCGACGCGCCGCGTCCGCCTTGCCGGCCGCCGCCACCACAATGCGCTGCGGCGCTGCGGGCGGCGCGGCGGGCGCGGGCGGCGCGCTGGGCCCGGGCGCGGCCGCGGCGCCCGCCTTCATCTTCTCCTTGGCGATGCGCTCGGCGCGGCGCGTGGCCACGTCCATGGGCGAGGGCGGCGCGTCGTAGTCGACGCCGTGGTCGTGCAGCAGCGCGGCGTGCTTGGGGTTGTGTGGTGGCGCGTCGTCGTGGCGGCGCTTGGGCGCGGCGCGGCGGCGCTCGGCGGCGTCGCGCATTGCGTCGAGGCGCGCCAGCGGCGGGCGCGGCGCGTCGTCGTCGAGGCGGCGGCGCGCGGCGGGCGGACGGCGGTGGCGGCGGCGTGCGCGCTCGGGGTCGGCCAGCGCGTCGTGGCGGTCGCGGCAGGCGCGCGGCGACCGGTAGGCGCGCGCGCAGGCGCCCACAAGCTCGGCCACCCACTCCCAGTTGGGCGCCAGCGCGGCGGGCGGCTCGGCGGGCAGGCGCTGCAGGCGAAGCGCGCGGCGTAGCGCCGCGTCCTCGCTGGGCGCCCAGTCGGGCTGTGGCGCGTGCGGGTGCGGGTGCGGGTGGGCGGGCGGCGGCGCGCGCGCTCGTGGGCGGGGCCGAGGGCCGGCGCGTTCGAAGAGCGAGGGCGGCGCAAGGGGAGCACGGGGCGGGACGCGGGCGCGGCGGGGCTCGCGGCGGGGCTCGCGCCGGTGCACGGGCGGCAGCAGCGCGTCGGGGGCGGGGCCGGCGCGATAGAGCGGCCGCGCCCAGCTGTCGCAATACACGTCGCCGTCGCCGGAGGGCGGGGTGGGCGGACACCACATCTGTAACGGGCGAGGCGTGAAGCGACTGGCTATGGTCTGAATGTGACACTTGCTGTGCTCTTATACTCACCGGCATTCGCTCTTCGGTTCCCGAACTGCTCACCCATATCTAAACAGAGATCGTACATTTGTACTTATTAAGCAAGTAAGATTTTATCGTATGTTAAATGTTACATTGAATAGGCTTCGAATATAGCCGATTTGAAAATCTACTTGAGAAACTAATGTATCCCCTAATACTTCTGTTACCTAGACAAAAAGTATCGAGTCACACTTTCGGGTGAATTCAATTTGTTCGCATCATCATTATCACATAATATTCTGTTACTGCAAAAAAAAGTCTAAAAAGCCAAATATTGTACCAACTATATCCATAGTCTTCAGCGGTGTTGTGATGTGGAATCCGGTTTTTTTAATTATTCATATCAAAAGTAACGTTTTACAAAACCAAAAACAGAAATTATTTTTTTGAATCCATTGAGAAACAAGTAATTTATAAGCCTTTAAAAACCAGTAGATGGTCAATCAGTTGAATAACAGAAAAAGGATGCACATACAAGCTTGTGTGCTTACACGCATGTGCAAAAGTGATAGCAAGATGTCCCCCTCTTCATCATACGAATATAAAAAATGTTTCAGAAAAATGTTCCTTGTGCGTTATTTGTTTTGTTATTAATACCCTATTTTATTATATCATCTTATGAGAGTGATTAAAACGTTTGCCTAAATCAAAATCTTTCATTTAACATTTCTTCTAATACCTTTGTTTCCGACGGTACCATGCAACGTGAAATCTTGTGCCAAAAATCTTGTGTTGTTTCATTCAAGAGTTTGTTGTTTCTTAGTTTTACAAACTTAAGAAAAAAATACCAAATATTTCGCAATGAGAGATCAATTTCTTGGGAATCAAACCCAACTTAGCGTCGGCAGACGCGCTAGCAGCCGTCTACTTTCTTCTAAGTGATGGTGGCGAGCGGGCTGAACAAGTGGGGACTTAAGGATACAAATGCGTTTTTTTTTTTAATTTTATGTACTAATACAAATATTTTGTGTTAATTGTCATATTTACGAATAATGTTGTCAGCTTTTTCGTGCAGTGTTTGTTGAATCGAAACTTTTTATCTTTATTAGACGAATTTTATTTATATTTAAAATTCACACATGTACACACGGACTTACGGCGTACAACAAACTGCCGCCGGGAAAATCTGACCACGCACCACGTTAAAACGGCAATCTTAAAACAGAGTATGACAGTGCTTGTGCTTTAGTGTTCCGGACCGATACGCGTGGAGACGGCGGCGCCCTCCACTGCTAGTGCCAAGCGCCAGGACCAACCAGTCTATTGGCTAAAACCCCTAAACAGTATAATTTTTTCGTGCCAATTCTGTGAACCCGCAAAGACTATTTTTCATATATTGCTGTAAGTTATATTAGTACATATTACTATTGAATTTTATTGTGTTATTTTTAATTTAATATATCTTGTCCGAATTGTTGAATCATATAAACGAATAGTTGTAATTAATTACAAGAAAAATGTTTTTTTTTTTTTTAATTTTCCCAGTGTGCGGCGCAGAGACCGCTCTTGCTCGCTTGATACCGCCAACGACAGTCAATATTCGTTTAAATTTAAATTCACTGCTTGTCCGCGATATCTTAAATTTTGTAATTAGGAAAGCAATAACCCGTCGTATGAACCTATCAGTCTAATACAGTCCACTTTACCATCCCTGCGGGCGCTGGGGGCACGCTAAGTGATATTTAGCCAATTTAATGGTTAATAAACATTATTTAATTATCACAAGATTGACTAGCTATCACAGTAGCTCACCTACTTGGCGTTTTTATTATTGGCCAGTAATACCCTATCCGCAATTGAGAAAATGTGTACCGATTCCATACACACATACCTCTTTTCTAGCGAGTTGGAATAGTATAAGTCAATGATGGAGTTATGGCTATCTAGACATTGGGGGCTAGCGAGGCAGGGTCGGGTCGGGCCGGCGGCCCCGGCGCGGGACTGGGAGGGACGGTCGACGGGCCGGGGCCGACTCGGTTCGCCCGTAAATGCTTGTACGCCGTACATCCCTGACGTTCTGATCGGTGCCGCAGTTCTGCCGATCACTAGGAAACACCGCCGTCTCGGAGACAGTTCAAGCATTTACGGACGAACGTCGAGCGGCACCGAAACTTCGAACGTCAGAAATATAAAACGCACGAGTCTTATGTCAAAGTCATTTATTATCATCGTTAGCGTTCCGCGCGGCGTCGGGCGCGTCGGGCGGCGCGCGGGCCAGCCACGCGTCCAGCGTGCCGTTGCGCAGTCGCCGCCGCCCGCCGCGCTCGTCCAGCGTCCACAGGTTGATGTGCACCGTGCCGCGCGAGCGCGTGCGCGCGGCCGCGGCGGGCGGCGACGGCGGCGGCGACGGCGGCGGCGGCGGCACGCGCCGGCGCCGCCCACGCACCTTGGCGCGCGCGTCGTCCCGCGCGTACGTCAGCGGCGGCGAGGCCGCGGCGGCCGGCGACTGGCTGCGCAGCTGGCGCCGCGCCTCCTCCCACTCGCGCAGCTGGCGCCGCATCTCGCCCAGCGCCGCGCGCTCCGCCTCCGTGGCCGCCTCGCTGCTCTCCACCAGGCGCATGGCGTACTTCTCGATGGGCGTGAGCTGCGGACAGAGGGGCGGTGAGGGCGGTGGGGCGGGCGGCGGGGGCGGCAGGGCCGCAGCGGGCGCGGACGCACCTGGCTCATGAGCGCGGCGAGGTCGTCGGGGTCGGCGGCGGCGTCGCGCGGCTCGTCGTCGAGTGGCAGCGTCTCGTCGAACTCGGCGAGGTCGCCCTGCGCCTCGGCGCGCGCTGCGGTGGCGGCGGCGGCGTCGGCCTCGTCCTCGGCGGCGGCGAGGGCGGACTCTAGCTCTCCGCCGGCGGCGGGTTCGGCCTCGACTGCGCCCGTTTCCGTCTCGCCGTTTTCAGCCTCCGAACCGAACAGTTCTTTGATGTTGGCCTACAAAGACACACGCTACTATATCTATTTTCTTTATGATAATAATAAGAAATGTTTCGTTGTATTATATTAAGCGTTGTGTATAATTATCAGCAATAATTTAAAACAAATGCTTAGCCAATGGGTATTGCATGTCTCACCCCGCGCAGGTAGGAGGTGGTGAAGTGCCCGTCCTCGATAGCGAGGTGTCCGAGTGCACGCTTCTGCTCGGCTTTGCGGAGGATGTTCTCCTCCACCGTGGCGGCCGTGACGAGCCGGTACACGTGCACGTCGCGCGTCTGCCCGATGCGGTGGCAGCGGTCCTGCGCTTGTGCATCCATAGTGGGGTTCCAATCTGAGTCGTAGAACACGACCGAGTCCGCGCCCGTCAGATTAAGTCCCACGCCGCCGCTACGCGTCGATAGGATGAAGGCGAAGATCCGCGGGTCTGCGTTGAAGCGGTCCACGAGCGGCTGGCGGCGATCCACGCGCGTGGCGCCGTCCAGGCGCAGATAGGCGTGACCGTGCATGGACAGGAAGGCCTCCAGCACGTCGAGCACGCGCGTCATCTGCGTGAAGATGAGCACGCGGTGGCCGGCGGCCTTCAGGCGGCGCAGCAGCGCGTCCAGCGTCTGCAGCTTGCCGCAGTCGTACTGCAGCAGGCGCGGGTGCGGGAAGGCCACGGCCAGGCGCGAGGCGGGCGCGTGCAGCAGCGCCAGCAGCCGCCGCGCCGCCGGCCGCGCGCCGCGCTCCACGCCGGCCGCCGCGCGCCGCCACGCGCCCGCGCCGCGCCCCGCGCCCGCCACCAGCACGGCCGCGCCCGCGCGCACGCCGCAGCAGCACACGCAGAACCTGCGCACGCCACGTGTCAGCGCCCGCGCGCTCCCCGGAGGGCGCCGCGAGCCGGACTCACCTGTCGATGAGGTCGCGCAGGTCCGCCAGCACGTCCGCCACGTCGCGCGCCGGCAGCGGCGCTGGGCCCGCGTCCACGGCCGCGCGCAGGTCGGCGCCGTACAGCGGCAGCCGCCAGCAGCGGCGCTCGTTGCATGCGGCCAGACGACGCGCGCAGGCCCGGCGGCGCGCGAGCAGGCGCGCGCCTGCGCCCGGAGGGGCGGGCGCGGGCGCGGCGGCGGGCGGGGGCGCGCGGGGCGGGGCGCGGCGCGCGGCCGGCGGCGCGGCGCCGGGCGGCGGGGGCGCGCGCGGCACGAGGCGCAGGTGCAGGCGCAGGCCGGCGGGCGGCGCGCGCGGCGGGGCGGGGCGCGCGGCCGCAGAACAGAGCTCCTCCACGAGTCGGCGCGGCGGCGCCAGGTGGCGCGCGCGGTGGGCGGCGAAGGCGCCGGCGCCAGCCAGCTCGAGCGAAGCCAGGTCGCCGCCCAGACGCGCGGCCAGTTCGACGCGCTCGGCGGGCCCGGCCAGCAGCGCCAGCGCCGGCACGAGCAAGCGCAGGCCTGGCAGCTGCAGGGGCGACGACACGGGCCGCGGCTCGAACAGGTCGGGGTGGTTGCACACCTTTCGCAGCTGCATGAGTACGTTGATGACGCTCAGCAGATGACCGGACGCCAGGCTCTCCTTGGTCCTGGACAGGAGCGAGCGGTGAGCGCGAGTGGCGGGGCAGGCGGGGCGGGGAGGGACGGGGCGGCTGGGACACTCACTTGGCACGCGACATGAAGTCGTCGTAGAGGAAGCGCTGGCGCTTGGAGAGGCGACACAGCAGCACGTGCTCGTACTTGCGCGGCATCTGACGCTCGACGTCCTGCTTGAGGCGGCGCAGCAGGAAGGGCCGCAGCACTTCGTGCAGTCGCCGAACCAGCGCCTCGTTGTAGCGGTTAGAGCCGTCGGCGATGCCGGCCACCTCGCTAAACCACTCGCGGAACTCCGAGTGCGACGCGAACACGTCGGGCATGAGGAAGTGCATCAGCGACCACAACTCCAGCAAACTGTTCTGCAGAGGCGTTCCGGTCAACAACAGCCGTCTGCAAAAATTTGTTATCATCTCGTTTATAACCCATACAAATAAATGAAAGTTTTATGATCTAATCTCTAAAAGTCTACATTTTTAATTCAACTTGGTATCAACTTATAACCTCATTATATACAATTTATTAGATAAAAAAAATTTACGCGCAGTTTAAGATTAGTCCCTTATGAAATGTGTCACGCCCACATTATGTGATGCAACCATTTCGTGTAGTGAGCAAATCTACGATATGGCTACGACACGTAAGTATCACTCACCTCTCTGTTTGAAAGTTTAATAGCATTTGCCACCTTTGAGATTTGAAGTTTTTAATGTTCTGTGCCTCGTCGAGAATCAGATATTTCCAACGTTTTCTTCGGAAACTTTGATGGTCCTGCACTACCAGTTTATACGAGGTTATACACACATGGAAAGAGTTCGCTTTAGTCCATCCAACACGTTTCATTTTGCGTTCTTTTATAGTGCCATAGTAGGTGAGGATCTTGAAGGCGGGACACCACTTCTTGAACTCCATCTCCCAGTTGAGCACCACCGACGTCGGCGCCACCACCAGGTGCGGGCCCCAGTCGCCGCGCTCCAGCGCCAAGTGCGCCAGCAGCGCGATGGTCTGCACCGTCTTGCCCAGACCCATCTCGTCCGCCAGGATGCCGTTGAGGCCGCGCGCGTACATGGTGGCCAGCCAGTGCAGCCCCACGTGCTGGTACTCGCGCAGCACGTGGCGCAGCAGGCGCGGCACCGGCGTGGCCACGGCCGTTTCGGACAGCGTGGTGCCGGTGGGCTGCAGCGACGCCGCCAGCACGGCCGCCGCCTCCACGCGGCGCTCGGACGCGTCGGGCGGCGCGGCCGGCGCGTCCTCCATCAGCGCCTCCAACGCGTCCGACGCCGACGAGCTGGCGTCCGACTCGCTGTCAGAGCTGGCCGAGCCCGAGGCCGAGCTGGCGGACGAGGCGCGCGAGGCGGCGCGGGCGGGCTGCGCGTAGCGGCGCCGCAGCTCGTCCAGGCCGAGGTCGGCGTCGCGGCGCAGCGCGGCCAGCTCGGCGCCAGCGTCGTGGCGCGGCTCGCGGCGCTCCTGCGCAGCGATGGAGCGCTCGTCGTCGGCCGAGTCGTCGGCGTCGGGCCCGTAGTCGGAGGGCGGCGGCGAGTGCGCCCGCAGGTAGCCGGGCGGCAGCAGGTCGTGCAGCGGCGCGCTGGAGTCGCGGCGCAGCGCCTCCAGCTCGGCGGCGTGGTCGACGGGCGCGTCGCGCTCGGCGGCGGCGATGGTGGACTCGTCATCGTCGGAGGCGCCGCGCGGCGTGAAGTCGTCGTCGGCGGGCGGCGCGGCGAGGTTGGCGGCCAGCTGGCGCGAGTAGCGCTCGGTCTTGTCGACGATGTAACTAAGCTGCTCGTCCAGCGCCTGCTTGCGCGCGCGCTCTACGCGCCGCACGCGCTTCCACTCCACCAGCTGCACACGAAATCAACTATCAGTGCATAATGCCTTTTTTTTATCGCTGGAAAAAAAAGCTTTTACACATCCTCCTCCCGTCGGGGGATGGGACCCAGCGGCACTCCGTACTCGCCTGAATGGGCCTGGGAGTCTATAACATCCAGTCCCCGGCCAGCGACTGCCCACCATACGGCAAGCCGCTCACGTGGCCGGCGCACGGGGGGTGAATCCCGTGATGCAAGCGAAGTACGAGGTATATCAATATAACAGCAATTAAACCTAAACTCATATTGGCCGTGATTACTTTATAAAGAGAATTGCTCAGTTTGTAAGGGCGGCCCGGCTAAAAGTGGACAGACCCTTCATTACTAAGTCTGTTATATTTAATAATCACTTATGTACGTACAGGTTAACAGTCGTGGTGGCCTAGTGGTTACAACGCGGGCAAGTATCAATGTAACTTTTCCAAATTATATGTACTTTCTATGTATATCTTGGACACCAATGACTGATTAAAGGTGAAGGAAAACATCTCAAGGAAACCTGGACTGTAAAGTCTGAAATCACCAACCCGCATTTGGCAAGAGTGATTAACACTCAATCCTTCTCTGTGTGAGAGGAGGCCTGTGCCCAGCAGTAGTACGATAAAAAGGCTGATGCTGATAATGATGATAACTATCTTATTTCGTATAACATAGTTACATGTTTAGATGAAAATGGTTGTTGTACTCTTTAGTAAGTATTGCTACCTTTTCTACATTGGACCAAAATGTTCTTATTTCTTTAGCTGCAAAAGCAGCAATTTTTCTCAGCTGTAATTCTTGAGCTTTTTCCGCCTTCTGCGCTGCTAAAGCTTTATCTTGGAAATACTTTTGAACAGCTCGAGCACACTGCAACAAAGTATTGAGTAGAAATTAACAAATAAACTAAAAAGATACTACAATAACTAAAGGTTCTAGCCTAGCACAAACATACTTTCTTAGCGGCCTGCTTCTTCCACTTGCGCTCGTGCGCGAAGTCCTGCGCCAACCACGCCATCTCCTCCAGCAGGTAGTCCCAGTGCGACTTGGCGCGCGGCGGCTCCAGCACGCGCGGCAGGCGGCGCTCGGCCCACAGCCCCGCGCGCGCCAGCTCGGCCACGCGGCCCGCCACGTACGCCTCCTGCTTGGCCTTCTCCACCATCTCGTCGGCGGGCGACGCGGCGGGCGCGGCCGGCTCGGGCGCCGCGCTTAGCGCCGCCGGCCGCCGCGCTTCCAAGAAGGCCAGCAGCTGCGGCGCCGGCGGTCTTTTGCGCCACACGGCGTAGTCCATCATGTTGCCGCCCGCCTGCAGGAAGTACAGCTCGCTCAGTTGCTCCGTGAACCTGCAAGCACACGGCACGTGAGGGCTGGGCGGCACGGGCGGCGCGCGCGGGCGGGGCGGCGCTCACCGGTCGCGCAGGTTCCTCAGGCGCTGCAGCTCGCAGTCGAGGATGCGGCGGCGCAGCGCGACGGCGTCGTCGGGCAGCTTGACGCGCTTGCGCGGCGGCTCGTCTCGCGGGGAGCGCGGGGAGTGCGCGGGCGGCGCGGGGGCGGGGGGCGGCCCGCCATTGAGCGCGCTGGCGCCGCCGCCCAGAGCGCCGACGCGCTCCACACCCTGAAACCATGAATTCATCTTATTTATCATAATTATAATTTGGTTGACAATCGAAGCAGATGTCGTGCATTTCTTCTAATTCATGCCTATTAACATTTTTAGGGTTCCGTACCTAAAGGGTAAAACGGAACCCTATTGTTTTCGCTCCTCTGTCCGTCCGTCCGTCTGTCACCAGGCTGTATCTCATGAACCGTGATAGTTAGAGAGTTGAAATTTTCACAGATGATGTATTTCTGTTGCCGCTATAACAACAAATACTGAAAACTAGAATAAAATAAATATTTTGGGGGGCTCCCATACAACAAACGTGATTTTTTTGTTCATTTTTGCTCGATATCGATAACGGCAACAGGTAGATGCTTGAAATATTCACAGAATATGGAATGTATTACTTAATTCAAAAATAAGTAATTGCATTAAAATTAAAATAATATTTGAGGGGGGCTCCCATTAAACAGACATGATTTTTTGTCCGTTTTATAAATAATGGTATGGAACCCTTTATGCGCGAGTCCGACTCGCACTTGGCCGGTTTTTTTTATATTCGTATGACGAAGAATGGGATCATAGTGGGGACATCTTGCTATCCCTTTTGCTCATACGTGATCTATTAGCAGTGACGTCACAAGCTTGTATATGCATCCTTTTTCTGTTATTTAACTGTTTGACTTTCTACTGGTTTTGAAAGGTTTATAAATTATTTATTTCTCAATGGATTCCAAAAAATTATTTTGTTTTTGGTTTTATAATATGTTACTACTAGTCAAATACCCTATTGGCGCCATATATAAGGTGTAACAGTACTAGTGCACCATATTTTTACAGGCATTTAGTGCATTTTTTACTATCACACTTACCAAATTGTAATTGTGTTCTTTAGCATAACGCTGGTCTCAATGAACGCGCTTGACCATTGACCCCTAGGTCATTCTTTCTAATCGAAAGCATTCTTTTGCTTCGTTATCTATTTCATTCCGATTTTACATCACAACATAACACAACTTGCGCTGATGGTGCGGGGACGGGGTGGGGGAGGGTGGTGCGCTGGCGCGTTTCTTTTGTCGGCACGGTTGACAAAGGAAACCGCGCTCCTATGCGGCGAGCGCAGCGCCGGTGCATCTCTCTCCCTGCACCCGCACCGCCCAAGACAAGATGCTCAATAACATAGGGTTTCCAGGCTTTCTTGTTAGAATTGTTGTAATGGAACACAACCATTTTATAGTTCCTAATTTTGACACTTGTGGTGCTGCTCTCTCTTGTTAATACCATCGATCTCATATTAAAACTTAATATTTATTTAAATACCACAACCACACAATCCTTCATTTGTACCCAAGTGTTCAGCTAAACTGGCTGGTCTCTGCTGGGGCTGTGGGTTGTTCGCAAACATTACCATGGCTCTAGCACACAGGGACCTTCAGAAGGAATATAGTGGGATCAAGTAAGAGTTTGACAGTCCCTCCAGCTGCACCCTCAGCAGTAGGGGATTTTGACGTTTGAGGGTTTGAATAGACCATTTGATGACTTCCCAGGAACAGAACTGGCTGGTCTGACCAGCTAGATTTGGAGACCTGGCAACACTGCATGTGACCTGGCAATGTCACACACTATGTGTGATATATAGTCGTATTTTTAATTAGACGAAGCTAGCTGACATATACTGTGTTGTCAGTTTTGGATTAAATAAAAATAGTGTTGTGACAAAGTGATTGAATGAAAAAGTTTCTGAATTCATGGAATTCCCTTGATGGTCTAGTGAATATTTAGTGTGCAGACCTACTGATATCGGACAAGAAGTTTGAATTCTAGTCGTGCTTTGTACATTACAATGAGTTTTCGACAACTATGTTGCTATAGTATTCTGAATACTGCCTTTATTAAACTAGCTATACTGAATACAGAGTTTTAAAAATCAAGGGAAACATTGCGAGGAAACCTGTAGGACTGTCCTATTATCAATATATTATGTAGTTGAAACTATAAAATAAAATATAACAATTATAGGTACAAACTTTCTATTATATACATGATTATTGCCTTATTCACATTTACCATTACACATATTTATTAAGAAACTTGCTGTTGCCCACAACGTCGTCTGCATGGGCATTAGGATTAAACATTCACCCCTCTCCCCCCGTAGTGATAGCATGATAATATGTAGCCTATATGTTGACCTGACCCCTTAGTTATATTCATGACGAATTTCAAGCAAATCCATGCAGTACTTTTTGAGATTATCCGGGACATACATACAGACAAACAGACAAAAATTCTAAAAACTATATTTTTGCATTCAACATCGATTGTAGATCACTCCCCAATTATTAAAAAAAAAAAAATATTCAATGTACAAGTTTGACTTTTCTACGATTTTATTATATGTATATATCATATTGTAGCATATTTCACTAGAATAACTCAAATAACATGCATATTACCTTATTTCGAAAAACCAATATAAAGTCATCATTAACTTTACGTGAAAAAGAAACTAGGATGAAATTCAAGGATAAAACACTTTTTTGCAAAATAATAATGTGTATTTACAAAATAAAAGCACATAAATACGTTTATCAGTTGTAGTACCCATAGAACAAGCTCTGCTTAGTTTGGGACTAGATGAAGTTGTGTGAATGTGTGAAGAATATTATAATTATTTTGTATGTCTCCTCTAGATCATGGGACAACAGAGTCCCGGATTTTTAGAAGGCGAATGTGGGGCCGAAGCCAACACACTGAAGCCCTTTTGAGACAACTTTAATGAAAGTAATGGTGACACAACAAAACCTATGATTATCCCTGTATAAACTATAGAAATGTACTCAAGGACAACCCCCGATTTGTGCTAAATTATTGCTAACTATGGAAGAAAAACTACTTGGGCTTTTGTGATGGGATGTTAGTGGACTAGGGATGGGAAAACTATGGGGACTATGGCCCCTGCCAATGACAATGTAATAAATACATGTAAAAATGGCAGGAGGAGAGTCGCCAGCCCACTTACTGGACCCCCAGCCAATAGAGGTATTTATTTATACAATGCTTGATGTTTAGTATAGACACAAATCATTGAAGATGGATTCATGCACAGTTTCTGTATCTCTTCGGGCATTAGAAGTTCCTATCACTATGCACATATTCTTGGAGAAATAGCGACGAAACTTGATTATCAGAACTAATTGGTACTGAGAATAGTTTATATAGTTTAAAGTTCAAATAACATGGTCCATGAATGTTCCAAGTATTCCAAGAATATATTTACAATACACTAAGAAATATTACAGGAACTGAGGTAATTTTAGTGAGACTATAGTTATGGGGGGCTTGGGGGAGGCCTTTATCCAGCAGTGGACGTCTTTTGGCTGAAGCAACGACGAAAGTTATGTAATGTTCAGCATGATTGTTTAGGTCAGGGCTTCACACAAACATATTGTAAATAGCCTGTAATAGATTTTTTATGACCAGGATTAGTGCAACGATCTCCTAACCTAAGCAGTAAACAAAAAACTGTAGAGTAAAATAAAAACACCTAATTTGAAAAATAAATAAACAAAATAAAATTTCAACATCAGGTATTTAAACACATTGACTAACAATACCCATTTAAATAGATAACTGAATAGCAGGAAGTAAATAGTTGATAGCATTGCGCGACCGTGCGCAAATAACTGAAGAATTCAGTCAGGCCAAAATTAGGTTTACGCTACATTTTAAATTAGTGTAAATAAGAAAAATACCATGAGTTGCAGAGCGGTGCCAGGGGTGGGTGGCGCGGCAGGCTCATCGCGGCCGCTCATATTGTGACATCGCGGGCGATTTCACTACTGCCGTAATGTCTTCATTATAAACCAGAAAATACACTACACTGCACTAATTACACAAGTCTGCGGCACGAAACACTTAAAATATAGTCCAATTTTCTTAAAGGTTTTTGACGATGCATACATTTGACGATTCACAAAACACACACAAACACTTCTCTTGTTTAAAACATAAATTAACTTTAAAATGCATAAACATAATAGCCGGTTAACCCACAGTAAACAACTTTTGAAAATTTTATTGTATCCGCCATATTGGATGAAATCAATTCGTACCAAACGCGTCCGACTTTAGTCAAAAAGTAATCTTTAATAATAATTACTCTGTAACCGCATCACATTCAAATGATATTTTTTTCAGTATCACAGATATTTGAACAATTACGTTAAAGTATTATTTTAATTAAATGCATCAATATAGAAAGAAATATTAAATTAAGTCAAATCAAGTCAAATGTCATGCAAGTGTTGCCACTCTGCTGAGCTCTGCACGCACTGAGGCACTGGTCTGGAGAACCTGCACCCCAACTGCAACTTAGTATTATTTTAGTACACTTTTGACTGCTTTGCACTGCTCATTAGTTCACTGCTGCCAAAAATAATTCTTTTTTAATGAACTTAAATAAATAGTCTGTATTTATTTATTTAACATATTTTTTAATTTTTTAAATTGTTAACATACTTAATAATATAATAATATAATTTTTATGGTTTCTGTCTCAGCGACCCTAACCACCGGTAGCTTGGACCTATTTCCGATATCAATAATTAAAACAATCAATATATGTTTAAAAATACAGAATAATATTATGAATACAAAAATACAAAAAGCCAGAACAATGGAAATGGAATTCACGTTTTCTCGATTGTCTACTGAATCGATAAAATCGACGAAGAGGTACGGCTATCCATGGCCATCTTAAAACCGGTAATCTAAGTTATATTTCCTTCGCCAATCGATAATATAAAATAATTATTGAATTTTCTTAGTTTACCTATCTGACAATCGTCAGGAGTCGTCGTGGCCTAGTGGTTAAAGAGCCAACCTCTCAAGTATGAGGGCGTGGGTTCGATTTCAGGTCGGGCAAGTACAAATAAAAGACTTTGAGTTTACAAATGCAACTTTTCTAAGTTTGTATGTACTTTCTAAGTTTGTCCTGAACACCCATGAATGACTGTGTTTCGGGTGTCACGTTAAACTGTTGGTCCCGGCTGTCCTTGAACATCCTTGGCAGTCGTTACGGGTAGTCAGAAGCCAGTAAGTCTGACACCAGTCTAACCAAGGGGTATTGGGTTGCCCGGGTAACTGGGTTGAGGAGGTCAGATAGGCAGTCGCTCCTTGAGGTCAGAAAGGCTCGGGAGATGATGACCTACATCTGTCACTATATCCGTAAATATGTTGTGATAAAACAATTGTTTTTCATTAGGATGTTCAAGAATTTTATATTTATTATTACTTTCTACATTTTCATATTTCACATTACACATTTCACCGACATTACCACAGACAATTTTTAAACAAAGAAACAAACGAAATTTTAACAGAGAATTAAAGTGGGAATGGCATAGATTCCGGTGATACGACACATCTCTGCTTTGCTGGGGAGTTTGTTGCGCCACTTCTTCTTCCCAGCAAAAACACATAAGAAGTGGTGAAGGGTGGGCGTTTTGGGGGCTGTCTTCGTAATATTTGACGTTCAAAAAGTGCTGTTTTCCAGCCAAGTTTGAATAAATGATTTTGAGTTTGAGTTTCTCCATTTTAACGGTTTTTTCTCCTGCTATCATTTTTATACTCCAAAATTCACTAAAATTGAACAAAACAGCATATTATCGAAAAATTAGGCTAGCCGCAACCCGAGCACTTCAAAGCAATGTTAGTACACGACTGAGATCAAGTAAGCGGTACAGCGCCTTCTTGTGACACGCGTGCCACGCCTTGTTAGCACCACATTAGCACTTCCACTTTAATTCTCTGTCCCGTGATGTTACTAGTCACAGAATGTTTTAGCATTCAGTGTTGCCAAAATAAATGTATAATTATATTCTATCGGGGATAACCTACCAGAAGCTACCACACTATAGCTAAGCCACTGAATACATCTTAAATTATACACCTGTAAATGCATTGCTATAGCTAAGCAAAAAAAAATCACTATACTTTTTCTTTTTCTCTTTATAATACTGTCATGTCAGATGTCATTTACGAATGTGTCAAATCTAAGGTGTCAATCAAAAGTGTCAATTTCATAATTGATCGAAAACGTCACGTCACGAAGAACAGCAAAGAACAGTCGAACAGTCTCTAACTAAAATAGTTCTATTAGGAAACGAAAAAATAATTTATAATACTAATCCAAATTATTATTTGATAACGTTAAGTTTCTATCTTTACATAATAAATAACGTTAGTAACAATACGACAAAGTGATTTCGTATTTGCACAAGAAATTAGATAGTTGTCAACGTTACTAATATATTGTAGCACTTGCTAGCCTGTCGACGGTTAAAATTATTTATATTATGTGCAAACAGATGTGTTGGCACGAAAGAAGTTAGTTATACTGTTTTTATTCTCACATTGATGTAGGTGAGTAAAAAGTTTTACACCACTTATTCATGAAACAGGTAAGTAAAAACAATATCACCACACCATAACTCGGCCCTAACTTTATTAACTTATGCTTAAACGATGTACAGCCAAGGCAACGCGCTAGATGCATACTTACTACATATTTAAATATTTTGATTCCCACAAACTCTTATTAGAATGGCAATAATTTAGGTATGTTTATAGTAAGCGGTAAATGTCTCATAATATTTCGTGCTTGTACATGCGATAAACACGTTTCGATAACGGCGTTTTACGATTGCCAAGTACTTTTAGTATCATCAGCAGTTTTTCCTCAAGGGAACAAGGTTTTTGATAAATGTGTGTGTTCATAATTCACATAGTGATTGCGCTAAAAGCAATGTAGTGAACTATGTGGCACACAAGTGAACTTCCTGTAATGCTACAAAACAAAGTTATCTATAAATTGTTCCAGGATCTGTTTAATATCATATCAGGAACTGCTAGAAACAATCGTAAGTTAACATTGTAATTTATAGTACATATTTTGAGGCTCTAGCCAAGCAACCCGGGCAACTCCCTTGGCATACCTATTCTACTTAATGGAGTATGGTCTTGCAGTTTGTCATATTATTTGATTGTTACCATTGCTCTGGAAATTATATTATTTTAGCAATCCGAAATATCAAAGAGAGCCGTCATTAGTAATATTGTTGAATTAGTGGCTTGAGGGTGGTGATGAGATGAAATCAACCTTGATTATAATACAGCAATTGTCTTACAAGGTTACAATAATTATGTATTAAACCCAAAAACATAGCAGAACAGATGTAACAAATACCTGAATTGGTTTATATCTAGTGGTATACAAAATATAACTGAATGCATATCCTTCCTTGTTTCTCTATTTTCTTTGCTCCTTTCAATGCATAATGTAGTAATAATATGTACGGATTTGCCCCATTCTGGTATAGACCTACTCTAACTTATTATTTTTTTGTCTTTGGGTCTACATTTACTCCTTGTTCCGCTTGGAGTGACTTGTCCATTGTCAGTCACATGGGCGACATATACTGCCCACATCCCCTTGAGTTCTTGTTCTGTGTCTAATAGTTTTGCATTTTCATTATAAAATTTTTGCTATCGCATTCATTTGTAAACTTTGTGCCTAAAATTATTCTTTTCATAGCACCCTGCAGGTATGTATTTTTTTTATAGTATCCTTTTGGAAAATTCAGATTTGTGTTTCTATTTCCATTCTTGTTGGTTCACACGGTTTCATCCATGTTCTTTAGGAACTACTTCATGCATAGTCCAAAAGCAGATCCTGCCAGGTTTTTGTTCAAAGCTAAGTTTAATTTAAATCTGTTGAGCCATTTGATTAATCCATGATGGTGAGTCTAAGTGATAGTGAGATTCATTAGGAATAGAAATGATTTTATTATCTGCCAGTTTCTGAGAGAACAATGCTGGTTGGTAGTAATAAGTGATAATATGAATCAGTAAATTCAAACTGGGATGTTTGATCAATTATGTTTAACAGACATGAAAATGTAGCACTCACAGCATGGTGGGATGGCTTGGAAGTGTCAATCAAATTACGTTTATTATAATGGGCTTACAATATGTACTTGTACCACTAATGAACACATGACTTTTTTAAATCTGCAACTAGTAACATCTTTATTTCTGAATTTGCTCTGTATGATTAAAGTTTATGTCACTCATCTTCTTTTTCATAGTTTTTGTGGGGCACAGAGAAACTCTTTAGTAGATGTCTGTATGTGTAAACACTGCACTGACATCTGATTCCATTGCATTCCTTTATTGAACTTGAAAATATAGTATATAAAGTTCTATCAATAACTCCCTGAACTAAAAACTAAAATTCGCGTTCAAACAGTGGGAGAGACTTTGTTGTAGCTGTGTAGAGATACCTGAACTTTCCTCACACATAAATCAGTTTGTCGGTAAATGTTCGTAGGTAGTATTTGAGCATTACCGCGAACTGACGCGGGCGGCGGGCGGACTGTTTAATAATGTGCAGCTCGTGATACATGCCTTATACATATGTATGTTTTAAAGTGTTTCTAACATAATGAACATTTTACAAGTAAGTAGTTATCTAAGTGTAGAACTGGTAGTTTGTGTGTGAAACGGGCCACCACCGGTAGCGGCACTGCTATTGTGTGTGAGTGTGTGTGTGGTCGCAGGCTCCGGCGGCGAGTAGAGATGGGTATCGGCGCTGGCAGGCACCTGGCGGCAGCGCCGCTGGCGCGGGTGCGCTGCTAGTGTGTATGTGTGTGTGGTCGCAGGCTCAGGCGGCGGGTAGCAATGGGGCGCGGCGCTCGCTGGCGCGTGGCGGCGGCGCTGCTGGCGGGCGCGCTGCTGGTGTGGCTGTGGCGCGGCGGCGCGCGGCCGGCGGGGGCGCAGCGCCGGCGGGAGCTGGATGCGCCGGTGGAGGGCCGCGAGTTGCCGCTCATCTTCATCGGCGGCGTGCCGCGCTCGGGCACGACACTGATGCGTGCCATGCTGGACGCGCACCCCGACGTGCGCTGCGGACAGGAGACGCGAGTGGTGCCGCGCATTCTGCAGATGCGCCAGCACTGGATGCGCTCGCAGAAAGAGAGCGTGCGGCTGGAGCAGGCGGGTGTCTCTAAAGCGGTGCTGGACAACGCCATCGCCGCCTTTTGTTTAGAAGTGATCGTGAGGCACGGCGACACGGCACCTCGGCTCTGCAACAAAGACCCACTCGTGCTCAAGATGGGCACCTACGTGCTGGAACTGTTCCCCAACGCTAAGTTCTTGTTCATGGTGCGCGACGGCCGCGCCACCGTGCACTCTATCATCACTCGCAAGGTATGTCTCACAGTGTGGTAAAAACTCCGATTTTGTGTCATCATTTTTTATTCAATTAATCAATTAATTGATAGGCTCTACAATTCTGAGGATTAGATTAGAGTAACCCCGGGCGGCAAGCCCGGAAAGGTCGGCTGTTATACCTTTTTTCGATATAATAAATAAATTCTGGAATAAGTACTTCCGTTAAATTGTAATTATTATTTTCTCGTTCTGCAAACGTCGGATTTTCCGAAACTTTGCTATTTTAAAAAAAAAAGACGCTTCTTAGCGAGCCCGGAGTTTTACTCTAGTCCTCAGAATTGTAGAGCCTATCAATTAATTGAATAAAAACAAGATGACACAAAATCGGAGTTTTTACACTGTATGTCCTCAGAACACGTTCTAGACCTCAATGAACAAGCAAAGCAACGTAAGAGTCACTCAATTTTATTTTATGAAAACATAAAATAATGCTCTGTAGTGCACTAAGAAAGTTAATAGAGAATGCAATTATTAATATCGTAACACCGAATATACATATAGTTTTATATGTAAAAAACGTATTTGGAAACTCTCCAAGTGCCTTTTTTTACAAGTAAAACGTTTAAAACATCAAATTTTGTGTTTTAACTGCAATTTTTTATTGAATTTTAGTGCGCTACAGAGCCACATGTCTTACTTTCATATAGTAAATTGGCCAAATTAATTAAAACGTGTAAATATTTGACAGCTATTTGCGACGTTGCCAACTTTCGGTACACGCGGTCTTAAATTCTCTTCAGTTAAGGTGACAGTGATATTTTTAATCAATAAGCACACGCATTTCGTCTATTAAAATAATTCCAAGTTGGTACTTTATTAACAGTAATTGCTTGCGTTTCAATATGTACAGCAGAGCATCGATTATCCGAACTGATTGGGGGACAATGGGTGTTCGGATAGTGGTTTTCTCGAATAAGCGGACTGTATTTAATCAGCCGTACATTTTATGTAGGTAAACAAACAGAATGAAAACTATACCCCTGTCTTAATTTCGCTATCGTATCTAACTTCGTATCTTTCTATAACCGCTCGAAAAGACAAACAAAAGCAAATTCGTCAATATATTACAATATAGGCCGCGAGGAGATGGAGAAGCGCGAGTCAAGCGAGGATCGCAGTACTCATTACCGGTGGTTCGGTTCTGTTCTGATTGCTTTCGTCGTGGCGATGTAATGGCGATGCACGGTCGGCATCGCGTGCCATGATCGTGCACAGCTATTTAGCGCGTGGCCGCCGCCCGCCGCCGCCGAGTGACGCGCGCCGGCGACGCAGTGTGACGCGATCACAGCCAGTGGGTGTCACCATCCACGTGAATAATGTCGGACGATAACGTAGCCCCTGCACATTCACGAAGAGGTGGTCAATAATGCGACGTTGTTCAGGTGACAATCACGGGCTTCGACCTGACAAGCTACCGGCAGTGCCTGACGAAGTGGAACCACGCGGTGGAGCTGATGTACCAGCAGTGCAAGACGATGGGCCCGGACAAGTGCCTGGTGGTGCGCTACGAGGCGCTGGTGCTGCGGCCGCGCGCCACGCTGCGCCGCGTGCTCGCCTTCCTGCAGCTGCCGTGGCATGACGCCGTGCTGCACCACGAGCGCTACATCAACCAGCCCAACGGCGTCGCGCTCTCCAAGTAAGTCTCCCATACATTTTAGATCTTATTGCTACGGGAACTATGGCAATCATGATTAGATATATGGCGCGACACCTACAATACGTACACATATGAAAGCGGAAATTACTGACTCACTCATAAACAAAGCTCAAGATGTGGGAGGCTCAAGTTTGGTACGGAATTTGCAGTTAGGACGTAAGTGCTCACTAAGACAGGATTTTGCCAAATTCAATTATTTGTATGGGAGATTCCATGACTCGATTGACATGAAATTTTGCACAGACAGAACTCCACAAAATTAATTGAACAGCAGATTTGAACAACAGATTCAGCCAAATCTTTGATTTATTCCCTTTGGCTGAATAAGGTAGCATACTACTTTTGGGTGATTCATTTCGATGTCGGGATTGACGACGAATTGATGAAGCACTGATGGTCCGTGGAATGCATGGGCGATCTATCTTGGTATCATGACGAATCTCTATGTGGAAAATTAGTCGAGCAGTAGACTTTTGTGTGCGGCGAGATGACTGGCTTCAGACTTGCGAAATATTTCTTTCATTTATACTAGATTTAGAGTAGATAAAACTTTTTACATAAAGGAAACCGACTTCTATTACACTCGTGTGTACTTAAGTATAAAGTCGTGCTGGCCTAGTGGCTAAAGCACCAGCCTTTCGATTGTGAGAGCGCGGGTTCGATTCCAGGTCAGGCAAGTACCAATGTAACTTTTCTAAGTTATATGGACTTTCAAAGTTTATCTTGGACACCAATGACTCATTAAAACATGAAGGAAAACATCTCGAGGAAACCTGGACTTTAAAGTCTGAAATCACCAACCTGCTTTGAGCAAGCGTGGTGATTAACGCTCAATCCTTCTCCGTGGGAGAAGAGGCTTGTGCCCAGCAGTGGGACGATAAAAAGGCTGATGATGATGATATAGTGTATGAACGTACAATATCTGTAGTTTTTAATCATTTTATTAATACCTAATTAGTTAGATAGGGTTTTGTATGAAATAAGTTAAATAAATGAATGAAGGAACTAATCTCCATCATCTGGCTAGCCCTTACTCAAGCATGTTGGGGTCGACTTCCAGTCTTAACCCTCTCTTGATCTCAATAAATGTTTTTTCTTTATTTCTTCTTTTCCTTGATAAGACTGGTTGTCAGACTTCCTGGCTTCCCATAACGACTGCCAAAGATGTGCAAATGACAGCCGGGATCCATCAATTTAATGTGCCTTCCGAAACACGGAGAAACTCGTCATGACAAGATTTTCACCCATCCGTGGACAGAGCTTATCTAGGGACTAATAATCCAAATAAAAAATTGACTCCATGCAGGTAAATACGATAAAACTTGATCTCTTTAAAATGTTCACACATAGTTTTTTGTTATATTTCTATTGTGAAGAATCTTCTTACTGAATTTCAATCGAATAACTTCAATTAGAGCAAAGCTTCGCACTCACATCGTTTTAAGGAGGTGAATTATCAAAAATCCTTTGATTGAGCTCATTTATTGAAATAGGTTGACAAAGCACTTTTTGAATGTCAAAAAAGAAGACAGACTCAAAACGCCCACCCTTCACCACTTGCCATGTACATATGTATGTGTTCTTGTTGACGCAGCACAACATATCGTCGGTCTGTTAGGTTTGAAGAACCAGATCTATATAAAGCATATGGGCTAGAGTCTTATTGAGTGAAGCGGAATAAATGGCACGTATTGCTCAGAGCGCGTCGTGTGTCCGCAGCGTGGAGCGGTCGTCGGACCAGGTAGTGCGGCCGGTGAACCTGGACGCGCTGGACAAGTGGGTGGGGCAGATCCCGGCCGACGTGCGCGCCGACATGGCGGAGCTGGCGCCCATGCTGTCGGTGCTGGGGTACGACCCCTGGGCCAACCCGCCGCGCTACGAGGCCACGGCCGACGCTGCCACCGAACGCCGCCCGCCCTAGCCTCGCCCGCAGCCCCAGCCCGCAACACATAAGTAAACGATAATACCAAAAACTACTTGTTTTATTTCAAGCGAGCTGACCTTTTCCATCCTTTGCGCGAGGATTACGTGATGATGATAAAACAATAAATTAATCACCATTTAACAATGTTTTCAATTACAGTACAGGGTGTCACTCGAAGTATGGCTCAAAACCGATTAAGGGGGCGTGGACAGGCTCATTTACCAGTTGGTTATATGACAGCAATCGATGATTTTATAGGGCAGTCAAGATCGAATCACTGAGAGCTCAAGAGCTTACCCAAAGTGCATGTCAGAACTGCTTCGAGGATTGGTAAAAACGTTGTCACTGGTGTATTATATCTGAGGGGGACTACTTTGAACGGGACAAAATATAAATCGATATATAAATACCTAAATATTTTGTGAGAAAAATTCACCTTATTTTTTGAACAGGCGAAATAATAAGGTTCTCCATATTTTACCGTAACATCGACATGCAAATGTATGAAATTTAAGTTCTTTGTACCTTACACCCTGCAACTGCACTCTCACTGATACCAACTGCACTCTCAGCGGGAGGCATCATTTCATGACTACCCACGAAAAAAAGTTTTTTTTTTAAAATAATTACCAAAAAAAAACTTCGTCGCGTGCGCTGCGAAAACTATTCATTTTAAAATTTTCTTATTTATTTATTTATTGCCACTTACATTAACGGTATTAAACCAAACATATAAGTTACGGCTAACATAAAAATCTTATAATACTAACAGAAAATAAAATTAAAGACAGACAGTATGAACTTATGAGCTAGGTAGTAGAAATTGTACTGGGTGTGGAAATGGCTTCCAGGTATAAAGTTGCACTACGCATGAAACTTGGTTCAGTGCTCGCAAACACGTCTAATGACAGATCAAATAACAAAATATTGTTGATGTGGGTAAGAGTTAAAAATACTGGACTAGTCTTAAGTGTAACGGTACTGGCTTGAGGTATGAAGAATAACGGACGTTGGCGAGGGCGTAGTGTATGTCGGATGGGTTGAGGAATATTAAAGGAGATATGCTGAAGAAGTGAAGGGTTGTTTAGAGATCCACGAATAAGGTAGATAAAATATTTTACCAGGGCTATATTCCTTCTCACCTCTAAACTTTGGTAGGTTACCATACCCAATATAAATGGGGTTCCAGGGGTTGGATACATATACGGATAGTAACCATACAGTTTAAGGTATAGGTAGCGGATAAAAGACTTCTGAATTTTCTCAACGAGTAAGGTATGTGTTTGTTCGTGTGGAATCCAGATAGAACTATTCGATTCTAATAAACTGCATATGAAAGAGTTGTAGAGGATGGTAATGGCCTGCCGATTATTGAAAACTTTTGTTTGGCGCATGATGAAACCTAAGTTTTTACGGGATTTAGTACAAGTGAGTATTATGTGCTGGTTGAAAGTAAGGCGAGTGTCAAAGTGTGTACCTAGATCGCGCATGGTAGTTACACGTTGCAGCGTGTTGTTATCAAGAGTGTAGCTGTTGAGTATAGGATGAGCGGCTTTTGAGTAGGACATTATCATACATTTGCTGACGTTTAAACTAAGATGGTTTAAAGTACTCCAATTGTGAACATTGTCAATGTCTTGTTGAAGCGCGTCTGTATCACTGGGGGTTAGGTACTATAGGAAGGGCGAGTTTGACGTCATCAGCGTACATTAAAACAGTGGAATGTTTTACATGTCTTGGTAGGTCATTAATTAAAATAAGGAAAAGAAGAGGCCCAAGACTAGATCCCTGTCCAATACCGGAAGTGACAGAGTAGAGCTCGGATCTTGCATTATTAAAACTGACATACTGTCTTCGGCCACGCAGATAGTTCGCGATGAACTTTAGAATTGACTTTGAAAAACCTGAAATTGCCAGTTTTAACAATAACACGTCATTGTCAACCCGGTCAACAGCCTTTTGAAAATCAAAGTTGGCTACATCGACTTGTATTTTATCATTTAAATTTTTAGTTAGTAGTGTAGTGATATTGAGCAGATTTGATGTAGTTGAGCGTTTTGGAAGAAAACCATGTTGTTCATCTGTAAACCACCACTTGAGGTGATTATAGATTTTTTTATAATAATGATCTACGCTAAATAGTAATATAAAAAGTAAAAATTACGTTTAATATAAAGAAAACATTTTAATTAACAAAACATATTAGAATTGTTTTGAAAAAAGCGTGTGGTTCTTTGTTTTGTCGGTAATTTCTCGTAGCTGCCTATATAGCCTAAGTCAGCGCCACCTGTTGGCCTTGCGCGTCAACCCCCGTCACAGAAATGCATGTCGCCGCGCGCGCTTTCTGCAAATTACGCATTTTATTCGCGTGCCGCTAGGTGGCGCTGCCTGTCGATAGGCAGACGGTTCCGAAACCAGGAAAAAAGAACCTTGTCCGTATATATTAGTATTATTAGGGTAGTACGCTTTTATGTCATCAAGGCTTCATCTATTGTCCTTCATTAATCTGAGATATTGCTATCACTCAAGACTCAAGACAGGAGGACGTCTGTAGATTTACCAGTTTATTGATAAAGGAAGATAAAATCATTTTTTAACTTTTTACCAAAAATAAAATAAAACGACATCTAACAACACAAATACTAGGTATTTGTGTTGTTAGATGTACAATAAATTAAAATATGTAAAAAACACCCTTATCTTATAAATTGAAATAAAAAGTAAAAAATAAAATAATGATCACAGAAAATATTCAGGAACTAAAAATATATTACATTCATAATTATTATCATTTTTAGGTAGGGTTCTGTACCCAAAGGGTAAAACGGAACCCTATTGTTTTCGCTCCTCTGTCCGTCCGTCCGTCCGTCCGTCTGTCACCAGGCTGTATCTCATGAACCGTGATAGTTAGAGAGTATAAATTTTCACAGATGATGTATTTCTGTTGCCGCTATAACAACAAATACTGAAAACTAGAATAAAATAAATATTTTGGGGGGCTCCCATACAACAATCGTGATTTTTTTGTTCATTTTTGCTCGATATCGATAACGGCAACAGGTAGATGCTTGAAAGTTGAATGTATTACTTAATTCAAAAATAAGTAATTGCATTAAAATTAAATTAATATTTGAGGGGGGCTCCCATTAAACAGACATGATTTTTGATCGTTTTATAAATAATGGTACGGAACCCTTCGTGCGCGAGTCCGACTCGCACTTGGCCGGTTTTTTTACCTTTTTAGTGCCAACGGTCCAAAATCTATTGATAACCCATTTGTATTAGTAAGTTGAAGAGTTGATTTGATTTTTACCCGGCCACCAAGAAAGGTTAGTGACGCTAGTGACCCAGCCCGGCTCCACGCGGGTGTAAGTTACCTACACCAAAACCTTCCTCTTTGTAATTCGAGGACGTCGGGTCGTCGTGAAACCACATGGGGATAGTGGGTGTGCTCCGTTGACGTTATGGAGTCAAAGTGTAAGAAGCCACTTGAATTAAGGATGGCTCTTCCTCTGGGCGTTGCATAGTGAGCCTGCTATTCCAGGCGGGAAATTTGGCGTTGAGGTCGCCACACTCTAAAGGAGGTGCGCACTTGCGCAGGCCGAAGAGTGTGGTAGGTCTGCGGAGTATAGGGAGGGACTACCGTCTACCTTCTGTTCCTTTTATTGAGGCAATGGTGGACTTGCTATTTTCGCAATCGATTTGCGTTTGAATTAACTTTTGAAAAATAAAAAAGTAGATGGAAGTGTACTATTCTGTAGGAAAGTAGGAAATTATTTTTTTCTATCTCATAGGTAGGGTTCTCATATAGTTCATGAGCGCTTGCAATAAAAGCGCTAAAAATCGTGATAGAACTTTCTAAATTATCAGTATCTATCTACTACATTATGCATGGCATATACATATAGTAAATTATGTAGGTATTTGATAAACCTTCCCTGTGGAACCACTCAATCCGTTAAAAAAGCCGTTGCGTCTCGTTTGAAAGAGCGTACAAAACGGACAGACAGAAGCGGGACGTGTTTGTTTAAAAACAAAACCCGACTATCTTATATCTATGCTCGCCTGCCTGAAACATCAGAATTAACCAAATGAAAAGGCAGAACAATCCTAGTTGGATCACCACCGCAAGGACCTCTTAGGTGGATAAGTAAGCATTTATTCCATAGAACAGTCCACCAGCTGCGATTGCTAACTTGTTTCTGCCATTTCAGTTTTTACATATAATATATTTCTTTATTCTTATTAATGTTCTGGCCGTGGCCCGCGACTTACTCGGCCCTCAGCGCGTCTGTTGCATTCACGGAACAGAATTAAACGTGGTTGCATTAGTTCGTAGAGCGTATCGGCAGTAGTGGCGTGCGAGAGTGCAGTGTGCCGCCGCCGGTGCAGCTAGCGTTCGTCACACATCCAGAGAGGGGCGAGGAGGGGGGGGGGGGAGACGCGCCGCCTCCAGTCAGCTGTCCGCGCCGCAACCGACCAACAGTGAAACAGTGCCGCGCCAACTCTCCGAATGGAAGGTTGCGTTTGTTGTAGCTTGGACCTTTTACCACGTGTTTACTCGCGTTCAACATAATCATTGTGGATCAAAATATTGTGTTTAGTTTGCAAATACGCATTTCTCAGAAAATACATTTCTGCATCGAACAGTTCTTGTATTTGTTTGACCGATAAGTGCGCGGGTTAGCGATGCCTGGTCGGGGACAGTTTATTCTTTGGTGCGATCGGTGATTTCGTCGCGGCCGCTGCGTTATGTCTCGGGTGATCGGTTACTTGGCGGCCTGGAGCGTGTTGTGCGTGGCGGCGGGCGCCGTGAAGCCGGCGCCCGTGAGCGTGCCGCGCTGCTGCCCGGCCGGCCAGGCGCTCACCGCCGACACGCTGCGGCTCGCCGTGCTGCCGCCAGGCGCCGCACCGTGCGGGCCTGCCACGACCGTCGCCTGGGCCCCGCGCGTATACGCCCCGAGCCGCGGCACGTTGCTGGCGCCGGGCTTCCTACCGCCGCACTGGCGCGTGGTGTTGGGCCAGCTGCCTGCGTGCGAGCCCCTGCGCGTGCTCCCCGAGCACGCGGCACCGTACGCTCTCCTCGCCAATAACGGATTTATGCTGTTGCGGCGTGCGTCGGCGCCGCTGCCGCCGGACCGCTACTGCGCTGACGCGACGGCGGCGCTCGTGTGCGAGGTGGACGCACCGCTGGAGCCCAGCAAGTGCTGCGCCGAAGGCAGCGCCTTCAATGGCACGAGCTGTGTGGAGGCAGAGCAGCGCGGCCGCGAGGCGTTGGAAGAGCTGCGCGCGCTCAGCAATGGCAGCGTGGGCGTGGGGTGGCCGGCGTGCCCCGAGGGCTCGCGCTATGCCGTAGCAGGCGCGCTGGCGGGCGCGCGGCTTGCGGGAGGCGCGCTGGAGCTGCGTGCGGCCGGAGGAGGCGCGGCGCGGCTGCCGGCAGGCGCGTGGTGCGCCGAGGCGCTGTTGGGGGAGGCGGGAGCACGCGTGCTGGCGTGCGCGGCCGCAGCTCGGGCGGCGGGAGGCGCGGGCACGCGGCACACGTTGTATGGTGCGGGGCTGGCAGTGGGCGCGGCGTTCCTGGCGGCTACTCTGGCGGCGGGCTTCGCGCTGCCGGCGGCGCACCACGCGCTGCACTGGCGCTGCCAGACGCACTACGTGGCGGCGCTGATGCTGGGCGACGTGCTGCTGGCTGCCACGCAGCTGGCCGGGGACCGCGTGCCTGGCGATCTGTGCCGCGCGCTGGGTGAGCATTGAGCTCGACGGTTTCGTTGGTGACGCGAGTGCGTATGCGAGTCTGACGGCTCTGTTTGTTTCATGTGCCCTGCTGCAGCCGTGTGTATGCATTTTCTATTCCTGTCGGCGTTCTTCTGGCTCAACACAATGTGCTTCAACATCTGGTGGACTTTCCGGTGAGTGGGTAGACCTATTCCCTTATTTATTGGCGACGTGTACAATGAACACCTCTGTCGAAGCCGCGAACCAGATCTCGGAAGTCTCCGAACCGATTGACTACGGGCAAACAATGGCCACGTTCCCAGGAATGTGAACCTGTTAGCTGCGACAGTTGATACCTGAGTTGGTGCGCTATGTCCTACTAAAGTCTAATCAGAACCGTAAAGGTGACCTGAAAATTATGTGCAACCTAGGTACTTATTTGGCAACAGGTAGACGCTTGAAATATTCACAAAATATAGATCATAATTATCATCATCTCCCGAGCCTTTTCCCAACTATGTTGGGGTCGGCTTCCAGTCTAACCGGATTCAGCTGAGTACCAGTGTTTTAGTAGGAGTGACTGCCTATCTGACCTCCTCAACCCAGTTACCCGGGTAACCCTATACCCTTTGGTTAGACTGGCGTCAGACTTACTGGCTTCTGACTACCCGTAACGACTGCCAAGGATATTCAATGACAGCCAGGACCTACAGTTTGACGTGCCATCCGAAACACAGTCATTGGTGTCCAAGATATACTTAGAAAGTACACACAAACTTAGAAACGTTGCATTGGTACTTGGCTGACCTGGAATCGAACCCACGTCCTCATACTTGAGAGGTTGGCTCTTTAAACACTAGGCCACCACGACTTTATTATATTTATATACGATCATAAATGTTTTACTTAAAAAATAATTGATAAAAGATGGCACGGGACCTTTCGGGTGCTGGTCTGTCTCACTCGCACTTGGCCGATTTTTTTATTATAATATTATCGCACCTATGTGCAACCCGTGTCATCGGAAAGTTCAGTTGAGATTTAAGAAAACTGATAAAGCAGGCCAGGTAAGCGCCGGATGATGCAGATACACTCTGCAAAGTACTAAAACTTGTACGTACTGTCTGCTTGTACATGCTTGGACCGGAAGATCATGTGGTAGCAATTTCGTATTTGTACACATATGTATATGTATGTGCATATATGTACATAATATATGTATATAGTTGTTGAAATGTTAATTATTTGGAATTCCTGGCCTTTTCCAGAGATGAATCCATGGCCCTAATGTGTGTTACTTTTATTAATTCAATTTAATTAATTAAAGTTCATTAATAAGACGGAATCGTACCATTATACCTACGAGTTAAAAAGAGCCAAATTCTAACGTTAGTTTGTATGGTGAAATGTACGTAAGATAGTTATCAATAAAACATCTGAGAATGAAAATAGTATCAGTAATCAGTAATAGGCTCGTTATTACCGGTTCAGCGACAGATATTACGAGCTGGTTGTGAGGCTGTGGTGTGCGCAGGGACTTCCGGCCGACGTCGCTGGAGCGCGGGCAGGAACTGTGGAGGCTGCGCGTGTACATGGTGTACGCGTGGGGAGGGCCGCTGCTGTTGGCGGGCGCGGCCGCGGCCCTGGACGCGCTGCCGCCCGGCGCCGCCGCCCCTTTCCTGCGCCCGCGCTTCGCCGTGCAGCGCTGCTGGTTCTACGGAGACATGGAGATCCTCGTATATTTCTTCGGGCCCGTCGGCGTGCTGCTGCTCGTGAACTTGGCGCTGTTCGTGTCCACCACGCGCCAGCTCACCTGCGGCCTGTGGCGGCGCGACGAGGTCAAGTCCACTTCCGAGCGGTGAGTACCTCGTGTGTGACCGGCCGGCCGTGCTCTGTGCGCCCGAGCACACGTTCACCGTCCTTGCTTGCAGGGCGGCGCTGGGGCGAGTGTGCGCCAAGCTGGTGGTGGTCATGGGCGTGACGTGGGGTGCCGACGTGGTGTCGTGGGCGGCGGGAGGGCCCGACTATGTGTGGTACGCCACGGACCTGCTGAACGCGCTGCAGGGCGTGTTCATTTTCCTGGTGGTGGGCTGCCAGCCGCACGCGTGGGCGGCGCTGAAGCGCGCGGCGGCGGCGTGCTGCGCGCGAGGCCGGCCCGGCGCGCGCGCCACGCACTCCTCCACGCACCTGCCCTCGTGCGGCGAGTCGCTCACGCACACCACGCCCGCGCCCGCCGCCGCGCCCGCCCCCGCGCCAGCCGCCGCTGCGCCCGCCGCGCCGCGCGTGCCCATGGAGACCGTGTGCTGAGTGACACATTCAACTGTTTGCCCTCTGAGGCTCTCCAGCTTTAATGTACTTTACGTACTTAGTCATAGTGAATATTTATTCGTTCAGTATTATTTTGTATTTCCGTAACGATTACGTTCGGTGTTGGCGTATGATTGACCGCTGCTGAAGCGATGAGTGATGACGGACACGACCTGTGCGCCTGATGTGTATAAGTGTTAATATGATTGCGATATACGTGTTGTATGTAAATAAGTGAACGACGGAAGCTCCTAATTTGTGAGCTTTGGTGAAATCTTGCCCTATTTAAATTGGCTGTTGAACAAAAAATAAATTTTGAAAACCATTAAGAGTCATTTCACTTTAGTTGTGGTCGGTGGCTCGCGCGTTGATATCTTTTGTTCGCACGTGCCATCCGCGCCGGCTCGCTGCAGTTCTGGCCGATACAACGTTAATAAGACAGCTTGAATTCACTTTGGATGTTCATTGCACAAAATGTGGGTAGCCAGAAAGTTTAGTTTGGTCTGAACTAGCTCGCTCGTTTCACGGAATCATGAGGGAGGGAGGTATAAGCGAGAGAAATAACAAGCGCAACGCTACACAGTACACAGGATAACACAAACTCGCTGTCGCTGTCTGTATGTTCTTATGTGAGCTTAAGTCTTTTAAAACACGCAACGGATTTGGAAGCGGTTTTTTTCATTGATAGTGATTCAAGAGGGAGGTTTAACGTAGCAATGCATTATATTGTGGAGAAACACTGATACATTTAAGAGATTATTGAAATTTTTGCGCATATGTTTTTGAAATGCTGGCTGAGCCCCACAATATAAAAATAATGTCGTACAATATTGTTCACCTTAAATAGATCAACAAAAATGCCGCGATGGATGGTATTATGTCTAACTGTATAGTTTTGGGATATTATTTTTATAGAAGGAGGAAGGGTTCGGTACCTTAATGTGCCGGGCCGGGTCGCTAGTAATCTATAGTGGTGATTCGTCGGGTAGGGGGCAGTTGGCTCGCATCGCCGCGGCCGCCTGCGAACAGCGCGCGCGCTACTCACGGGCTTAGTTTGAACGTGGTAAATAAGGCTGATAAATCAGCACCTTTCGAACGAATAAACATACGAAGCCCTTGAAAACGCCCACTCTTCACCGCTTCCTATGTGTTGTTGCTGGGCAAAAGATGTGGCGCCACAAACTGCCCAGCAACACGCGTCTGACTGTTAGTTTTGAAGAACTAGTTTTATAACAAAACAATGCAATTATAAAAGTAGGAGGTTATAGATACCAGCTATTTGATACCATTACATAGGAATTAATTATCATGCAACTAGCTAAATATCTATATTCATTAATAAATGAGGAAAACTTTCGGAAATGATTTGCTAAGTGGCGCGCAGGGGCAGCCGGTGACGTCACACACGGCTGACACAAGCTGGCGGCGCGGGCGCGCGGCCGCTCAACAATACTATTGTTTCTAATAAAATATCGTAATGTGGAATCATAACAATTGATGACTGTTTGTATTTCTTGACATATGAATGCATTAGATAAACGGTTCTTATGTTTAGTGTAATTCAAATAATTTCTAACGGTGAAAGAATTTTTAAAATCGGTCCGTAGTTTTTGAGCGTGTCCAGATCGATTGTCGGCCGCGGCGGCGGTGACCAGGCGCAGGACCGATTTTCGCGATGTCCAATGCATGGGTGTATCACCGCCAACTTCCAGATTCCGGGCTGCTTTTTTTAAAGATTGTTAAAACCCACAAAGCAATTACGGCCCAACCCGGGCATCGACTCCGAGACCCCGTGCTCAACAGTCACGCCATGCAACTATTAGACCAACGAGGCAGCTACTGGTTTAACTAAATCGAAACTGTACTCACGGGCTACTTCGGTTGTACGGAGATTAACTCCCACAACATATTTAAACAGCGCGTCTAGGTATTTTATATGACAGTAATTATAATAGTTGTTGTAACGTATGTATACGTAAATAATGTATAAATATGTATAGCACCATATACATAATATCTATATAATTATCATATACATAAATACATATGTATATGATTGCACCAAATTATGCAGATCCTTTTGTATCGTGTGTAACCTACCAAGACAAGGTTAATATAAGACAACATTATTGAAGAATTATGCAATCAATAAATATTATTACAAATAGTTAGATGCGTGATTTTGAGATCCCGACTTACAGAATACAGAAAGCTCTCCCGCCGGGGCTCGCTAGGTTGGGAGGCACAACGTCACAGCACCGCACACAGCATTGAGAACCAGTCCGTCTACTGCGGGTACAATAAATTGCTAACATTCACAGATCATCGAGACTGCTCCCACTAAACGACCTGGGCAAATCAAACTCAAAATCATTTATTCAAACTTGCCTGTAAAACAGCACTTTTTGAACGAATCCCCAAAACGCCCACCCTTCGTCACTGCCTATGTGTTTTTGTTGGAAAAAAGAAGTAGCGCAACCAAGTCCCCAGTAACATAGTCGGTCTGTTGGTTTTGTATGATGCAAGTAATTAAAAATATAATACACAATATATTTTGGAAGACCAGATGGCGCGGTGGTTAGTGAACCTACCTGCCAGGCTATAGGTCGCGGGTTCGATTCCCGCATGAGTCAAACATTTGTGTGTATGAACATGGGTGTTTGACTTCGTCTGGGTGCTTCTATATGTATGTATTTACAAAAAGGAAATATGTTTATCAGTTGTCTAGTATCCATAGTACAAGTTCTGTTTAGTTTGGGACTAAATGACGTTGTGTGAATGTGTGAGGGATATATACTAGCGGTCGCCCGCGGCTCCGCCCGGATGTCGGTTTTCGCGACAAAAAGTATTCTATGTGTTGTTCTGATATATAACCTATAGAGGACCCCCGCGGCTACGCCTGTGTGGATGTCGATTACCGCTACCAAGCCTAACTTTTGTCGGGATGAGAAGCCCGCACTCGGACCTCCCGCCTTCTTATCCTTCTTATACCTACCGGCCGCCCCGGTCGAGCGCGGCAACGACACGTGGCGATGGCTGATTATCGTATTTCATGTATAAGTTTGGTATTTCTATACCGATTTCTGTGATTCGTTGTGTAAAGAATATGTAATAATGTTATCTTTTGTTAATTAGGGATGAGCGAGAATATTATAAACATCATCAATCAACTCCTAAGAAAGCTCCGAACTGCTAAACTATCGGGAGTTATACGTGTTATTGTGAGTCAACCATTAAAGATAGACATATGCTGTTGTGGAATATTTTTTAGATAATTTTATGTAGAACATTTCCGTCATACATGAATTCTATGTAGCTTTAACCATTAAGGCTGCACACGCGACGAAAGCTTAAAAACTGGTGTAACTTCTCCCGTTTTCCCAACATTTTCCTTCACTGCTCTGCTCCTATTGATTGTAGCGTGATGACAAGTATTTCATAACCTGCCCAGGAGTATGAAGAATAACTGTACCAAGTTTCATTAAAATCCGTCCAGTAGTTTTTGTTTCTGTTCACTTATCACCCCCTGATAGTTATTTTGAAAATACATATATTCAATGTACAGAATTGACCTCTCTACAGATCCTAATCCTAATCCTAATATCCTAATCCTAATACTATTATAAAGGCGAAAGTTTGTAAGTATGGATGTATGGATGTATAGATGTATGGATGTATGGATGTTTGTTACTCTTTCACGTAAAAACTACTGAATGGATTTGAATGAAACTTTACCACAATATAGCTTATACATCAGAATAACATATAGGCTACTTTTTATCCGGGTATGGAAAGTACTTCCCTCAGAAAGCGGGTGAAACCGCTGGCGGAAGCTAGTTTATTATAAGTATGGATTAAATAAAAAGAAGAAGAAAAAAAATATGGCTACCACTCAACCTTACACCTGTGTACATACCTTTATAAACTACTTCAGAGTAAAATTATCCTTCAATATTATTGTTTGCCATGCAAACTGAGGCCGAAGGCAATATGCTGAAGCTCTTCTGAGACAACTTAAATGGAAGAAATGGACTATCCCTGTATACCTACTCCTATTATAGAAATGTATCCCTGTGCTGAACTATTGCTAATTATGGAATAAAACTACTTGGGCTATTGTGTTGGCAAGTCAGTGGACTAGGATATGGGGACTATGGCACCTGCCGATAACAATGTAATAATTATTCAAATCAGCTGTAAAGCTACACAAACATTGAATATTTTGAAATAGAAGTGAACCTAGAGAAAATACGAATCGTTGAACTTGATCGTTTATCTAAGGATTTTTTGGAGAAGTTATGTTCGCAAGGCGCGCCTGCTTCGTGAGTCGGTAACGGTCACGATCTGGTTGACACCGGCGACTGTTGGTGGCTGCGCGGGCGAGCATTCCGGTTTCTATTCCGTTAGGAAGTGAGCACGAGAACTGCGTCGTCGATCGCCCCATTTGCTGGCCAACACAAACAATAATATCTACGAGTTAGTGGGGCACGGGGTTCGTGAGCGACTACACGTCGGACCGGCTACTGCCCGACACTGTAGACTCTTGTAGCTCTTGTATCGGTGCTGAGAGTTTGTATAATTGTTAAATGCATGATCTGAGGCCGTGGGAAACTGTATGATGAACTTGATCGACTTTGAAACCACGCAGGCTTCGGAAACAGGTACCGTAGTACTGAGACAAGATTAAGCGAGGCCGTAGGTACACGGACGGCTCGAGCAGTCAGCGGCTGAGCGACGTACCCGAACCGCTCGTGCCGTCGGTGTCAACTGCTCGAGCGGTCGCATGTTGACTGCTCGAGCTATCGGTACCAAACGCTCGAGCAGTTGGTTTTCTACCAAAGAAAGAAAGAAAAACAATTTATTCACACATAAAAGTTCAGTGCAATTTTTTTTTGCGGGCGAAGGAGGTCGGTGAGCTTTCGACTGCTTTAAGGCAGTCAACGGCTCGAGCAGTCGGTGTATGCCTCGCGACCGCTCGAGCATTTGACAGCTTGAAGCGATTGCGACTATTCGAGCAGTCGTGTGTACGGCATGGAATAAATGAATCAGTCGATCGCAACTGCTTGAAGCAGTCTGTGTACGGCGTCGCTTATGGCGAAGGGTAATTGCGCAATCATTCGCGATAAACAGTTTTCAACGGATTGACAGTTTTGGCGAGCGATAGAATTACGTAGTAATACGTATGGCGAAAAACGACGGCAGGACTTGCAACCCGATCCGGTAGTTATTAAAATCGAGGACTAAAGTCGAAGAAGTAACAAATGAAGTTAATAAGCGTAAATGTCATTGTGCGTGTTTACATTTCATTGTTATGTAACTCCTCGCCATGAACACGGCGCCGCAAGTCGGGCGCGTTGCACCGCGCGCATCCGCGCCCTACCGTCATTAGCGATATGCGCAGGAGCCGGCCATGACGCGACCATGTTTGTCTGCACTTAGGACACAGATAAACATTACGACTATGCTAATAGACGTGCGGTCATTATGCGCGATAACCATATCGCATGCGCTCTAATATCTGGTGCACTCGGAAGGACATCGGCTCCGTCGTGTTGCGCGTCTGCACCTCGACCAGCGACGCGGAACTTACCTATATTAAGATGTACAAGATAAACTCTCTCAGTGCTTTGAGGTAATTAATGAAGATTAATGTAACATACCCTAGAAACGCCGCGCCCCGCGACCAGAGCGGTATCAACTCAACCTAGGAAAACATTACATACTAGCGGTCGCCCGCGGCTCCGCCCGCGTGGATGTCGGTTTTCGCGACAAAAAGTAGTCTATATGTTGTTCTGATATATAACCCATAGAGGACCCCCGCGGCTACGCCTGTGTGGATGTCGATTACCGCTACCAAAGCCTAACTTTTGTCGGGATGAGAAGCTCGCGCTCGGCCCTCCCGCCTTATTATATCTACCGGCCGACCCGCGTCGAGCGCGGCAACGACACGGGGCGATGGCTGATTAGCGTATTTCATGTATAAGTTTCTATGATTCTTTTTTTATAGAATATGTAATAATGTTATTTTTTGTTAATTAGGGATAAGCGAGAATATTATAAAAATAAGAATAAACAAATCAATAACAAATAATCAGAAAGCACCGAACTGCTAAACTATCGGGAGTTATACGTGTTATTGTGAGTCAACTATTAAAGATAGACATATGCTGTTGTGGAATATTTTTTAGATAATTTTATGTAAAAGATTTACGTCATACATAATTTCTATGTAGCTTTAACCATTAAGGCTGCACACGCGACGAAAGCTTAAAAAATGGTGTAACTTCTCCCGACTTCAACATTTTCCTTCACTGCTCTGCTCCTATTGATTGTAGCGTGATGAAAAGTATACTATAACCTGCCCAGGAGTATGAAGAATAATTGTGCCAAGTTTCATTAAAATTCGTCCAGTACTTTTTGTTCCTATGAATAGCATACAGACAGACAGACAAAAATTTTACTGATTGCATTTTTGGCATCAGTATCGATCACTGATCACCCCCTGATAGTTATTTTGAAAATATATTCAATGTACAGAATTGACCTCTAAACAAAAGCTGACTACAGCTGCCCCAGGTACTTGTATAACGCTGAAAAGCAAAAAAATACTTGAGCACATCGCTCTAGAAGTCGGTGTCAAAATAAATATACTTGCAACCAAAACTTTTAAAAGCTTTTCTTGCTTTTCAGTGGAAGGTCCGGTGCAAGTTTTCCTGACACAAATTGTCCTCCCTTCTGCATCAGATACTATCCGAAACTAAAACTAAGTTCTGTCTATTTTACAAAAAAGCAGTTTTTGTAGCGTTACAGACGCGATACTGTCGCGCATAGGCATCGATACAGACGCGCAGTTGTGGCTAGTTCGTGTGCCCTCGCCCATGGGACCAGATTCAGTCGCGATGCGAACGCGATTCGGTCGCGCTGCAGTTACACTGCTGATGTTCGGCACACTTCTGTTCGACACATTCCCTCTGTTCTTTCTCCGATGTCGTCCTACTCTGTCGCGCGTTCTTATCGATAGTAAGCGCGACTAACACGTTCGAATATTTAAACTGTTCTACTAGTACAATCAACACACCAGTTTCGATTATTATAACATGGCTTACTGCAAGGCTGCACAGTAAGTGCCGAACTGCTCCCGAGAAGCGGGCCGGTGCGCGGAGAAACGCCCTGTTCTGTAACAGTGCACGTGCATATAGCCGTGTTCGATGGTCATGGTGAAGAAGAAGTCATGGTGGCCTAGTGGTTAAAGTACCAGCCTTTCGAGTATGAGATTCCGGGTCAGGCAAGTACCAATGTAACTTTTCTAAGTTATACTTACTTTCTAAGTTTATCTTGGACACCAATGACTGATTAAAGGTGAAGGAAAACATCTCGAGGAAACCTGGACTATAAAGTCTGAAATCACCAACCCGCTTTGAGCAAGCGTGGTGATTAACGCTCAATCCTTCTCCGTGTGAGAGGAGGCCTGTGCCCAGCAGTGGGACGATAAAAAAAGGCTGCGATGATGATGATGATGATGGAGCACTACTATTACAATACTTTCACTGCGCTGAGTTTTGTGCGCATTGCAAGCTGCGTAAATCTGTTTTCCTCATAGAGAAAGAGCTGTTCGCCAGCGTTATCGATGTAATCTTGTGAACGCAGCTTGTACAAAGCTCAGAAAGCTCCGTTTGATTCTCTATGGTACAATCAGTTCAATGATTATTTCATTGTGTTGAGATCATGTAAGGATGTGAAATCCTGTCTTCGTACTTATTTTATAGACTGTACCGATTGCTGGGGTCGATGCGCTTTGCAGGAACAAGCGCGCCAAATCTGCATATGCAGTTGACTGGAATGAATTGAATGGTCGTCGTTCGTACGCGACCCTCAGGTTCGGCCTCGACCCTGGACTCGCCGTCCGACGCGTGTCCGCACCCCGCGCGTATCGAATTATAATGAGAGTACGTTATGTTAGTTGCGAGGGCTCGCAGTGCGACACGCCATTGTGCGGCTACCCTTAACTTATTAATTATTTTCACACGAGAGATTGCAAGCTTGCCCAGTTGGCGGGGGGTTGCAGACGAGGGGCCCGTGGGACATATTGTCACAATAAGGATTTATGCTAGGTATTATTGTATTCGTACGTGTGACTATACTATTCGCAAAATCTCATTAAACTATGTAGGCATGGTACCTACAACTGTATCTCTGTTCCATGAAAGTTACAAAAATAAAGTCGAAATCGTAACCATATGTTTAGTGACGTTTTTTTTTTTGTGAAATTGAAATTGTGTGTGTGTGTGTGTGTGTTAACGTTAACTTTTTTTTATAATGGTCTAGGAACATAGGGTAACTATTTCATGTTTGATTTAATTTATTATAAATGTATGTTGACTGTGTAGCATATTGGCGTCTAGCAAACGTAGCACGAACTCTACGAGAGTGAGCCACAATATCTTTTCGTCTCTTATCCATATGAGTTTTATCAAACTTCAGATTTTTATGCAGATTTACTGTTAGGTTTAGAAGGTACAGTTTTCTGACCGACAGGAGCCCACAGTTTCTATACAGATTGTCAGTTGAGTATCTATAGGGTTTGAAATACATTACCTCTGAGCTCTTTCTAAATGGAGGTAAACAAATATCTTCTATGCTGTGCTTAATATACAGATAATGTTTATTAATATATTTTGCACAATTACATTACATTAACATACAAATTTTAGTTACAAATAGTACTTAGTACTACATACTCCATCCAATAAGGACTCCCACACAAAACCGTGATATCGCATCGCATCGCAAATATCTGCGATTTCGCACGAACGCATCGCAAGAATTTCCAATCCGCTTCGTATCGCACATCCTTCGATATTACGTCAACTCAAAAGCTCTTCAAATGAAGATATGCTCATTCTAAAATAATCAAAAAAATATCGTCTTCAGCTATCATCGCATCGTACTTTTGACTTAAATAGTTCCCATCAGAGTTCATAATCGTAATTGAATTCGCATCGCACCGCAGTTTTGTGTGGGAGCCCTAAGTATTACTGGCGCAGCCCGCTCTCATTCAGTCCACGGCCAATACTGCTCGGCCGCCGCCAGGGGGCGCTGCTGACCGCGCTAATACTTGCCGCTTTATTTATTTTGCCGACGAAATGCAATTCATTAAAGTAGATACGCTACAGAGACAAATTGAACTAATCGCTCAAGAGTTTTTCAGATCAGAATTTGTTTTGTAACTCGTAGACTAAATAAAGCGTTCAAGCGGTCTTTTAATCCATTTGCCTATGGGGGTTATGTTAATGAAAATGATAAACTGCAAGGCATAGCGCATCCCAATGTTTCGATAGCAACAGTCACACTATATTAAATTTATACAATCCAATCCATGGCTTAAAAAGCTTTAACGTAGCTAAGCGAGAATACAAATATAATTGAATGCACCCATCTACCACAGATTAATAGCCCTTAACCCTACGTTATTATGTTTCTCAGAGAGTTCATACTCAGTCGAAAAGTAGTTGGTAGTGGTAGCCATCATGTCTAGCCCCAGGGCACAGATTACTGAGTAGTTACTACCCCAGGGCGCTCGTGCTACTGCACATGAGCCGCGCGCCGACAGATCTAGTGCGCGCCGCCGCCGCCCCAGATGCCGCGATACTCTTCATAAATCTCCTGAGGAAAACAAGTCAGTGCCCACACGTAAAGAATAATCAATGAATGTACACCAACCGTTACTTCAGTTTATTGTGTCTAACTTCCCACGAATTCTCCATAAACAACATTTAATGACGTATTAATCAGCGCTCTGTGTATTTGTTTGCGCGGACAATTATCGTAAACGGCTCCGGATCAGACATCAGCCGGCGCGGGCGGCGCATATGGGCTGGAATCGTCAAGTGGGGACTTCTCGATTCGACTGAGTATTTTTGATTTTTATGTACTAATACAAATATTTTATGTTATTTGTAAGTTTGTTCCCAGTATTTTTCAACTTAGGTACAGACACCTAAACTTTCTATGAAATATTAATAGTTTTTTGATTTAATTTGACATGTTTTAATATTGTATTACATAAATACAGCAAAAGTTAAATTATTGCCCACCGTGGCCACCAATCACAAGCACTCCTATATATTACATAATCTTAGTTACGTTACCTTAGCAAGTCCTAAGGTAACGCATCGTGGAGAGCGCTTGCCGCCCCGGTGCCGGCTAGCAGAATGTGTAGCGAGGTCAGTGAACGACCTTGAGGGGCGCGTCGTTCTGAGCTCGGTGTGCAGTGAGTCGCCGGCGCGGCCCCAACTCACTACTCGCTACACAAGCCCTTCAAAATACACATTCTTTTAGAGTACACACAGATAGACACCGTTTATAACACGGAACAGATAATAGTTTATAAATACTTGCGCAAAAAATATACTGAATATATACATATACTGGCAGGTACAGAAATGGGCCCGGTAACTAATTGTTTAGAATCCTGCTACCTGGATTCGTTGTTAGTATTGTCAATTTCTAAGGAAGTAAGGACCAGACAATAATGATCCCAATAATTTATTTATTGATTTAGTTTTAAGAAGCCTTACAGACTAATACAGTAATAGTTAACAATGTACAATAATCATATCGCTAATGACAAGCCTCCACAGATAATAGACACAAGTCGATTGCAATAATTAACAATTACGTGGCAAGTGTTTCAAGTTTTTATTTTATTATGTCGTTATCCAAAAAATGCAGTCAGCCAAAAGTCGTCTGACTGTATTTGTTTTAGTACAGAATAAGTGGATACCAAGTTCCCGTGTCAATTTGTTAAACTTATTAGCGCTTCTCAGGAAAAAGCAATTATGTCTATAATTACTTATTGCAAATGGTATATCCGATGGTGGTCGATGACGAAGTTTTATTTATTAGTACGTAGTTTTAATTTGGATAATAATTCAGGACAATCAATAGAACCATTTGCAATATTAAGTAGAAAACATATATCATTTATTTCACGTCTCAGATAAAGAGGTAGAAAGTGATACCTGTTACAACGATGGATGTAATCCCCTGAGTACTGCTGCGCCTTACAATCAAGATATCGCATAAACTTCCTCTGGACCCCAGATATTGAGGGTTCCAGACTTGTGATGCATACTCCAAATGGCTACGTACCTACGGACGAACAGTAGGTATAAACTTTTTATAGCTTTAATTAAATTACCATCTATGAATACTAAATAAATAATTCAAGAGCAACATTCTTTTTTCAAATACTAATTTCGCTCATGGACGTCCATAGTTATAATTAGTTATTTTATTTTAGATAATGTGCTGTGTAAATGTCCGTCTGTGTTATATGTATATTCTTTAAAATCCACCGACTGCTAGAGCGATATATTTAAAAGTGTTTTAGACTTTTAGTGGTTTTTAGAAGTAAGTAGAACAATTGTGACAATAATTTTATAATCTTCCACCTAATGTACATTATGGAATGCAATAAAGAATATGAATATGAAGTCGTTTTGATTTCAATGTTTTTATTATTTTCTTTTTAGTGCCAAGGTCCAAAAAGAATCGTGTCTTGTCATCGATTTGTAGTGTATACTATGTACAAACGTAGGAAAGTTGTCGTCAGTACAAACAAGCTCAAATCAAACCAAATAAGGTGCCTATTGAGATGTTGGGGTTCCTATGCGGTTGTTTTAATGGAAAAATAAACACATTAGTTGAGTACTATTTAATGACTAATGAATAATATTATAAAATACACGCTATGAAGTAAAGGGCAAACTCAGCACTACATGCGCAGTTATAAAGGAGTTTATACACTTATCATTATAAAGGAACATACATATAATAATAACACTTCTCCTCCTTCTTTTTCCTTCCCTCCTCTTCAATCCTCAATTTCAATCAACATTCATCCCGGGGTGTAAAGTTCGTGTAAATGCAAATAAAATAAGCCCAAACACAAAGTAGTTAGCACATGCCGTTGAGGAGTTCCCTCGTCTCTCTTTCGTCTACATCATCAGTTCAGCTCTAAGCCTTTTCTTCTTTGTGGTGTCATCATCAGGCATATACTTGAATTTCAAGTTTTTACCCTGTGCAAGCCAAAAGATGGCCTCGCCGAATTCTGGTGTTAAATGATGGAGATACGCGCTCATAAACAAGTAATCATACATTATCCAGATACATATAGCAGTAGGCAATCAAAAAATGCTCACAAAATAAAAATTACTGGTCTGGAGTGGATGGGAATTATGGAACCAAATGGCAAGTATACTGCATCGAAAAAAAAAAGAATCACACTAATCGGACTAGAATTCTCGCAGTAATCGGTACAAAGGTAATCGGTAAAGGCAAAGCGTCGTTATAAATAAAATTAATAAAAACAAAGATATGGCCTCATACTATTCAGAATACAATCTTAATAAATATGGCGTTCCACAAGGAAGTGTCCTAGGCCCCGTACTATTCATCACTACATAGTATAAAACAAAGTCGCTTTCTCTGTCCCTATGTCCCTTTGTATGCTTTAATCAAATCTCTGAAACTACGCAACGGATTTTGATGCGCTTTTTTTAATAGATGAGTGATTCAAGAGGAAGGTTTATATATATATTTTTTTTTTTATCTTTATCCATTAAATAGTGGAGAAGTACTGTTATTTTTGAGGTTTCTAATGTGATGTCGTAAATAATTTCATTTTTTTCGCTTACATTGCAAACGCAGGCTGAACCCTACGAGTTTTATCAAAATAATGTACTAAGTATTGTACACATTGATAAGGTCTACAGAAAAGTCCGTGATGGTATATGCCTATCTCTTATGGATAACCCACAATAACTTTTTTTTTGTCATTTACTTTTTACGGCAAATAATGGCTAATTTTCGAAGCGAATTTAACCAATATAGCATTAATCCTTAACCAATTAAATACCTTGAATACATTGTTCATTTAATTTAGAATTTTTGGAATTGACATCGTATGATTTAAGTGAATATTTTCGAAGATATTACAGATTTATAAATTGCGGGACGTAGCGTTTGTATATGTTTTTATATATATCAGCATTGCACCCGTGCGAAGCCGTGTATATGGAATCTATACCTTCACACAACGGTCATGACGTCAGAAACCGCGTTGCCTTCGGGTATATTTTCAAATCCAGTAAACAAAAATCATTTCAATAAAGTGTACCTTTACCTAACATTTGTGACGTCACTGGCGCGTGTTGATATCGGGTATACATTCAGATTTAGTATACGCCCCTGCAAGTATTTTAAGACATACCCGACCGCAACGAAGCAATTGTTCGGTACTCTTTTGGCACGTTACTATTTATCAGAGTTTAAGAATGAAGTACAACGTTTCACAAAGTTATTTGAAACAAACCCCACTGTCCACAATCTAAGAGCACTAGCAAAATTTACAAATATGATTTAAAAAATCAATACATCAGAAAAAGGACAAAACTTCATTTTACGTCAGATAATAACAAGGCGTATACCAAGGAAAATTAATGTTCAAAGCACACCTCTGAGTAGACGTAAAGACAGAGGAATAGAAAAACCAAGTCAAGGATTCAAGCTGGGCGACCGTCTAACACAGAACGCAAAACTAAACGAAAGCATAACTTAGGCCAGAATGTTAAAATGAATGTCCATAATGCGCGCTAAATTCTTTTTTTTAATTTTATGATTATTTTTCTAGTAACTAATAAACGTTGTTTATCCACTTTTGTTCTCGTATGATTTACCTCAATTCCTCACCTATAAAATAAACGTCCCTTTATCTCTAACCATCTATCCCAAACGAATGTTGCGTTCGGGTATGTTTTGAAATCCTTAACACGACGGTAAATATTTTTATACTATACCCAAAACGAATGTTGGTGTTGGGTATATTTTAAAATCCTCAACACGGCGTTACATATTTTTATGGTATACCCTTACTCAACACTATAGAGCGTTGTGTGTGTGTGTTGTGTCGCTAGTAGTCTATATAAATGATATTATTAAAATTACTAAACACAAATGCATTTTATTTGCTGATGATATCTCCATAATAGTAACATCTAATAAAACATGTACTACGATTAAAGATCATGAGCTTGAAATTAATAACACAATAGACTCACTACTGTCTTGGCTGAAAATAAATTGTTTAAAAATAAACCTAGAGAAATCCGTCTTCATTCATTTTAACCAGTCTTATTACAAAAACAATATCAGCCTTAAGGTTAATAACATTATGGAGGTGCCTGTGCCACATACCCGATTCTTAGGTGTAATAATAGACAAAGATATTAACTGGAAAGAGCATGTAGATTATCTTAGTACCAAAATCAATAAATTTGTATATGCTTTAAAAGTCGTAAAAGCTGTAACTAACATCAAAACGGCTATTATATCTTATCACGCTTACGTTGAATCGTTGTTGCGTTATGGGCTTATCATGTGGGGTAATAGCACCGATATGCATTTATCGCACAAAAAAAGTGCATAAGGTCTATTTTCGGGATGCAATCTGATGACTCATGTCGACCAGTGTTTAGAAAGCTTGGTTTGTTACCAGTACCATCAATCAACGAAATATGTATGTTCGTAACAAAAAACAAAAATCTTTTTTTATTAGCGAACGAGGTAATTGTAAGGAGCAGACGTGATCCCCACATCCTAGTCCTCAATGACCTACCTAGGCTCACAAAATATAATAAAAACTGCCTTGCGATGTGTGTACGTATTTATAATAAACTGCCTAGAAACCTCAAATTATTAAATGTAAGGGCACTAAAGACGCAACTACATAAATGGCTAGTCACATGTAGCTTTTATAATGTAACTGAATATCTTGACAAAAAATTTTGATCTCAAATAGTGATACCTATAATGTTAGTTTTAAGCTAGCTCTAGATAATTTTGCACGCTGTTGTATAGCTAAACATGCTTGATCCTCTTTTATATGTAAAACACTAAAAATACCATGTTTAAAAGCAAATAAACGATTTATTATTACATAAAAAAACATACCGACCAAATTGAGAACCTCCTCCTTTTTCGGAAGTCGGTAAAAAATATGGTGTCATACAAGATACAGCGAGTCTCTTCATAAAATATTGTCGGCAGTCGTTCCGAGCCCGCTGCGGCCATTGCGCTCACTGCATTCGGAACTTCGTCCTTTTCCGCGGGAGACGTGACAAAGAGCCGCGATGCGTCCACTCGGGTGACCACTCTAATCACGGTGAGCCAAACTTAGCAACAAAGTGAAATTCTGATAGATATAAAAATGGTGTCTCGACCATAATTATGAATGAATAAAGTGTATATGTCACAGGTAAATGAAGATATCAGGTATTTTCGAAGTCCCTAGGGATATCACGAAATTCCGGAAGATGTCGAATACTCTTGTTTATTAGGTACATCTTCCTCCCAAAAGTATCGAGTGATATGACAAAAAAAAACAATTTATGGTCAGTGATATGTCGTTTTACTAAAGTAAATCTAGTAAAATAAATAAAAATTACTTTAAATTTTTTTATCCATTGTTTTTTAAGTTAGAGAATTTTCACTTTAAAAGAATTATTACAGCATCAGAATATAATAGCTGTGAACTGTGCTGAACATTCATAGCTACATTAATTGTAATGAGGACAAAAATACAAACGTCTGAGATGACAGGCATTTTATGTCAGTATCGGAGAGCATGTATCCGTCAATTTGTTTGGCTGAAGGCAACCTGTTCACAGAGAATATCCCGCGAAGTGAGATGAGCTGCAGTCCCTAGCGCCAGCCGCACCGTGGGCACCGCAGGAGCGTGCGGGAGGCGCGTCACCGGTGTCGCGTACGGCTGCTGTCTGCGCCGCCGCATTGTCAGCTGTGCATTTGTGTTCCACTCAACAGTGGTGACAGTCGCACCGTCACACTATTACACAAAATGTGAATTTCATGTACACATGTATAAAATAATTCAGAAGTGTGGCAAATAAAACGGCGATGTATCAAGTTATCACAAATTATTATTGTAACATTAATTACAAATAAAATAGAAAATTATTAGTAACACTTATCTTATATTCGTAGACAATCTTTTCCAATTGCCGCGTTTTTCATATCTTCACACGACCAAAGACAACTGTTCCATGACCTGACCATTGACAAGTCACCTCTAATATTATTTTTCAACACGCATAGGTAACAATTGCTAACAGTCGGCCATTCTAAAGTAACAGAGTCCTCTCGTTACATGTATTTAGCAAATGCCTACTAATTTGCTATCTTAACATTTATATTATAGAATATACATTATATTAAAATTTCAACTAATAATTATACTTATTAATAATTCCAATACCTGTGCTCAAGACTTTATTACAGTTTGTGACGTGACTCAACTGTTTAAATGCATTATTATTAAACAAAAACCAATAATATTATGTTAATTCAAAATAGTACCAGACTTAACTTTTAACAGTTTATTTAGTACTAAACTAAAATTATGTTATAATGCTCCCAGAATTAAAAAAAAAATAAATCTTATTCCACTAAAATTATACAAACAAAAATAATACTTCAAACCATTAAATTTGTTTACTCTCATTCGTTCGGCCATCTTTAATATTAATTGTTCCATCAATTATTAAAAACTATAAACCTTAACTTATCGATCCTGAAAGAAAGCGCTCCAATTCCTGGCTTACAGCCTCATTGCGCATAAATCATTAGTAGGTACTTTAAATCTAACGCACTCATAATTGTCACAAGACTCCAATGTGCGTAGATTTTCCATAAAACTCAAAATAAAAGTAGGTAACTAGAACTAAGAAAAATATTAAATCATCCTGAAAGAAAGCGCTCCAATCCTTGGCTGACAACCTCCTTGCGCATAAATCATTAGTAGGTACTTTAAATCTAACGCACTCATAATTGTCACAAGACTCCAATGTGCGTAGATTTTCCATAAAAATCAAAATAAAAGTAACTAGAACTAAAAAATAATAATTATTAAATCATCCTGAAAGAAAGCGCTCCAATCCTTGGCTCACAGCCTCCTTGCGCAGAAATCATTAGTACCCTAAATCTAACACACTCATTTTTATCAAATATCTCCAGTGTACGTATTTTTACGAGTTTTATATTATACAAATAAACTTCATTGAATAATTAAGGCTGAAGAGACAATAAAATAATTACTCAAGTGAACAAAATAAATCAATATCATTCCATTCACATATAATAGTAGGTAAGTAGCAGACCATATATTCGCGTAGTAAGTCGTTAAATAACAAAGCAGGAATGGGTATCGTATTCATGATATCACTTCACATAAGAACTGATTATTTCTGAAAAATGCTTAATTCAACACTGTCGTCAATTTTCCCGTTCGTAAACAGCCTATCGACTCAATATGATCACTATTCTCATTATCCTCAGTAAAATCTACGTTCTCTGTTGAGCATTCCTCATCGGAACTTGTAAGACATTCCCTAGTGAATGTCAACCAAGGATGTATTTTATCTATAGCAACTACTGCCTCATATTTTCTGTTATTTTTCCGGGTAAGTGGTGTATCTTGAACGACATACCTATCCTTATCTAAAACTTTTACTATCCTGTACGGGCCTTGTAATTTAGCTAGTAACTTTCTGGATTGCCCACTATTACTACCTATATCTTTTTCAATTCTTACTAAGTCGCCTACTTGATATTTTCTACCAATTTTCCTATTTTTATCAAATCTCTCCTTTTGTTTTGTTTGATTCTCACTTATGTTGTCGTTCACTTCCTGTCTTATACTTTGTAGTGTTCCTTTTGAACTTTCCGAACTGGCCTGATCAAGCAAAGAAGTAACCATTCCATCACTTTTGGTTCTTAATCTAACACCGAATAGAACTTCAGCTGGCGTTTTACCAGTACCCTTGTTGAGTGTTGTATTCAGTCCTAGTTGGATTTCTTCCAAGTGCCTGTCCCACTCATTTTCTTTACAATTATGATTTTTTATAGCAAGCGACGCCAATATGGTGCGATTATATCGTTCCACTTGTCCATTCGCCCGCGGCGTCGCCACTGCGTTTAACACATGCTTTATTCCTAATTTATTCACAAATTCCTTAAAACTCTTGCTCGTAAAACTAGTACCCCTATCACTTATTATCCTATTTGGGACTCCAAATAAACTAAAATACTGATTCAACACTTTAATAGTTGATTTAGTTTTTGTATTCCTAACAGCAAATAGCGTAACGTATTTTGTGTATGCCTCGACTACTACCAATAGGTAAGTATTCTTGGATCTACTTCGAACAAATGGACCTAAGTGGTCTATATGAATCGTATGGAATGGAATATCAATTTTTGAAATTGGATGAAGCATGCCCTGTCTCTTCCCTGGTGGTATCTTATGATAAGAACATTCTAGACATGACTGAACGTATTTTTTTGTAAATTTGTTCATTTTTGGAAACCAATACAGCGATTTCAATTTATCTAATGTTTTGTCTAAACCAAAATGACCAAGATCATCGTGACACCTTTTAAGCAACTGCCACCTAAAACCTTTAGGCACTAACCATCTTAATTGACTGTCCACAACCCTATAAACCTTTCCTCCCTTTAACCGATAATTTTGAAACGTTTCGTGAACCTTAGGTGTCTCAGGATCTTCTAAAATGCTCTTAATACGCTGAACCTCCTCATCAACACCCTGAATAGTTGTTAACCAATCTTCTGTTTCTACTACTAAAATGTCAAAAATAGGTTCAGGTTCAACAGTCATAGGTATAGCATTTCTACTTAGCGCGTCTACATGAGTCATCTTATTACCCGGTCTGTACTCAATACTACAATCATACTCCTGGAGTTGAAGCCACCACCTACCAATACGTGGTATCATATCTCTTTTTGTCAAGGTTGTTCGTAACGCGCTACAGTCTGTTATGATTGTAAATTTAATGCCTAAGACGTAAACTCTAAAACGCTGTAGTGAAGCTATTACCGCTAGAGTTTCTAATTCGAACGAGTGATACTTCTGCTCTTCTACCGTCGTTTGTCTACTATAGTATGCCACTGCTCGCCATCTACCCTGCTCATCTTCCTGCAGCAATATTCCTGCTATGCCCAATTTGCACGCATCGGTATGAATCTGAGTCTTTGCATTCATGTTATATAACGCCAGAATTGGTCGTTTTACTAGTTCCGATTTTAAAGTATTAAATGACTTCTCTTGCTCGTGACCCCATATCCACTTGCTGTCTTTTTTTAATAATTTTGTTAGTGGATTAGCAATTATAGCGAAGTCTTTTACGAAACGTCTAAAAAAACTAGCTAAACCAATAAACTGACGAACTTCATGTTGATTAGTAGGGCACTTAAATTGCTCGACAGCTGCAGTTTTCTTTGAACCTGGTCTGACTCCTTGTTTACTTATCTCGAAACCTAAATAATCAATTTTCTTACAGAAAAATAAACATTTTGACAGTTTTAATGTTAACCCGGCTTCTCTAATAAGTTTTAGTACTATTTCCAACCGTTGCATCCCTTGCGATATAGTATGAGCTGGGATAATTATATCATCCATAAATGCAAAAGCTTGACCCTTGACATCCTTCAAAACGGTATTCATAGTCCTCTGAAATATGGATGGTGCATTAGCTAAACCAAACGGCATGCGGGTAAATTGATATTGACCGTCCGGAGTTACGAATGCAGTTTTGTCCTGCGAAGAAGCCGATATTGGGATTTGATAATAGCCTGAAGCTAAATCCAGAGTAATAAAATATTCATAACTACCTAACTGATCTATCTGATCCTCTATTCTAGGCATAGGGTAATGCTCCTTGACCGTTTTGGCGTTCAAAGCCCTGTAGTCAACGCAAAGACGTTGGTCACCTGTCTTTTTCTGCACTAAAATGATAGGGCTTGCATAAGAAGATGTTGATTCAGTAATTATTCCTGAATCGAGCATGTCTTGTACCATTTCCTTTACTTTGTTTCTTTCAGAATATGCTAATCTGTATGGCCTATATACCACCGGGGTAACATCTTTCAGCGTGATAGACATTTGAGTTAAATTTGTAAGTCCCAAATCAAATAAACTGAAGGAAAAGCAATCCCTATATTTCATCAATAACATTTCAAGTCGGTCCTTATCTTCATTCGCTAAATTGTCACCTGTGTTAATACCGTTTGATATCGAAATATCTTTCTCGCTTTCAACCAGTCTAACATTTAGAGTCTCATAATCGTTTACAATAAAACATCTAGTAAGCAACTGTCCTTTTGAAAATTGTATTATATTATTAGACAAATTGGCCACCAATATGTGTCCTTTGCCTTTCACTATTTCGTATAAGCCGGGCAATACCAAACAGCAATTATAATTAAATTTTCGTAAAGATTCCTTGACATAGACTTGTACTGTGTCGTCGGCATTTGTCTCAACTGGTACTGCATTTATAGAAGCAATATGAACATTAGCGTCTACAATTAAGTTTATCTTACGATGATTTTCTAATCTAGACGCGTGGAATGCGTTGGGGTCCTTCTGAAATACTAAATGTTCATCTGTTTTAATAATAATTATTCCTGCTTGTTCAGTAAAAGTATGTCCCAAGAGTACAGCATGTTTGAGTAATTCGTCCGGTACCACTAACACTTCCACCGAGGTTACAACCGATTGTACCTGCATTTCTACTATTGCTCTACCAAGTGGTTCTATAATCGAATTACCAAAACCTTTCAAAGTTGGTAAATTCGTTTTACTATAAATCACGTTTAAATTCTTGAAGTCGCTTATTCGAATTAAGGTACTTTGACTGCCCAAGTCTACGTAACACATCATTTCTTTGCTATTCACTTTAATTGGGATAACATACTTATTATCTAATTCACCTGTTAACTTAACTTCAGATACTGGTTTACTGATTTCGGTTTGTTTGCTGCCTTCATTATAACTTCTAGTGAGTCGTCTACAATTAGCGCTCTGATGCCCAACTCTTTTGCAAATTGTGCACGTTAATAAAGGTTTATTACACTTAAAAGATGGATGTCCCATTTCATTACAATTAAAACACTTTATAATATTTTGGCTTGTTTTTAAATTTGAATTGTCATGATTGCTTTCAGGGCGTCTTTTTGTAAACGGCTGACGAAATACCCTATCTCTTACATCCTCTGTCTTAATAGACTTAAAGTATGACAGCAATTCCTCAGGTTGAGAGTAGTTTGCAGCCTGGGCCCCTAGTCGCATCCCCTTATCTTCTAAACCATATATGATGCAATCGACAGCTCTCTTACCCTTTATATCGCATCGGTTAAGCAAGTTCATTTTGTTATAAAAGTAAGTTTCTAACGATTCGTTAATTCTAACCTTTCTATCTAACATTTCATGCAAAAGTTGTGCATAATTCTGAACAGTGGGAAACGCCTTAGTCAGCTTATCCTTCCACTCCACCCAACTATAACTCAAGGAAGGTAAGCCTTGGTACCAGACCTTCGCAATACCCGACAACTTAGGCAATGCATAATGAAGCTGTTGTATTTCAGACCATTTATACAAAGCTGCACATTGCTCTACTTTCGAAATCCATAAATCGATAGTTTGCTCCTTATTGGCAGGATCAAATTCCGGCACCGCATTTGTTGACATGCTAAAATGATTTTGAGACTGGGATGCTGTTGACGGCAATGATTTAATAAGTTCCATGACATCATGAATACTAAAACATTGATTTGCCTCAATTTCGTTTTTGGAACTCTTTATAACTTTTTGAGCTGAACGACTAGCCACACTACTAGAATCAGATGACTGACTCACTGTTTCTCGACGCCGTCGTCTCGCACTTCGGTGACTGAATCTCCGCGATACTTCATCACTGCTGTGCTGCTGGCGCCTCCGCTTCGCGTTGCGAGTATGCTCAGGACTATACCGCGAGCGAGATCGCGAAGGCCGCACACATGTTCTTGTTGTCTGTTGCGATTCAGTGGGTCGCTTACGTCGCTCGCAGCTCCTTCCAGATCCCGTACCTGCAGTCGCACGTCTGCGTGGAGTGCCGCCTCTAGATGAATCAGAACTGCTCCGCACGTGCCGTTTGGGTCGTTGACTGGAGCTGCCCTGACGACGAGGTGCGCGACTGCGTGAAACCAAAGGCCCATCGCACATTTCGGGGTCCTCTCGGTCACGCCTCACCCTGCGCTCCACCACGTCTGCTTTCTCTCTTGGCATTGTTAGCAGCTGCAATCAATTCATACATTAGCTAATTTTAAAACTATATGACGAAGCAGTAAAAAAAAATACGCTCATAATAAAATGTCATTTCCATTAGATAACATTTCATAATCAAAATGCATGATTCTTTAGTATCTCGTTCAACTATATATGCTCATTCCATAGTTGAAAGTAAAGCGAGTAACAAAAGTTAATAAAAATCTAAATGATGAAAAAAAAAACAAAACACAATCCAACTGACAAAGTTACTTTGTTAATATGAATGCCTTCTAAGTGCATATTCTTCGACATTTCACTATATTTATACTGCATTATATAAATAAACACCTATACGTTCCGTCGTTCTAAATATACACTTCTTAAATAATATTATTTTTAAATAACATTTTGATGTTACAAAACAATTCGTGATTCCTTACCTAATCTCAAATTCTTGTAGTGGACGTGTTTAGAATATTAGACAATATTCGTGTTTTATCCCACTTCTGAACTATAAAATAATTCAGAAGTGTGGCAAATAAAACGGCGATGTATCAAGTTATCACAAATTATTATTGTAACATTAATTACAAATAAAATAGAAAATTATTAGTAACACTTATCTTATATTCGTAGACAATCTTTTCCAATTGCCGCGTTTTTATCTTCACACGACCAAAGACAACTGTTCCATGACCTGACCATTGACAAGTCACCTCTAATATTATTTTTCAACACGCATAGGTAACAATTGCTAACACATGTTAGTCCCCATTGCTACATCTATACTTATAATGAATCTGTAGCGAGGTAAATTCTGTACATTGAATATATTTTCAAAATAACTATCAGGGGGTGATAAGTGATCGATACTGATGCCAAAACTGCAATCAGTAAAATTTTTGTCTGTCTGTCTGTATGTTATTTATAGGAACAAAAACTACTGGACGGATTTTAATGAAACTAGGTACAATTATTCTTCATACTCCTCGGCTGGTTATAGTATACTTTTCATCACGCGACAATCAATAGGAGCAGAGCAGTGAAGAAAAATGTTGGGAAAACGGGAGAAGTTACACCAGTTTTTAGGCTTTCGTCGCGTGTGCAGCATTAATAGTTAAAGCTACATAGAAATCATGTATGACGGAAATATTCTACATAAAATTATCTAAAAAATATTCCACAACAGCATATATCTTTAATGGTTGACTCACAATAACACGTATAACTCCCGATACTTTACCAGTTCAGAGCTGTCTGATTATTTGTTATTGATTTGTTTACTCTTATGTTTATATACTCTTATATTCTCGCTCATCACTAATTAACAAAAGATAACATTATTACATATTCTATAGAAAAAGAATCATAGAAATCGGTGTAGAAATACGAAACTCATACATGAGATACGATAATCAGCCATCGCCCCGTTTCGTTGCCGCGCTCGACGCGGGTCGGCCGGTAGGTAATAAGGTGGGAGTTCCGAGAGCGAGCTTTTCATCCCGACAAAAGTTAGGCTTTGGTAGCGGTAATCGACATCCACACAGGCGTAGCTGCGGGGGTCCTCTATAGGTTATATATCAGAACAACACATAGACTACTTTTTGTCGCGAAAACCGACATCCACGCGGGCGGAGCCGCGGGCGACCGCTAGTTTACAAATAAAATATATGTCTGTAATGTGCTAACAGGACCTCGGGATCTGATTAAATATTATTCATCGACCGAATTTTTAATTTAAATGTGACAGAAGTGCAATACCGGAATTTGTATCCGTCTCCGTCCGCATCTCCAACAGACTTCAACATTGAAACGTCTCTTTTCATAGAATACTTCTGATTATGGCGAATTTCTCCTTAAATCCCCATCATTAGGAGTAAAATGGTTCCGATATCATCAGATTCAAGTATGTTGTATGGTTGGGTTGTCCTTATACCTACGTTTAAAAAAACTACCAATTAAACCCTATAAAGAAGCTACCCTGTCAAGAAGTTGCAGCTTGTATTTATTTGGACACCGACTTCTAGAGCGATGTACTTAAAAGTTTTTTTTTTCGCTTTTTAGGGTTCCGTACCTCAAAAGGAAAAAATGGAACCCTTATAGGATCACTTTGTTGTCCGTCCGTCCGTCCGTCTGTCAAGACCTTTTTTCTCAGGAACGCGTGGAGGTATGAAGCTGAAATTTATATCAATTACTCAGGTCTAGTGTCCCTTGAAGCTGTAAAAAAATCAAACTTCTAAGCCAACGCAATCAAAAGATACAGCCGTTTATGCCGCAAATTTTCGACACTTGCAAGGGAATCAAAACCTACAGGGTGCTTCCCGTGAACTCAGAATCTTGAAATTTGGTACGAAGCAACGTCTTATAGCATAGATAAAGGAAAAATTACGAAAACCATAAATTTTTAGTAACATCACATAATATAATTTTTTTTAATAATTTTAAACTTACTACCCATTTCCTCATAAACGCGTAGAGGTATTAAATTGAAATTCATACCAAATACTCAGGTCTATAATACCTTTAAGCTGTAACAAAATCAAACTTCTTTGTCAACGCAATCAAAAGAAACAGCAATTTAAGCTGCATATTTTGAAACTCGCAAGTACTCGCAAGGGAATCAAAACCTAAAGGGTACTTCCAGTCGACCTAGAATCTTGAAATTTGGCATGAAGCAACGTTTTATAGCACACATAAAGGAAAAATTCCGAAAACCTTAAATTTTTAGTTATCTTTGTCTTAAATTGATGCTCCTCCATCTTTCCCCATTGTAATGTTATGAATTTCATTTGGCAATAAAAATACCATAGTTATGACTCGATTGTCGTAATGAACGAACTTTGTTAACCTTGCAGGTTTGTACGGAACCCTCGGTGCGCGAGTCCGACTCGCACTTGGCCGGTTTTTAGTGTTTTAGAAGTCGGTTTTCTTTTTTGTAAAAAGGTTTTTATTTTTAGCTTTTAGTGTCAAGGTCCAAAATCGTGTGTCGTCATCCATTTATACACTCCATATCTGTCAAAGCTCAAGTTAGTGGTAAATTCTCATTTACCAGCGATAAACCGTTCAAGTGTTCCATGAACTGTATTTCGTCCCCATCACCAAACCCACAATTGCGATTAAAACCCATCTCTGTGTAAAGTTCGCGTCAATACGAATAATACAAGCCCAATTATAAGGTGGTTTGTACATACCGTTGAAGTGCCCTTAATTCTTTGCCGTCTCCATCATCAGGTCAGCATGGTAATGAAAACTTATCTCGGTGTAAAGCTCTCATCAGCACGAATTAAATAAGCTCAAACACCAGGTAGTTGACACATACCGTTGTGGAGTTCCCTCGAATCTCTGTCGTCTCCAGCATCAGGCCAACTCTAAACCTTCACTGTTTTGTAGTGTTATTCGATATATACCTGTATCTGAAGTTTTTATCCTATGCATGCCTACAATTTTCAAGAGTTGCCTTCGATTTCTCAGGGTTTCCACCATCAGATCCGGAAGTGGTGGCAATGGGACCACCTCAGAAGTATCTCCTTTCGAAAAAAAAGAATTTTGAAAATCGGTCCACAATTGGCGGAGAAATCGCGTAACAAACACAAAAAAAAAACCTACCGTCGAATTGATAACCTCCTCTTTTTTTGAAGTCGGTTAAAAATAGCGAAGTTTCCACAATGCATTTAGCTAACGCTTTTCACAATTATTTATTTATAGGTGTTTCTGGATAGTTCTCCCTTTATGATTACTTCATGTCGTAGCGACATTAAAAATGTATAATTATAAAGTTCCATCAAAGTTTTCTCTAGTCTTCGGAAGCGGCGCGGCGCCCTGCCTGCCCGCAAGCTCGCAGCCCTGAGTCAGGGCTCTCACGACATGCCGCGAGACACGTTAGCACTATCTTACAAACGGTATATCTTCTCTCGTGACAGAGTTATTTTGTTCCTTGAAAAATCTATTTCTGAGACAATGCAATGAGCGCCGCAGACTGGTGGGCGACGCCGACGCTCGAAAAGCAACGGCTCTGACCTACATACAATATCATAGGCAAACACGCACCGATATGTTTTGACACTACGAGTGTCGCTCTACGAGTGCGCTATTGTTATATGCGCAGGACTACACTTTCTTTAATGATGCGAGTTAATGCTAACATAGTATCGAAGACCATTTTAATTAATAATTACATTATTATAATTATGTCTAATAATAATAAACCCTGTTGCCCCCTTCTTGCGACTTAGCGACTAGTTCCCGGGGGCCCGGCAAGTGAGCTGGCGAGCCTCCTCCTGCTATTTTTACATGTATTTATTACATTGTTATCGGCAGGGGTCATAGTCCCTATAGTTCCCTTCCTTAGTCCACCAGCATCCCATCACAATAACCCAAGTAGTTTTTCTTCCATACTTCGCAATAGTTTAGCACAAACCGGGGGTTGTCCTTGGGCACATTTCCATAGTGTATACAGGGACAATCGTCGGTTAGGTTATGTGTAGGGTTGCCAACTTTTTTTTAGCAGAAATAAAGTTTATCTGATTTAAAGGAGGTAAATTAAGAGTACGGATTTACAAAAAAAGAGTATCATTTATTTTTTACTTTTAAAAGGGTATTTTTTGTACTTTTTGCGGCAAATAACAATTTTCCATTGTTTTTAAAGGAATTGTATAAGTCCAAATATTCCAACTTTAAAACATATATCAAGAGCTCATTTTTTATTTAATTCAATGAAGCTCTGTTTCTATCTTCTCACCACTTCACATTCATGACCGAAATGAATCTTTAAAAAAGAGTATTTTAGCGTACTTTTTAGTGTTATAGATTATAGAGCACGCGTACATGATATAGAGGACAATACTCTATTTTAGAGTAGGTACGGTTGGCAACCCGAGTTATGTGTCACCTTTTCAAAGAGTATACAATATACTACGTAAGACACCTTTTCTTTTATTGACAATGTCTCAAAAGGGAGTCTTTAGCATGTTGGCTCCGACTTTCGCTTCCCAAAAGTCCGGGGCGCTGAAGTCCCGTGCCCATTGCAAAGAAATTCATACCCATGGATAAGAAACAAAAAATGAGGGGCAGAAATAAAGAAAAACGATTTATTTGTGCGTAAGGAAAGAAAAAAAAAATAGAATCATGTTTGGCGGTGAGTCGTGAGCGAAGGGCATCGTACTGCGTGAGTGCGAGATTAGCTAAACGTAACGCAACAAGTTTTGTCTTTATAATATTTAGTGTGATGTAACAGCAACATCTGTAAACCAGTAGGTACACATGTCCAATTGAACAGAAACAGAACTTCGTAACGACATGGTTGTTAATACATTGCTACAGATTATAGTTTACGCAAAGCCGAATAGTTGAGAGAGAGTAATACAAACATTGAGTTATTCCGCGTGAACGCTCTTAAACCCACAACCGTATATTAATTAGCAGAGCAAACAGTAAGCAGAGCTGCGCGAGGAATGCGCCGCCTCGTGTGCCGCACACGAGCCGGTGATGGGGGTGCCACCCATGTGGGCCCTGCTGGTGATATGTATATTGAACTTTTTTCCAATTTGGCGAGGAATTTGAGTTGCATCAGTTATTTATATTAAATACAGTGCTGTTTTGAGTTATACCATATCTAAATAATGTCATTAGTTATAAACATCGAACAAATAGTCTTAAATTTTGCATCGCCAATAGAATTTCGTGTTCGGAGTTACAGAAAGTGTTGCGTGGTACAAAGCATTCAAAAGGGGTTGAGATAATGATGGATGATTTGCCTCGGGCTGGTAGGCCATCAACCTCTGCAACTGAACTTAACATCGCAAAAGTGAAGGAAATAGTGACTGAAAATCCTCATTCAAGTTTGAAAGACATAGCCACCGAACTTTCTGTATCTCACGAGTCGATCCTTACCATTTTTAACCGACTTAAAAAAAGGAGGAGGTTCCGTCCCAACATTGATGAACGTATTGTTATAGTAGGGGAGGCGAGGATGCTAAATCGGTAGGTACTCGAGCGTCATGGGGACCTATTGGAGTTTATAGATTAATTAAAAATAAGAATAAAAATAGTTAAAACCGTTTTATTCAAGCGCGGAAAATCCAGAGGAATTGTTAGTTTGAGCCTAAAAGTGTTTTGACTACAGCTTTCTTTAGCTCGTAATTAATTTATCTGACCCTTAATCTGACGCTTTCCAGCTTTTTCTTTTATCTAGCGGACTACCCTAAGCTCGCGCACTTGTATAAAAGCGTATATCATGTTGGAGGTACTCAGCGGGATGCAACCATTTTCCCATATGTTAATCTGACGCGCTCGAGTTACACCCAAAATCCCTTCTATGGCTCCCCAGCTATTACTGGCGACGAGACGTGGGTTTACGAGTTTGACATGAAAACAAGTCAACAAGCTTGATAAGCTTCGGAGTGGCGCCTTCCAACTGAACCAAAGCGCACTAGTGCACTAGGAATTCTTAACGGAAGATCAAACGGTAAATAAGAAATTTTAATTGAGCCGACGTCTTTGATTTCCCTGAACTCAAATTACCACCATCAAGGCATACATTAGAATTCGCACGAACAAGACCGCAGGGTCTCTTAGGCGGATGACGAGGAGTAGCGACCCCTGGGATAAATAAAAAATATATCAAATTGCCCGCCGAAGTAACCTCACTCTTCAGCCTTCAAGTGAGTTGGCGAGTCTTCACCTGCCATTTTTACGTGCATTTATTACATTGTTATCGGCTTCTTCAGCATGTTGGCTCCGACCTCACGTTCGCCTTTTAAACATCCGGGACTCTATAGTCCTGTAATATTCGCTCGAAAATATTATAAAATATTAAATTATATTCGTATTGATGAGGACTTGACTGATATGATTAGTTGCAGCCATAACCTTAGAAGCGAAAGCGAGCTCGATGATGATAGGTACGAAGTGTGAAAGTAATTTTCAATTTTCAACTAGGAAAGTGAAAATAAGGAAATTAATTTATTTTTTAATAAAACAAAGAGACCAACTTCACAAAACGCTTAACGGAAAAAATAATTTACTTTTCATGGCTCCTTGTAGAGCAAACTCAATAACTGGCTCTTTCACTCAAACTCAACTCAAAATCATTTAAATTTTGGCTGTAAAACAGCACTTTTTGAACGTCAAATGTTACAAAAGACAGCCCCCAAAACGCCAACCCTTCACCACTTCCTATGTGTTTCGCTGGGAAGAAGAAGTGGCGCAACAAACTCCCCAGCAACACATGTCTGTCTGTTGGTTTGAAGAACCTTTAGTGTAGTGTAGTCGTGTAGTCCTTTTTTTATTTATTGTATGAAATATTAATAAATGTAATAATTATAAATGTTGACTAAATTAATAAAAAATATATTTTTTATCTCTCTTGTAGACGTCAGGACTTTGAAGGCCGACGTGAGGCCGATGCTGAAGTGCGAGGCTGCAGTACAACAAAACCGAACATTATCCCTGGGAAAACTACTTGGTCTATTGTGATGTGATGCTGGTCATCTACGGAAAGGAAAATTACGGGAACTATGGCATCTGCCTATAAAAATGTATACAAAATATGTGTATACATTGTTATAATAATGTATACCTATGTAAGTTTTGACTAAAATTTCTAAATAAATTATCCAAGATACCTAGATACATATAATAAAATCGTAGAAAAGTCAAAACTGTACATTGAATATTTTTTTTAAAAGAATAATAGGGGCGTGATCTAAAATTGATATCGAAGCCAAAAATATAGTTTTTAGAATTTTTGTCTGTTTGTCTGTATGTATGTCCGGGATAATATCAAAAAGTACTGCATGGATTTGCTTCAAATTCGGCATGAATATAACTAAGAGGTCGGGTCAACGGACGACGTCGCGGGCAACAGCTAGTTTCAAATAAATTACAAGATTCTCGCTGAGCAAGTGACAAGTTATGCGTGTAAGTATTACCTACAGTACAAGAGAAAAGTGTTTGCATCTGGTGCTTTAGAATCCCTTGACCAACTCAGGATTCTTCTGCTTTGCCCACAAGTTTCAAGAATATTTTTTAATTTACTTAAAACATAAAGAAGTGGTTATTCATGAATTTGCTGAGTTGCCCTCCTGGCGGGCACCAGGGAGTTTACTCTTTAGCCATGGCCATCAAACTCGTTTGGCTTTTGATGCCTATACAAAACAAGTGGCCCACGCACGAAGATTGTAGTAATACAACACATTGTAATTTGCAAAAGTACAAGTGTATATCGTCGTCGGGTCACGGTTACATAAAGCTTAAGCGACGCGTGCGCAATCCGCGGCCGCTGAATACTAAGCGCCGCACGATACGGGTTACGGCGCTGACTTCGCGCTGGATCACTTGTTAAGGCTCGTGAAGTGTTAAATCTTCTTATCGACAATATTTATATTCAATGACTTGAATACTAATAACAAAGTGCGATCACACCGCAGTAGCTTGCTCGTCACACTGTTGTTTTATTTTTTGAGGTGTGCGGTTCAATGCCTGCGCGTCGCTCTTGCCTCTAAGTGACAGAGCCTGAGACCCGCAACTCGCGGCTTTTCGTACTTACTTATTACAAAAGGAATCGCTTTATCAGCACAATGGCCGTTCTTAATATAGCTTGAGATAAGGTGTTTGCGCACCAGACTGGAGACTGCACCGAGATAAGCGACTGCAACCGGCCGCCGATATTTATGTGCTCGTCAGATAACACAAAGTAGAAGAATTTTCTTGGGTCTTGTTTAAAACGCCTGCAAATTATTATATCTAGTATAAAACCAGGTGTAAACCGGGTCTGTCGCCCGACGCGTTGCCACATTCTGCTGGTATCTAGCGGAGAGTCGGACCTCTGTCACGCTCAAAGCCCTATTGTGGCCGTATAAGCTCACTAAATGAAGTGCTTTTTAACCGACTTCAAAAAGGAGGAGGTTATCAATTCGATAGTATGTTTGTTTTTGTGTTTGTTACTCGATTGTCCTGCCAATTGTGGACCGATTTTAAAATTATTTTGTGTTGGAAAGGAGATACTTCCGAGGTGGTCCCATTGCCACCACTTCCGGTTCTGATGTAGGAAACCCTGAGAAGTCGAGGGCAACTCCTGAAAATTGTAGGCATGTATGGGTAATGGGTTTAAAACTTTACATACAGGTATACATCCAATAACGCTACAAAACAGTGAATAAATAGAATGTCATTTATCCAGACAGAGCACCAAACATGGCCATACAAAAAAAAGAAAAGCTATTTCTAAACACTGAAAAGCAATAAAAATACTTTTTGGTCAAGTTTAGTGCTCTGCCTGGATAAATGCTATTCTAATTACATCATTATATCATATTTCATGTGGTGAGCATAAGTCAATAGTTAGAAGTATCTTCTGACTTGTTTTAAGTATGTATGTAAGTCAATGCCCTCATTAATAATAACGTGTTGGCAGTACTTCAAAGTACCGAGGAACAACAAGCGATAATTCCGGACTAGTCACAAGAGGGGCTTATCGCTGCCTGTCAGTCGAGTCTGTCGAGTCCTCCGCAGTTTATATTTAGACGATATCAGCCGAAGCAACGTCCATAATGTGCTCATGCATTTAAACAATCTATTGAGACGTGATACGCCGAAATCTGTGCACTCGGCCGGCCAGGCGGCGGCTCCCGCCCCGTGGTGACGCAGTGGAAGCTGTCTCTCGCATCTACTTGTTGATAAGAACACGAGAGATTACAGCGATATAGCACTCAGCTTAACGATTTACTTGATATTCCTAATCCGTGGTGATTAACAAATGATTTAGACCTCCCACAGAGCAACTGGCACAATGGTGAACTTGAAACCGTCACAATTGCTGATCTTGGTCGCCATTAGCTTATCAATTATTAACGTTTCGGGTATCGTCTGCTCTGACGTGTTTAAGTTCAACTTGCTCGTCCTCGCGAGAGCATTACACACTATTGTTTGAATAGAGATAAGTACAGATCCGTTACTGGTGCACCCGCGTGATCACCTGTCTACTTCGGACTTTCAGAAGGTTCACTTGAGAAACATCGTAGACTTGCCCCACATTTAAGCGGAATAATAAAATGAATTAAAAAAATTCTTAGCGATTGACATTCTACTGTTACGAGATACTGTGTACAACGTGTACGACAATAACTTGACGTGAATTTGGGTACGCGAAATGAATGTTATTAAAAAAAAAGATGTGCCCATGTATGTTTGGTGTTCATTACAGGATTTACGGGAGAACCTCTATAAGTCGAATTTCAAGGGAAACGCCACGACTTACGAACTGTACAAAGATCGATTCCACTTGTAGAGTTTTAATATATAATTGTTTTTAGATGGGATGGTGAAAAAAATTATAAAAATCAAGTCACAGCACAGATTACTAAATAGTTACTACGTAACACATAAATCGCTCCCTTCAAAAAAGTTTAGGCATCACCTACCGTTACGGCTGCACGGTGACAGCTGCATGCGACAACGAACCTTAAAAACTGAGCAGTTAGATTGTTATTGTAATGCGATAACGCCGCGTGCGGCGACTGCGACTTGTGCTGCACCGAGCGTAGGGTTGCTGTTTACAATTTAATATTTTAGTTGGGAAATGAAGAATGTCGTGGTGACCTAGTGGTTAAAGAGCCAACCTCTCAAGTGTGAGGGCGTGGGTTCGATTCCAGGTCGGGCAAGTACCAATGCAACTTTTCTAAGTTTGTATGTACTTTCTAAGTATATCTTGGACACCAATGACTGTGTTTCGGATGGCACGTTAAACTGTAGGTCCCGGCTGTCATTGAACATCCTTGGCAGTCGTTACGGGTTAGTCAGAAGCCAGTAAGTCTGACGCCAGTCTAACCAAGGGGTATTGGAGGTCAGATAGGCAGTCGCTCCTTGTAAAACACTGGTACCCAGCCGAAACCGGTTAGACTGGAAGCCGACCCCAACATAGTTGGGAAAAGGCTCGGGAGATGAGTTGGGAAATGAAGTTACGTTACGTTTTAATTTCATTTGTTTTACATTTCTACAAAAATACACTTGTAAAATTATGTTTTATCTAAGAAACGTCATAATGTAGATATGAATACTTTTTTTTATTTGTAAAAGGTTTTTTTATTTGTTTATTTATTTATAACCTTATCACTAACAGTACAGGTTACTATTACTTTGGTCAGAGAATAAGCATTGCCATACAACGTGGCAATGCTGCCAGCCTCATGGGCATGCTCCCAGTAGACAGCGATGGGGATGAATTTTTCGATGCCTTTTAGTTTTTTTTATGTAAATACTTGTATTATACATATATATTTTACTTTTCATTAATGATGTATATAGTGTTTGTAAATAAGTTGTAAATATTATTTATCTATAAATAAATAACTCGCAAGGATTATTTTATTTATAGTGTGTTATAAGCTGGATTAGGCTAATTAATGTTTTGTTTTTTATGTTATTTAATTTTTTCAATTTTTTTTCTGTATTTATTTATTTAACATATTATTGCATTTTTAAATATTCTGTATATATAAAAAAAAAACATTTAAAAATATAAAAATAGTGTCCCACCGGTATTGGCAACATGGTCCAAGCTACCGGCGGTCAGGGCTCCACAGAGAGAAACCTCCTGACGATGCGCGCCGTGTCCAGAAGTACAGCTTTCTGCATCAGACGCTTGATCCAACCGTCTAAAGAGAGCCTCTTGAGGTGTGAGTCGAGGCTCTTGGCTATTAAACCATTTGCGGACACGACTATCGGCACAATGATTGCAGAATCCACATGCCAAATGTTGACAACCTCGTGAGCTAAATCAAGATATTTAAGTTCTTTTTCTTTTTCAGCTTCCAGGATGTTCTCATCATGTGGTACGGTGATGTCAACAATCATTGCACGGCGCTCTAATCGGTCTATCACCACTATATCAGGCTTGTTAGCTATAACAGTCCGATCAGTGATGATAGACCGATCCCAGTACAATGTGGTACGACCACTTTCGAGAACTGGGTCGGGCACATACCTGTAATATGGTACCTCCGATTCCACAAGATTATATTTCAAAGCAAGTTGCTGATGTATTATCCTGGCCACTAGATTATGTCTGTGCAAGTACTCACCGTTAGCAAGATGAGAACAACCAGAGACAATATGTCGGATAGATTCACCGGGATAGCGGCATGCCCGACATATGTCCACCGTACCGTCCTTCACAACATATTTCCTACTAGCTTCTGCCCGCGACTTCGTACGCGGATCCAGTCGCTTATGCCAGCGACTACAGGGCCGTCAAAATCGAAGATTTGGAACGTCTGATATCGAATTCTAAAAGGGGACGGGAAAACAACATGATGAGCGAGATGAAGCGAGACGCTTCAGTTCTTTCATTTTTGGAATGCCTCAAATTGAACAGTTTTGTTAAAACGTCATTCCTAGATGTTATAATGTAGCTGGGCGCCTAGAATTCGACAACAGTTGTAACTGATTATGAATATTTCGTTCAACATCATTCTGGACAACTCTATATAATATATCTGGATAATCTCGATCAGCAATTAGTCGCGCATTAGGTTTATAGGAGTCAAGCATGATTCTGTATCGGCAAATTGTCGCTTATTTGTCTCTAGTCACTTAGTACAAACAACAATTTTGTAACTCGTGTATTATTGTGCGTCGTTGTACTGTGTCATGGAGTTGAAAGGTTATGGTGTTTTAATACCGTAGTGCCGAGAGACTGACGGCGATCGTCTTACGTCACGGTGTCAGACGGCTGAGTAAGTCGTCTGACTGCGAGAGTGGGCAGACGGGCCTGCATGCTATCAATAGAGATAGACTCGTGGGCGACGAACTTAACTTCGATACGACAACGGCTAGAACATTTGAGTCCTAAAATAGCATTCAGATTAAACAGAATATTCGAGTTAATTTCAGAAACACGTAAAATTTCAGACAAACATCGTGTCGGTGTTTGGGCGAGTGTTTAAAAGAGTTAAAATAGATAGGTAATGTTCCCCGCGCGAGATGTTTGTTCAGATCTTGTAAATACATCTTAGATATTTATTTAGAAATATTTACCTGTTTAACGTGAACAGTCGGCGCCGGCGCGGGGGCAGCTCATTAAATGTAAGGTGCTCGCTACAGGCCGCACGTGGAACTACTAACAGCGATTGTCACAGAATATCATATTCTGAAGATATTATTAGCTTTTCCTTCGCTGATACTTTGAAAAGCAGCGCCCAAAAGAGTGCTGGGCGAACCGTGAACTGATACGAAGGGAAGTCAGTACAAACTCCGACATCGCACGTGTTATATCTTTTGAACATCTGTAGTTGTTTCGCGCCATATTTAATCTGTATGTCAAATACAAGACGTATCGATTCCGGAAGATGGTTTATTTTTTATTAAAATCTTCAAAATTCTTAAGACGACTTTATATTTCTTAAGACCACTTTAGCCTTTTTAGACATATAATAATTAAAAAAATATATTTAATTTGTAAGAAGTCGGTGTATTGACTCATTGACTCGGTACGATGACAATGCCTGTTTACCTCCGCCTATAAAAGCGGGAGCCCGGCCATTTTCTAGGCTCCTCATTCAAATTCAAATGATTATTTGCGAGAAATACATAATATAAAGGTAAGATCTTAAAGCAAATGTAATTGTATTCTGCCTGCAAGCAGACGTGCAAATTTTTTATACCTACATTATTAAATATTGTTAAATTACTTATAAGCTATTATAAATTCTCATATTCTATAAATTCTTTAATACTATAAAAACAATGTGACAAACCATTCTGTGTGAGAAGTCTTCTGGCAAGTTGTTATATATCAAAATACACATATTAAACACATTTTTCTTATAAATTTCTTTGCAACAAGGTGGTTGATGAAGTAAATTTTTAAATTTACTCTTTTTCTGTCTCGTAAATACTTCGTTATGTTTTTTTAAATAGATACATATGTTTTTTTCTCTAAAAATGCTTATGGCTCTTATATACATACAAGATAATGGAAGTATTTTACATTTTTGAAATAGAGGCTTACAGCTATCTAAGAACCATACCCTTTTATTACCCTGATTCATTGTTTTTTAATTTTAAAAACCCTATCGACGTCGACAGAATTGCCCCACATTATAATTCCGTAGCTTAAAACCGATGATACATAGCCATGATAAGCTGATAGAGCCGCTTCTACAGATACGTTTTGTCTCAAGTTTTTTAATGCAAAAACAAATCTATCTAATTTAGTACATATACACTCAATATGCATTTTCCAGTTTAGGTGTTTGTCTACATACAATCCTTTCACTCGGGACTTCTTCAACTCTTTCATCTTTATAGATAATGTTTAAAGCATTTTTTTTGGTATTGTAGGAATTAAATTGAATTAAATTTGTTTTATTAATATTTATCTTTAAATTATTTCTTTCCATCCATCCAACTAAATCAGAGAGAGCTTTTTCTGTAATTGATTTGAATGAATTTTTATACTGACGTTTAACAATAATTGTAGTGTCATCTGCTAATAGGACACGTTTGTGCGAGGTGGATTCCGGATGATCATTTATGTATAACAGAAAATGTAACGGGCCAAGAATGCTACCTTGTGGTACACCTTTTTTGTTTATTATTGTATTAAATTTCTCTTTAGAAGATGTTGAACTACTTTTTATTAAAACTTTTGATATCTCTGTACATTGTTTTCTATTTTGTAAATAACTAGATAAACATTTATGTGCTTCCCGATGATCCCATTACCCTCCTCCAAGAGAGTAGCAAAAATACCAGCACGATACACAAACCGCGTTCGTAGTTCGTTAGGTTTTAAGTTTTATACATATAGGTAAGCCCCTGGCTGGAGGCCTAATATTATTAAGGTAACCACAGGAAAGCCCGGTTAAGCAGTACACGGCCTCCTAGGCTGAACTGCAAGAAGTAATAATAAAAAAAATCTAGTATTCTTAGTTGAGCCATCAGACTGAACAGATCTTAAGTTAAGTATTCTTCTACCCTCCTATGTTATTTATCACACGCGTGCATTCAACAGAGAACAGAGAGTTGTGTTGTTTGCGGCGGCACTGCGCTCTGCGTCAGGACCTTATCATCTTATCATGAACGCTTTACTGTAGCGCCCGTCGGACGTGACCAATACGATTGATCGTAGACTCAACGTTACTATATTATAATAAAATACGGTCTGTTCAAAAATCGAGATGAACTTTAAATATTGTAGTCTAAATACTTTCCATTTCCGTTACTTTTATTTTTTATGTTGGTACACTTGTTTTGAAAATAATGTTGACAGTTTCAGCCTTCAGCTATATTGCAAATTTAGTTAGTTTGTGAGAGGCATGGAAGATAGTAGTGATTTGCGTGTTTCGCGATTTTCTGCTGTCAAAAACATGGATCAAAGAATTTGTATTAAATTTTGTGTGAAAAATGGAATCAGGTGCTGCAAAGCCCTTGAAATGTTGAAACTGAAATACGGTGAGAATACTTTAAGTAAAAAAAAAATATAAGTGGTACTAGCTTTTCACAGAAGGTCGAGAAGATGTGAATGCCAACGCTCGCCTTGGACGCCACCTGCACATCAACAAACAATAAAAATGTTGAAGAGTGAAGAAAATTCTTAGGGAGAATCGTCGACAGAGAAGTTGCTGAAGATATTAGCATTATACATATATAGCAACATATTAGATATTAGAATATCGATTGACTCATGCCATGCATTTTTTTACGAAATTTTGCGCTTGAAGTTTGTGGCAGCTCAGTTTGGCTTTGCATTACTACATATAATGCAACTGTGCACTCGTCACTGCTTGATGGTAATTTTTGGCCCAAAACACCGTAATCGTGTGTGTGTACGTGAACATACTCGTGCATGCAGGGAGTGACCAGACAGACACTCACGAATCTCCAACAGCTCACGGCGATGTGCCTCTGCCCCCACAAAATACTAGTGAATGTTCAGAAACAGCACTAGGTGCCGGACACGCGCCGCTAGGACCTCATCATCTCCTGAGCCTTTTTCCAACTATGTTGGGGTCGGCTTCCAGTATAACCGGATTCAGCTGAGTACCAGTGTTTTACAAGGAGCGACTGCCTATCTGACCTCCTTAACCCAGGGACCCGGGAAACCCAATACCCGTTATTAGGCTGGCGTTAGACTTACTGGCTTCTGATTACCCGTAACGACTGCCAAGGATGTTCAATGACAGTTGGGACCAACAGTTTAACGTGCCACCCGAAGCACACGCACACAGTCATTGGTGTCCAAGATATACTTGGAAAGTACATACAAACTTAGAAAAGTAGTATTGGGTATTTGCCTGACCTGGAATCGAACCCACTGTTTGAAATCAAACATGTCTTACTCGTTCGACGTCATTTATTTGAATAATCCAAACTTATTAATACAAAAACCAATCATTAATCAATATTGCGTAGCACTAAACTATAGGTTGCAATTATTTACTAAAGGATTGCAAACTTATTACTAAAGGAAATACATAATATCAGATTAAAGAAAAAGGTCTGCTACCCTTCCCCTTTTAAGGAGAAAAAAATAGGTTTTATAATCTATTATAAACTTTAACATTCATAATCAAATGTTTATTTAGAGAAACCAATACTATTCAAAATTATTTAAGAATACAATAAAAATAACTTAATATTAGACTAAAATACCTCTTGGTTTTATTCCTATGTATAAGAAATTCTTTCCTGTATAACTTCATAGGCACCGTTGTACATGTTTTGAAGTTCATTTCCAGTTTGTTTTTTTATAAGAACTAGGTCTCCTTTTTAGGGTTCCGTACCCAAAGGGTAAAACGGAACCCTATTGTTTTCGCTCCTCTGTCCGTCCGTACGTCCGTCCGTCCGTCTGTCACCAGGCTGTATCTCATGAACCGTGATAGTTAGAGAGTTGAAATTTTCACAGATGATGTATTTCTGTTGCCGCTATAACAACAAATACTGAAAACTAGAATAAAATAAATATTTTGGGGGGCTCCCATACAACAAACGTGTTTTTTTTGTTCATTTTTGCTCGATATCGATAACGGCAACAGGTAGATGCTTGAAATATTCACAGAATATGGAATGTATTACTTACTTTAAAAATAAGTAATTGTATTAAATTAAATTAATATTTGAAGGGGCCTCCCATACAACAAACATGATTTTTTGCTCGTTTTATAAATAATGGTACGGAACCCTTCGTGCGCGAGTCCGACTCGCACTTGGCCGGTTTTTTGTAAGTTACGGAGTAAGTTTTCTTCTCATACAATAGCTTTCTTTTTAATTTATTTTGTAACAAATTCTGCTTGGCTTCGTATTGTGCTCGCTGTAGACGATATTTCATTTCTTTTGGGTAATCGTTGTAATTATACAAAGGTTCAACTGAAATTCCAAAATCTGAAGGCAGTTTCCAACATTTGCCAAATACTAATTCAAATGGCGTGTATTTTGTCTCGGAATGCACTGTAGTATTGTAAGAAAATGACTAAAAAAGGTAACCAATCGCTTTTGCGCGCCCTCATACTTGAGGGGTTGGCTGGTTACCAATTAAGCCACCACAACCTATGAAACTGATAGCTTTGTATGATTACTTTGCAGTAAAATGGAGTTAAATTGTGTTCCACACATGTGTTGAACACGCAGACTGATATAAACGTGTCGGTATCGCTCAACCAGCGCCAGATGGTCGGCGCACAAAGTATTGCCATCGGTTCGAGTTTAAATTAGCTTTACATAGCTGCACACTGTAAACATGGTCATGCTGTCGATGAAGCTGTGAGAAGCCGCCGCCTGTTGTGCGCGTGTCGGGAACCTGCCCCGTGAAACTCATTACTTTTTTTAACCTTCTTTTATTCAAGCGTTTTTTGCAGTTTAATTTTTATGGTTAGAAATTTAAGTTAAGTGCATTACGTACTTTGGTTTATGAAGCGATCGTGCGTGACGTCACATGTGACAGCGGAACGCGCGGGCCACGCGACGGCAACGGACTTACTGGCTTCTGACTACCCGTAACGACTGCCAAGGATGTTCAATGACACACAGTCATTGGTGTCCAAGATATACTTACACCGGATTGACAACGCTCACACACACACAATATAATCTTGTGAGTAGTATAACCTCAGATATCTGTGAGTGTAACTGATAAAGTACGTTACATTAGTTTATAGTAATCCTCAACAAACCGCACTCATTAGATACTTGTTATATTTATGTCATTACCTTTGAAAATTGGAATAAAAAAGTCTTGCTGCAGGCTTAGCATGGCGATTCTACATACATATATCTATTCTGTCAAGAAAAGACAATGCTCTTTCTGTCAATGTCAACATGTCTTCTGCCCGAGCGTGGCGCGATCTGTCAACTCGCATATAATCACTTATAGACTTATGTCGATCGAAGAAAATAAAATTTTCTTTAAAAAATGTCAAAAGGAATCTTACGTCAATCTGTCACTTTTCTGTTATTATGTCAATTCTCCGGTAGACAAAACTTGTTTCTACGGTTGCCATGCTAAGCCTGCTGCTACAACTATTGTGTTTTATTAAATAAGTAATTGGTATGATGACATAATCTCCTTTGTGAGGTCTTAAAATAAATCAGTTTTATTGGATTTCCATAAGGTTCCTGAAACAATTTCATGAACCGGTCTTCTTAGTATGGTATACTGAACTCACCCCTTCAGTTTGTGGAGGGCTGTCCGTTACACCCTGTATAACATATTGTTTTATAGCACGATAGATAAATTGAAAAAGAGTAAGTTAAGTATGAATGTGGCTGGATGGATAGGCAGAGTTAGATTAAGGAAGAGATGGATTCCGAGCTTATCGAAGAACGTAGTGATGAGCCTGCTCATTATATGAGAAAGGTACGCCAAGGCCCATGAGCGCAGATACAATCTGAAGAAAAGTAAAGTACTGGTATTTAAAGTTGGCACTAAAACCTACCTAAACCAGGTCACATTTCTCACTGCCACTGGGTTTCTTAGGATAAGTAATAATCTTTGTGCCTTTTGAAGTCTTTTTATTTACCAGGCTCCAGCAATCCCATCATGGTGGTAAGTACCTGCCTGGGCTAGAGATAGGTGGTTTGTAAAGGGGACACAGATGTTTTTCTAGAAGTCAGCGATTTCTTATCAAGTCTAAGAAAATGTCACGTTCTGATTTCGAATTACAGACGTTATAATACGCAATGTAATGATAAGTTACTCAGTACTTTTATGCGTCGAAAAATACCAGTACCTATAGAAGTAATGATAGTGGCATGCAACACACCGAACCGGACCGGCCGCGGGAGTGGTGCGTGAAGGCCGGCCGCATGCCGGTGGCCTACCTCTTCGCCAGCCGCGAGCGCTAGCTTCTGGACACTCGGCAACTACCATGCCATGTAATGAAATCATCGATAAATCAGACAGTTACCGATATCTTGCCAATCATTGTTCATCCGTTTTCAAAGTTTGCTAAATATTAGAAAATGCAATATTAAACTAATTCCAAACAGAAATTTGCATCCAACAAGAAACAACCGGCCAATGCGAGTTGGCTTCGCCCATGAAGGGTTCCGTAACAGCAGCATACCTATGTATCATTTATTTATTTCGGGAAAACAAACAGTAGCATATTACAAAATAAACAGTGGTATAGGTACAAAAACCTTAATAAATATACTACCCACTACATTTTCCACTGTAAAAGGTTACTCAAGCTGTTGAACAGACTGCTGCCAAAACATGGATTGTAGTTATCAGTGAAAAACAAAGAAGAATAAAAAGAGATACATATGAATAGTAAATCAATCAGTGTAGCACAGTACAAAATAAAATGATAATCAAAATTGATAACTCAAGGAGTGAGCTGTTGATCCTTTATAATTTTAATTAATTAATATTATAAATATAATTGATTAATAATTAGAAATAAATAGTATTTGTTCCTAGACTTTTTTGATGTGAAAATAACTTTGTTTTTCATATTGTATTATGGTACTAATTTTTTTTTTGGATTCGTGTTCTATTACTGTTTCTCAGTAATTATTTTTATCAATATATTAAATGTACAGACACGGTTTTTTTACTGTTTTATTGTTTTATTTATATGTTAGATTTATATTTATATGAATCAAACATTTTTAATTCGCGATTCATAAAAAAGTACTATAACTCAGTAACTGCTGACTGTTCCTCGTTTAAAGTAATCGTTTAATTTAGATCTATAACATATCGTTTTTTTTAGGTTTTTCATTCCGGTAGTAACAAAATTAGATGAAGGGAACACTATTTTTTTTCACTTTGGAACTGTCTCTCGCGCAAACTATTTAATTTAGAAAAAAAAATATGATGGAAACTATAATATAAGTTTTGAAGACCCATCCATGCCACGGGGAACCCCCAAAACTTATTGTTTATATATATTTATAAAAATAAGGAAATCTTTGCAGTTCACTAAATACTTCGACAGTAGGTACAGCTCTTATAATTTAGGAAGAAACGTGGCGGACGGACGGTCTTGTCTGTCCGTTCGTCCGGAGAGACAGGCAAGACGAATCTATGTATAAAGGTTCCGTTTTTCTTGTGCCATTTGACTACGGAACTAAAAAAAAAAAACACCCTTATCTATTATTACAATTCTGTACATTGAATATATTTTCAAAATAACTATCAGGGGGTGATAAGTGATCGATACTGATGCCTGAATGCAATCAGTAAAAAGTTTGTCTGTCTGTCTGTCTGTCTCTCTGTATGTTATTTATAGGAACAAAAACTACTGGACGGATTTTAATGAAACTTGGTACAATTATTCTTCATACTCCTGGGCAGGTTATAGAATACTTTTCATCATGCTACAATTTATAGGAGCAGAGCAGTGAAGGAACATGTTGGGAAAACGGGAGAAGTTACACCATTTTTTAAGCTTTCGTCGCGTGTGCGGCTGCACACGCGACGAAAGGTTAATGGTTAAGGTTAAGGTGGTTAAGGTTAATGGTTAAAGCTACATAGAAATCATGTATGACGGAAATGTTCTACATAAAATTATCTAAAAAATATTCCACAACAGCATATGTCTATCTTTAATGGTTGACTCTCAATACCACGTATATTATCCCTAATTAACAAAAGATAACATTATTACATATTCTATAAAAAAAAAAGAATCATAGAAATCGTCATCGCTCCGTATCGTTGCCGCGCTCGACGCGGGTCGGCCGGTAGGTATAATAAGGCGCGAGGCCCGAGTGCGAGCTTCTCATCCCGATAAAAGTTAGGCTTTGGTAGCGGTAATCGACATCCACACAGACGTAGCCGCGGGGGTCCTCTATGGGTTATATACATATCAGAGCAACACATAGACTACTTTTTGTCGCGAAAACCGACATCCAAGCGGGCGGAGCCGCGGGCGACCGCTAGTTACCCATATTTTACTAGCGTATCGGCCCTTATCTTTTCTAGCCTTTTAGCGTATCGGCCCTTTCGAACAATAAGTATTTCCTCGTAAACAAAACAATAGTTTGTTTCATCCTGTTGTGTGAATTGTAAGCTTTTACAGCATTTAGTTGAATTCTTTAGAAAGAATGGGATCGCTGGGTTGGCTACAGAGTAGAGTTATACCTGATATGTCATTTTACGGATTTGACATCAAGAATATTCTTCATATATCATTTTCCGATTCGTAATAAGATTAAAATCAATAATTTTAAATTTAAATTTTGAGTTCAGATTCGTCACCGATTACCTTGCAGCGTACTGTCAGAAATAGGTTAGAAGATATTTTGAAATTGATATTTGAATCAACGAAAGAAAGATTTTGATACAGGCAAATTTTTTGATCACTCTCATGCAATAAAATTCACATCACAACAACGCTGAGGACAACGTGGGTATAGTTGGTAAATACAATATTTGGCTCCTTACACTAAGGAGTAAGTAACAGAATATGTGTAACAATGATGATTCGCACAAAGTCCATTCACGCGGAAGTGTGACTAAATACTTTGTCTAGATTACAAAAGAAGTAAGGAGTCAGTAACTAAGGAGGAGATTATATATATAGATAATAGGGTACTAAATAAGATGAGAGTCTGCTCTCATCTTTAGTGCAATGACAAATCAGGACACGCTTTTTGTGGATAACAAATCGGTGCAATGGCAAATCAGGTATAACTCACAGAGCATACTTGTAGGTTTGCGATACCCGATAAGATAAAGGCTTTGTCCACTATTGTCCACTTTCTGAGAACTTCGATGTTACAAACTCTCGGAAAAGAAGACATCTTCTACTTTGTTAGTCTACTGCAGATCAAAGCACGAATATACATCAGTCATTTGTAACGCTTGACCCAAGTGTTGGCAGAGCGCGTGGACAAGTTGCGGCAGACTGCTTGTTCTCTAGTGCTATCAATTAATCACTTGTATAGTGTTTACGCTTTCTGACGTATTCTGCTGTGGCTGAACTTGGCGTCACTGCTTTGTTTTCGACGTCGATTGCTTACATTTATCTGCTATCATTAAGAATTGTTGAAGCGTTGAATGTGGTCCACTGGGACCGGGATGATCACTCTCCAAGATCTGAATCCGTTAATTCTCCTCTTTAACAAGAGAGTCGCCGCGTTCAAACGTATTTTCTACATGTAATGGTTTAAACAACTACATTTTAATCAAGCGCTGTTTGAATACTATTTGCTTTTCAAAAAGTAACAATAATTGTCTTCATCTGAATGTGGAGCTTTTCTATTCCGGGACTGAAGATGGTTTCATTTAACGTAAAATAAATAAACAAAGAATTGTTGACTGATATCTTCCATTGAGCTCTGAACTAGAAACATCGCTCGAAGAGTTCGCCGAATTACATTTAAAAATAAGTACCTAAGTCTGCAGGATACTCTCGGAATGGCGCCGGGCGGCAGAACTTTGTAATATTGTATATCGTGATCTTACATAATGGCAAGGCAATGATAATGTCGGAGTATGAGTTGAACATTATTACGTTAACCACTATGCGCTTGTCGATATTCCAAGTAATGATAGGTGTCGAGTGGATCCATACCGTTATCAGTACCATAGTCGAGAGTACCTTAATAGTGATGGGTCTGTAATGGCCATGCATCATGTTTATGGTAAACGCAATTACCTATACGGCGAGGCAATGTCCTACCTTATTGTTATTATTGAGTTCCATCGGTGGGTGTGTAAGGAACTAGGGAGAGTTGAGGAGGACGCCCACCATGCAACCATGAGTCGAATGGGATGGTACTTAGCGGTGTAGCGCGTGGGTGAGCGTGGTGCCGCTACTCGCAGTAACGGCTCGTCGCGCGCCGTCGACTGCACGCGCTCCTGCCATCAGCGGTCCGCCATTCATTACCTGTGCACTGCTGTGAAATTGTCCTCAGGAATGTTTACGCGTGGAACACCCTTTGTTAGCTAAAACGTTGTACATGTGTAGGTACACTGAAAATCACTCACCTTGGTAGGTTGTTATTTGTTAAACAGTTTAGCTAGGCAACTCGTTACTTTGTAAACAGAGCAGATGCGGTAGGCGGAGAGCGACAGCAACGTTACAAACAATATACATATGTAATTACATTCTAATGGAAACACCCGGCGACGTTTGATGTCGCCGCCGACACCCGCGCCCGTGGCTACCTCTACAGGCATGTTGTGTATATTTGCTCACTGCTCTCATACCACATCATGATTTCTGTAAAAACGCGCGATTTCTAAATCCAGAAATAGATTGAATCCTGAACTCTTCATCAATTATTTCTACGTACTACATGGTATTCTTGGATGAAGTATATATAGTGGCATTCTGCACGTGATGTTTTAAAAGCAATTGGAACAAAACCTGAGTCCTACACTTGTCGAAATTATTTTAAGAATGTTTACTCTTTAAGAGAAAGAAGTTAAAGAAGAAGTTCTTTAACTTAAGAGCCTAGCTCTTGTCGGTGCAGCTCCTTCCATTTCTGCCTATCGTATGCCAACTCTTGAATCTCCACGTTTCAACTTAGACCTTCTCTTTAATTTGACTGATGTAGCTCGTATCTCGTATATACTGGTGTATCTCGACCGACCCCTTCCTCTCTTTCCTTCGACTTTTCCTTCTATGATGTTTTTTAATGAAATCGTCGTGACGTATAAGATGTCCAATCGTTTTCCCTCTCCTGGTCTTTATATCATTTAATAATTGTCTTTTGGATCCTACTCTGTTTTACACTTCTTCATTGGTGATTCTTTACTTTATGTAAGTTATTTCTTCTTATAAAGTAGTGTAGTACCTAAATAAAATTGTGCAATAGACAATAAACATCTTCGGTTCTAATGAATTCCTGTGATGCTATGATGGCTGCTGCTGCTGCTGAAACCTACTTAAATAAGAAAAAACTGCAATTGCAAAGCAAGTTATGTAACAGTACCCACGCTTTAATATAAATTATTTTCTATAATGGCGATATTATCGACACGTGTCATATGGGACGTTTGGAATAGCTTGTAATTACTCACTATTTCTCAGAAGTCATCCTGAGAGCAGATAGCGATAGCTCTACACGCAACAGAGCCCACAGTTCTGTACTTGTTCGGTATATTTAATTGACAGTTCTCGGAACTCGCTGTCAGTGTTATCTTGCCGCTAATAAAGCTGAGCGAACAGATCGCAACTCGTAGGCTGGCGATGTAGATCAGCTCATCCCGATCAAACGAGTTGTCCGTTTGTGCTTAGTGTTATTCTATAGACAGCTGAGAACCAGAAGGTTAGTTATCAAAACGTGTAAAAAGGGCACTCAAAGTATTTAGGCTTTGTTTTGCTTTGCCTGAAGGAGGTGCATTGGAGTACTAACGATGACTAACATCGCATTCAATTAGGTAAGGCTACTTCTCCAGTGCGCCAACGATCTAAATAAGTTGATGTCGCGCGGAATGCTAATCTGTGGTATGTGTGCCGCGGCCACTGCGGTCAGTTGCGCCTGTGTGCGCCAGCGGGAACTTATACTTCCACCATACTCTGTAGCTAAGCAAAGGACTGGATCAGCTAGGTATGCCTACAGATCGTCTGTGTAGGAGGACGATTGTTATACAGACTAACAAGCTATCATTCAAAAATTATCACCTGTCCATGTTCACTTTCAAAGTTTCAGTTACTTTATGCTGCAACATGTCTGCGAGGTGTAGTTTAGAGGTAAAGATCACTCGTTTTAAGCACTCTGCCAAACTCTCTGCACCTGCAATCTGTGGGTCCGCTTCATGCAGCTGGCCATCAACCCTCTCCGCATACAATATAATAACGTGTTCAGGATGCTAGTGCGGCTTCCACGCTACTATAGTGCGTCTGCCATGTTTGCGCACGCGGACACAGACGGATCACACTGTACTGCGAGCACGGATCGCTTCGCTGATGTAAGGGGGAGCGCCAACACCAACTTGAAGTGCTTAGCCACAAACAGGATAGCCCCTTCAGCGGCACTGGATTCAAGCGCTATGCATGTACCCGTTGCGCCAGGTCCTGGCAAATATTTAAATTAATTTATTTGTACATATAGTTCATAATATACCAGTCGTAGTTTTTTTTTTTTTTAGGAATATGTGCCAAACATGCCTCAAATAAAAAGTGAAATTGTGAAGCGTCGGCGGCGCAGAAGTATCGAGCGGTTTGTGTGAATACTATGTATATTACTGCGAGATGGCGAGTGGTTCGAGCGCTTGCCTTGTATGGAAACTTCTACAGCTATGTATGTATATTGTTTTTCAGAACGTTTAAGCGGAACGCTCGAAGGAAGGTATGCGTTCGACAGAGCTAACGATAAGGTACCTAGATAACCTTGGGTTTGTTTGAACTACTGCATTATCACTACTTGCACAATAGCGCATACTTAACGCAAAACCTGGAGATAGTTAATGTTTGCTAAACATGTTTGTTGATTATTAGTTGCTACAAACGTAGTGGCGACCGTAGTGCCCACTGGTGGCCAAGTCCGAAAGGTACAACACTATAAAAAAATGTTGCAGCAACAAAATACTAGGTAGGCCATCATCTAGTAACATTATCCTGATGTTAGCCCGACCGAGGACTTACATAATTGGATGCGAGCTCCCGAAACACTTGATAGGGGCTTTGATTTGGTGCCGCGGTAATATCACTATTTTTGCCGTATTAGTAAAATAGTCTTTGTTTAGTAAAATCGAGGGATATATATATATAGCTACCGTAGTTGTATGGCCCACTGGCTGACTGGCAGTTCAGACAGGGGTTACCTCGTTGTGGTTAGGTTAGCCCAGTTATGATCAAGTAGTATGGAAACTAGTAGTGTTGCGTGATGCAAAACTATGGAAAGGGCCCATTTATTATTAGGGCTCTTATGTACACTGTATTCACAAGAGCAGTGGGCACGGCTTCAATAAGCATAGCTCCGCGTGACCATGTGTCACACAATTCTAAGAAGCGGTAACTTGTTAAATGGCTCTATTTTAAAAATAATAATAAGCCCGTTGCCCCCTTGTTGCGACTTAGCGACTAGTTCCCGGGGGCGGTAAGTGAGCTGCTCCGGCTGAGAGGCTCCTGCCATTTTTACATGTATTTACTACATCGTCACAGTCAGGGTCATAGTCCTCATAGTTTTCCCTTCCCAATTCCACTATCATCCCATCACAATAGCCCAAGTAGTTTTTCTTCCATAGTTAAGCACATACTGGGGGTTAGCCTTGGGTATATTTCCATAGTGTATACAGGGATAAACGTCGGGTTTGTGTCACCATTATACATATTATATTAAAGTTGTCTCAAAAGGGCTTCAGCGTGTTAACTTCTAAAAATCCGGGACTCCATAGTCCCGTGGTGTAGTAGAGATATACAAATAATAATATTAAATGTTTATTCGTAACATATACAAATAGCATTATGATTATGACAATAAGTTGGCTTTTCTTTGAATACATTATGAGGAATGTGCTCGTCTTCACTCTGTCCTTCGTTAAGTAATGCTTTTATTATTTATACCACAAGAATACTTGCATAGAATTACAAGAATTAAACACAGTATTGTGTAGGTGCCACGGTCGGTGTAGAAACCCACGAAAAAAGGAACAAAAAAAAAATGGATTTACTTTTGTCATGGCTCTAGAAGTCGGTGGCAAACTTAATAACAGCCTCGAGACTTCTCGGTGGGCAGTTTCAATTTTCCAATGTTCAAACTTAATTGATTATATGTATATTGTGCTACGACCCCAGAGGCGTCACGATATCTGAAGTTGGTGCGGCGCACTTGGAGAGTGTCACTTATTATGTTTTATGTACGAACGCACTCCGCGGGACTGATATGAATAACAGATTTCTGTCATTAGGCATCGCTGGTAGTATACATTAGTGCGTTATGTCTGGAACAACGGCGCCTGTCACCAGCCGCTCGGGGCCCGCCGAGCGCGACTGTGTGCCGCTCTGCCGCCCGCGCTGGTACAGCAGACAGCTTATTAATAGCATTCAAGAAAGCATCCAAATATGTATTTAGTTGAAGGAAACTGACTGCACCACATTGTTTCTGTATTTTTTGTACTTGCTATTTATGCCAAGTCAGCACTTTTTGAAGGTTAATTTTACAAAGGTCAGCCCTCCATAAGCCCGCCCTTCACCACTTCGAATGACTTATCGCTGGGAAGAAAAATTGAGCAACAATCTCCCCAGCAACACAATTCTGTCTGTTTGATCTGAAGAACCAGTTCTATGAATCAATTTAGAATATAAACGGTATGAACATTATGTATTTGTACATAAAAAATAGATATTTATGTCAGCGACATAAAATGTGTAAATACTCTAGGTTAGTTAAATTTTAATTGCAGGTGTTTTACATATCGCGTGTGGATATCCTATCGGGCATTTAGAACGAGTCAGAGGCCATTCATACCCTAAAATTCGTCCCCAGCCCATAGTCACCTGGTAGGAAACCAAATAATCTATCTATATCTTATACTTATAATAAATCTGTAGATAGGTCAATTCTGTACATTGAATATATTTTCAAAACTAGCGGTCGCCCGCGGCTCCGCCCGCGTGGATGTCGGTTTTCGCGACAAAAAGTAGTCTATGTGTTGTTCTGATATATAACCTATAGAGGACCCCCGCGGCTACGCCTGTGTGGATGTCGATTACCGCTACCAAAGCCTAACTTTTGTCGAGATGAGAACCTCGCGCTCGGACCTCCCGCCTTATTATACCTACCGGCCGTCGAGCGCGACAACGACATGGGGCGATGGCTGATTATCGTATTTTATGTATAAGTTTGGTATTTCTATACCGATTTCTATTATTCTTTTTTTATAGAATCCTACTATTATTATAAAGGCGAAAGTTTGTAAGTATGGATGTATGGATGTTTATTACTCTTTCACGTAAAAACTACTGAATGAATTTGAATGAAACTTTACCACAATATAGCTTATACATCAGAATAACATATAGGCTAGTTTTTATCCGGGTATGGAAAGTACTTCCCTCAGAAAGCGGGTGAAACCGCATGCGGAAGCTAGTATGTTATAATGTTATCTTTTGTTAATTAGGGATGAGCGAGAGTATTATTATAAACAAAAGAGTAAACAAATCAATAACAAATAATCAGAAAGCTCCGAACTGATAAACTATCGGGAGTTATTCGTGTTATTATGAGTCAACTATTAAAGATAGACATATGCGGTTGTGGAATAACTTTAAGATAATTTTATGTAAAACATTTCCGTCATACATAATTTCTATGTAGCTTTAACCATTAAGGCTGTACACGCGACGAAAGCTTAAAAAATGGTGTAACTTCTCCCGTTTTCCCAACATTTTCCTTCACTGCTCTGCTCCTATTGATTGTAGCGTGATGAAAAGTATACTATAACCTGCCCAGCAGGCTTAGCATGGCAACCGTAGAAACAAGTCTTATTTACCTTATGACAGAAAAGTGACAGATTGACGTAAATTTCTTTTGACATTTTTGAATGTTTTTTTTCTTCGATCGACATAAGTTTACAAGTGATTACATGCGAGTTGACAGGTCGCGCCATGCTCGGGCAGAAGACATGATGACATTGACAGAAAAAGCTTTGTCTTTTCTTGACAGAATAGATATAGAATGCGCCATGCTAAGCCTGCTGGAGTATGAAGAATAATTGTACCAATTTTCATTAAAATCCGTCCAGTAGTTTTTGTTCCTATAAATAACATACAGACAGACAAAAATTTTACTGATTGCATTTTCGGTTTCATTCGGCTATCGCTGAAAATCAGCGCTGTGACTTATTCTCGCATTAGGTCGCAGCATTATGCTGAGCGAGGGCCGTATTGCGATATTGTTACGCATACTACCCCCTCATGTTTGATTTTTATAAACATATATTTTTCTCTATTTGTTATATCTTTTTCTTTATGTTTTGTTTGTGTGTTGTGTTATGTATGCGTTCAATGTTCGCAATAAAACACTTTTCTTTCTCTTTCTTTCATTTTTGGCATCAGTATCGATCACTTATCACCCCCTGATAGTTATTTTGAAAATATATTCAATGTACAGAATTGACCTCTCTACAGATTTATTATAAGTATAGATATAGATAGATAACTATCAGGGGGTGATAAGTGATCGATACTGATGCCAAAAATGCAATCAGTAAAATTTTTGTCTGTCTGTCTGGTGTTTTATTTGTAGGTTTGGCTGCCTCCTGCCTCAGTGACATTATATTGGTTCTTGAAAGTGACTGCGAATACGAGACTGTTCAATGTGTCTTTAGACTAAAGCAATTAAGTAACAGAAAATGTGATAACAATGATTCGCACAAATTGAATTCACCCGAAAGTGTGACTCGATACTTTTTGTCTAGGTAACAGAAGTATTAGGAGTCCATAACTAGCGAGGAGATAATATATTCATCGACATGGCGTAAACTGCTTTATGTGAATAACTTCTCCTATAAATAAATTAGTAAAAAAAATATTCGTATAATCATGACACTCTCGCCGGCGATGGCTATACTCCTGTAAGCTATGCGGTCCTAGTACATGGTGAGCAGTTGCGTAGAGACTTGTTTATTGGTGTACTCATGAGATTTATGCAAGAAACTAAAAGTTAAATTAATTATTTTGAAGGCTGACTTAATGCCTAGAGCCTAGAGGCATTTTATTAAACTTAATCTTATTTGAAATAAATATGATATCTACCGAATTACTATATTTTTTATTTTACCTTTATTTTTCTGCGCGACTGTACCAGGACTAAGAAGCTGCAGTATACACATACATGTACTTATATTAGAAGAATTAATAAAAATTAATATTCTTCAAGGGACGAATGGGCCCCTCAAAAGTTTCGAGGGGTACGAGTGGGCACAGGCTACGAATCTGAGGGGAAGACTGGGCTCTGACCCGTTAGAACTGGAGGCCGCCCGTTCATGTTTACACGATAATGAAACCTAATCGCTATGGATACAGAATTAAGTGTGCGCACATGACACCGGCCGCCACAGAAACTTAAACACGTGGGCGGTTACACGCGTTAGTTTAATGTGTCAAATATAAACCTCATAATAGTTGCGGTTGGTCAAATAATTATACACGGTGTAATGACAACAGACACACGTCGCAGAGGACCCGGCAACATTATGCAACTATCGGTGACTCCACTCCTAATGATGGACATACACACACACATACAGATCCTGCAGTTGGAGGCAGAAGGGAAGCTCCTTAAATTTCCTTATTATTCTTTCAAATTATCGTTGTGGTAGAATTCGAAATCTGATAAAAGTGGTGGTACATCCCCAAAAAGGTCACGGTAAGCACTAGTCGTGGACTGCTGGCTGCTTGTTCTGATAGCAATACATGTTACAATTTCTAATCCAGAGGCTCTTAAGCAGACATACAACTTTGGCGTTTTATCAGTCGACCGAACTCTGGTCAAGTGAAGGTGAAGAGAATCCGTTGAATTTTTTTCGTTTCAGGCGTGAGGAATGCTGAACGTTACAATATTAACGAAAAATAATGTAAACGCTTGATCTTCTGGCGTTGTGTTGCGCCCAGTCACGCATGTTACATGCTTGATTGAATGTCATTGAATAGGTAATGAGCCGCGCGGCGTGACGTCACGCAAAGGGGCGGGGGAGTGGCTCGACTGGCTGAGGAGGATTCGGCGATACTGATGCAGCGTGATTTGGTTGACTGTGCTTGATGGTGATAGAGTTTAAACAACAGTATTAGACGTATTTTCAGTGTTACACTGAAGAGTCAACACACACACTCTAGTCATCATTCGCAAAGAAATGTTGGTCTACTCATCTCCATCAATAACGTGCGTCGTGCTGTGTATAGTTAGCAGGAAGTGCTCACTGGCCACAGGCGGCACTTCCCAGGACCCGGCACACGCTCAGCATATGTGATGGCGCGTGCACGTTCATTATTATGTTTTGTGTTGATGTGCAGCGTGCTGTTGCCGCGGCACCGGTTGCTAACTGAGCACCTAACACTAATTACAATCACAGGACGTGTGATACCTAGTCAGTTGAAGTTAAAAACGCAAACAAGCCTAAGGTACTTCATGACTTACGAAAACCCTTCAAATGTTTTAATAGGAACAAGTGCACTGAGTACATGAATATACATATGTATAACTATCGCAAATTTGCCTTTAACACTGATCTGATTCATCATCATGTTTTCTGTACCTAAAGCCTAAATAATTTGAGAACGTAATGAATATGCCCGATATTATAAATTCACAATTCAGTAAAAGTACCTACACCTAAGGTTTTCTTTAATCAAGTATTTTGTCAATAATACATATTAACAGTACTTTTATAACAGCTGCTAATATTTTACTATGGCACATTTTACAAAAAAAAAAAAACTATTGTTAAAAATTAGATGTTTACTGTGACAGGGTGCCATCTGATATGTAAGTCACACGCGGTCGATTGTGCCGAAAGTGCAGAGCTATTGATTAGCGTTTTAAGGATGACAACACAACTGCTACATACATATATTTAACACATATATCACAAATTCATATTATATTATAACACCCAGACCCCAGCCAACAAGCATGCTCATCACACAAATGTCGACAGTACCGGTAATCGAACCCGGGGCTCAGCAGTCCGGCGTGGTTACCATTGCGCCAACGGGGTAGTTGTGACCAGGGGGCTTAGCTAAGATGTCTTTCTACAATCGTAAACGCTAGTAGATACGACAAAAATGTATGGACATGACATTCAGACTCACGTTATGACATTTTTGTCGTTTCTACTAGCGTTTACGAATGTAGAAAGACATCTTGGCTACAGGCCCAGGATAATCTAATCGTGATTATTTACCACATTACAGAAGGCACGCGGCAGCGTTTCAAGCCAAGTTCAAGCAAAAGTAGCGGCTGGCCAGCGTCGAGTGTACAAATACATAATGTTTTATTTCTGTACCAAAATATTATAATATTACTTTGTGATTGGAGTTTCCTTTTAAAAATAATAACCGCAGGTCATCTGAGGCGGATGTCAGGGAGTTGCTACCCTGCGGGTACCGAGTGCACCAGGGAGAGGATACTTTCCCTCACCTCCAGCTCGCCAGAGTGAACCCTGACGGGGGACAGGTCTCCTGCCTCTGGCTTGCCTTCACAAGCAAGTAATTGTCTTAGGAGATTCCGCTCTTCCATATTTTTTTACATCTTTACAAAAAGTAATGATATCACCGATATCACACTATAAACATATGTATGTAAATTTAAAAAAGGAGAGCCAACTTCAAGACATACATTGTGCTTGGTTTTCCTTCCTTACGTTGTTGGACATAGATAGATAATTTTGTTTAATACGATATATCTTTTCAGGTGTTAAACTATACTCCTAGTCCTTATACTTAACGATCGAATGTGTTGTTAATTTGCTATCTATAACATAACCAGCTTCTGCCAGCGGTTTTACTTGCGTCCGGGGGCAACTAGCCCAGCACCAGGTAAAAATTCTTCTGCTTGTTAATATTAGTAATTTCGGTGTCAATTACTGGGCTTCGTCTGGCCTTCGGACTTCAGTGCACGCACCACCCACGTTTGTCGTAGTGCAGCTAACGTTCACGTAGTTGTGCCGTCTGTATGTTGCTGATTAATCTCTGTTGACCACTTCGACAATATTATTTTGGTTTCATGGGCGTATAATTCCCAAATGGACCCATTGTCATCAAGTCCAGGATTTAGTTACGGAAACAGTGACACAGCAAAACAATGAAGGTATGAAGACAGAGAATTCCTCAAAAGTATTAGAGAACTTCCTCGCGTTTGGATTTAGTTAATTCGTATTAATAAGAACTTTCCCCGAAATGGCTTTTAGTGCTTATGCGGCCGCGATCTTGTAAGTAATATGTAGATGTAAACGATAACCAAGTTACGATGTCGTCGGCAGACTTGAAAGGAGAATATTGAATAACGTCTTAACCTGTCTTCATATTTGTACACAAATACGTTTATTTAGCGAGAGGTGGTCAGCCAGGTGCTCCGCCCGCCATGTTGCAGGCGCTCTATGACTATAGGCAAATATGTAGAGCTGATTCGTTAGTTTACTCTCGCTAGGTCAAGAAGTCGGCCGCGGCAGACTTCAGTGTGCCTACAACGTGCACTGTACATTTTCATTACATGATAGTATTTTGAATAATCTCTGAAAGCAAAGCTACCTACACTGTATGCGTTTTGGTTATTGGTTAAGAGTAAAAGTTTCAAAGTTTACTGCCGCTTTATAGCGTTTCAAGACTCCCAACTAAATATAAATCAAGACGTTCAGCGTGTTATGAGCTTTAAAGGGAATAACAAATCACGGAAAGTGTTGTAAGGGACGTTCAGAATAACATTTTATTTATCTTATGTTTTTTTTTATTGTAATGATAATTCAGTTATTAATATGCCTCACTAACGCATTAAAATAGGTTATGTAATATTTTATTTTCTCAACAAATATTATCAAAAGTTTCCTTAAACTGCGATAAAGATCAGGCGATAAATCACAAGCTTCGATAAGCTGTCATATATATATAGATAAACCGGCCATCCGGCCGAGCGTCGGGCTCGTGACTACATGCATGCTGACCACGCTTGCGAGCCGGCCCGCATGACTCAGCGACTATGAGCGATCTGCTGTTGTGCTCACACGCTTTACCAGAGAATTGGGGACACCACACATACTCGACTCGGCAGATTTTAAATTACCTAACATGATTATTGTGAAAGTGAGTCAACGACAAAAAGTCACGTCCCTTGTGTGACGATAGTGAAAACCACCCGCCGACTTAGCCTGCATTACGTTGTTGCAATAGAAGTTGTCTGTCTAAACAGCTCTTTATGAGGGAAGAAATTACAATAGAATTGGAATACATCTATAACAGTTACAAATGTATTGCAACTCGAAGAATATTGGTTTAAATCACGCTGCGAAATGCACGAGTGTCCCCACAGAGCGGCCGCGCGGTGCACTATCAACCACATCCACAATGTTTACTCTACGCAGTACCTACCGCGTGCGGCGCGCGAAGCGACCGCGCCGCCACCGGGCCCCGGTGACAACAATTTCGTACTGTTTGGGAAATCACCTGCGCGCCTCTCCTACGAGTTATGACGGCATTAAAGGAATCCTACTTAACAGTATAAAAAGCATCGGCACCTTATCTGGGGTTCTGGGGTAATTGATTCATAATCTTGATGGGCAATAACTAAATCATTAAGTAATTCATGGAACCTAGGTGGTAGGTAAGACCTAAATGGAGGTACCTAAATAATTTATGGTACTTAAAAGCTATTATACCTACCTATGTACTTAGTCATATTATGTATGGGCAAGGTAACGTTTGCGCCTGTGACACAATCAGGTCAATTCGTCAGTCAGCCTAACTGTTAGCTAATTATTTTTAACTAGATATAGCATGTAAGGCCACGAGCAGGCCGGCTATTATGCAATTCATCCGTTCGGTTTCTTTGTGTTGGTCGCAAGGCTCCCGACGGTTCTAATGAGTCAGTTGTGTTTACTGGCTCAGAGGTTGGCGGTGACGTAGCCAGGCCGGCAGTATACCCACGACCAGGCGAATGTGCTAACTACTGATAACTGGATTGATTCGCTCGTAGTCGTAGAAACAAACACCACGATTGTAGGAAAAATATTTGTCATCGTAGTTTTATTTGTTTACTAGCGGTCGCCCGCGGCTCCGCCCGCGTGGATGTCGGTTTTCGCGACAAAAAGTAGCATAGACTACTTTGTTGTTCTGATATTGTATAACCCATAGAGGACCCCCGCGGCTACGCCTGTGTGGATGTCGATTACCGCTACCAAAGCCTAACTTTTGTCGGGATAAGAAGCTCGCGCTCGGACCTCCCGCCTTATTATACCTACCGGCCGACCCGCGTCGAGCGCGGCAACGACATGGGGCGATGGCTGATTATCGTATTTTATGTATAAGTTTGGTATTTCTACACTGATTTCTATGATTATTTTTTATAGAATATGTAATAATGTTATATTTTGTTAATTAGGGATGAGCGAGAATATTATAAACATAAGAGAAATCAATAACAAAAAATAATCAGAAAGCTCCAAACTGGTAAACTATCGGGAGTTATACGTGGTATTGTGAGTCAACCATTAAAGATAGACATATGCTGTTGTGGAATATTTTTTAGATAATTTTATGTAGAACATTTCCGTCGTACATGATTTCTATGTAGCTTTAACCATAAAGGCTGCACACGCGACGAAAGCTTAAAAAATGGTGTAACTTCTCCCGTTTTCCCAACATTTTCCTTCACTGCTCTGCTCCTATTGATTGTAGCGTGATGAAAAGTATACTATAACCTGCCTAGGAGTACGAAAAATAACTGTACCAAGTTTCATTAAAATCCGTCCAGTAGTTTTTGTTTCTATAAATAACATACAGACAGACAACGGACGGACAGACAGACAGACAGACAAAAAATCTACTGATTGCATTTTTGGCATCAGTATCGATCACTTATCACCCCCTGATAGTTATTTTGAAAATATATTCAATGTACAGAATTGACCTTGAAATAGAAGATATAGAAGATAGTTGGTAACGAGGATTTTAAATTTATTGATCTCTTGCAACGTGTATTGGAATAAGCCAGAGTGGTGATATTATCTACCACCGTCATTAGTATTGTTCTTATTGAATAACATACCCTGCTCTGTCAGCAGGACCCCACGCTGATTTAATTTTGCTAATTAATTCTGTCTGTGAAGCTTTAACGCCAAAACTTCATCACCGATTTAAATGAGATTTGGTACACAGATGATCCGCATAATTGCCGATGCATGTCAGTGACGCATAGCATTTACTGGTGCATAGCAAGCGCTCTGGTTAACCCTCGTTATTTTGTTGTCCATGGGGTCACCAGTTTGCCGGCTCCCTGGAACGCACCATGAGTGGAACTTAGGAAAGGATTATTATAAGGAAGGCACAACAGGCGTCCATGGCACCAGCTTCTGCCATATTAGTCCAGGATATTTTTGAGGAAGACATCAAAACAATGAGGCACGTGTCAGTATTGTGGATCATATTCGTTGTGTGAATGTGTGAGGGATATTAACATTGTACCGCTGAACGTATATGGATAGAAACCTCAAGAATATATTAAAGTCAGATTCCATTGCATGCTCATCAAGTTGTTGTAGTCATTTGTTTTGTATACTGACCGCCCAGCGAACACCAACTGCTCACTTTCAATATTATTCAATAGGACGTCTTATGTTATTATGTATTACCTGTATTAGTCATTTAATAATGAGTGTCATTGTTACCGCCAGACAGTTTTGTTATCGCTACCTGTCAGGAATTCAATAGGGCTACGAACAATAGACCATAAAGTGCTGTGACGTCACTCGCAAAGTAAGTCAAAGAAAAGTGATATCGTTTTGTTGGCATCGTTCTAAAACAATACGTTCGCGACTCGACAGTTCAACTGAATGTGTAGCTTGGCCTAAATCGGCGAACCGCTTCGTCGCAGCTATGGGAGAGTGACCAACAATATTATAGGAACAATGATGGTCAGGCTCTGCACTACAATTTGCTGATTGGCCAGATTAACTTCTTTTAAAATGGAACATAGCTGACTGACTTGTGTTTCGCAAAGCATCAATAAACCACAGAGCAGCGCCTATGTATTTGACCTCGTTAATTGGAGAGCTTGAGCAGTCAGTGTGTTTACATATCACGTTACGGCTTCGAGCTCAGGTTCATGTGAGGCGGCTGGGTCGGTGACCGGGGCGCCGCCGGCGCGGGCCGGGCGGAGACAGCGGATATGCCTAGCGCATATCTTCGCTGCTTACTCTCTTTGGAGTACGCAGCTTCCGGGTCTTTGTTCAGCTCGTACGCATTTGTGCATACCAGGTGTGGGGCACATTTACTGTCGCGTGGTGGGCAATTGATCAATACGAAGTATGGTTTAGTGCAGCGCGCAACGTGCGGCTGTCGTGTCTCTTGTCATGGTAGTGGTTACATGCAAACGTAGGACAGCAAAAATTCTAGTTTTCAAAGTAGTTTACAATATCCTAGAGAATGAGTACTAATGGTATCAAGTTCTTTTTGCATGTCACCAAGCCAAAACGAAATAATGACCGATTTCCCTGTTAAAGAACAGGTGCCACAAAAACGTTATTTTAAATCAGGAGAACGCGAACGGTGACCATGACAGCAATTACAACATGCGTCCGACGCACTCACGGCTGGCCACTGACACAGTTCAAATATGCAGTAGAACATCTTCATACAAACGTGCCGCCCTCTACACTATACTACACTATTCACTAGACTATATTAAAGATAAACTCTCGCCACTCACTGGTTCTCTCCACAATATAAGCAATTGTATACCTAAAAATATTCGTTTTACTATTTATAACTCTCTTGTGAAATCACATTTACTATACCTAATAGAAATTTGGGGCAACTCAGGTAAAACTAAATTACAAGAATTACAAAGAGTACAAAACAAGATCATTAAAATATTATTCTGGTATCCATATCTGATACCTACCTATAAAATTTTCGAAGAAACTAAATTGATGAACATTTAGCAACTTTACACGTATACCACTTGTATTCTGATAAGAAAAATTTGAGACAAAGAAATTAAAACTTATCTATCATTTACCAACATTTCCGAGTTAGTTTACTAGTTTGGAGATAGTTTACTTGTACGACCATGGCCTCGTACAAATTACTCTAAAAAAACATCACCTATGAAGGAGCAAATATTTATAATGATTTACCGTCTGACATTAAAAATGCAAGCTCGTTCAACATTTTTGATTCTCAACTATCTAAATATACATATAATAGAAAACATTTCTTATCCAAAGTTACATTAATCCAATAAAAAAAAATGTTGAGCGGGTACCTATTTACCATTACCCGATTTGATACCAACACGATTGTGTTACGATTTATTTACTTGTCTCGGTGGCGGTTAATTAGATTATTAAACTGAATGTTATTTTGTGTTCTCATGTAAGTGGCTTTATTGTCTTTTCGGGAATAAATGATTTAAACACAAATATGGTGTCAGGTGTCAGGAGAAAAATTTTCTCGCTATCAAATTTGTAACTTATTATTATAAATGTTATGTGAATAAAGGCTTTTTATTTTTACTAAATTTATAAATTGGTTAAATATTCAATAACAAAAAGTAGGCTAATAACTCCGCGGGCGGCCTTAGATAACCTACTGTATTCATTTACTGTGGCACTGGGCAGCGTGCGGTGCAGCGGTGTCGCGCAGATACCTGTGCGGTCAGCGACCCGGCGCAGCATCTCCCGCCACGCGAGGGCGAGGGTCACTTCCACGACTTCGTGCCGACCCGCTCACCTGGCCTCACTATCCACTACACACGTCTTCGTCGATGCAGCTCATTCCATTTCCGGCTGTCGAGTGCCAACTGTTGAACTATTCACTTACAACTGATATTTAGTTGTAAAGGGCACAACACGGTGATGGCATTTGAATAATAAAAAACTTTCAAATCGTTGAGAAACAGTTATTCACCTATTTTCTTTTAGACTATATCTGTCAAACGTTCGTTAATTATGTTGTCAAAACGTCCGCCTCGAGACAACGTGAGAAGAATTAGTGGACGTTTCTAATTATACGATTTCACCGTGTCTTGGTATGAGATTTACGTCGCAGCAGTAATTATAAACAATCGACAGTTTACGCAGACAACAGCGCGGAAATAACGAAACTAGTCGTCAATGTGACTATTTCTATTAGATAATGCGCAAACTACATAGTTTATAACTGAATATAGTGGAGCGCTGTGTGGATGATTCAATTCAAATCAATGCTTGATTTATGGCCAGTGTTTCCGTTCCGAATAATTAGATTGAAAAATAACAGCACAAGCTATGTAGTGTGTGGTGGCACTTGTGCGCATGCGTCACGCGGTGGCGCCGGCGCGCACCGCGAACATCTCCCCGAGATGAAGTATTTATTGGGTATTGACCTCTTTACCGTTGATCCGACACTACATCAGTGTTTCGTGAAATATATTATAAATACATTTGACACAGTTTAGCGCGCGGCTGCTGCACCAGCCTCGCATGAGCTACGGCGAGCTCGTTGCCGCTCCCACAGCATTCTCTTACGCATTTGGTGCTCTCAGCCGCTCTTTGAACATTGTTTTGGATTTGGAGGATCAATTCTACAAGCTGTTCGTTTATTTAGAAACTTTATCTTCGTTCTGTAAGAATGGCATTCAGGTGACATCCCGTAGCTTGTGTTTGTCGGCATGACAGAACCGGATCATTAGCGTCCTCTCAGAAACTGGTCTATTGTAGCGTTTGCCAAATCGTGAGCAAAGAGATATATGACGTATTAACATTTTCACGTAACGTATTGCAGTATTTCTTTACAACTTAGTAAATAAAGGATTTTTATAAACAGCGTCCCATGTGATTGGAGAGCGCGCGCAGCCGGCGGCCGTCGCCTCGTCTATTTACAATTTCAAGATCAAGTCGCCGGATATTTTTATATTAGTCGATAACTCTATCTGTCATAAAAATGAGTTTCCGCCGTAATAACTTATAATGTAATGGACGGAAATATCGTACAGATTTGAGTTGGCCCATTTACCCTATGACGCAGTAGCGTTACGGTCACACAGAAACGAACGGTGCATTCATATTCAGTTAATATATGTACGTATGTTCAATACAAAATATCCAGAGTGACAGCATGGCTCCTTGTGAAGGTCGCGAGGAAGACGTTGGTTCCAACCGGTCGCACTGTAGGTACGACGCAAGCGGTTGCGGCATCCCACCATACGCCGTCTCATAACCACGCATGTTTCATATTTATGGGGTATTCAGACGTCGGACAGGAGTCGGTACCTACGGTGGGCCATATATGTACACATCACGCCATTTGGTACAAAATACAAACGTAATGATAAGGCAACATACATAATGTAATTACATCATTTTAAAATTCTTTTTAAATTCGGTCTCAATTAATTTTATCTATTTGTGTTGTAGTAATTTAAGTTTGTAAATATTACATAAATACTAATTTGACAACTATCAAAGTTGCGAAGGTAAGTAGGTCTACATTTTCTAGATGCACAATAAATATTTATTCACACAATGGATGTCGTTTGTCGTGTCTATCTGACGAGGCCTTTATACGGCAGCCATTTTGCAACAGTATTGGGGTCAATGATATCGAATTTCTGTGACTCATCCTTATTTGTGTTGCAAAATGTACAGCCACCATGAGAGCGAGCTGTGAGCACCATGGCCGGTCGCGCCCACGTACTTACACTGCTGCTGATATATCGAAGGGCCATTCACTGTCACGTATTTTTGTCGCGTCCACTTTTAGCGCGGCGCGGCGCGCGGCCCGCCCGCCATAGCGCACAGCGCCATCAGCCGCGTTGTCTCGCGCCATCTGTCACACTCTTGTGCCCACTTGTCCGCTCGATTGTAAGTTTTGACGTTACGAATTATTTTATGAATTTCGTTTGACACTCGTAGGAATATTTGTCGCATTCCGTAAATTGTTAGCTCTAATAAATCATGCAGCGCACCATTTAATTAATGTGGGCGGCTTGTTTGTTGGGACTGTGACAGTTTAACGATCGCGTTTCAAACATCTTGTTGAATTGCGAACATATTCAGTTGGACGTTGCTTTACCTACATTCGTTCAATTGAAATCGTGTTCCCTTGTATGAAAACGAGAAAGCGGGATCGCCGGATCGCGGCAACTTTCTCAACGGCAGACCTTAACAACCGCGCTACGTTGTATGGCACGTTAAATGTGGCGGAGTGTCGCGCAGTGCACTTGCAGCAAGTGGCCGACGCATTCCGCACATTTTATTGGGTACATAAGGAAATCGACGAGTAAAGTGATCACGCGTAGAGTAACGTATTTATAAACTATGTAAGTTTATGTTAAGGACTCGACAGTATTCGGCGACCATGTTGTCAGTCAGTTATTCAAGTAGGAAACAAAGAGGGTACCCCAGATTAGAGTAGCTTTAGACAAATTGTGTGAAAATAAAAGACCTTGACTTTGAAAAAAAACCGCGCAGCTAGAATGCACGACACGGGACTGAACCTCGACCTTCGCCGCCGAATTATATCCGGGGCCGGGCCGTGGGCCCATGAATAAACAATGGCTTCGGGGAAAATGGACCGAGCATAAATACATACATTTTTAACAGAGGTGCATTTATATAGCGAGACGTCTGTATGGTCGTTGAGTGGACGGCTCCAAATTGTTTGTCTCTTTGTTAGTTGTTCAAACTCGATATGATTTCGCGTTTCACTTGCTGCCTCATTTAATGGTCTTTTAATTAAGATGTGAGTACCTGTACAGACGTAGGTATAATAAAATGTTTCATTGACAAAGATAGAAGGTTTCAAATGCCTCTTTGGTCTGTCACTTTGAGAACATGTTCAGGAATGACCATAACTATTGCCTACGCGATGTTCTCACGATCAGCGATGAGATACGAACACAGCGAGTGGTTTATTTTGGTGTTACTTTCCCATCCGGTCATTACCGGTCGCTGATCACAAATTGACAAAAAAACTAGTTGTTTATCCGTCGCTTTGTACATACTTTCCCAAATTGATTTTCAACTTTATCGATGAAGCATATGGTTCATAGTTGATTGAGAAAATTTGACAGTTTCGATGACAGGTAGCTTGATGTGCTGGCGTCTGTACAAGTCGTCAGGGTGATTAGATAGAGCATGTATGCAATGTTAATAACTCGCAGAATTAATGGAGTCGGCCTTCGCGGCAGGTTTGCGCTACTGAGGCAGAGGAATGCGCGCGGCTGGCGACGCGACGCGACAATCATAACTACTCATGAATCTGTTGTCCTTTAAAACGTTACTGACACCAAATGGTTTGGAGTGTTCTTTTCCTGACCTTGCATTAGAAGTTGTTGAAGTACGTAAGTGAAGCCGAATATATCGTAACCTTAGGATCTAAGTCCATGCAGTACTAGTTTTGTGCTCCCAGCTCATCGTACCACACACTTGAGAAAATTGAAAGTAATTTAGAAAAGAGCCTACAGAATGTGGATAATATGGACTACCGAACAAAATGAAAGTATTTTCCGAAACTGGTACAATAACGGAAATAGAACACAATAGAGCAGCTTGTCATCAACCTCTACATCAAGCGGTTCTAGCAGAACACCCGAGCCAAGTGGAGTATCGGAACAGACAATTTAAATAGCAAAATGATATCTGAGCAGAGCCTCGACTCATGTAAAACTGCTTACCCAAATAAATACTAAAAAAAAATACATACAACATTCAATCCAAAAAAGCTGAACAAATTAATAAATACTAGGACCTAACCATACGGCTCAAGCGCCAACGGCAAGTACGAACCACCCAGTTATACGTGGTCCTAATAGTCATATCTTCAACAGGAGTCCCACTTAAGAGTCTGACACAAAGCCTTGACATCCTCAAGAGTCCACGCATTCGAGAAAGCCGTGACATTAAACACGTGCTGAAATTTGTTACCAGGTATGACCAGGAAGTTCAACAACATGTTCCAATACGTAACCCCCTAACATGCTTTAGTTATATTTTTGAACCCCTTCAATGGGAGAAAAATATACATAGCAAATAATAATAAAGACATGTCTTCAGTTGCAGCCTGAAATACAAAAGTAGGCGTACAATAAAACCTAATAAAAAAGCAGGACTTCGATCGCACGCAGCAATTCTCGTTCAAATTAAAAATATTTTTAGGTTCTCTTTGCAAGGTCTTACCGATCAGTCAGTCATCACTTGTACTACAAAGCAAACGTCGCTCAGCACCAAATTAATGACTGCCTTCAACAGTCGTTATACAGTCGCTGTTTGATTTCCAGCCCAGTTGATGTTTTAACAATTTCTTTAAATTAATTGAAAACGTTTTTTTCTTCCTTTTGCATTGTTTGGTGAGAATTATTGTCGAGCATATTTATTTTTTTACTTCTCAACAGAATAATTGTATTTAATATTTTGAATAACTTTAAGTCGCGCTGCGACTAATGTTTTAATTATGATTTTTTTACGCATCAAGGTAGTAAATATGTTCTGATCCAGCAACGATAGCATTGAATGTAAGCATGCACTGACTGATACTACGCTTGCAGGACGAATGAAATTATCGAAATGTTCGTGGGCGTTACGCTCGGAGACTAGTGTCGAGCGCTCGGGGCTTTGAGTAGCGGTAACATAACCGACACACGACAAATAAGTCTGTCTAACTTGTCCATTTCCCGATAGCAATGATCTCGAATGAGCTCTCACATGTGCAGTAACACACGCAGCACGCACGTAGTCTGCCTCCTGAGGCTAAACACCGTTACAGAACCAACCCGTATCGCCAAGTCATCAAGCGGACCGATAACTAGAACCGGCATTCCCGGCCGGGGGACTGAACCCTGCACCTTCAGGTAAGCGAAGCAAAAACTAGTTAAACGGCGAGCTCGCCACCAGTCGATAGCACACAAAAAACACGTAGCTCTTATTACATGCCGCGGCAGAAAAAATACGAACTAACTGACACGAGAATAATCGATGTGGTTCTGTAAACTATATAACATGAATTTCAAATATTATTCAAATTTCTAATACTTCCGAGTTTGTCTGTTTGTGCTGTACTAATGTTCAGCTTTACGCGGGAACTGCAATCGATCGATACTGGCCACTTCTCATGAGAATTACATAATATTTATAAGAATATAACCCTAAAAATTTAAAAAGGTAAGGAGCACCATGTCACGTGGTACAGTATGGCATAGGATGGCCCAGTGTGCGCTCTTCTGATTATCTGGCTATAAAGCTGAGAGATAATGAAAAACGTTATAGGGCATCAAGCCCCCTCCAGCCCTGCCCACGCAGGACTATGAAATGTTACCTTCACGTGGTTTGATGAGAGTCGCGGCTACAACGTATTATGAAGTTGTAACGCTTCCGCGGCGCACATAGTAAGCCAATTGTTTTCGTTGGTTCGTGATTGTCACTAAGGCCACTAAGGCCGTATAACTGAATGATGTACAGTAACGCGGCTCTGTTGTACCATTAGATAGTATCGCTTTGTTCACAGCTTTCAAGCTTTCTTAGTACAAGCTGCAATTTAATTTGTTCTAGTAGCAAGCTATGTTGTTTTCGTGAAGTTAGTGAAATCCTGGAGACATGGAGGAATGAGGCCTATGCACTAGTTGTTGAGGATCCGGGGCCGTCCAGCGTTAAAAAATTGTGTGGGACCTGTGCGGCTTGTTCTGTGTAACATCTGCTAATTTGTTTAACAGCTTCTTTTAATAGCACCGCATCGTCTGGTGTCTGGTCGGTCTATGTCTAGTCTAATTATAGCAAAGTTTAGTTAGTGCACTGCTGTTTGACTAAAGAGTTTGTACCTAGACGGTTTGAAAGGAGAGTCGGAATAAAGCTATAGCGTTGTAGGCGCGGGGGCGGTTGCAATCGCGAGGTGTGATCCAAATAATATAAAATATGTGCGAAATAAAAAACTGCAAAATTACACATGCTTATTACTTTAATAGGATTTACAGTGTATTTACGATGAATTGTAACAATTTGCACTTTTAAAAGAGAATTGGGTACTGAGCAAGCACTAGAGAAAACAGGGGTAATCGATGTTGGTCTGATATGGCAAAAATGTCTCGGTACGATCAGTGCGCTACTGATAAAATAATGTAATAAACCAAACCTGGCTAGCTAGACAATAAGAATCTATTTGTTCCTCCCGTGTGCATTCTAAGATAGGAATTTGGAATTAAAAAATATTTACATATATAACGCACAGTAAATAAATAATGCCTTTGTTTTATCTAGACCGAACATGGGTAAAAAGCAACCTATTAATTATTCTGATGTTTAATTGATAGGTATTACTGCCAAGTTTCACCAAAATCTATTCAGTCGTTTAACACACAAGCTATGGCGGAACATCCGCAGTGCTGTAGTGCCGACCGCAGTAGAGCTCGTTGGTGCAGCGGCGCGCCTCGGCCCCACGCTTACTGCGCAGCTCACGCGCCCCAAGCCGGCTGCTCCTGATCACTGTAGTCAACATTTAAACTGAATAGCGATAGTATCTGGGAGCGAATGTTTGTATTACTAAGACAGTATTGATAACTTTATCCCAGTACTTAGTAGTGCTCAGCTAACTCGTTCCAATTTGTTGTTAATAGCTTTCAAATTGACAACGCCGTTAGAGAGTATTTGTGCCGCAGAGATACCTGATAGAGGTATAGGGGTGCCATTCAAATAGGAACAGCTTCAATAGTCAACAACAGTTGCTATTTCACATAAATCTGGAAGCCTGTAATTTCTAGTGTGTTTGATTAGTGGGCCAAGTGCCCGGTGACTGGGTTTAGGCTTGTTTGGCAGAGACATCAGACGATAACGCGAGTTTTCTGCATCAAAAGATCACACACACTACGCCGTCAACCAAACATTGCCTGGTTTGTATAATTGTGATACAATTAGCATGCAAGGTGTTAGGTACAGTAGTAACAAGAGTGCCTATGTGCGAATCTGTCATACACACACATATCCGCGTCCGCTTTCTTGGAGTTTACCCGAACTCGCAATAAATTGGCCAACACTTACTTGCGAAACTGAAGGTCGCTCCACTTGGACACGGATGTGGAACCGGATCGCTGTCGGAGCGGCGCCGTGCCTCACCGCGCTGGCATTGCGTTGGGTAACATACTGCGACGCTGCGCTGGCGCACCCCATGTCGTGTGTGATGTGACATAGATTGCGCGGCGCGCACTCGAGGTACAGTTACTTGTCCGTAGATCTAAGTACTTGGAAGCATAACATTTGTTTGCACACCTTATTGTGGTAAGAAAGTGCGTTGTGATGGAGCGCGCGTCTCACTTGTCATGCGTGGCTCATGAGCGTTTGAATGCTCGCACGCATGTACAATTGATATGGATATATAGTGGGAATTATTTATATTCCCTCGTAATTATGATAATATATCACGTCATGTAAATACGGAACTGCCGGAACAATATGCCTATAGGTATAATATACTTCATTTAATCATTCTATAACATTATCTATTATACATGTATAAGAAAATTGTTTTACTTTTAAATCTTTTGTTGGAGGAATAAACATGTATGCACATATTTGCGCGTTCCCACATGTAACCATTAATATTTGACTTGTAACAAATTAATACGTCCCTCCATGAAGCAAGACCAAACGAACTTTAATGTGAATTTATTGGCTACCTTACAATGAGGTGGGAACGGAAAGGTAAATACGCGCTGAAGGGATACGCGCTAGCGGGTGCCGGGCGTCCGACTGGATCCACGTCAACACTTTGTCTTCATAAATTAATGGAACACAAACAGCTGGCTCCCTTAAATTATATTTTATTTTCGAATTGGATTTGAGAGCAATGCTTTTTGCCGCGAGAGCTGAGTTACTGTGTATTAATTTATTGTTGTGCGGTGAAATCCAGAGAGTGTATCAACATGTCTGGCATTAATAAATGACTTAATAATTTAACAAAATACTACTAAAATGTTTTCTTTGTGTTCAACGTTTTATTAAGGAATGCATGAATTGAGTAAATACTTGAGATCACGCCTCTTCACATATCTATGTAATGCGTACCTAAACAAGTCATTCTGTGTACGCACGTTTTACTTATTGCTTGCGTGAGAATATGTACCTGCAAATATTAGCTTTGGGGAGTCGGGAGCGATACGGCTACATGTCAGTTCACTACATAGAATGATAAGTTTGGGAAACGTCTGCGAACTTGATGATGAATCTAGCCCACAAGATGGCATGTTAGCTGGAGTTTTGAAGTCAGATCTGCACGCAACGCGCGACTGCAATAACAATTTGGACCTAGATAGTGTGTCTAGACTAGCCCTTTTTGTGTTTAGGTCTCGACAACGGAGATGGTTTGTATGTACATATATTGTCAGTGTTAAATTATCTCAGTTGCAGGAGCTGGTAATACAATCACATTTTATTTCCTACCTCTCGGAAATCCGAAAAACTTTAGATGCATAGGTATATCTACACCTATTTACTTAAGCGCAATAGTAATTCATATGCGGACGAATACTCATATCCCTTACGAGGTGAATTGAAATCACTGTAAGCTCATTTTGGTTTAGCCTATTGCGCAATTGGTACAAGTGGCTGTTACGAGCAGTTCCACACGAACGCGGCACATCTGCACTGCGTCCGCCTGAGTGCCGCCTGTCCGCGATGCTGTTCTCACGAGAACGATCGCATGGAGTATATCCAGAGCCATTCGATAGATGCAACGAGCTGTTATATTGCAATAGACGTCTAAGGCCCTGTTAAAATCATGGCCACTTTTCTTCAGATGATGTGCTAATAGAATCCTTCAAGCAGACGATATCTAAGTACATTTATTATTATAATTGGTAAATAGAGTACTCGCCAGTCGCGGCCGACGTTACACATGCTCTTAGGAAAGCACGGCCACATCACACGTTAATGACGCCGTCTATATTCACCGCTTGCCATCGCCTGAGACTGAGCCACCCGCTTCGGCAACTAATTTCGGATTAACGCCCGGAGATTTGAACTCCTGGCAGCATTGCTTCCCCGTATGTTATTACTTCGAGGAAGCTACTACTTACTAGATTATAATTATCGATAAATATCTACCATAATAATTAGAAAAAGTCGTGGTGGCCATAGATCAATTTTAGTACTTTCTACGAGTAGTAAAGTTTAAAGTCGTTCTTGTCGCCGTTTTGTTACCGCGGTGTGTCGCGACCACTGCCACCCACAGCTGAGCGTCGCAGTCAGCGCACGCGCAGTTCGTTACCAAGTGTGAGGTTGTATGGTGAGGATGTAAAGTGACCTGTGCTTGGCTCTAGATGGAATTTATAAGTAAGTGACAGTAGTCTGTACCTACGTGCTCACGAACATATGTAAGTCAGGATGAACTCTTAAACGGAAACCTGCCACTTGAATAGATACCTTCATAAGAGTAAAGCTTAGATCATCTGGACCGGTTTTACCTTTAATTGTGAACAATTATTTTTTTATTCAAGTTAAATAATTATCTTTGGACATATGTCATTGTTATGTATGCTTGTTGGCTGCTTTTCATTTAGTCACGAAGGAAATTCGAAAGCCCTTCATTCTGCGTTTTCTGTTCCAATTAATGCAATGCAACATTGGACAGCTTTAACTATTTTATTAATTATTTTGATTTATAAATATAAAGTTATTTATCGATCAACGCCATTATTTTGATGATAATTCGCATGTTGGCATGTCACAAGGTTATATGTTTTTGTCCATAGACAAGGAGCCAATCCAAATTGGTCTTTGTCAGATTTTGCGAGACAGCCCTAAAAGCAAAAATAAGCTATTGAGTTGAGAGAAACATTAGTGTGAGTGCTGCGAGTATGTCGTTGGGGTTGGTTGTGGGTGTCGCGTGTCTGTCTGGTGGCCGGACCCAATAGTCCAGTCTGATGTCTGTCGGACACGACAACATTGCTGGAACGTCACTAGATACGCTTTAAGTGAGTATTATGCTTTACACTATTTGCTGCTGCTGCAGAAAACGTTACCATGCAGGTACGTTTCACACAACCAAGTACATCATGATATGAATTCTTCGTAAGCGGAAATGGGGTATGTAAATAAAAGAGCCCTGCTTCATGTTTATTTGTTCAGTTTCCGTTAGATTATTACTGACGTTATATTGTAGCACTAAGTAGCTCCGCGCAGCGCAGGCAGGACTTTATTTATACCTCACAATAGCACTAGATCGTGCCGCGGCCGCGGGCTCGTAAACCGATCGTCGCCGAGCGCAGCTGCGCAGGCGCACCACTTCCTATTCCATGAAATAACGTATGCATACCTACAATGTCGAGTACGAAGAAAACGTAATTTACAATTACCAGAAAACCATGCGCATAGCACCAGTTTAGTGACATTCATGAGAAACTGTCGACGGCAAACCTCACAAATTGAAGTATCTCTTCATGTGCATTCCATTTGGTACATACATACATGTGTGAAAATTAATGTTATATAATAGCTACTTTGACTCATATGAAGAGTTTTTTAATGTTACCTTTTTTCGAGGAAAAATATGTTTAATTATATCAGTGTTAGATTGTCGAAGATGGTCAAGAATGAAGATAAAATGTCATAAGGAACGTGAAGGTTTAAATAAGGAGACAAAACTGTTATTATACAGTAGTAGTTACGTTTGCATAATCTAGTGTAACAAAAGTATGTTTAGAGATTAGTTTTGCATTTATTAATTCCCTTAGCATCATGAAAGGTTTTGATGTCACAATAGTGTTGGCGTCGATAACTAACGAGGCTGCGGATGGCATCGCACGCAGACGGTGGGAACCACTGAGTAATGCCGTCACCTGTTGAACTGCTGGACAGCTGCCAGCGCTTCGTGCCACTTCGCAACAGAACTCATAGAATGCTCACACAACATGTTTGTGAGTTTTCAACCTTTGGATTCATCTAACTCGGATAAAAATAAGCTTAAAAGGTTATGTTGAACTACTATCTAGATGATGTAGATTTTGTAACTATTTAGTAATCTGCGTTGTGAAGTACGAGACCACAATGTTCGTGTTGGAGTTTGACTGCTGGTACTTTTCTGTGAGATATTTGTACCGTCGCCGTCGCCGCGTCGTCGTTATACCTACAACGCTCAGTATTCATACGAATAACTTGTTGGAAATAATCCGCTGATGAAGGGACTTGTTGTGCTTCCGCATGTCGGGTCTGAATGGAAACTGCCGCTATAAGCATGTAATTATGTCCATGTTCACCGTCAACTAAATGAGGTACAGTAAGTAGGTGTTTGTTTGTTCAGAGACCAGTGAAATAAATTTGAGCTCTAAATGACATTCGTAAATTTGATATGAGCAATTTGAAGTTCTTAGCGCGATTTTATTTTTGATGGAACAAGGCTAACAAATTAAAACCATATTCATGCTCTGAGGAACAAACGTAACAAAAGTGTGATTTGCGGTAAATTAGAGGGTGTAAACCCTTTATGTACTCGTAATAAATAAGTAGAATGCTAACAAAGCATCGAACAACATTTGTTCGGATACATCAAGAGAATGTTCCCCCCGCTAAACGCTGCCTGGAGGGAATCGAGGGCGGCTATTAAGCTGTCAATATCGATGCTGGCTGTAGGAAACACGAAGGCAAATGTCCATAATGGTATGTGGCCGCGACCGCCCGCGCCCTCTACGCATCTGTGTCATTTTCACAGTTCCGCGGCGAGATGCGATAACCTCGTGACGAAAATATAAAAATATTTTTAATGAAAATTCGAATACTGTGCAAACATACTTGCATAGATAAAGACTACAGTTCTTCTACATTTTTAAAACTTTTGTGCTCAGAGTTGGATGAATAGCTTGAACATAAAAAATAACCTAGAATTGTATTGATTCAGAGGCAGACTCCCAACGAAGCCGAGCAATCGTCGGCCAATTAATTGGTAGTCTGGAGCGTTCGACTGATACGTGGCTGAAACGATAGCACTTCACCTCCTCCAACAAATTGCTCGTAAAACTTTAGACGATTAACTAAGTCGAATCGAGATTCTTTACATCCACGGTACTGCGTAGTACATTCATGATATAGCAATTTGTTGTTCACAAGAACATAAATGGATCTTATGGACTATCCTCCCCCTGGGGAGAGGCGGAGGTGTGTGCCGGACTCTTCCCGGCTAAAACCACTCCGGTGTCTCCTCGCACGTGCGTGCGGGGCCGCGGGAATAAAGATTCTTCTCTCTTAGTGAGGTGTTGAACTACCCCATGCATCGCCTAAGAGGCGCGCGCGCCAGGGGTATATAAATGGATCCTCGCTTAGGCTCGGTACATCTTTCATTGAATTGAATGCATTGACTTCAACAAAAAGGTAGTAAAGTAGTAAATGCCAAATACGTTTTTTTAGATATATTATTAATAGCTGAAACTACCGGTTGCGTTATTATAGTCACGCGCTTTATTGTAAGCAGAGAAGAACGCTCGCCGGACGCCGCCCGCGCCCGCGGTACGCGATACGTTTGTTATCGTTATATCGTCATACGCGATTGTTTATCGTAGGTACTACTACATGGACAGACTGTTTATGTAGTAGTAGACAGTAGTTATTGTTTAGATACGCTTCAATTCTTGGTCGATTCGGCCATTCTTCTTTTCCGTACCTGTGCAACCGTCTCACCAGCAGCACATTACATGTAAGGAGTTGATAATGAACATTATTTTGTTATTAGAGCCAACATTTATGTACCTTGATACAAACTCAGTACCCAGTACACAGTGGTCAGAGCACTGCAGTAGATGGTGTACTTCGCTCTCTGCCAATCCGTCATACAATACTGTATACGCATTTGGGTGAGTGCTGGAAATAGCACCATTATAACACATTAGAGCATTGATCAAGGTAGCTTTAAAACTTTTACCACCATTTTATTTTGCTACGGACTCACTATACGATAAGTTCCGTGTGCTAAGGCTCCGACAACTGTAAATACTTAAGGCAACGCTCATCACTCATCACATACCCTTATTAACAAACGCGCTGATTACCACGACATATTAAGGACACGGGTATTTAGGATACCTATAGCCAACTCTAGCTAGACGCTGTGCACGATACTCAAATCCAAACACCTATAATAAGGTGAACAGAATCTGTGACTTACGGGATTCTACACTTAATATGTGTAAAAGTAAACTAACGGCAGCCTTACTAATAATGTCATGAATGAATCTCACCCACACCATCAACCCTGTCACTCTCATACTGGCACTTCGCACCAGACACTCTCACACTACTCACATACACTCCATCATACACACACACACATGTACTGCAAACTAGCATGTAAGCCCCAATACTTCACCTTGTTTCTCATTAATTTCTTATGTACCTAAAAAGATGTAACATCCTTAGCTTATATAATTTCACTCCAAAGATCTTGTAACTTAATAAATCCTAACATTAAATATCGCACTCTTGTGCTCTGAGCCACAAGATACAAGCCGTGCTTAGTTTGTGGCTCATTGTCAATATGAGCATAAGTTACCTTTAGTTGATAAACATTCCATCATCATCATCATCTCCCGCGCTTTTTCCCAACTATGTGGTCGGTATGGGGTCGGCTTCCAGTTTAACCAGATTTAGCTGAGTTACAGTGTTTTACAAGGTACGACTGCCTATCTGACCTCCTCAACCCACTTGACCCGGGCAACCAAGGGGTATTGCCTATTGGTTAGACTGGCGTCAGACTTAATGGCTTTTGACTGCCAAAGGTGTTCAATGACAGCCGGGACCTACAGTTTAACGTGTCATCCGAAACACAGATTAGAAAGTACATACAAACTTAGAAAAGTAGCATTGGTACTTGCCTGACCTGGAATCGAAGCACGCGAGACCACTCGGCCACCACGACTTTTTTTAATGAACATTATTTTATATATTTTAAGATAACGGTTTTTTTTTCTATATAAATAACATAATAACCACATTACAGAGCACCTGAGGAGAAACCTTCCTTCATCTAGACATCCTGGTACTAGCAACCCTGCGAGCGGCGAGTAGGTGCTCGTTAATCAGCTGTGGACCACAAATACCATCGTCTCGGCGTCGGCGTCGTTGCGCAGCCAGTTCGGTTGCGCTCGGCTATATTCGGCTGGCCGCTAAGACGCGCGTGTCGCGCGATATGCGACCTGTCCCAGAGATGTTATGGACACATTCCAGCAGCGTGTCGTTCCCTTCATTCAACACGTCCGATGGGAATATGTCCTAAATAAATGTAGGAATTGGGATAAATCAAAGCTTTAAGTGTTGAAATGGAATTGTAATTGGTGAGACGATGCCTGCACTTGATCACAACCTCCGCCATAATGAGCCTCTCACCCTTTCCTGCCATACGACCACAGAACTAACATTCGCTTATAAACCCGTTCCCCCTTGTTGCGATTTAGCGACTAGTTCCCGGGGGCCCGGTAAGTGGCTGGCTGGCGAGTCTCCTCCTGTCATTTTTACATGTATTTATTACATTGTCATCGGCAGGGGTTATGGTCCCCATAGTTTTCCCTTCCCTAGTCCACCAGCATCCCATCACAATAGCCCAAGTAGTTTTTCTTCCATACTTCGCAATAGTTTAGTACAAACCGGGGGTTGTCCTTGGGTACATTTCCATAGTGTATACAGGGACAATCGTCGGTCTTGTGCCACCATTACATACATTAAAGTTGTCTCAAAAGGGCTTCAGCGTGTTGGCTTCGGCCCCACGTTCGCCTTCTAAAAATCCGGGACTCTGTAGTCCCGTGGTCTAGTAGAGACATAAAAAAAACATTTATTTCAGATAAAAATCCATAATTTGTTAGTAGTACTTATAACTAGTAGGTATGTGAGTAAACTTATTATTAAAATTAAAATTATTATTTTATATTAAAAATTACGGGGCGAGATGCATGAATGAAATTCCAATGTTTAACCACTGGACCATCCACTCTATGCAAGATAGTGCTTAGGAGGCCGCAGGTACTTTCTCGCACGCGACGCATCACGGAAGCCACCCTTTTCCTTACTATAGTTCTAAAACTATCTGTATTGGCCTCTGCAAACCCACCTGATTCGCAGCAAAATCGAGGCAGCCTATTGTTATTTTTGTTATTTTTTTTATCATTACAACAAAATTCAAATTTCGGGCGCGCCGTCGCTCGATCAGCTGTAAGCGTTAATACCGTTGTTAGCACTAATTACCAGTCACCCAATATAGATTGAAAAGCCGAGGTGAAGTCAGGCCTCCCTGACTTACCCCACTTTCCAACCCATACTCTGCTGAACAAGATCCCGCCCACTTAACTTTATTAATTTGGTTGGCGTACCAATACTTTAAGCACATTTACAATTTCTGTCGATGTACTTATGCAATCCCACATAAATAATAAATTAAGGCACTATTATTTGATTCGCGAAGGTCGCATATTGTCATTAATAATATCATGAGCATTGAGAACAATACAGCTTGTAACAAAAAAGTGTTCTGCAATGTGAAACTATTTTGCTTTAAGAAAGTAATACGAGTTAGCTATCAAAAAGCCACAATTAGCGCCACGGTATATCAATATGTACATAGATACTGTAAGTTAGGGTCAAGCAGGCCACCGGTAGGCAAGTCATTTGTAAGTGCTGTCGAATGAATATTTCGGTGTACACAAGGCATATTTAGGTACCTATTAAGTGCCGACCTGTGTGGCTGAGTGCTGCGACCTAGTGGTCTTGTTGCGCAGGCGCCGTAATGTTGCCCTCACACAGAAATAGCTCTTTATTTTTACGTGGTTTTGTGCGAATACGTCTTGCCAGTTGGATATTCGGGATGAATAAACAATGTAAACTATGAAGGAGGTTAGAACGATGACGAGCGCAGTAACGGTAATCTAAGCGCTCCAAGCCGCGACGCAGGCGGACCGCGGCAGGATCTCAGCTGTGACAACGCAACTGCCAGTAATGGCAAACTAAGTGGGATATCTGGACTGTGACACGCAGTTACTGGCAATTTGTTCGCCATAGCGGTACAGCGGCCAACACAGATGGCAATTAGGCTTCACGCGGCGCTTGCCCCGTCGACTTACCAATTTTATTCCGTTCGTTGGAGGTAAGCATTTTCATAAAATCTTAGAGATACGTTAATGTTATATTTGTACTGTTAATATTTATAAACATGTTATTCATAGTAGCTATGTTTAACCAAATTAAAATCCACATTTGCGATGCTAGACGGCCCGTCACATCGTACCGGTACATGACGTTATTTTTAATCATCATTAAAAGAAACAAACGTTCCCTTAATTCCTAGTAACTGTAAAGTTAATAGAAACGTCGGCATCAACAACAATGACGTTCATTCGTAGAAGTATCAGCGCTGCTCTTCAAATTACAAATTCTGGAGTATTGCATGAATGGCATATGTTGTTCGGCTGAACAATAACGTACGTATTATTTGATGAAACATTATTCAATAAATTGGAGTTTATGTGTGCCTCGGAATGGAGCGCAGTACACTCCAGGGGACGTTCGGCTCATACCAGCTTCTGGAGTGACCTTCACCCACATAGTGGCCAAGGTAAGCAGTCCCGGTGCACCGGCCACCTTGACACGTGGCCAACGCCTCATAACGATGACGAAGTGTTATTGCACTCGTTCATTGTGATAAGTCTCCATATTATGCTCACAGTGAATTAATTGCTAATGGTTGTGCGACGACAAGTTTACTATACACGAGACAACATAATCACCGTAACCCGAGGGAAGGAGCTTTCATGGCACCTGGAGACAGAGACCGAGCTGTGGAAGGTGTAACATTTCCATAATAAAAGCAATTGTAATTAACATTCTTAACGAGGCGGCGCGGGCGGCGCCGCGGCGTGTGTTACCCTCATTAACCAACACCGAAGCTGAAGAAAATTAATTACTTTATAATTTAGAGTAAAGATTTATTTGGTCTTATTAAGCAGCATTGATTCCAAATCATTGTTACCAGCATCCAGAATGAGACTGTGATGTCGCCAGTTTGTTGAACAGAAATCCTGCGCTATTGTTTGGCCGCACTCATGACATTGTTTTTCGGTTATTTGGAAACAATCAATTTCTTCAGACTTCTTCGATTGTAAACGTGACATTTCGACAGCCAATGCAGCTCAAAAGCTGGCAGACCACGTGCCACAAGAACTCAAGCTTTTAAACAAGGTTCTATCTCTCTAGACTTAGCAAAAGCTTGTAACACCATATCTGGTGGTATACGAGAGGTACATGAGACGAAACTCTTCCTAGTAAAGCGATAGAGCATCGCAACTATGCAACACTCGGTTTTAACATTATTAGGTCCTAGTTTGACCTGCAAGTATGTATGTTTGTTATTGTTTATGAGACGTAACGATGTATGTCTATGTATGACTGCAGGCTAACCGCTACTTCTAAGTATGCATATACAAATAAATTCTTGAGGTTCCTGGGGTCCTTTTTATGATGATGATGGCATCCAGGCCGATTGTCGGCTACGGCGGCCGTTCTCTTTTATGGAGATCAGCCAGCTGCGCAGGACATTTTAAAGTGAACATGCATTCGCACAATAGTGCACAAGCATTCGCGCAGATACTCTCTATTCCCTCACTCTCATAGTCCGATGGGACGGCAGTCCGACACGATCGGAGAGAGATCAGGCGCAGGACCGACGTTTACGAGCTCTCCGTTAGATAGATTAAATAGAGTGCCAAATATTATATAATAATTATAAATTGGGTGTAAAAATATTGTTTCTAATTATTTGCACGATTTATCATAAGAACAGATGGACGATCGACCTATAGGTACGATTTAATAGAAATTATCAAGAGATAATCATCCAATTAAAAAGTATAACTATGTGAGTAATATAATATTCATAACAACTATTAATTTTTAATTTGTTGCAAAAAAAAATATGATAATAAACACTTTTGTCGCCTGCAGCCTGCAGGTTCAACATACTGCAGACAAATAATATACTATCAGCAATTTTTAGAATTTAGCAACTTGTTGTAAACTACACAATACAAATGAGTTACTTACGTATGGAGTGTGTCACTGCCCTTCGTCACAAAATAAATATTTATTCTGTGCCCTCTACTCCAAATGCACTGCATACCGCCATCATAGCATTTATGTCCGATAATTCTATTCTGGTGACGCAAGCGATCGCCTACTTTCAATATGTTGGAGCTGTTGTTTCGATCAATTATGTTATTGAAGTTGCTTTGCATTTTTATAGAAAAAAAAACTTATTTTTAGCTCGTAGCCAGTTGGTGTTTAAACAAAGTGGTGGGGAATACCACGATAATACTACCTGTGTAGTGCTGCCCTGGCTATCAGTAACTGATAGGTCGGCTAAGACTCCCACGACCGATCAGTCATCTCTGTTATCTGTAGCGGCACATGTGACACAGTTACCGCTCCCGCAGATAACTCAGCGCGCTGTCGGCCGCGTGCTCCCATGCGAATCGACCTCGAGGGTCCCTGTTCTTGGATCCTAACAATTATGCCTCTGAACATAAATAAATAAAACGCAATAAGGAAAAATTTGTTTAAAATCTCTTGTGGCACCAGAGTGTTTTTTGTATAATTAGGATTTCTCGATATACTTGTAATATCGATTAGACAATCAACAAATTGATAGCGTTGACTTAGGTTATCGCCATTAATACAAAGTATATATTATAATTTTAGCAGTATTTCAGCTTTAAAACAAGTGACTCACGTGATAAGATAAAGCATCGATACACAGAGCACTTGCAGCTGAGCCGAGGCGCTGTGTCTACAGCCAGTACTCGGCTGTTGTCAGGCAGGCAGCACCACTGACACGCATTCTGGCCAGTTCCGAATAACTTTATAAACCAGTACATATTGTAGTTTCTAAACTAACAAAACAGCAGTCATTAGATCAGGATTGCTTATGAAAGAGGTTCTTTGACATAGCTACTCTTAAGACATGAAGAGGTATACCTGCGCTTTAGTGTTGTGTGCGCTGGTGCAGATGTGCGCGTGCGCGCGGGTACTGGTCGTATTCCCCGTGGCCAGCCGCAGCCACACGCTGCTTGGAGACCACCTCGTCAAGACACTGCTGAAAGGAGGGCATAATGTATGTAGCTGTCATCGTATTGCGCCATAGACATGATAGTGACCTATTGATGTGAAATCTTTGCAATATTCATTATTTTAATAAATATATGACACACTTATAAATTACTTAAAACTAATATCTCTAGTAAAAAGTGCTTAAAATTAATATAGTAATATAATCAATAACCTATATACAATATTATGTGCGCGTCGCTTAAGCTAAAAAGTAGTCCTCCACATAGCTGTCATCCGGTTGTATGGCAACGCTGATTCTTTGACCAAAGAATGTAATATGACTAAATTAGAATGTCAGGAATCAAACCTGAACCACTGAGGCCACGTTACGCATAGGTCGTTACTACGTATCTAGTAATTTCTGTATGTCGAAGGCCGCTGAGGGTTGAGGACAGTCCGACGCTGAACATGGCCACATTGACGCAGTTTCATGTTTAGGTTTGATAGATTTCAAGAATCTTGAAATCGTAGCCATGCCTAGGATGGTACAGTAAAGTGGTTTTGATAATACTTGTCCACGATCGCTACTGACCAGCTGGACGTCGTCAGATCTCGTCGTGTGCTACATTTCAGGTGACATACATAACAACATACACTAGAGTGAAGGCTGCGGAGCGGCTCGCGGTCATCGACATCAGCTCTGTCGCCGAGCATGACACAGGTTGTCACTGCTCTACTATGCGTACGTACATGCTACTCTAGTTCCACATATTTGTAATTATGTCAAAATATATCAAAATGTTTGCAACGAATAGTGACGACAAAGTTTATGGTATCAGAGGTACGTTGTCACTGTACCATTCACAGTTCCATGATGGAACTACTCATATTTTTTTATCACTAGTTGCATTTCATAAAAATCTGAAAATAATGGAACTAATGTTGAATTTCTTATTAGTAGTACGGCATTATTACTTTAGGCACTACCTAACACGGAAATATAGAATTATTGGTACCTAATGATGAGTTTCGAAAACACAGTCTTTCGATACCTCATTTTGAAATAAGTTACACCTACCGAATTGTTTAGGTGAAAGTTCTCCTTGAAAGGCCTAATTCAAGATAAGATGCAATAAATTTTGCTTAATATCTAACATATTTGGAAGTTAGGGAAGGCCAATTCAGCGCTGACGAGGCCCTGTTATTTCAGAACAGAATACCGCCGGGCGGCTGTCGGGGCCGCCGCGGTTGCCGTCGCCACAGGTGCTGCGCGCCGGCGCGCGCACGGCGGAGCGCGCCCTGCGACATTCGCGGGTTCAGGCGCTGCTTACGAACCCGGCGCAAGAGTATGACCTTGTGCTCGCGGAGTGGTTCTACAGCGGGCTGCTGGCGCCGTAAGAACTTACTGTTGTAGTGTAATAGTCTGCAGTGTATGTCTGTTGTGTAGCTACGAGAACGCGTTTAGTTTAGTTTATCATTTACTTAATTCAAAGTTATGTGAACAAAACTGATCACAAAACAACTTATTTCAAAAATCAAAGAATGTATCAACATTTGGCCAAATACAGTGTTTTGTCGTGTTATCGATCAGCTCTGCCAATCGAAATCTCAACGTCCAGAGAGCGGGACAGTGGCGCGCCGGAGTATCGCGTGGCGCTGTAACTATACGTGTACTGACTACGTCTTCACAGATTTGTTGTAGCACAAACGTTTGTGGTGATACTAACTGGAAAATGCCTTTTTTGATGACTTCAGCCTAGCAGCCGTGTTCGAGTGCCCGTTGGTGTGGTACAGCGCGGTGGACGCGTGTTGGATGAACGTGCAGCTGGTGCACGAGCCCAGCAACCCCACGTTCTTCGTGGACTTGACGGCCACCTCCCTCCCTGCCATGCCGCCCAGCGTAGCCGACCGGCTGTACAGGATCGGGAGACAAGCGTACCTCTCTGCCTGGGTATAGTGGGTATACATCGGCTATTTCGTTTAGCACGTTTTAGTGTTTCTCGGAGCTTGAGTAAATAAAACTCGAGCCTCACGGCGATGCTGGTATTGCAGTGAAGGTGCCAGTGTTCACGCGCTACCACTTTAGTGCCGTTAAATTCCCACCAGAATCAAAAGTTAAATTAGATTATGAAGGAAAAAATAGTAGCTCGTTTGAAATTGTCGCCCGTCCCTACTACTTAGATATGGAAGCAAGACACGAGTATATCAGTAGCTGCTGTTTCTAGCTGCTGATGTTACTGTCCACAATTTAGTAATTTCCAGCAATTAATGTTGATTAATGAAGTGTTTGTTGCTGGGACAGCCATCAATGAAGTTTTACTTGATTTTGTAAACATCCCGTGTTTGTAAGTAAAGATGAGTTTGTGTTGCAGCAGGACAGTAAGTGCTGGTATGTAGTGTGTGGGCTGCACAACTGTGTGCTGGCCTCGTGGACTACAGCGCAGTGCTAAAGTGCGCGTGTGCGCGCTCAGGACACCGACCTGCAAGTAATTGGAAGCAAGTGCCGCACATGACATTTAAATTGGCATTGCATATGCAGACGGCATATAATGAGAATGGCATTGTGCATCTGCTTATTAGCCCGGGCAGTGGCGCGGACTGCGCTTTTATTGCAATACAAGTAATGTGCGATGATTGATGAATAAGTTCTGAGACCACTTATCAAGTGCATAAGTTATGAAAAACGGTATATATTCTGGATGTAAAGGGGTACACATTTAGTCTGTTTAAATTAATTCCACAATAAAAACAAAGACGAGAGCATCCCATCCCCTTCTCTTCCAGTTACATGACACACTACGTGGAGTCCCCTGCGTACTACGAGATCTACCAGCTGGCGATCCAAGAGCGTGGACGTACACCCTCGCTATACGAGGAGCTGGTGCGCAGTGGCTCCATGCTGCTGGTGAACTCGCAGCCCCTGCTGGGCCAGGGGCTGCCGCTGCCGCACAACGCCAAATATGTCGGCGGACATCATATAGAAGGGGCTGGCGTGACGCTGCCTGAGGTCAGTTGGTTAACTTTGGAATAGCGGCTTTGTCTTTGATAAGACTACTTTAAGTTGTATTATCAGCTTTATTTAAGCTCTCGGGTTCAACTTTAAACTCAATTCATTACTAGTTTTGTGTCAGTTTTCAATAAAGTTCTAGTTAGAATTTCTAGTAGTAAGAAATGAATAGAGGAGTAGGTATGGTACACGCTCGTGCGGTATACCATGTGTCTCACAGAGACAGTCTCTGTATATAGTCCTCCAGTACAAATTTGTTTAGCCTTAAACTCTATAGTTCGAGTTGGGAACGAAACATAAATAAAACCTTCCATGACTTAAATTGCCTTAATGCTCGGGGATAAATAACCGTAGCGTGACCGTACGGTTAATCAGCTTACACTACTTACAACTTAGCGTTATCCGCAGCAACAAGTACCAGGTACTCAATGGTCTGGAAGTCGACTTGAAGCCCTATCGCCACCATCGCGCTCCGGCTGCTGTTACATTGCTGGGTGGACGGTTACAACAAACAAAACGATGTACGACACGAACAAAATAAGGCATTCGAAAATTCAAAATATTATTAAATTATATTTATTTATAGTATGCCTTACATAGAGCTAACACTAAGAAATTATTTTAGAGAAACATAACACTTATCTGTTGATTTTATAAATATTTTTCTTGCCTTATTATATTAGGATTACGACTTGGCGTTGGATACAGTTTCGCTCTCTGTGTACTATTGAATTCCCGGAGAGCTGCTAATCTCATACACGTCGAGTCCGAGTCTCATACACATCAACGCTGATGCATGTCGGCGGTGCTGTACAGTTTTATCTCACTTTTTACTTGATCCGACAGCGCTCAGTGGCGTCGACAGATCAGTTGACGGATATGCAATAAAGTCAGCTTGCAGCGATGCGTTTGCAGCACTCGCGAGAGTGCAGTGAGGCGCGGCGAACGCATATTTTTTTATACAATCACACAGCTTTGCACCATCCAGTGCTTTTGTGTAGCTTGGACGGATATATTGTTAGAACGTACGGCCTGTGGGCAAACGTTGGCGCGGCTACCTGCACACATTCTTCTCAAAGGAATAAATAACATAAATTAAATTGATGTGATAGCCCGTGACCCCGTTTCGTTACAGAACCCGAGCAGTTTATGATTCAGCCAGCCACTACACTAACACCATCGTAAACTTATATTACTTACGTTTAAACCAGATACGATTTAACTTCTATTTTAGACTAAATCAATTGTAAATGTTCTTTCATACATATCATGTGCACCTCTCAAATGTAAAAGATGGTCCAGACAAACAAAACTTTCGGCAATTGTGATTATTCGTCGATTGCGCGGCGTACCTACATACGTCAACTTCATTGTGTTGAGAAGCTGGTCAGCACACTAGGTACATGTGCACTGAGTAGGTATGGCCGTGATATGCTCAGACATTCGATGATGTGAACATGCATTTCTTTGGTAACCAAACTAAACAGGAAGCTTAACAGGAACTATTAAAATATGAACACTTTTAGCGCCTGATATTCCAAAAACATGTTACATTTTGAATATTTTCTATAGCTAGTACCGCTCACTAAGCTTCGCCACCAGTACGGAATCATATCAAGATGAACAACCTGATGAATTAAAATTCAAAGAAACAGTTAATTTAAATAAAGCTATTCGCTTCATTAAGCTTTTGTTTATGTAAGAGTTACTCGGGCGGAAACATGAATATTTACATAAAAACGATCGATATTTACATAACACGAGCCTGATGTCCGAACTCGGAATGATTAGAAAAAGTACACAATAATACATAAATTGTTCCTGATAAGAGTTAATTATGCGCACAATACGACGCGCATTCGCGTATTGGTTTAAACCTTGAACACAACAATAAGAACGGAGTCATAACCAGAACGTGGCCGCGGCGCGCACGCAACGTACTTCATCAATATACGATATACCTTAATGTTCTTGGCCATGACACTCGGGTCTCGAGTCTAACGTGCCCTTGATATTGTTCAAACTGCTGCCTGTCGACAGAAAGTGCAAGTTCTCCTGGACAATGCGAAGCACGGCGTGATCTACGTGAACCTGGGCGGGTCAGTCAGCGAGGAGCTGCCGCTGGAAATGAAGCAGGATCTGCTGCGCGCCTTCCGACAGCTGGAGCAGACGGTGCTGTGGAGGTACCGTGGACGCATGGACCACGTGCCCGGGAATGTGCATCTGGTGGAGCGAGTGCCGCATCTCTCTGTACTCAGTTAGTATAAGGTGTCCTTAGCAGTCAAGTAGTATAGTTAAGTAGTGAGGCGTCCTTCTTTGATATTGTAAGTGGTTAGAAAAACTAAATAATTATAATAAGTAAGAATCTGTCGTAAGAGTTCTATGTCATGACTAGGTCACCCAAAGACCATCATGCTGATCAGCCATGGCGGGTTCCTGTCATATATGGAAGCGATGTACTACGGCGTGCCACTGATCGGGCTGCCCCTCAAGGAGGACCAGTTCCTCACAATGGACCTGGTGGTGTCCAGGGGCCGCGGCCTGCGGGTGCCACTCTCCAACGTGATCGGTTACCGGGTAAAGGAAGCGGTCATTGAAATACTCGGTAACTACAGGTTAGTGTTCAATCTCCTACTTCATGAATAGATATGCAACTCAAGAAACAATTACAATCAACAATTCACTTGAAGTAATTAGCAGTACGGTGGGTGCGCATTCCACGTATATGCTACATATTTATGTACGAGAAATACGCGTCAGAATATTTTTAGCTGCGAGTTTCACTGCCGCTGTAACGTACGGCGCGAGTCCGCCGGATTATTTCCCTGCGGACGTTTTGAATAACTGAATCAACACTTCTTTGCTCAGCTCCAGGGATTCTCCAGAGAGTATCATTATTATTTTATTTTTCTTCATAAATATCAATGTTGTCGGAGATTATACGGCCATTGAGCGGACGTGAGGTAACGTAGTGCTTCGTCATGATTTATATGTTCAGCAGTTTATTCGCTGAATTCAATAAATTAATTCGAGCGGAAAATAAAACTGACGTTTTAAAGTAGTATGATTCTCAATTTAGATGTCACTAACTGACTGTAACATTTTAAGCTTTTTATATATTTAATAGATTTTTTTTCTTTGTATAATTATTAAATAAATAAAATATGTAACGCACTTTGAAAGCGTTTTGTCTTCAACTTTAAAAATAGTTTTCGAGATTGTCGGCGCATCCACAGAAATTATTAATCTTGCATCAAAGTAAACGATGACTGCAGTAAAACCGCGATTGTTCCTTTAGCTGAAACGTTTCATCCTTAACTTGATAAATAAATAATGTATCCTGTCTCCATTACAACTATGGTATACAAGAAGTTCTCTGCATAAAGTTTTGTATTCAGCTACAGGGGTAACGCACAGGCGGCGTCGCAAATTCTGCAGAACCCGCTCGTGTCTCCCAGCCAGGAACTGTTGTACTGGGTGGAGCTGGTGGTGCGCAGCGGTGGCGCGCTGCACCTGCGCTCGCCGGCGCTGCTACTGAACATCGTGGAGCTGTTCAACCTAGACGTGCTGGCGGTGCTCATCATGATCGCATGGTTCCTTACCAAGGTGGCTAAACTCTTGAAGGTGTACTGGGACGACTACGGAACAGATTGTGATGATGTCACCGATAAGAAGAATGAATAGTATGTCTAAGAATTGTGTGTGAAAGTGCTCCTCTGATACGGTATACGTATATGTGCCAGTTTTCGTTGATAGAGTTTCCTACTAGTGGTGCTTTATCGAGAAACATTAAATAAATGCACTCAAGATAATCCCGCAATTTAACACCTAATGAATGTTTTTAGACTTCTTCGACCTTATGTTTGGTATACTAACAGGTTATTGTTTTTCTGTAACTTATTCAATCAGCTCATGTTTTAGCACTCGAGAAACTCATTACCTGATGGTTTCATAAAGTGGCAGCTATCATCGGCCGTAGAACTATTGCACCGAACAACTAAATGCACAGGCTATAGTGCCCGGGTGCTATTATGAATATTAACTATGTTATTTATAGTATAAACAGTAACTGTAAGGAAGTTAGTGCGCGTACGCGCAATCCCGTGGGAGCGCGTTGTGCCGTCCGCGCATGCGCTGTTTGTTTATGTGGCTTTCATTATTGCGGGTCACCTGTCCAAGCAACTTCGATAGATTGTGTCTTCACAATCTTCCGAATGAAACAAGGGTGAAAAGTAAAATAGAGAAACTGTCTGTAAATTCCGTCAGTCGCCGTGTTGGGCTTTATTTTAAGGTATTTACGTGAGCACATAAAATTAAACTAGTGTGGTAATGCGACCCTTGCGGCCGCAGTACTGCGGGTAGCCAGTAAATAGTTAAGCCTACAGCCACAACTAGTTCCAACGCTGTATAGACCTAGCTATGTGAAGCTTAATAACTCGTGTAGCCACAGCCTTACCACGGCTTGGTCAGACAAGTAGACTTTACGTCACACGTTTAAGTCTTGTTATACCATTTGCGTGTAATGCAATAAATACATACTAATACTAATTATGTTCGTTCGTCCACTTTTTTGTTAAGAATCTTATATTATTAAAGAATTATACTAGATAGAACTGCCGCCGTGCAGCACGTAAATGGCCTTTCACATAGTGAACATTAGAGTTCCCCAATGAGTCACGTGGGTATTGTCCTGGAGCCCGCTGATTATCGGTGCGCTGTGTAAAACGCATACATTATCTACGAAATTCTAAGAGAAATGTTCTTAATTCGTAAGATATTACGTAAGTATAACTTGACGTACTTCCTTGTCTAAAACATTGAAGATGTTATTGCTGCCGCATAACTTTAAGCCTCCCCCGCAGAGTGCAATAAAGACCACCCCAGCTTGGACTGAAAATGACTATTAAAAGTATGAAGTATTAAAACACAACGATCCTGATTCCTTCTTCAACCACTCCGATTTGAGTAGCTTTTCCGTTTTATTTTTTATTATATTCAGAGAAATTTGATTCCTAATTTGAATACAGCCAGGGAGGATTACGTTTGTATGGAAATAAAATCATTTTACCAAAAAAATCGACTTCTAAAAAACAATGAAAAGTGAAAAAAATTAATTACATCGCTCTAGAAGTCGGTGTCCAAATAAATACAGCTGCAACTTCTTGACACTGATTTCTAGAGCGATGTACTGAAAAGTTTTTTTTTCACTTTTCAGTGTTTTAGAAGTCGTTTTTTTTTTGTAAAGGTTTTTATTTTTATCTTTTTAGTGCCAGGTCCAAAATCGTATTTCGTCATCCATTTATACACTCCATACCTTCTAGAATAGCTATCATAACTCAAGTTTGTGGGAAATTCTGATTAACCGGCCATAGAAGATTATAACATCATCCACATAAATCAAACAAATGCTCATAAAATAAAAAGTACTTAACCAAATTGGATGAAATTTTTATGGGACCAAATGGCAAGTATATTCCATCGAACAAAAAAAGAATTACACTAATCGGACGAGAAACCTCTGAGTAATCCTCCTTTTTTGGAATTCGGTTAAAAAGGGCATTTGTATTTCCTCTTTAACGACAATGTGGCTGTAAATACGCGTTTATTTACAAACGTTTAGATAAATAGCTGACACAAAATTAGTTAGTACTTGGGTACCGATGCTGTTGATGCCAATAACTAGTTGGCGCAGTTCTATTGAATGAGTTTAGCGAGTGCCGTCGAGCCGAGCCCGGCAAACAAACGGGAGCTATTCCCGGCGCGAGTACATTATAATATTATTATAATAAATAATAGATTTACGCACAGCACACTACAGTGCAGCACACGGTCGACCAACATAACATCTTTGTGGATCACTTTATATTTACATTATTAAACTGTTTGTGTGTCTGGTCTTGTTTCAATGCGTTATTGAAATATCACGGCCATGCGTAGAAACTTAGTTGTGTGCTAGGTAACGTAATCTACTAATAATAAGTTAGTTGTTGACTTGTGTCACAAGAAGTTGATAATGTGAAATAGGTATTCTAACCAGTGTAATCGGTAGAAACCCATATTGGTATAATGGAGGTCAAATTATTATCGGTAGAACCCATACATCATAGAACATCGGTAGAAAGAATAATGAAACAAATGAGGTTAGGTAATATTTGTTAATATGCGTATTCTTTGATTACGTTGTTGAAATCCAGACTGTCTGTCAGCATCAGTTCAGTTACTTGGAATGTCTTCATTGAATCGCGCACGTATTCAGGAAATCTGCGTCGATTCAATACACGGGTAAATCAATCTGGCACAAACGAATGAAGCAACAATTTGTCCCGGCAAGTCGGCCAACTTCTAACACCGAAGTGAACGACCGCTCGCACATCGCCGCACGCGCCGCCCTTCCAAGTAAACGCGATTAATGATCCTTGATTACTGCCACAATCCGATACTTTCTCATACAACATGTACAGGCGATATCTATCTCTATTGCAAGATCACTAAGGGTCATACTACTGTGTCCAAAATTAATAGGGTGGCACTTAAGTGTCGAAATAAAAATGTTATTAATCCATGACATTAACTGGGCGGCGACACGGTCTCTCGAGGAGAGCACACAGCTTCATCTTCATTCGTTAAAATATTTGCAGTCGGGTACTTCAATATGTTTTGTTGAAACATAAGCGGGGCAATTAATGTTCATTTTATTACTCTATCGTATATTTATTGAACAAGTTTCACCGTTTGACACACACTACTTGTCTTGAAAGTAAAACAAGAGATTAACTTGATCATATCGCTACTGGAACCATGCCGTAGGTGTATTCCGCGTCGCAGCCGCCAGATGAACATAATAAACAGCACTTTGGGCAATTACGTGAATGAGTTCAATCAATTGCTACAATGGACAATGTTTTGGTCGTGTTTTATTTCTCAAAGTTACGTCTTGTTGCGGCGATGATCAGCTGAGACGTGCTGACGTTTACGTTGTCTATTAAATGGTAAGGACTTTCTGGATACCTACAATAAGTGATTTTAACGGTGTAACGGTGCAGTAAGACTCAGAAGTATCGTAATGTCCAATTAATCAAGTCGCAAGCAACAACTCACCAGCTGCTAATCGTGTCTCAGCGAGCTGCTGTGAACTAACATATATGTGGCCAGTTCAGTGTTCCCGCAGACAATCGTTTCCGACAACGCACTTCAGTTACTGTCAAGGTGTTCGCTAGACGTCACGCACATGCCTCCAGTCTCATTCCTCTTTTAGTGTATTTATTTTATAAGATTGCCATTATTTCCTAATTTATCATCCGAGGTACCTAGGTACGTAATACGAATTTACTAAGACTTGCCTCACTTGGTAACTGTAATATTTATTTATATTAATAAAGTTGCCATGTTCTGTAACCACCGGTTGCGTATCGTTACACCGACTGCGAAAATTGTGTCTACTCACTTGACTTTCTATTTTTGATACCACTTACCAAGTTACGCATAACACCTGTATAAGCAGTATGTACGTACATGAACTGTACTACTGGCAAGGAGATATACTTTCTCACATAAGAACGTGTGTGTCGGCGGCTCTCGCGAGCAATGTATACTGTCCGGCCGCGCCCTGTGTTGCTCCGTTACTCAAGCCGGAGCTCGGAGAATGTCTACTCAAGTTCATTTCCTAACAATGCATATTGCATGCCTATGTCACCACGGAACAGAGAATATAATTCTCTGTTGTGCATATGACCATATACTCATAAATAACTTTAAACTGAATTAACTATAGGCAGCAGTTCAACTTTCACCTCCGACAAGTACACAAACAATAGCCTTTGATCTTGACACCGCGGCGGCTACCCGTGACCGCGGACAACCCGTCGCTCGGTCGCCAGAGGTCGCCCGAGGTCGCCGAAGGTCGCCCACATATTTAATAGAGCACGTCGCACTTCCGCTCATCCGTAGGCGCGTGGCTAATTGTCATTTGTTTGTAGTGACAGCAACAGCGGCGCGGCGACTGAACAAACGACTCTGTAATTGATTTAGTACGTAGACTGTGCCCGACCAATAGGCCTTTGTGACTGCAGAACTGCGTCAACTGAGACAATCTTCATTTGATTGTTGTTATGCTACATAACGACTGATTCTACGATACGTTATGATGTCGCACAGGCAGGGCAAATATTGGCATTAGCCGGTTGCTCTTGTAATCATCTAGCGAATTTAACTAAACATAATTCATTATTGATTTTCCAACGTTACCATAAAAGCAAAGGAAGGCGCACTCGACAAACTTGAAAGAATGCGACACGCAGGTCCTTTACGACGAGATCGGTGCCATAGATATCGCCCTCGACCTTGGGCCTCGCGTCTCAAGTTCAGGTCCGGGGCACGCGAGGCGCTTCGCCGTGACGCCTCGCAGCGTCGCCTCGTCAATCAGTCGATTACCGGCGGCTCGGCGAATGCGATACATTTAGATCTGTATCTCTGTGGGAATGGGTTTACGCCTGCCGGCTACCGACTGACGACCTTATCCTTGAGACTTCGTTACCAGATAAGTCGATTTCAAAATTTATTTCCTATGGATTCGTCATGGCCAACTTGGAAACTTTAAAAAAATCCAATCAACTTAGAACCATAATGCTTCAGCGATAAAGTTGAAAATCTATTAAAGTTTGACAGATTATAGTAGTTTGAAGAAGTACTTAGGTAATACAAGAAATAATTTACTAACATGTAATACTCTTCAGCATTTTAATACTCTTCAACAGCAGGAGTTATCACAACTATACAGTTGCGTAACGCCTGCATTGCTTTTAGATTTTAGGGTTTATGGTATATGTGTCGGCCAAGCAGCTGACTCACATGGTGTTTCTAAATGCGTACAAGGTTTAAAACTGATGGTACACACGGCTACTCATCAAGCTATACAAAACCAGTTTGTCTTGGACTCGCTTTACATGGTCTTTCTACTAATTGACGGGTCAGCTTATACTAGGTTTGTATAGCTTGACATACACAGCCGTCTGTATAAGATTCTTCGAAGGTACTCGATCAACCACGTGGAAGCGATATCAGTAACTCTTCTTATTTATTGCAGTCGTATCTTACTGAATAAATCGATGTAGGCAACTTAGGAACATAGTACAAAGTCTTCGCTTGTAAATTCTCTCCCGGCTTGCAAAGCCGCGGTAAATAATATCCATAGCCGAACATTCGCAGTTCCATTTGCGTCAGCTCAGACCGATTCGTCCGGCGGGCGGCGTCGCGGTAATCCGGCCGCGTCCGCGCCGATCAGCACGGATTAGCGCCGGCCGCCGGCTCCGGAGTGCAGCCTCGTAAACAATGCAGGAGATGCAGTCAGTCGACATCAGAACCACTCTGCACGAATGCACACGAATTTGGACGCATTAGCGAGCTATTTCTGCACACAGGGAATACACTATGAGATTAACTATTCATAAAGTTGTTTTGGGCTTCAAGTAATACAGACATTAAAAGAATAATACAGATATAAAGACAGATCGCTTATAAATGCATTCGATGAACAAAAGGAATTGTAACATGAATCAGTTCACTTCATCAACGAATACGTTATCGAGCCACTCCAGACTGGAGAAATATGTTAGGTGTGGGAATATAATATAAAGATATGCATTCCGCTAGATCTGTAATTACATTTAGAATAAATCAATCAAGCTTGACTTATCGACGGCTGCTTAGAAACAGTTGACTTCCGTTCAACAACCGAAGTATAAGCAGTGTTATAACGCCCGCGTGGATGTCGGTGTTCGCGACAAAAGTAGCCGATGTGTTGTTCTGATTTATATGTATGTATAACCTATAACGGCCCGTCCCTTGGTTTCGCACGGGTAGATGTAAATGGGTACAGACATCAGTTAGTACATAACGCTGTAGTGTTCCCTCGACTCTGGCGCCTCGTCATCAGGTCAGCTCTAAACCCTAACTGTTGTGTAGTAAGTTTCTATTTTAATCCAGAACTAAATATAGCCTATGGCACTCAGCTTAGTTATAAGTATGTTATCTACATACTTACATATAAATAAATAACTAAGATTGTTAGCAAGACATAAAACCGGGTTATGCTCTTATAGATAATTAACTCACTATTATTAATAATTTCCGTGCAATGAACTAAACGAGTTAATTATTGTGCGCAGGAGTGACACGGAAGCCCGCCATATGAACATAATGTGTAGGATCGTGTTGCGGCGCCGGGTCCGATTACGGCGCTCCCGGGAAGCGGCCGCGCTCGCCACGGACCGGCCACGGCCTAAACCACTACTTTTTATGGATTTGGCAAGAGCATCGCTCGCATCAGTCATGGCAGATCCAAATGGAAGTAATGATATCAGATTTATCTGTTTATTTACATTATCATATCTTATTACAGAATCGTGTATGAACATATTGCATATTTGTGCTAGAGTTTATGTTAACATAACATACATATAGACATCCACGCTCAACGTAAACATGGTGCCGACTTGTGTGTCTGAATGTGTTACACTATTACCGCATTCATCAATTCACTCGCAAGATAAAATTATGTAAGTCTATATCTACAAACGTTTTGTGGTGTGCGTGAGCACCTTGTACAGCTCTATTATGGACCGTTCCGGACGACGGTCGGCTTGACACTCCCTGAGCAACTTCACTGTTTAAATATATTTGTCTGTATGTAGTTCGCAATTTTGTTGAAGATAATTAATACCTAAATGCTTAGAAAATATCTTGCTGCAATTGAAGTCGCGATACGCGAGTACAACGCCCTAGCCGCTAGGTCAATTAACATGAAGGTTTCTGATCAGGCTGATTAAGACCTGCCAATTTTAATATTCCAGTTTGTTACTCTAATGTAGATCTTTGTTATCTTTATCAAAAGTATTCTGAAGAAGTAAAATGTATTCCAAGAGCCACGAAGCCTCTATCAGTGGAGTGCACCGATTTATCACTGCCTGGTGATCTCCCCAGCCCGCTGGCTGGCGTCGCTCGGCCGGACGGTTTGTGACTCTCACTTTTTACGCCCCCCAGGCGTAAAAACAGGCGTCTGCGGTACAACACTAGTCTCATTCACTCGTCACTGCCACAATGTAAATGAACTTAGAAGGTATGGGTAACAAGCTGGTCGAGTTTTAATTCAAAGCTCATCATAATGCTGTTTGCTAGACATATATGTCTTCTCGGCATTAATTTTAAGGTATCGGGGCACTATGTTGATTATGTCGTTATTTTCCAGCTGCAGTTTCTTTGATTAATCTGAGACGTGGCTGTTGGCTGACTGATTCTATTACTTATGTTGTACAAGTAGACCTTCTGTACGTATCTTATCAAGTATAATCATGAATGACATTATAATCGTGAATGAAGCGTCCTTGCACCGGCCGACCTCTTTACCCGCGGTCGTGTAAATACTAGAAAGAGAAACACTAGACCGAAACACGGCTAGTGTGACGAGTGTACACGTACAACATAAATAAATAAGTGCTGTTCATACATCCGCACGAGTTTTGTGCTTACACAACAATTGAGAATTACCTTACTAGTGACGACGACTGGGTATCGCGGCAACACCAAATGCTGTACAATCACTGGAATGAGTAACATCACAATATACATTAGAAAGTGATTACGGTGCGATTAATGAGCCGGAATTCTACTAATGTACCTCCTTATTGATACACTATTGTGGATAATGTGTTTGGGTGTTGTTAGTAAATTAAAGTGATAATTATTTTTCGATATCATTTCGTTCTTGTCTACAGTACTTTTGAAAATAAGGAAAAGTACTAAGTTTGTATGAAGAACAAAACGAATTAATCCTAAACATAGATAGGAAACGGTGAAGCAAAAGGCAGAAAAGCTAGTTAATTACTAAATATTCGACCAGCTCTAAATTCCCAATAAAAGCATTTGTAATTAACTGAGACCAGAAAGAAGTGCAGTCAGTAATCCGGTGCAATTAAGCCGAATTCCGAGCCTGAGGTCCGTGGGCTTCAGCGCGGCGGCGGTCTGATGGTTGGCTATGCGGTCGCGTCTCCGCGCCGCCCGATATTAAATACTTCAACTTCATAGGATCACTACGAAAAGTATATTCAGAAGGTTCGCGTTATCTTGTCAGGCATTACATTACAATTTGTTACTAAGAAACAGCACGAAGCTGACGCTTGTGAGATCATCACCGTCGTGCCGGACGCTTCGAACGGTTTACGATTCTGTTATTTAGCTGGCTGGCCAAGTGTACAACATACTTTATTGACGACCATATAACTCTAAAGACGTTGTGGTTTTGCGGGCCATATGCTTCTGTCACTGTCGTAGTGGTAGCACAGATGCGCCGCGCTACAACTTGGTCCATCCTGTTTTTGTTCCTTCCAACATGGCGCATACTACAAGTTTATAGGCGACTCTGAAAATAATGAACCGTTACACGTCTACTGTCTAAAGTCCCTGCAGGACTGCAACAAAATGAAACAATAGCGGCGCGTTACTGAGCGGCAGCGTCGACTCGGTCTACTGGTTGTATGTATTTATCAGTTGACGCTATCCTGCGGTTCAGGGTATTGCCGCCATCGGAAATATTTGCTTTGAAATATTAACGCTAAAATTGCGGACATGGACCAATATGTTGATAGTAAGCAATATATTTATTTGCGCGTTATTATTACATTATCCTTTGTCCTCGGCTAACAACATAGATTGAGATTACATATTAAATATGTAAGTGAGCCTCTCGGGTTTACGTAGAGACATTGGATATTATTTATCAATCTTGAATATACCTACATAATATGTTATACGTAAGGTGACTTTACCCAAGAAAAAATATTTTTATTTTATTTTAAGCTTTTAGAGGGAAAAAGTTAAATGGAAGTCTTTGCAAATTATACGAAACTTTACAGGAAATACGATAAAAATAATGGATGCTATATTCTAGTCTAACTAGATCTCGCGTCAGTTAACTGATGTCTAAATTTAGTCGCGTTTACTGTCACCTGCGACCGGCGCGGGCGCAACGTGCGACATTCGCGACCATTATGGTTCACCGCATGTAACAATTGCTCTGAGTATAATAATTGTTGGATGTACGCACACAACGTGCTACTCTAGTTTATCTTCTATACAAATAGACTAAACCCGGTTAGCCCCTTGCTGGAGGCCTTAAATTGTAGGCATCCACAGGGATTGTCCGGTTTAGCTGTGAACAGCCTCTCTAAGCTGAACTGCGAGATGCCATTAAAAAAAAGAACTAAACCCGGATTTGGCGGAGAGGAACAATAAAACTACTCACTCAGGGTTTGCTTAAGGAAATTCCTCCACACGAAGATAAATAAATGCTCTTAAACACAAACTTTCTTCCACACATAAAAGTAGCTGTTAAAAGAATGCTTCATTCAATTTGAAATGAAAAGAAAGGCGCGAAGCATGCGGCGTACCACAAGAAAGATAAAATATATAGGTTTATTAGCGGCCGGGCTGCAGCAGCTGTATGCTGACTGCCGGCCGGCCCCGCGCCCTTCAAGTGAACTTAACTATATAGTTTATGGAGTTACAAGAGAGTGAGATGTTCGCCGACGCATAAACGTAGCTTTGATTTATTGTCGCTCGGCTTTTGAAGTGAAACGCGGGCTTTACGGCGTTTGCTTAACAAGTTTATATTACAACTGTCGATACAGTTAACACAGTTATCTTAAGTAATAAAACTACTAAAATAATGAACTTATATTGATTAACATTATTGAGTCTCTTATCTCATAAACTACAGCTACAGGCAGTGAGATTTCACTAAGCGATGTCTGTACAGGTTCATACAGGTAACAAGTAAAGAAGTTGTCTAAGTACTCACTGAGTGAAGCCAGAATGCGCACAAGTTCAGTGATTACTTGTATCTGGGGCAGTTGATCCTATCCGCGATAGCGCGGCCCGCCGAGCCGAGTTGATGGATGGCGAGATAAACAAACTAGCGCTTTCTTTGACTGCTGCCGACCGCGGCCATAAATATTAGTGTTGTTAGTAGATTCTCTGAATGTTTCGTGTTCACGCAAGCTTTTAAACACGGTAGATAAATTCAAACCGAATTTATTCATCAGTTTAAAATTGTGAATAATCTGTTGAAGCAAGAACCTAGCTTCAATAGGATATTCCATATTTATCTAAAAAATGGCAATTTTAATATTAAGTCTGGTGTTTTATGAGAGAAAAACAAAATCAGTATATTTTAGGATTGGTTAATTGATTAATTAACTTATATCAGAAATTATCTAATTTCTATTGATCGCAGAATAAAATACATAACAACTACAACACTTTCACATCTTGCTTACAACACATAACCTTAATTGAAGTGCTAAAGTGGTCAACAATCCACCGGCAGCATCAAGGAGCCGCGCATTAACCATTATCACCCAATTCCAAGCACTCTGACCGGCTCACAATCACATCGGCCGGCCACACTCCGAAATAACCAGTCGTCCTAGTTCCAACGTCTGTGGCCTGTGTGCGCGCGCGCAGTGAATGGGCGCGATGAAAGCCGTTCCTGGCCGCCATTGTTGCGGGACGCCGCGCCGCAGCCGAGTACAGCGGGTACACCAGATAGAAAGTGACCTGGATAGCTCTCGTCAAATACAACATGCTAGCACAATTTTGCAATACCCTTATAGAGTTATATTTGGATGGTCCTAGTCTATCCGGGTAACTTATTCTGTTGTTCGTATTCACATTTGCAAGGCGAAAGAAATTATTACCTTACACAATTTCGTCATACTAGTGCATCTTAAATAGTCTTGTTTTGGTTTTTAACTTATCGCAGTTACTTAAAACTCTGTCACAGTGTGTTCACGGCGCGTGTCATACACATCACAACACATGTTAAAATTACTGACCTGTGTTTTTGTATCGCTGCTGAAGACATCTGGATTCTGGAAGTAAACATGAATGTCTGGAAATTACATTGAAACTAAATCTCTCCATGTCATGGCTCCATGTTGGTACAAATTGTCCCATAGAAAATAAAGAGCGTCACAGAACTGAACTCTTACTATGTTTACCCAATACAAAATGTTACTGATATTGAAACGAAAACATATTCTTAACGGACTGGTTCGCGTCAGCCCGTTGCAGGAAATAAAGAAAAAACTAAAGAAGCTTTTAGCTGATGCACTTCATGGCAATAGCAAATTAAATATAAAATGGCTCAGTCCGACAGTCGTCGGCAAAGCTCAGCTCTCAGGCGGAGAGCTTTGAGCTGCTTTATCTCGCCGGCGCGCAGAGTGCAGCCCTAAGTAGGTTATGTAGTGACGCCAGAGCTGGGACTGCGCTCAAGGGATTCAATTCCGACGTACTACTTCTACAATCAAAATAATAGAAAGGTTTGTCGTTCTACGCTCCGATTCAGAAAAGGAAATAAATAATTATGTTGTTTCGTAAATGTTGTTGATGGGCCAACATGAAATGTTTCAGACAACCACGTCGTTCAGAATTATGTAGAGAACTCTACATATATAGAAGAGCATAGCTTTGCATGCAAAATGGTCACGAGTTAATTAGGATGAGTTAGTACTCTGAGATCCTCAGCACATGTCATCACGCCTGGAATGGCCAACAAGATCAGAGACCGCTTAAACAGGTAGTATTAGTATTGGTAGTAAAACTCCAATGTTTGATCTTATTTCTTGTTCCATCACAATTTACGAGCTGTCGAGTGATAGCTTATTAATAACTATGCGTTTCCTCTTCCGGGAAGCCGAGCTTACCTTTCAACGGTGTTTTAAGTTTTATTGCGTATGTACCCACGACTAAGAAGATGTTAGGCGACCGATATAGCTTGTACTCACAGCTAGCAGAACCGGTTTGCTCGCCTGCATTGTTGGTCGGTAGTAGGTACGGTACAATGATACAGCATAAAGCAATGATTTTGCTATAAATTAATTATGATATGTACCTACTCGGGTCGCACAAGAATTCTGTATAATTTGCATCAATCGATGAGTGGGTATCATATAGGTGCCAGCATTAATTATTCTTCATGCACAACATACATACATCGTCTCCAACAGAAGCTTTCATCAAATGTTTGGGAGTTGGTGCTAGGGGTACTACTTATAAGGTTCCCAGCAGTGCAGTTAGCCTGACTGTGCATGTTATCAGCACGCGCAGAGACCATAAACAATAGCGCTGCGGTTTTCGCTGTACTCCACAGTTTTAATGCAACTTTCACTAAAGCTGCGCCCGCGCCGAAGTAAGAAAGGTGGGGAATGTATGACGGTGATGTTTGTATATTAACACATGTATGGTAATGGCAGGAAGTATTGTGGCAGTTAGCTGGGTGCCTGGTTGATAACATTTCTGATGCTCACTAATGTTGTTGTGTGACCGCTATACAACACCAAACTACCACTTATTTTGTAAACAGGCCAACGTTTTTATAGACTTGTGTAAAAGTAGAGTAGGTGTAAAGTGTATCCGTGTTTGTGGGTAAAACATCTGCTCTGGAAGCCACATGTATAATATTTACATACAATCTCGTTCTGCTCGGGATTGACGTCACGGGATATGGTTACCTTAAATGTACTCCATATAATGTAGTTGCATAAAACTATACAAATAGTTCTTAATTTTATTCCAAAGATAAGCATCTGAAGGTTTGTGAAAACTTCATTGAATGACTTGAAGAGCTACTGGGTCGTGAGGGCTGCTTGTAATGAACTTATACAAGTTATGTTACCTCACGGCTCCGTGGGGACGTCCACGAATAATTCTGTTAAATGTTTATGAGAGAAAATACTTACGAACTTACTTAGTACTCACCGACAGCCAAGTTAATTCGCGCCGGCTCGCAACATGTTATAAACTATAAATGTTGTGAAGAAGAATCTTTTTTAAACTATATTTATGTCTTATATCCTCTCGGTGTTTTAATATATTACAAAAAATATACATCATAAATTAAAAGATTGATAAATATTAAACAGATGAAAGAACAAGTCTGTCTGCATGTAATAAAATGGACGTTTATTCTAAAGCAAATAATATGCAGCGTGTGTAATGAAAACAAATAGACTTGTTCAATCTCATTACAGCAGACTGTAGAAAAAAATTTGCCACGCGTTGTCAACACAAAAATAAAAAAATGCCAGTTGTTTTCTTAATTTCCTTTGTTGTAGAGTGTCTGCCGCCGGTGTGCGCAGTCGGCAGGCGGCTCCCTACAGTTCTCAAAGATAAACTTTCATCGCTGGAGGTGTTTGTTATTCAGTGTTTTATTGGCATGCAACTGATGGCCGACAAAGTTAAATAGAAGTTAATCTTTAGAGATGTTACAGGCAGTAACAGTCAACTTGTTGTCTGTACAAAGTAGCACGAAACGCCGAAACTGTTTTAAATTAAATTCTACTGTTTGTTGACTTCATTGAAAACGAAATATATAATAATCAGGTAAAAAGTGAAGCCGTATAGTTTAATAACACTTATTGTAATTTATGGTTTCAGTTAGACGTGAACCAATCAAATACACAAGTGCTGTGACTGAACTAGTAATTTGCCTCGACCTTCAGGTGACCGTCTACACTCAACAATTAATTCATTTTGAAATAAAACTGAACACTGTTACATTTCGTTTCAACTATAAATGGGTTTTATAATATTTTATGCCCCTGCGGTTCAGCTGAATGTTGCGTTACATTATTCGACTAACAAAAGGTAGTCAACAATAAAATATTATCGTTTGTTTATTCCGGACATAACCAGATCTATGAACCAGGTAATAATATATGTTTTATGTAAGAATGAGAAGCAGTAGAATTAGTTTGAATTGTGTTGTGTGAGTTTAGTAATCGTTTGTAGTTAGGATCAGTCCGGTGAAGCTCGTGGCGTGCGCAGCGGGACGCCTCACGCCTGCCAGTGATACACAAAGGGAGCGCATAGCGTCGCCTCGGTTTACTGGATCATGACAATTTGCAGATCGTTCACAAATTACACTATGATCAGTCAGCCGGAAGACCGCCGGACGGATGGCTTCGCCCCGAGATAGTGAACGATTCGCCAACACTTCACTTTGCCACACTATCTTAACTTGAGGACGAAATTATGAAGAACAAACCCTGAATTAACTATTATCTTTTAACGACAACCTTCCTCACGTTTCAAAAATATACCTTTAATAAATAAATGAACTGTGTGGCTTTTTAGGACAAGTAACCAGTAAACAAACTTCAGTTGAAAATTTCTAATTTAGTAACAAAATTATAATAAATGAAGTTTGGTGGCGGACATCACCTCAGGAGGCAAATTCTATCAAATGTTGTAAAAGTTCGCTAATGAGCAAACAGATTCTTGGATCTTTTGTGCGTTGACGAATCATTTTATTAAGTTATAGAAGAAATATTTCTTGAACATAACTTTGATAATTGCTAAGGAAGCCTTGTTGTTTGTTGTGTTTGACCTGTCTGAAGTCTTGAAGTTTTGTACGTTACAAGTAGATGATAGTCGGGTAATGTATGCGAGGATTGTGTGGGATGTAAGTTTGCTGAAGGCGTGAGCTGTGACGCCGAGCCTCGCGTGTGTAATCACGCCATGTCAGTACGTGACTCGAATGCCAAGTTGTCCCCACACTTCTGTGATGTTACTTAATCGTATTCACTTGTACATTCGCTGCTTTTCTTTTGAGTAGATGAAATAATTCCACAACCTTCATTGTTTATTTAGATTTCATATAAACGTATACATGTCACTCAAACATCGTCACTAGGTAGTTTGTGCGTGTTTATTCCTACTAAATATGATGAGTTGCCTAGGTACAGGGATATCCTTGTACTTTCATAATTTCCACATCCAGAGAGCTTTGTCACGGTGAGAGTGTGTCCAATAGGGCCCATTGTGTGCGGGATAGGAGCACTTTCACGTGGCCAGCGCGGCAGCTCGTCCGGAACTACGAAACCGGGCTAATGACTCAAAGTGACTTGTAAACTTTAACCCTGATGAGTTCAGTAGCGGAACTGCTATGAAAACACCATTGTTGTAGTGAGTGCATTGCGGGGTCAAGGGGCGAACACACTGCGCACTTATTGTAGTACCTACGCACACTCAGCTATTCACGAAGAATACTCAGAAAGACAGAAAGTTTGTCTTCGTTCTTCTTCGTGTTAGGCTTCGGACATGACACGTGCCTACAGATCACCTGACTCATCTGCTTCACGCACCTCTGACCTGGTTCACACGGTGTGTTTTGTTTTTGTGTATCTAATGTTTTCTAAGGTACAGACTTGCTGTCATTTCAAACACAGAGACACCGTTATAAATTGGTGATTCTGACAGTATTATGGGAGTGTCCGCAGCCCTAGCAAGCGACTCGCGGTGTTCACACAAGGCATTGTCAAGTACGAGTGTGTTTACAAACAGTCGCGTTGCGGTCGACTCCTCGCTCACGACTGATCACGTTTCCAATGACGCTGTTCGTGGAAATTGTTCTTGTGGTGTCAATGCTTTGTTTGTATGCACAAAACAATTAATTGTTCCTGTGGGACTTTAGAGAAGCTTACCGCTACGGCATAACTACACAAAATTGTTATATTTTGCTCAGAGACTGACTAAAATAACTTTCAATCTTACGTTGAAGTAATTAGCACAAGTCAGTTTTATTGGAGTGACAATTTATGTAAATGTAGCAGGCTTCTAGAAATACCGCAGAGCTGAATGCTGCACACGATAATTTAATTGTCTTACGTTTCGTAATTCCAGATTACACGCGGATGTTTCGGTGCGGTGCCAATTACTGCTAACTGTGCTACTAGACACCACAGACCGAGGAGCACAGAGATAGATCACTGCCCAGTTTAGTCATTGTATAATAATAATTGTTCACTTGATGAAAAGCAGAGCCTAGTTCAAAGTTAATAAATTTTTAAGTATACTAAACCTGTAAATTGCGAGTTCGTTTGAAACACAACATATGCACTTCGCATCCCTATAACAGAAAAGAGTACTAGCACTACAAAAATAGAATAGAATAGAATAGAATAGAATAGAAACATTTATTTGCCATAAACATGTGTATACATACATACACACGCAGGTGCATGCATGTAGGATGGTAATACAATTAGGTAGGTATGTGCTTAAAAACATGTTTGCCACTTGCCTTGGCATGCAAATATTTGTAAAATTACTTACGAGTCTACAAAAATAGAAGAGAATGTAAATACATGAAATAAAACTTAAAATCAAATATTATGCTATCTATATAAATCCAATAAATTTTTCATCAAGAAACTCTTTAATATTATAGTAAGCTCTCTGAACTAAAAACAATTTGAGCTGACGTTTCAGAGCTTCGGCATTGAGTTCTCTCCAGATCTTAGGTAATTTGTTATACACAATGGGTGCCATACAAAATATACTTCTGCGCATAAGTGCAGTTTTACACGGATGGAGGCACAGTTTGCTATTATCACGTCTATTTCGATGGGTTACATCCTCGAGACGCGGAAATAAATGAGGATTGCATTTAACAAACATAACAACTTCGAGGATGTATAGAGATGGCAATGTAAGGATCTTATACTGTTCGAAGTACGGCTTGCAGCTATCAGTTACCTTCAATTTGAACATCGACCTCAGGCATCTTTTTTGAGCTCTAAAAATGGTCTCCCAATCCGTGGAATTGCCCCAGAATATCAAGCCGTACCTAAGGATAGATTCAACTATTCCATAGTAGGCTATTAATAATGTATCTGCATTAATTGTTTGTGATAGTCTGTATATAGCAAAAGCGCTGTTGCTTAGTTTTTTAGCTAGGTTTTCTAAGTGAGATTTCCAGTTAAGATTTTGGTCTATTATTAAGCCTAAGAATCTAGTCGAGGCAACCGATTCAATTTTATTGTTTTTATATTTAATATCATTATTATTTTCTGTATTTATTCGTTGACCAAAGTAAGTGATTACGGTTTTATTCAAATTAATCTTTAAATTATTATTTTCTAACCATTCTATGCTATTATTTAAAGTATTACATATGTCTTGATTAAAGTCTTCTTTTTTATTGCATGGGATAGTTATAGTACTATCATCAGCGAAAAGCGTCATTGTATGTTCTATACACTTGGGGAAGTCATTTATGTAGATTGTAAATAAGAGAGGGCCTAGAACACTTCCCTGTGGAACGCCATGTACAACCTGTCGCTCTTCTGATACATATATTTCCTCCCATTTGGTTTTACTATTAATTGTACTTATTGCTGTAAATTGTCTTCTATTTTGTAAATAAGATTTTATGAGATTGTGTATATTTCCTCTTACTCCATACCATTCTAGTTTACTAAGTAGTGTATCATGTTGGACATAGTCGAAAGCTTGCGTCATGTCGCAAAAAATTGCACATACTGGATTTCTATTATCTATGTTTATCATTATTTTATATAAAAAATCATATATAGCCATGTTTATAGTTTTCTTAGCTCTAAAACCTTTTTGTTCATCACAGAGTATCTTATTTTTTTCTAAATATGTATTCAATTCTTTGTAAATATATTTTTCAATAATTTTAGAAAAGATTGGTATAAGTGAAATAGGTCTATAGAACTCCATCAATTCTCTATTTTGTTTTTTAAATAAAGGTTTTACTACAGACTTCTTTAAAGCGTCAGGAAATACACCTTCAGTAATGCACAAATTAATAATATGACTCAATGGTCCACATATATCACTCGATACTTCTTTAATAATTTTTGTACTGAAACCATCATATCCTACGCTGTTAGTGTTCTTTAAAGAATTAATGTTTTTTTGCACGTCTTGTGGCATACTTGGAAGCATAAACATTGAGTCTTTTTTGCTAACAATGCGTTTATTGACTCTATCGGATTGGGACGAGGATGGTTGGATTTTATCAACAAAATAATTATTAAATAAGGTGGCTATTTCAATAGGACTGGTGATAGATTTATTTCCATTAAGAATTTTATTTATATTTTTAGGTAGATTATATTTTTTATTGTTTATTAGTTGCCATGTAGTTTTAGATTTATTTTTTGATGTTTTAATTTTATATGTGTTTTGTGCAAATTTTGTTTTACTGATGATTATTTTAAATAATTTAGAGTATTTTTTAAAGTATATTTTATTTTGCATGGTTGGATTTGATCTGTATTTCCATAGAAGTGTTCGTTTTTTCCTACTACATAGTTTTACTCCGCGTGATATCCAGTTTTGCTTTTTCTTTACATTTATATATACTGTAATTTTAGGAAAGCATTGTTCATAGAGAAAGTTATATATTTCAAAAAATGCATTGTACGCTTCATTAGGATTACTGGATTCGTACACATCTTTAAAGGATAGACTCTTAATATATGATTTAAATTTATTTATGTTATCTGCATTATAGTCCCTTTTGATGGTACGCCATCGATCAATGGAGCAAACCGACTCCACCGGACATTTTAAAATCTGCGCCGTATGGTCGGACAGTGCAAGCTCCAATACAGTTGCCTTACAAGCTCTTACATTATGCGCGAAATTATCTATACACGTCTGACTCTTGAGGCGGGTCGCCTCTTTTAGAGCTAAGTGTAAGTTATAATTTAATAGTAAACATTCAAAATCTGTAGTTTGTTTGTTTTTTAGAAGTACATTTATATTAAAATCTCCCGCAATAATAACATTTTTATAGCCATTTTTTAAAATACTACACATTAAAATATCTAATTTATCCATACAAAGGTTAAAATTATTTAATTTAGGTACTCTATAGACACACACTATGATAGTTTTTTGCTTTATTAGTTCCACGGCACAGCATTCCAACACACCAGTAGTAGACATCTGTGTGAATTTTGTTATTTCCCGGCATTGGTGTCCCTTGTCTACGAGAATGCATGCACCTCCTCTCTTACTTTCTTTGCGACTATAACACGCTGCAAGGTAGTAGTTAGGTACATTTATGTGACTTTCATAGCCTTCCATAACGAAATGCTCAGTTAAGCATAGTACATCTATTTTTATATTTCGCTCTATAAGTTCTTGTAGGCATACTGTCAAGTTATCAGACTTTGATAATAGTCCAGCAATATTTTGATGCATGACATTAATGTGCTTATTCACGAAAAAACGTAGTAGGTGCGTCTTCACCGTCTTGGCTTATTTCGCTGGTGAAGTTTTGTTCACACGAAGATGCCGACAACTCCTTCTTAATTCCTTGTATGTAATCCAAAATGTCTTTACAGATGATTGACATTGCATAGTTATTAATGGTTCCTTTGTTTTTGTGGAACATTTCATAGGAAGCTTTAAGATTTTTGTTGGAATCTAGAAAGTACGCATATTCGTTAGCCAATATATCTAGGTATAACTTGTTGTTAAAGTTTTCGATTCGCCAGTTATACATACTGCCGACTCGATATTTGTATGTTGGCGCACATATAATAACATTAGTGTGTTTTACTTTTTGTAAGGTCTCTTTTAATTTAGATATCAGGCTGTGATAGTCACGGGTTGTTCTGAAATCTTCTTCGCCTATCATAATGATACAAAAGTCGCTCATGGTAAATCCACATAGTTTTGATTCTATGTTCTGTATCATTTGCACAGTGTTACAATTTGGTAATAAGTAGTGGCATACTTCATAGTTATTAGGAAATGTATTTTCGGCTATAGACAATATTTTATTTCTTTGATTATTGCTCAATATATGAATTTTATCAGTTTGTTTATTCTTTGGTACTAATCGGTTGGTTTCATTATGTATAGTTCTTGTGTTTATATTATGCTTAGAAGTTAGGAAATCAAAATCATAGTTTTGTTTATATTGCAATACCTCTTGTAAGGTAGAGATTTGCTTATTTAGTGTACTAATTTCATTCTTAGCCTGTTTTAGTTGATGCTCCAGTTCCGCCAGATTATGCTGTAGGGTTGAAATAGTTGAGTTGGAGATAGATGTATTTAAATCAGGTGTTTCAATACATTCGCTGTTTACCTTGGTTTTGAGGTCAGCGTTTTCTATGCGTAACATGTTTATTTCTTCATTTGCTGCAATTAGTTTTAGGTTCAGTTCTTGAATTTGTAGTTGGACTTCTTCTTGTACTTCATTGTTGTCGTCATCCGATAATTCCGGCATGCTATTGTTGTTAGCGCCATCTATCGTCAAACTGCTTGAACTATGTTCATCATCGGTTGTCTTAGTTTTATTTAATGATTTATTTTTACGGAATGTAATATTTTCGAAGAAATTCATTGTTGGAGTTATTTCGTAGAAATTTTTGTTTGCTGTATTAAGTGGGGCTCGAACTCGCGCACTTTTGTCAATTATATGAAAAAAAGTGCACTATAAAACCTCTATGCTAAGAAGTCATATGATAGCAGGTTGAAATTGGGGAATAGTATTTGCTGGATATTTTTCTGAATGTCGGTAGACGGTTATTTTTTAAACTTTTTGAATTTTTGTTTTGAATTTGTTGGATTGACAAAATAGTTATATTATTCTGTTTGAATGTAAAATATTGAATTGAAGACACTTTCACATTATCAAAGTACGCTTAAATGAGCTTTTTTCTTAGTTTTGTCACCACAATAACACCACAATATTATCTTTTTGTTTGTTATGGTCACTTTATCACTTGTTTGTTAAAATAGTTCTAAACTTTTTGTGTATATGATAGGAATACTAGATAACGTTTTCACTTGTGTATCGTTAGTTTTTGTCACAAAATCACCAACTTTTATAACTTATTAACTACTTTAAATATTTTTAAGAAATTATTTCTACAGAGCATATCCTAGCACATCGCACGCATGCGCGCGCAAAAAGTCGTACTCCACTTGAGAACCCGCTTGTTTTGCGCTAACAAACAAAGGATATTGACTATTTCTATAAATCTTTAGTAATTGCATCTCAGCCACATCTGACCATTGCGATGACTATATTGATCCGTGTGATGAGTGCGTACATTAGTGGCGCTTCCCACGAGAGCCTGGCCGTGGGCAGCCGCAGGTTAAGTGCCGCTTCCTGGCTAATTAGCCACGACCAGGATACAGTTAATGGGCTGCGATGCTTAAACTTATCTTGTTGATGAAATGAGCGCAATATCCATCTTTCCGGTCGTAAGTTGCACTGTAAGCACTTTGTTTAGAAATGTTTATGTGTACTCTGTGCGTTTTGTTCAATTGTCTCTTCACGTAAACCACTAAACATGTACTTAGTCGACGCTTCCAGCTAACTTACGCTCCACGCTTATCTGACGGAGACTTAGCAAGCACTGCTCAGTGCTCACTGACTAATCTCGACTAGTAAAACTTATTTCAAAGCTTTACAAACGACAATTGAAGCTCGCCCTAAAAAGATAATGAAACGAATGAACTTTCCGCATCTCGGATGGAGCCGGGACAACCAACTTGAGACTTTTTCCACGAATCTACAAAAACGCTCTCCGCCCCGGACGGTTTCCTTCTGATATTAAACTTATTTTCTTATCTTTTATACTTATTGCTTTTCCTCAGAACTGGCCGAGTGAAAAATTTTATTTATCTAACATGTGAATTCACACTTGATTCCAAAGGCCTTTTCTCAAAATGTCAGATTAAATAAGTTGCTACTAAGTAGTAAGTTAAGGTGCGCAAACTGATAACACTAAATTTATCTGGTTATTAATATTTATCTGGTCTAGGGTCGCACGGGAGGAAGGGTTGCAAACACATCATAAATGAATGCGATTCATACTGGACACTCGTACCCTTGTCTGATGTTACTGCATCACTGCGTTCTTTAATCTCAATAAGGCGTCAACTAACAAGGTTTTATCGCCAGTTAAGAACGGCGCATAATTTCCTGTTTTCCGATAAGGAAGAAGAGTGATAACAAGCTCAAGGAATCGATTGTGCGACAAAATGTGAACGATTCATTCACTCCCAGTGGCTATAGGTAGTGTTCTATTTCAGTCGTGATGCACGAGTGAGAGCTCACCTTTAGCCCACTACCGCAGTTTGTGATGATGGACACGAGCTATTTACTGTCAGCGTCCAGTCTGTTATCCGTACGACTGTAATAAACTTTACTCGATGCATTCCGGTACGGTATTGTATACACTCGCTGCGTATTACGGCCAATGTGTCCGAGTATTGCTGTACTGCACACTACAATAAACGAGTTGTTATACGGTTGTCACACACTGCCATGTATTGTTTATCTACTTAATACATTCATTAGTGTCACACGTCTGCATCACTGCGCGAGATGTTGTGGAGGTCTGACAAAGCGTTCGTTGGTATATGGTAAGATATGGGACAATACCTTCATCAGAACTAGTAACAAGTACGTGATGAATGTCTGTCTGATAAGAGTGGATCCCGTTGCGATAAGCAATGAACGAGATCATGTAAATGTGTTCTATTTGCGTTTCGTAACAAATTGCCAGACGAACAGCCAGTTGTTTTGTTTTCCATTTTATTTAAACAATAAAAGAAACACGTCCATTGAAGTAGTTGTCTCCGATGCCAGATGAACGATATCATGGTGCACCGGTTCTGTGAGATCAATGGCGAAGATCTTGCGTCATGGCCAACTGTTCCACGAACCAACAGCTCGACGGCATGCGGCAGGTCAACAAGCTTACATGATGTTGTAAACTATCATCCGATACACTACAAGCGGTATCTCTTTCGCTAGATGAAAAACATTTCGCATATAGTTCACAAGTAGTTTGATGGACATTATATCAGCTATGGGATGCTTAAAGTGATCAGCTGACATCTACCAAAGAGAGAACGATTTACTCCAATATCCGTAAAACGTAAGGGGACAGTGTTTACTTGTACTTTTCGTATTTCCATTTTTCGTATTCCTATATGTACAAGGTCTGCATTCCCGAACGTACCCCTTTCCACCATCAAGCCCCGGCCATTAGGGATGGGACGCGACGTAAGGCATTTTCTATCAATAATGGGGTCTCAAGCTCAATCAATCACTTGATTGATCTGTTAGGACTGAATAATCCAAGACATAAAAGATAATTCTATAAATATATGAGTGTTGGATGTTAGTCAGGGGCTGCGAGTTGCCGCGTGATATTATGTGTTTATGTATTCGTCATTGCGCTCATGTGAGTAGTAACAGCGCTAGTGGACTAGTTACGGCAGGGGGCGCGTGTATCGTTAAACTGCTCGTTCAGCCCACCAGCGAGTTGTAGTCCGCTATGTCTATCGGACACTTTCACAAACTCCTACACATCACAATGACATATTGTAATATTGACGGAGGCAAGAGGCTCTGGGGAGAGTCGTCTAAAATAATAAGGCGCTCGAAAAGGTCAAGTGTAAAAGTCACCGCGAGCCTCTTTGAACAAACTTTATTGTTGTATACATATGTACGTTTATTTTTGTGTAGCGAAATATATGAACAAACAAAAAAATCTGCTTCACAAGTATTCTTCAAACGTTTTGGCGTGAAAGCACAATTTCACTGATCCCCTGCGACTCTGTATAGGTTCATGTATGAGGCAGTAAAGTGGCGTTCAAGATGGAAACGCGTCTGGGAATAAAAACACCTGATAGGTGAGCTGGTCGGCGCGCACCGAGCTCCAGTTCACTTCCTTTTATACGTTAATGGCTCGGCACCGTCTCTCCGCGTGAACACCACAGATAAATAGCTAGATAGATACACGTATTAATGCGTAGCTCGGTATCTGCGCTTTGTTACGTAATTGCTTATAGGTCTTCGAATAGGTGCGACTGCCACAACTGAAGCGTTCGCACTTCTCCTTACTCAACGAAATATGTATGTTTGTGTATATTTATATACCTTCGGATTTGAACTTCTGGAGGACGAAGGTAATATGAAATGTGTGTAATCGTATTGACACTGAAGGATATACGAGAGCGGCGCGGAGAACGAATATAAATATACCGACATATTTTTAAGAAATATACGTTTCATTCCTCCTTTTTGGCGCTTCCATAATCTTGTTATGTTAACATTAACCGATCAAGTTTCCTCATTTCTATTCCGTGACATGATTCGATTGAATATCTCTATAATAACAATGTTCTAATCCTTACAATAGCGTAGTCAATACATTGCCGATGTTACTTCACCTCCGTTGTGTGTATTGATGGCAGCGCTTTAGAAAGTAACCATTTAAAACATCAAATTGCCTTACGTAAGAACTTTCACACGTCAATCAGTGATACAATTTGTAGCTAACTGTAGTTTATATTCACAGCTGTGTGATATAAACAGTTGTTCATTTGGATGTAAGTAAGTGTTTCAGGTACAAGTATGGGCTCGTTATCTCGGTCTTACTTCGGTCGGTTTTACTTCATCATTACTGACAAAAGCAAACTACGTGTGGAACAAACTGTACTCCTAGCAAATATAGAGATTTTCTACTGTCGAATTTAGCGCCATCATTCCTCACAGAGCGTTCTCTAAATAGATTTCAATTTGTTGAAATGCAAGCACTAGTCGGCCGCTCCAACTGCCCGGACAGAGAAAGGATTCAGTTAAAAGTGAGATGTGAGCTGACTTGCGATGGACTGAAATATAATGGATATGAATATATATTGTGGATACTGATTAGTACTTATTCGATTTACACATTTAAAACTTCACTAGTAGAATTATGTTTCCTCGATGTCTCACATGTTATATACGAGTAGAACATAAATACCTCTAGATAACTATTTATTGTTCTGATAGTGACGATGATGTTGTTTGACGCCAGACAGGCGCAGTCAGGGAGATAGCACCTTGCCTTAGAATAGAAGCGTGTATCCGCGGGTAGGGTAAAGCTCTTCAATCCCTCTCAGATCCACACTGAACCCGCATAGGTACCTACGTTATACGGCAGTAAAGCCCCCGAGATATATAACCTCATAGTGAGTGGAAAAATCCAATAATTTTAATCCACAGATTCATAGCGATATGTTCACTCAGCGCATCTCCACGTCTTTATCTTTAATTTCCATATGTTTGAGCATTTCCAAAGGGCGGGGCAATCGATAATGTTCGCGAACGAAAGGAGAATAAAAAGCCACCTTATACATTATTAGCTTTGATGTTTCTAATGTCTGATTGATGAATCATAATCAAACAATGTGAAAGTGGATCCTAAGTACGCAGTCGCTGGATGTACTCGTCAGTAATGAATAAATTAGTTAAGTATCTTTAAATTGAGGACAGTAACATACGATATCCACTCGATCAGTCAAGTGAGCCAGACTAGACGCACTCCATAGCTGCTCACATAGCACTGGCCCAACTGCCTGCTGCGCCTCCTGAATACTGAAGCGGCCGTGTCTCGCATGCTATTTCTAAATAGGTCTATGTAGCAGTTCCCATGAGGTCACCCGACACAACGACCTACAGAACAAACGTTCACTATCAGTTTTACGAGCACAATAAACAAAAGTGAATCTACAATACATAAGCATCTGAGTCAGCTCGAGCAGCAATTACCTCTGTATAAGGTACCTAGCTATATTGGTTTAGAATGGAAACGAACGATCGAGTGTGGCCGCCGTGGGCGCTGCGGGCGCCATTGTGCGGAGCTTGCCGAGCGTGGCGGCCCTAATGCCCGCGCCGGTATGATGGACCCGCGGCGAGCTGCGGCCCGCACTCCTAATTGTTTTCATCGACCACTTCCTTGCCTACTACTCGTACCTATTGCTCCGGAGGTTATTAATAAATTACGGTTTTAATTGTGAAATATAATGAGTATGGTTCTGTGAAGGTCTGACATCTTTGGGTTTTTAATACTGTTTTGGGACTAGCCGAATCATCATTTAAAAATGTGATTCATAGTTTTGGATTTTATATAAGAATTCAATTAATACTTAAAGTCAAATATTAACAAAATTATTGAGTACAGAAAATATATCCCGATAACCGAAGGTTTGTCTTCTCACAGCGAGGATAACGATTCCACAGTAGGTAGCTACACGAGACACCAGTATTGCCAGTACGCTCCCTGGTCCCCCTGAGCTAATTATTGCGCGCTGACATATTGTCGCTTGCAGCCAAATGTAATTTGCTGAGCACCGAGTGTTGTGAGTGACATTCGTTTAGGCGCTTATTGTTCAGATTAGATTCGCCTGGGGGCGGCTGCGAGGGCACGTACCTGCGCACGGAGGTTCCGACCCCGGAAATCCCTCCCACGAATCAATTTGATTCTTTAACCCGTCGTCTTTGGATTCTTGAGCAAGTTAACGTGTTGGTACTGTAGATTTTAAAATAATAAATACAAAACAATATTATTCAACTTGCATACCTATTCACAATTATAATTTCAGTTACCTATTACTGTCTTACTTCTTTCTTGCAAACCAAAAAACTGAACCACAAACCTAAGTTAAAACGAAATTCAGGTTTGCGGAAATTCAGCGCACTCAGCCATGCTGAACGATGTCTGATGGCTACGCGTGGCAGTAGGTCGCCGGCACCATTAGCGCCCATTGAGCGCCGCGTGGACGTAACGCGAGATACACATTATTGTCATTCCATAGCTCATATCCGCTCGTGAGCCAGTTCCACCGGTCGTCACGGTGACGCTGACGTGCAAATTGCTTTGGCATGGTCACGTACAGGGCCAAGTTCCCAGCTTGCGGTTAAGGCATGGACTATACCGAAAGAAGAAAGTTTCCATTCAATTACCTTTCTGAAAGGCGGTTTGCGCCGCAGATTTGTTAATCATCCGAAAAAGGTAAAGTGCCGAATTACTGGGAACACCAGCGTTAAGCGTTAAGCGTTAAGACGTCTGCTGTCTGATATGCTGATCGCCAACTTTCTCAATCACGAGATAAGCGCTGAAAGTGATCACTTTCGTCAAAGATAACGGAACAGTACTTTTACTTCCATTAGGTGCTCATTAGAGGTGCTTCACGCCATTTTGAGACAAACTATAGCATTCAATGTCACGGTCCATTACATAATGGCTTTCAAAAGTTCAAATAATTTAATTGGCTCTAATGCTATTAATGTACTAATGAACGGGGAGTTGTGCCTGATTGGCTTTGATATCTTGCTTACAGGAGTCTGGTGGGTGTCGCTCGGGTAATCTAATTAATTATACTGATTCACCTTCACTTTACAATTTGGGGAGAAATTTATTATGCAACCTTTGGAATAACTTACACAGATATCCTATGAAGATTTATATTTAATTAAGGTACAATGAAAATACAATTCAACAAAATAAAAACGCAAATGAGTATGTTGTTAGATCCAGACAATGCGTCGGAAGTTATCGCAATACGTTCCACACGTATGTACCCACTATTAAGTGTCACACATATTAATTGTTATACGTACACTTTCTCTTAATTATTAGTTACTGAGTATGTCGAGTCAAGAAACACGAATACACGTTTGTTTAAGATAATAAATAAAATTAGAGCTATTATCGTTATTGTTCACCACAAGCCCGTTTTTAGGTGTTTTCTAAGAAGAGTTAGGTATGTTTAGCGGTTCTATAAACAATACACGATAACGTAACCTTCTTAATCATCAAGTCCATTAATGTTTACTACGAGTGCTTGTGACAATCAATCAACGGTTAAATATGATCCATCAATAGTCCTGTGTTGGTCCCGGTTTGGTTGACCGCACGTTGTAGCTAGGCTTCGGAGTCGGCGCGGCGCGGGGCGGGGCGGGCTACGTAACCACTCATTTAATTAATTTCAAACATTAATGTTATTGTTTCACTTGCCAATCAATTTGTGTACACCGAAATCAAATGTAATTGGGCTTCACGTACCTAACTACTCCCGTTATATCTAAGTAAGGAAATTCAGCCTGAGCGTTATTAAAAGTGTTGAAATTGAGTTTTAATCGAAGTAAACTTTACGGTCCGGTGCACGTAGTAATTATTATGTTGTTATAGCGGTTATCGGTATCAGTCACGAATGCAGATACATTGAAAATACACCTGATTTTGTATTGTAAGAGTTTGGTAACGTTTTAATAACAATAGAATTTTCCCCCACAGTCCGATTGTGTTGCGGTAACAACTAACTATTATATATAACAATTATGTTTAACTTATTACAGGACGACAAGCTGCAGCTGGTCTGAATTTCTAATAGCAAAGTTTTGAAACTTAGGGAAATTGAAAATGTGTATAGTAGCGCTCTCTCTTTATTTATATAAAAAGCTTTAGCGTGCCCCTATGCCACTGTTGGAATAATGAAGGTAGATGGCGCTACCAGTTCATTTATTTGTTTGTGAAAAGACGCCATCTATAGGTATTGCTAAGCATCTCCTTTGTTTGTGTTAGCTGTTTGCTTCTAGATGGCAGCACATTAGTTTCGGCCAGCAGAACTTTTCAGTCATACGCTGAATAAAGCCATCACTATTTCATATCTGGAAGTTCAGGCACAACACAGGACTTGGCGAAGCTCATTAAAAATGTTCGTAAGTTCCAAACGTAACTTCGTGTGTTATCTGATTCGATTACTGTCACTATCGCTTGTAGCACCCAACACTAAACCTTGTAACATCATAATGCACGTCTTATTACCATCATGTTAGAATAATGTTACTTTTTATTTGTATAAGACCTTGTAAAGTTGGTATCGCCAAATACGTCTGCTTTACAAGGTTATGGTTATCTAACGAGCAAACTCTTTAAGATTTAATTTGGTAGCTACACGTAGTAGCAACACTGACGTTTACAACGCTTGCATTATGGTTATCTTGATGGCGGGTCTTGCCTACGTAGTGAATACCCGACTCTTAGCTTATATATATAGGCTTATATTACAGGATCATATTTCAGAAGATTATCATAAACCCCACGCTGCAACACTGCAGGCGCGACGTAGCAACAAGGTGCAAGCGCCTTTCAGCCTTGACCGAGTACAGTGCGCTTGCATAATGCACCACAAACAGGAAACTGTCTCACGCCACGTAATATGCCTAGCGTCGTGTGGACTCTGAGAATAGAACGCAATTAATTTATTTTTAGGTTTTGTACCTACCTATTTAATTATTATTTATAATACAGAATAGTATAATAGATTCGTGGGAAATCATCAAATGACCCCTCTCGCTGAGGGTGCAGCTGGAGGGAGTGTCAGACTTTTACTGACGAAGACTCACTACGTTCATCTGGAGGTCCCTGTGTGCCGCGGTAACACTTGCGAACAACCCGCAGCCCCGGCAGATGTAGCGATGCTGCGTCCCACTTTCTAAGTTTCAACAGAACTATCTTCGGAAGTGTTGCGCGTGCTTCTGTGACCCTGAATATTGTTTATCTGCTATAAATTATAAAAATACAAACAAAAAGAATACCGAGACATTTACAAAGGACTGGGGCATCTTAACCTTGTCTCGTGTCTGTGGGAACTAGTCTAGGGCGAATGCAGCGTTGCCATGGAGACGCGCGCCAACAGCGCGGTCGTTGACCCGCGTCACTCGGTCCGCGCCGCCCGCCCAGCGCGCGCCGCCCGCCCGCCGCGCCTTATTTACAAACAATTGTTTTGTCAAACGAATCCTTATCGATAACAAGCGGCAGTTATGGTGAAGTGTTAGGAAAGGTTTACGAGGCGCAGTAATTGCGGTGGTGCAGGGCGCGACCCGCGGCCGGTGGTGTTCACTGGCGCTGCCGTGTTGTCATGTGGCAAGTACTCGCTGCGTAAGTCACTGATTCTGTTTGTTATTTTACTTTTGTGGTGCGCATGTAGGTGACAATTAAAACGATTACTTTTAATTATTTAACTAAATAAGGATTATATTTTAATCCTTCCAAAAGATAAATATACTTTATATTGTTCACAGTTGGCTTAAAATAGTTTCATACATTTCCCATGACTCGTCAACCCGCACGCGATGTGGACACGGACACATATATAATATTATGAAGATGAACGGTGTTCGCTCAAAAGGTCACAATAGTAATTAGCATTTACATTTAGGTTATTAGTTATAAAATAGTTTGCGAACGACAAAGACGGAACGAATGTACGACGCAACGTAAGTGAATATGGGAATTTTAATGTAAATGAGTAAATATGTGATAGAAGTATAAGTCGCATGAGCCAGACATCAGGCAGGCATCAGATATTCGTGATGGATGCTTGGGTTCCGCTGCGCCCTGCCCGCGCCACGTGCACACCTGCAGCACTGTAGCTGTGCCCGCCTATTTGATACTTTACGAACAAGGAAATACAAAAAGTATTCGTTTTAAAATTTACACAAAAGAGGAAAAATTGAACAGGCAGGATATGACGATATGACGATAGATACACATTGAAATAACATAATAACAGTTATAAGAATTCTTAAGAAATGGTTACAAATAAAAAAACAATCAACAGATAATAAGTGTATGTAACATAACACGACACTGAAACTGTCTGTCCTTTATACAGTATATGTATATAGTTATATATACTTTATATATAGTTAAACCTAACTTTTTTGGTTTGCCCTAGTTAAATGGGACAAGTTTAAATGAAGCTCATGTTAATTTAATACTTATTTATATCAGGTTTACTCTAGAACTATTAGTTCGTTAGCCGCACGCGAACACTCAGTAGCGGCTTTTCATTAAATATAAACTTTTAATCTCAATTAGTCTAACGTGCGTGCGTAAAGTCTATAAAAGAACAGTTTTCCAAACTCCACGTGACATTAACAACTATGTATGTATTGAGGTTACCCGGACGAGGAGCAAATGTAGGGAAATGTCACTTAATTCGGCCGGCGCTACGTGGCGGGTGGTACCGTAGCGCCGGGCGTCGCTTACGTGTGGCGACGGAAACAGCAACGGTTATAAAATGTAATAAACTATTCAAATATAATCGACAAGCATTCATTAATTTCTGACTATTTGAAAAGTTAACTAAATCTACCAAAACAGGGCTACTAATGCATAATGCACGACACGACGCGACGGTCCCCGAGTCCCGGCGAGGGCTGATCCTCCTCCCTCCCCCTACCACCTCAGTGTGAAGGCTTGTCTGCTGTAGCTGATGCCACAATTTATCATGTTAGCATTGTTAGGCCTGCCCGCCCGAGGGGAAACTACAAGATTTATCACTTGAAGCGCAGTTTCCTCTTTGATCAAATAAGTTACACGCGGATATAACTTTAGTGCTGAGGCGGAGATGCAATAATGAATTACCTTACCATGCTGTGTTTCGCCATTCATAAAACGCATTACGACAAATTCAGATTGCACCAAAAATACAGCTGGAATTAAGAACGTTGCAAGCAATCAAACTAAAGATTGTACAGTTACCTATTGAAGATTGTTTGTGTGCAAATTAAGTGCAGCCGATAAGCGGCGGGCGTTATGCAGCTCCGCCATCTCGGTGAGATAACCTCACGCCACTGAGTGCCAGCCACACGTGCAGGCGCCAACACCCTCTGACGGCCAGACACAGGGCATACTAGTAAGATGGATGTTGGACAACACGCACCCTGCAATATCAATGTATCATTGTTGGACATTTTGTGAGATGGAATAGATACGGGAATATAACATGGGAAATTATTCTTGATAAGTATTGAAAAGCCCGAACATGAATCTGGCGCGGCTCAAGAACTGGCGACGCGTCGCGCGTGTCGCATGTTGTTGAGGTGCGACGTCGCATCGCAGTTTTGTGCATGTCCAAGCACAAACTATATCGACGCTTGAAAGGCAACAATTACTAAGCGACATTGAACAAACTTTACAGGAGAGCGATTTGAAGTTAAAAAAATTTGAAAAAAATTTATTAAAAATTACATTATAGACGGATTTAGAAGCTGTTAACATACATATATACCTATTTTTTATAGCTATTTTTGATATTAAAATAAGCCCTGTAGCTCTCGAATAAAAAGCAGTTTACGTCGCTTAGATAAAAAAATCACTCATTTGATAAACAGGTAAAACTATCCAAGCTATCATTGAATGTTATGTACAAACAAGTAACATTATTTAAATTGCATTTGGTAAGTTTGGAGCAACATGTAAAATTATTTAAGCTATCGATAAAGATTTTTGAAATAACAGGCAAAAGTAAATAAATACAAACACTAAAAAATTTATACACAAGAATATTTATCTAAATTATCTAAAAGTTTATAAAATAAAACACGGTAAGTTATCTAAATGTAATTAATACTAAATCTCTTTCATACAAAATGTATCTTAAATAATAAAATGAATGTAAATCTTAGTTCGTAAGCGACAATATTTAAATATAAAGTACTTTTTTTTAACGTCTGGGAACATAACGTCACCTCTACGGCAAACTTGCGAATCTGCATTTTCGTCATTTTACAGGGGAGCGTTTTGAAAGTAAACATCAACGATAACTTTTTTCTAGTAACAGTTGAAATGGGTATTATGGTACATTTGGTTTGCAAAATAGTAATTCTTTTAGATATTTTTGACGGTTTATCAATATTTTACAGGGATCTGAAATAAATGCACATACGTAACTTTGCATCACCATACATACAATTTAAAAGATATTTATTCGTACCATGGCAAACTTACTTAAGTGGCACTTTCGTTACTTACATTATAAAAATATTCGCTGAACTTACGAAACTACCACTTACGTAAGTTTGCCATGGTATGAATAAATCTATTAAATTGTAGGCATGGTGATGTAAAGTTACGAATGTGTCTTTATTTCTCATCCTAGTAAAAAAAAACACTATTTTGAAAAACAAAATGTGTGTCAGAGGTTTAAAACTATCTAATTATTACAGGTCAGAGCCCAGCTACAACATAACTAACATGGGAATGACGTCTTACCAAAAGTTTTTGGTCTGATGAGCATTTTCTGTAGGCTTATAAAAATGGAAGATAAAAAACATCTAATGTAGAAATCAAAGATATTACTAATTCACTGTATAATTATAAAATAATAAAAACTGAGAATATCTTCACAAGATGAAGGCGGTAGCACTGTAGAACTGTCGATGACATTTCATCGAAAATTTGACTCTGCTGGTACAAACTCTAATTTATTTTTAGCCTATCCGATAACGCAGGGAAGCGGTCACTTATTCTTGATGTTGCCAACTTTGCAAATAGCTGTCAAATATTTACATGTTTTAATTCATCTCCCGAGCCTTTTCCCAACTATGTTGGGGTCGGCTACCAGTCTTACTGGATTTAGCTGAGTACCAGTGTTTTACAAGGAGCGACTGCCTATCTGACTTCCTCAACCCAGTTACCTGGGCAACCCAATACTCCTTTGTTAAACTGGCATCAGACTTACTGGCTTCTGACTACCCGTAACGACTGCCAATTATACAAAAGACCCTAAAAAAGCCTGTCCTTTATTATCGCTGGGAAAAAGAAATGGTGGAACAAAATTCCCAGCAAAAACGTTCACAACATGAAATTTAGGGTTTTCAATTGCAATTCATATTACATTTTCAGTGCCATATTTCTTATTTTAATCCAGTAAAGTTGCCAAATTAATTAAAACGTAAATATTTGACAGCTATTTGAGATGTTGCCTTAAGAATCGGAAACATTTTTCGATATAGAATCACGCTCGACTTCTCAGCGTATTCGCACATCTTCTGACAGGTAAACAGGTCAAACCAGTGAAGGGTGACAACTGCTAATCGAGATTATCATACATCATCCCGAATACGCACACAACATAATAATATATATATTCAGTTAGAAATTGAAAGAGACGTATAAATATCGAAGTTCTGGAACACCTGTTGTGGTATTCCAAGCGCCAAGTGACACTTATATGAATGACGTTTTGTCAAAAGTTGCTCAATCCAATGAGCACTATCTGTTGACTTATAAAAATCGAAGGTCCTAAACACCTTAGGAGGGGTTCATTAGGGCCAAGGTCTGCCTGGGCTGCAGGTCGTTCACCAGAGTTACCTTGGCCCTGACACACAGGGACCTCCCGAAGGAACATAGTGGGTTTTAGTCAGTAAGATTCTGACACTCCCACCAGCTGCACTCTGAGCGGGAGGCCATTTGATGATTTCCCACGAAAAAAAAGGTCTGAAACACCTGTTTTGGAATTCTATGAGCCCAGCTATACCATAACACATAAAGGAATGTCGTGTTAGCAAAACTTGTTTAGTCTGGCGGGCAATTCCTATTGACTTACAAAATGAAAGATCTGGAACGTCTCGAATCGTCTCGCGTAACCTGTTGGTTTCCCCACGCTAAACTCTTAGAATACGATACCAGACGTTTTAGATCCTCGGACAATGACAACCGTTGTCACTGACATAAGCAACAGGATCTGCGTATGAAGTCGAAGGCAAAAACTAGTAACGAATAAGTCATTATTTCACGAATAATAACATTTTCGCATAAGTGGTTAAAGTCAATTCCTCAACAAATAGTCCTGGATACAATTGTAAATTCACGAATGTGCCACATTCGTATGTCCCTCGGATGAGTTGACCCTGTACAATGATGTTTGCTACCAACGTCAATTCACGAATGTGCCAGATTCGTATGTTTGGCTTTGGTGATTGACTCATTTTAATCATGTTTGCTACCAATGTAAATTCACGAATGTGTCAGTTACGTATGTTTCCCTTGGATAAACTGACTCCTTTTAATCATATTTGTTACCAATGTAAAGTTACGATAGTACCAGATACGTAACTTGACTGTGGCGCATTTTACTAAAAGCATATACATTCTGCTACGCCGAAACATCTTAAATGACTTAGGTTAGTTTACTATGGGTGTAATAACATAAAATGCAGATGCGAACAAAATCTGAAAACCTGAAATCCGTAACCGTTACAGATAGAAATACCAAAATTTGCCACAATGTGTAGTACCCCATTAGGTACACTTTTGCATCAAAATCTCGATTTCGCAAAAAATGCAGATACGTAAGTTTGCCAGAGAGGTGACGATAAATGAACGTAAAATTTGTTAAATATAGGTATTTTTTATTGAAAATCAATCTATTATCACTTGTTTATTATTTGACGGTTGTTACCACTTAAACAAACACAGTAAACAAAATAACTTCTTAGGGACTATCTACTCTCCTAAACCGGGAGGCGGCGTTCATCCAGGACTGGCTGTCGCTACAGTCGACCTCCGGGATATGGACGCCCCGGCGGTCCGGTTTAGGGACTCCCTGACCAAGTTGTGCAACTCTAGCATGCCTCGGGGTCACCGTCCGCCGCCTCGACGCGCCGTTTACCGGTGGTCCGAGGAGTTGGTGGAATTGCGGGCCGCCTGTGTGGTGGCCAGACGGGCCTACACAAGAAGCCGGCGACGGCGCCTTCGTGACGCTGACAACGAGGACCGCTTCTATGCAGCCTACACGGAGGCCAAGAAGAACCTGACAGCACGAATGGGCGCAGCCCAGGATCGCGCCAGGGCGGAGATATTGGAGGGTCTGGAGACTGACCCCTTTGGGAGACCGTACAAGGCGGCACGTAACAAACTGCGCCCGAACGGTCCCCCAGATGCCGAGACCCTCGAGCCGACGTTGCTGGATGGAGTGGTCCAGTCCCTGTTTCCGCGCAGGGACAACTTCACTCCACCAGTGATGAGTGTGAATGCCCGGCGGAGTGCGGCTCCAACGACCGAGGCGGTCCCACCGGTGACAGAGGAAGAGATGGAGAAGGCAGCTTTCTGCCTCCGGGGCAAAAAAACGGCTCCAGGTCCGGACGGCGTCCCCGCAAAGGTTGTGGCCATCGCCGCCTTCCAGATGGGAGAAAGGTTTCGGGACCTCTTCAGTGCGTGTCTGACGCGTGAGTGGTTTCCGAAGCCATGGAAGGAGGGCCGATTGTGCATTCTTCGGAAGGATGGGCGGCCGGTGGACTCCCCATCGGCATACCGACCCATCGTTTTACTAGATGAGGTCGGTAAAATGTTCGAAAGGATAATCGCCGGCCGTATCAACAGGCACTTATCCACAATTGGCCCGTACCTAGCGGACGCTCAGTTTGGTTTTCGAGCTGAACGTTCGACAGTGGACGCCCTGTCCCAGCTCAAGAGCCAGGTAAGGGATGCAATGGATGTGGGGGATGGATTGTTGGCTGTGTCATTCGACATCGCCAACGCGTTCAACTCCATTACCCACTCTACCATTCTAGAGGCGCTCCGCTTCCATGGAGTGCCTCCATTTTATATTTGCGGGGTCTGCTGACGGACTACCTCAAGGACCGTACAGTCCTACTTGAGGACAAGTTGGGTCGACTCCTGCGGTACGACATCGAGACCGGTGTCCTACAGGGTTCTGTCCTAGGGCCCCTCCTGTGAAACATTGGATTCGATTGGCTCTTACGGGGTAACCTCCCCCGTGGCACGTCCGTCATCTGCTATGCAGACGATACTCTCCTGACTGCCCGGGGGAGAAATTTTGAAGAGGCGGCCAGCTTGGCCTCGGCGAGTGGTTCGCGAGTGGTGGACCGAATCTCCCGCCTAGGGCTGACGGTGGCGCTGCACAAGACCGAAGCCGTGTTCTTCCATGGGCATCGGCAGCACCAACCGGTCGACGCCAATATCCATGTAGAGGGTGTCCGGATTGCGGTGCAGGTCCAGATGAAATATCTGGGTCTAGTGCTCGACAGCAAGTGGCGTTTCAGCGCACACTTCAGTGGGCTGTCGACGCGCTTGCTGAAGGCCGCGGGCGCTCTCTCATGGCTCCTCCCTAACATCGGGAGGCCCGGTGACCAATGCCGTCGGCGTCTATACGCCGGCATACTAGAAACGCTGCTGCCATCCGCAGGCCACAAAGGGTCATTGCACAGCGGTTGGTGAGGGCATACCGCACAGTGAGTTTTACGGCGGCGTGCGCTCTGGCGGGAACACCTCCTTGGGAACTCGAGGCTTGGGTGCTCGCCAGAGTCTACGATTGGACGGCGGGGCAGAGGGCGCTGAACTGGCGCCCGGACCCATTGGAACGGGAGGAAGTGCGCGATGAGGCGAGGGAGGCCATAACTCGGCACTGGCCCGAGGACCTTGCCTCCGCAACATTTGGCCGTTGGACGCTGGACGAACGTCCTCGCTAGGCGACGCAACGTCATTCGTTTCGATATATGCCATGTGGTTGTTGCTCATACGCAACCGACATTTTGGAATTTGCATTGTACCTTAGCGACGTAAGATATATTTTGTGTACAGGAAAAAAATATCTTAACGCCCTTCTTAAATATTCAAATAAAATAGGTAAAATTATCTAACTGACATAGTTAATAACAAAAGTTATCAAGTAAAAATATCTACATTAGAACAAGTAATATGTGTCAAATAAGTAAAAGCATCTAAGCGCCAATAATATTACATATTAATATGAGTAAAATTATATAAATTGCACTTTCAAGAAATAATTGCAACAAGTTAAATACACTATAAGTACAATTCACAAATACTTTTTACGGGTAGAATCTACTAAGCGTTTACGTAAGGAAATTTTCAAACAAGTGAAAATAATTAAGTCCAAACAAGTAAAAAATTAAAAACATGAAAAATAGACTAAGTAGATGTTTTCAATATTTTAATTTTCCTAAGTCTAAAATTTCCTAAAAATCCCTTTTTTTGCGTCGGTTAGTGAGCACAAAATTCGTGATTTGGGATAAATTTCGCAATATCTAAGCGACATAAAACTCGTCGTAGAAGCACACCGATTAGACCAAACGACGCAGAAAAAAATTACGAATCCAATGGTATATATAACTCATTTTTGGAATTTCTGTCGCTTAGATATTTTTGCCTTTCAAGCGTCGATATTATGTTGTAGTTAAATATTTATACAAAAATCTCTAAGCTAAAATATTCTAAGCTTATTAGTAGTGGTTCATCAGAGCCACGTGAATCACACCTATTTTAAGAATTTTAATATTTTATGTTATAATTTTAATATTTTATGCAAATACATTATTCGACCTATATACGTCAACAGCAGTACCGCATGTACCCATAGACATAATCATATTATTATTATGATATAAATAGTGTGTTTATTATAAACATCGTGGTTCCAGTTATTCGAGTTCAATGATGGATATCCCATTTTAGGTGATAATAATATTGTGTATCTGTTGTTATTTTAATATTTTATATCTATGTTCTTTTTTTTTATTTATTGAAAATGAAAATGATTACATAGGTGTATCTTACTTCTAAACTCGCCAATCTTTTATGTTTGAGGGCGCGATACTATACTGTAGGAGCACTCAAGTACCAACAATATGCTGTTCAGAAAACATTTAGGTCATTACAGTCTGAAACTTAGGTAGATTTGTTCTACTACTTTTCAACTTAACGAGAATAGGCAGACGAGCACTAATAGATCTAATTAGTGCTAAATACTGCAGTAGACACAAAAGTATGCAGCAATAAGCAACTTTCTGCCTTATAGCGTGTTATCGGTAACTAGTAAACAAGCTGAGGAGACATGGGCGCAACATGTGCCGCGCCAGTCAGCTGTTCGTTATCGCGTCGGCGAGACGCGCCGATAGCGGGGCTTAGCGCGCTTAAAACTTCACTAAATCATTTCAGTTCTGACGTAAATACTTTCAGCTGAAATTATTCAAAGTAGTGTTAATCCGTGAAGTTAAACAGGTCACGAGGTATGCAAATAGCGTGCGTTGCCTATTTGTTAAGGTAAATTGATTCGCCTTTATATTGTATTTATTTATATTGTTTATAAATAGAATAGTAACTGTTAAATTATATATAAACTAAAATAATACTCGGATATGTTCTCATAGGTTTTCCCCCATAAAACATAGCGTTACGTGTATGTACAACAGTTTGTCCGCAAGGGCTTTAATATTTAGAAACAATTAAGTTGACATATTAATATAGCATTGTAACACTGAGGCAAAGCGATGCTTTATGCTGACAAGAATGTTTTTATCGGTACGTGAAATTTCAACCTACAGACGAGCTCATAAGAAATATTGACAAAACAATAGAGTACGTGCGTCATCAACGGTATGCTGACGGTCCATCAGGGGTCCATCTCACAGCTATTGCTACACTCACGCTGGCTAGCTAATCTTATAATGTTGTATCTCGTCTTAAGGTGTCGTATCGTGATCTGCATTCGTAGAAGGCATTCCAGTCGCAAGTGGTCGCGCTAATTGCGTGACGCGCGCCAGGGAATGCGTCGCGTTGCTCTGTAATCTGCGGCTAACAATAGCTACAATCATTGTCTTCCGCCTTCTACTGCTTATTTGTACAACAACTAATTTTGAATTAGACTTATTAGTTTATGAGGAAATCCAAATTTCAGGAATGACTGCACTTTAATAAGTCAACTCAAGCCACTCACAACAATCATAATAACTTATTTTAATTTTATAATTAGTCAAAACAGTGATATATCCAGATAGATAGTGAAATATCTAGATACATTTATCCCATTTCTCTCAAACTGCTAGAAAATGTTCATAACTCCCATAGCAGTCGTTTATATTATAATCACAAGGACAATTAATTAAAAATAAATATTCTTCTAACCAGACATTAGATAGCTATGGTCGGTATTGTAGACGCTGTGAGGGAGTGTGGGAACGCTTCAGATAGCGGCAAGACATACATTTCAGAGGCCTTTTCGTATGGTTAATTATTTAGTGGTAATCGCATGACTGTTAGCCGAGAAAGTTATCTGTGTTCTGTGTAATTTAGTTGACGTTGAGTATATTATGTCAAGCTATTTAGGTATAGATAGGGCTGAATTTGGCAAGCAGGCTGTAATTCTGCGCACAGATGTCACCTACCGCGTCGCTCCTATCGCCAGCGCGATGACCTTCAACCTCGGCCCATCGAACCATTTTTCAATGTTATACATCATAATGTACTGTCTTATCTATTCTCATTTAATTGTATGAATACAGCAAAACAATTATATCCACTAATAATAAATATAATAACCTTATTATATTTCAATTATCAGTTTTTGTAACGCAATGTGATCTGATTGCTGCTCTTTTTACAAAACATTACTCCATGGTATGGTTAGATAATATTATTACTTTTCGCGGAATTCTATTGGAGTGAATTTCTATGAAAAATATTTTTCTAGGAAAAACAAAGTAAAGATCGATAAATAACCTTTCCGTTGGAAATAACAGAATCCCTGTAAAAGAAAAAGACGACGTGTGGGGACGAAGCAACGATCGATATAAATCGACTCCACACTCAGTCAAATTAATGTCACTTCAAAATTCTATCTTGTTTTTTTATATAAGTACATAATAAATAATAGTATGTACGTGTAGATAACCACCATAACATTTGAATTCCGGTAACGATGTCGTTACGGTAACAATACGATGTTATCAGCTAAACTGAGCAAGCTAATATGACATATACATATATCGCTGTGAATGGGGTGCTATCGTTCACATTCGTCATCGCTTATACTTCATAACTATCGACTATTCGTAAAAGCTTTCAGTCAAAAGGTGCATTAAAATGATTATTGAGTACGTATGAGTCATATCCCACGTACAAAAACAATTCTTTATAAAAGAAGTTCTTAAATTATAAAGCAATACTTAATACTAGGCTTACAAAATTTAAACTGAATTTTTGAACTAATAAATTATATCATAATCAGCCTTTTTATCGCCCCACTGCTGGGCACCAGCTTTCTCTTACACGGAGAAAGATTCAGAGATCCTCATCACGCTTACGCAAAATTGGTTGAGATTTCAGACTTTTGAGTTCAGGTTACGTCGAGACGTTTTCCTTCACCTTTTAAAGATATACATAGAAAGTACATACAATTTAGAAAGTTGCATCTGCGTTTTAATCGAACCCGCACACTTATAATTGAAGGCTAGTGCTAATGTTAAATAGCTTATATTAAATTATTATTGCTAATTGATAAATCATTGATTAAAGTGCGATCGATAGTGATCTTACTGGGACCGATAACAATGTATTGATTCATTTGTACCTATATCTTTAATATATCAGTGCAGTCATAAATGAATTAGCTACAACGAGTACGGTCATTTTGATTTATTTAAATCAATTAATATACACAAGGCATGACCATTGTACAGATCTGTGAATACACTTTCAGGATCACTCGTATATTCATACTTACTGAAACACCGAAAGGCCTTGCATCTCGTATAACAAAACGTGTTATGCATCAGTCGTGTCGTTATCAGATGCACATAATGGTGACAAGTTCAATGTCCTAGATAAGGGCTCCGTCAGTGCGCGGCCCACTAACCCACAGGAGGCACGGAGGGCCACGTGTTGCTGCCCTTACGACCCCCTGGCGCGCCCTGACCTCTAGTTAAGGAAGGTAATTAGGCGGTCACTGGTGGCACTGCTGTGACCACGTCGCAGAGTGTAGGAGATCGTTTTATCAAGGGAAGGTCTATGTTCTAAGCTAGATCTAACCGGTCTGTTTGTTGTAAACATTTTTATTGCCGATATTAAAACAAGTTTCAACAATAAACAAAGACAGCTTCTGACGATGTAATGAAGCGATAAGATAATGACGTATGTCCGAGATAACAATATCTGCAGAACATAAATTAATCGCAATGTGGACGGAAACGACCCTCATTACAATTGTATCGTTAGAGCACATATTGGTTCTTGAACTTGACTACGAGTGTGTTAAACCAATCACACAAGTGGACGAGAGCAGCATATTGCTCTATGCTCTATAACTCATTCTTTGTAATATAAATAACACAAATATACAATTTCTTAAATTCTAGCGACGCGCTCTGATCTCTCTATTTATAAGTAAATCAAGCAAGACAGTCCTATTGGCCGGCGCTGGCAGCGTGGTCACCTCGAGGGTGGAGCAAACAGTGCGAGTGACGCACGCGCGGGTCAACAACTCACCCCTGTTTGCACAGGCTCGGCTCGCGGAATTGCTCGCTAACGACATGGACTGAGTATATGCCATAGCATACAAACTTCACTTGACAGCCTTGCTATTCCAGTAAGAAATCTTTGGCTACTTTTTAGTCCGTCTCCTTTTATACCAATTTTATTTATTGAATATCTAAATCAGTTTAGTTTATACAAAAAAAGAGAATTCGCAATAAAAATATAAATAAAACGGGCTTAGCAACATGTATGTTGTGCCACAACAATAGAGATGGATTCAATATAAAACCACAAGTTTATGTAGTTTAAACTTGTTTCGTAGGATATTTGATCTGGATCTATAGTTAATTACCTTCCCTAACTATTATATATTTTAACCTATGTTCTTCTAAATTACTTTACAATTAATTAAATACAGCTACAGCCCTAGACATCAACTAATTATCTGGAAAGCTCTATTACAGTTTGACAATTATTTTAGCTGCTCTACAGGCAACATGCGAGGCACTCCTACATACACTGTTGCCACATACCCAACACATAGCACATAACCAAGTTAATAATTTTCTTAATTAACAATCAACACGACATCCAATTAAAAGGTTGCCTATTCCAAGCTCAAAGCAACGTTAGTTCTATGTACGTAGTTGGTACCATTTCATTAGCGACATGGCAGTAGCAGTCGCGCCTCACGCCGCGCCGCGCCATACAGCCCAGCATGACAGTCCGACCGGCCGGCCGGTACAACGAGCCAACCTCGTAAAAACGCAATCAATTAGCCGAGGCGATCGCCACCTTGCCATTGTCTAGTTGTTAAGATAAGAACATATTTCCAAATATGGGTCACATACTCCTATGTGTCAAGTTGTGGCTCACCTGGGATACTATACTGATAATGAGTCGTTAAAACATTATGCTACTTAATTCAGTTAAGTTAACCTACAAATCATTGTGCGTGTGAAAGTATCCGGTAGTTGATAAGAAATCCCAATTTTGCATTATTCATCGTGTAAATACATAAATGTGGATACGCACGTTTGGTCACGTACATATGTATGTACGTAGTGTACATTTGCCCGCCCCCATCGCATCAGGTAACTAATACCGCTATCATTATCGTCACATCGGCAACTCGAATGTTTACATTCTGGTTGACCTTTTTGCTCTTGTGATACGCCCCTAGCTTTTTACCGAAATATACAATATTACGCCAACCAATGGTTTCATCCAAGTGTCGTACTTCGCGCAAACAGACGAAAGCCTTATAGTCTTCTTCGACAAAAGGGCTATCAAACACAAAAAAAAATCATTTATTTAGTTCCTGAGATTAGCGCGTTCAAATAAACAGACCCTTCAGCTACGAAATATTTAGTATAGTAGACTTTTTCAGAATTTAGATGATGATTGTTTAGGTGTTTCTAACTTCAGCTCGTTATTTGCTTTTATGTAAATGAATCTGTCGTAACGTAGGCCTGGCCCTTGACCGCTTGCGGTTTTCATTACGAACTGCACTGCAATTGGCTGCAATTGAATGTGAAATGTTACAATGTATAAGTACTTTGTCCTGATGCATACTACAAGTAGTCTCAGTGTATCTTGAAGTGACGGTTATCTTTCTCGGGCTTTGCGTTATAAATCAAAGAATTCTATTAAGTTGTAAGTGAGCAAATAATATGATTGTACATAAACTTCAGCTGAAAAACAGCTAAACTGTGCCATCGACTGCTGTAATGTAACGCATCCAACAAACAACGCGTGTCGAGTAGCCATATCGGCTATCGGCCACATGGCCGTAACCACAGCCGTAATCATTACACGAAGCATCACAGCATGTAGCGGTAACATTTAGACGAGAGTACGCACTGCTCAGCCAATTGATGAATTACTTGCTATAAAAATATTCGGCTGCCTGACCCTGCAGCCAGAGGCATGTGTAATCGGCAAATTAGGTTTCCAAGGCTAGTACGAAACATTATTTTTTATGTAATTTTTTGCTTTAGTATAAGTACATAGTAGTAGAGACTTTTGTGCTTGGCCAAAACCGTTACATTACACTTAAGAATATTTTTACTTAATGAAGATTCGCAAATTAATTTATTGAAATGTATTTTGGAGACAGAATTATTTCTGACGCACTAATGTTGTTTATACCTAATCGTGCAGTGCGGTGCAGTGCACCGTGAGTCAACAAGTAAACAGACAGCTGAGATACAGAACACCGGGTCATTAGCACTGTGCACTCGACAGAACATGCCGACGTTGTGGACTAAACCACGTAAGTACGAGATGGGTAGAACCACGACACGACCTTGTGTCTGCGAATTTATCGCATTCGTAAATAAAACTATGCGAACTTCAAGTCACAGCACCATCGTGTGTCGTCGCTTACGCAATCTAGTTGAGAGAATAATAAATGATATTACAAAAATACCTTTAGTTGCGATCTTAAAACAAACGCGTGACGAGTGCTAACAAATATAGTTTATGTATGAGCGTCACGAGTACCGAGTTGCTAACTCTCCGTTGGGTACACGGAGTTCCAAATAACTCTCTGATGGTTACATTTTTAATAAGACAAAAAAATAAGCAATTATTTATTATTGCTTGGAGGAATGGCGCAGGTATAAATAGATACAAAATGAAACCTGGGTAGTAATCGATATAATGATTCAGATGCACAGAGAGTGTGTATGTGAAGTTATTTGTAGCTTGGGGAAAGTAATGTGTGCAAGTGATAACTATAAAACGGGAGGCGGCACACGGGATGGAGGCTGCCGTCAGGAAATTCAAATCAATTATATCCTAAATATATATAAATATATAATACATTATGTTTTTATCATCACATTATGCAAGCACCGGTAGCACACAAACAATCACGGTGGAGGATAAATCACGTAATTAATTTGCGTTTGAGTTGATGACATTATATGTACATATAATGGCAACATTTTTACAGCATATTTACCAGATTATATTTTATTTGATACAGTCAAATTAATGCATATGCGATTGTCATGTCGCAAACGAGAAGGTAAGCATGCCATGTGTGTGTGTATGTCCTGTCAATACTTTTTTTAGGTTGCTTCAGAAGACAACATACTTGTACAGATTTAGTAACCTTTCTGACTACAGTCAACTAGAGAAACAAATGTAAACTCATCACATAACACGTAAACCCCGTTCCCCAGCACGGCCCATCTCACGCGTGTCTGTCAGTCTGTCCGCTGTCTGGGCGGCCCACTGCCCGAGCGCCCAGTTTCCGTGTCTCATTAATTATGAAGCGCTAATCTAGCCGGAATTACTCAGTACAAGGTATCTGCAGGGGTTTATCGTTTTTATTGGATAATTGCTCTGTAAATAGTCTGTCTGATTACTTACGGAAAATGGGAATAACATCTATTATATACATATAATAAAATCGTCGAAAAGTCAAAACTGTACATTGAATATTAAAAAATAATAATAATTGGGGCGTGATCTACAATCAATGTTGATGCCAAAAATGTAGTTTTTAGAATTTTTGTCCGTTCGTCTGTATGTGTGTCCGGGCTAATCTCAAAAAGTACTGCATGGAATTGCTTTAAATTTGGCATGCATATAACTAAGAGGTCGGGTCAACATAATATAGGCTACATATTATCACGCTACCACGTAACAGTAGCAGGAATTTTATGATATACCTACATGACCTGGAGATCTATTCTAATATATAACAAAAAATAAACATACTTAATACTTTTTTTATTTAAGAATACATGTTGTTTGCCATGTTTTCTAAAAAAAAAATCATGGTGGCCCAGTGGTAAAGAGCCAACCTTTCAAGTATGAGGGCGTGGGTTCGATTCCAGGTCAAACGTATGTACTTTGTAAGTACATCTTGGACACCAATGACTGTGTTTCAGATGGCACGTAAAACTGTAGGTCCCGGCTGTCATACATCCTTGGCAGTCGTTATGGGGTACTCAGAAGCCAGTAGGTCTGACGCCAGTCTAACCAAGGGGTATTGGGTTGCCCGGGTAACAGGGTTGAGGAGGTCAGATAGGCAGTCTGGAACTGGAAGCTGACCCAACATAGTTGGGAAAAGGCTCGGAAGATGATGATGATGTTGTTTGCCATGCCAAACATGGCAACGAAAACATGAAAACCGACATCCATAACTTAAAGCCTCCTACTACGTCCCCGTTTCCAGAGTAAACAAATTAAATGCTTGTTTACTTGAAATTCTACAAAATGTCCGAGACATCCACCTTGGACTAATTAGGACCGCAACAACAATAGATATATACCACCTACCTACATATATTTACATGACGATTGTGTGAATTCCCATAACCCGCATTTTCCTCCTTCGATAATTTTACATTTTATATTTTGCAGCAGCAATTAAATGTTTGCTTATTAAAAATATAAAATGTCCCTTTTGCTAGCAACGGGAATTGTTTTTGAGTTTTATCTTTCAGCAATTTTTATCGGCATGAGGAAAAATTGTGAACATCACTTCCATGTCAATTAATAAGATCAGCGATACAAGTTTATGTATATTTCCCATACCTACACAAATATACATAAAGTTCTATATTTAATGTAATGATATTCAGTTTATGAAAAGGTTCCATAACCATTTTATTATTAAAACAAACCTAATTATTTTATTGTCCACCTTAAAGAATTTGATCGTGAATTCTCAGGATTAGCTCGAAGTGACGTCTCGCCTTAATACAATAGACCGGATTATCTGAGTTTAGCACAAAAACAATGCAGGCAGTGTCTCAGGTAGATGAGCTGCACGGCGATCTCAAAACAATCATTAACGAAAGAAAGATCACATTATGATCTTCTACAAAACAAAGGTCGTTTATGAGAATTCTTATGACTTTAAATAATATTCAGTCACATAGTCGGGAGTTATTTGGAGGAATTTCACTAGGTTCAACAATCAAACTTCTGTTCGCACTAAACTCTTTAATAATTTGATGTGTAATTGTTCGCAAAGTAGTATCATAATTACCTACTTAGTTGTTAGGTACAATGACGTGTCCTACACTCTAGGCGTTGAGTAGTACTACTGGTCGTACACACCCCCAAAGCCCGTCATACATTAGAGCGGAGTAAACCGCAGACCACGAGACAGTAGATAGTCATTTCCATGCAGACTGGATTTAATGCATTATTAGTGTGATCGTATGTCCGTATGACCGGCCTGTCTTACAGAAATAACGGCCGTCGGGTGCCACCGAGTCAACTATTAAATACTCAATTCACGAATAAATTGTCAAGTACGTAGATAGACTGTTTACAAAAATAACCTCGTCATGAGCAAAAAGGCATGTTTATTGCCACCAACTGGACACTGCCTTATTTTGAGAAGTACATTCAAATCTATATGTAATCAGCTCAACACCAGATGGCCAATGTATAGAGCGTGCCTCCGATATAATGTCATGGAGGAATTCGCAGCAGATGGTGCAGGTATTGTTTTTTTCTGTATTGCGGTGCACCTGCCCGAATGCGGGCGCAGCTTGAACGTGAACCAGTCCCGCAGCGTGTCGTGGGAGCGATAGCGAGTCACCATGTAGGTACCTGAGTATTACGTACTTATTATGAATTTTTTGTATACATTTTTTAAGCGCGAACATTTAATAAATAGTTCTTGATACTGCATTCGGAACGGTTAACAAAATCATTAAGGCTTGCTCATAAAGATTGTAAAGTTATTTCAAGATTACGCACCCTCTCACTAGTCACGATAACCGTAATAGTTAGCTTTATATCAGCTCCCACGCACCGAAAATATTATTTTACCTTTGCCTTTTGCCTTTATTTAACACATATTTGCGAATCACTGTTTGGCCGCGGCCTGAATTCGCTAAAGTTCCTTTTGTTTGATCTTTGTGGATATAAAGCAGATTCGGTCCAAAAATATAAATTTGCAGTAGACTGCATCGTTCAAATCTTATCATTCTACGCACACAGCCGCAGACAGCGTGTGCATGTGAGAGAAATGTGCGAGTGTGCGTGTTTCGGGACGCGCAGGTCGGCGCGCGCGCAGGTGCCGCACTCATTCGCCATTCAGCTTTCGAGCTTCGCGTGTAAAATATTTAATATTTTAAGTCGTCACTTTAGTGCATTTCGGGATAGAGATATCGTAAGGAGTCATTCTACATTTAGTCATCAACAAAAATAAATTGTGGTTCAAAAATACGTGTACAGCATTTGTTGACGTTTGATCAGCTGTTTCCACCAGTGTCCAGCCCTGCGTGCTGCTGTGCTTTTACATCTGGTGAGCTTCTTAAGTCACTCATTATAACACTGCCAGCAGGTAAACAAGCGCCGCGTCCTGAGTGTGCGTGCTTCGAATACCTTAATAATTAAGTTACTTGTGTGTTGCCAGAACTGAATATGCACAGACTACACACTTGGTGCTAATCACAATTACTTATTCAAGTTCATATAAAGAAAATTATTTAACAGTATGTAAATTCTTGATACTGCTGAAATCACGATCAAAAGCTATGTGTCTGCTTCTCACATTAAACCTTTTCATGAAATATATACATACTATATAACTAAGTGATTTAGTAAAACATCTTCTCTATCTCAAGATATTATGATTAACATTAAAACAACTATAATTAGAATTATTCCTTTGTTGTTTTGTTTTGTATCTTGTAACGTAAATGCCATATTATTTTCTTTTTTAGGGTTCCGTACTCAAAGGGTAAAACGTTATTGTTTTCGCTCCTCTGTCCGTCCGTCCGTCCGTCCGTCCGTCTGTCACCAGGCTGTATCTCATGAACCGTGATAGTTAGAGAGTTGAAATTTTCACAGATGATGTATTTCTGTTGCCGCTATAGCAACAAATACTGAAAACTAGAATAAAATAAATATTTTGGGGGCTCCCATACAACAAACGTGACTTTTTTGTTAATTTTTGCTCGATATCGATAACGGCAATAGGGAGATGCTTGAAATATTCACAGAATATGGAATGTATTACTTACTTTAAAAATAAGTATTTTTATTAAAATTAAATTAATATTTGAGGGGGGCTCCCATACAACAAACATGATTTTTTGCTCGTTTTATAAATAATGGTACGGAACCCTTCGTGCGCGAGTCCGACTCGCACTTGGCCGGTTTTTTTTCTCCTTCTGTGAATGTTGTGTTGTGCACGTCTATAATTGATGCAAACACTAGCCCATATACCAATCGATTTCTTTTTAAATGTTTGTGTTTTCATTATTGATGTGCCTTAATAATAAATAAACATGGAATAAGTATCGAAGAAAAATAAGTTATGTATCAGTGCGGGAATCGAACTGCGACACGTAGTGCAACAGTCATCTGCCAAGGCTGGCAATAGCATCATATCTTGCCCATCAGTGCATGCCCAAACGTGGCGACACTTGTCAAGTTGGCCCTGACAGTCGGAGATAGCCTCGGAGATACCATTGATTATGAAAACGATGCCACGGCGCTTGTGACAGACGGACTGACACGCGGAAGCTCGGACAGACAGTACGGCTTTATAAGGAACACAGTAAAGCGCAAACATGGGATTGAATATTATAGCCAATCAGTTATTTATCATTTGCTATTTAATACTGTCTGTACTTGTTGCTCTAGTCATATTCCGCTGCCGCGCATAAACAAGCCATGGCATTCCACCCATACCTTCCATAGGTCAATGAGGCAGTCAAATAAAAGTATCGCATTCTTCTCGAATTAAAGTTTCGTTTTTCAAATTAATTACAGTTCTTATGTGAATATTATACGTAGAACATTATAATGGCGATTGTTTAATTTATCATAGGAGTTAGCCTGACTCGTTCATTACTGCACTACCAGCATTCGCAGGCAGGCAACAGGTGTCGAACCTATCAATCCTGATAGATTTTTACGTAGGCACCCGTGCGTGCGTGCGCGCAGTGAATACTGATGACGATGTTAAAACTGTAATTAGCTAAATATCCTGTCACCTCCCCGGTGAAGGCATTGTTTAACCAAGTAATACATAGGACATAGGAAGTAATAGTAATCATGTATGTGTATTACATACTAACATATAATACTCGTATATATATAGTATGTCAGATTTAATGTTATTGACCCAAAGCTTTTGCAAGTGGTGCGCACCAGCTGTTGGTTCCACGCTGTAAAAATATTCATCTCGTAGCCGGGTGGGGTTTTCATAACGCTTTTTTTGCAGCCGGTTAACACCTGCTTCGGTACAGAGCAATCTTACATCCCGTGTTCGACTAGCAGGTTTAGAGACGTGCTCTCGGTACGATAGTATTATATTACATCTGCAGGTAAACAGCTGCAGAATATAAAACTCTTAAGAACATTGTCTTACAGAGGACACGATAACAATACCGTCAGCTGTAAACATAACGCGAGTTCGAAGAACAGTGTCGTAAAGTGGTCGGAAGATAACAATAGTGTTATCTCTAACAGACCATTCGAAACAAATGTTGCCCATCGTGTGTCCTTCGTTAATTAGACCTAACTCGGTTGAATGTTCGACATTCTGTGAAGTTCGGTTGCAGATGTAAATATACCTCTCTGCTAGTATGTCATGTGCACGTGGTTTAAGACAGTTCGGCTACGAATTGCAATGCAGTTGCGAAGACAAATCAATAGTTATTTTATTGAAATATCAAAGTGCGAAGCACATAGTAACGAGTATACATAATGCATATAAATCATTAATGTATTGATGATATCGCTACTCGCGTTAGACTAAGCTAGCTAAGCCTAGTCGCCAATAAATTGGGCTGTCGATAACAATATGAAGCTATTTATTATGCGCCGCAGAATTTGGCGAGTGTGCATCGCGGCCAACTCACCAATTGTGCCGTTATTGTCATCATAAACTGTTATTACACGACAACACTATTGTTTATGGACCAAACGACACCCAAGAGCTCTGCACACTATACAAGGCGTTACGAGGGGAAATTTTTGCATGTAATTACAATAAATAAATTAGGTGGTCAAAGCTTAACCTTTGAAGATTAATGTTAAAATGTTTATGAATTTGAACATTGGATATGTCTGCAGTGTACTGTCATATAATATCTAATGTTTATAATCAATTCACCTAAATAATATTACAACCTCCGACATAACATTCAAATGACAAATGAAAATAACTGCATATTGTTCGTGTTTACGAGTAGCTACAATCTCATGTTGTCACGTACGCAGGTGTAGTTGTACGCACGCAAGATACAACTTGTGTCCTACTGCTTTGCCAAATACTATTGTGTGGCAGGCTCTCCAGGGCAGGCCTGTCATAAGTTAGTTTATCCCGTATCAGATATTAGCAGGATAATAAAGTACTAAAAAATAAATATGTATATTTCCTATTTCCTCAATGATTGCCGTGATAACGTTGGGTGCTTTTTTTTATTAATATAAAAATATTTAATTAATGAATTACGCGACAAGTTTTCTCTAAGGTTATGTTAGGTTTTTACTTTTTTTCCTTAAATTATCAGCTCCGCCAACATATTCGTATACAGTGTGTCCCGAAACCCAATGACCACAATTTCCACGTTGTTCAGTTGTGTACGACAATAAGCTGATAGGTTCTGATAAGGACACACGTCAATTCATAAACTAATAAATAGCTATACAACCTTTTCGGGTGAACTTTGTGGTTTACCTGTTCATATCAGTGGTGTCAGATTGTCTCATACGTCAATCGCGTGTGATGGACGTATTTCCCTATGAAATTATTATTTTATTGTACCAAGAGATAACGGTTCAATTAAAACATGGTTCTGAACAATGTATCAGTTCGAAGAACTGGCAATTAAGTGTCGCTACATGATTTAGTTTGATGACGCGGAAGTCTATGGTTATTTCAGGTAGTTTGTATTATTAAATATATTCACAGTAAGGATTTGTTTATGAAATTTCGTGATTAGTTGTGTAAAAGAACTTTATGCATTTGTCAGAGTTTGTAGTCACAAAGTTCAACAAAACATTTTTCAATACATGAGCAGCAGCAGTCGGTCGTAGTGGAAATGTACAATAGTGTTTCCACAATATTCACACTAACTGTGCGGCGGGTCAAGCCGAACTTCAGAGGAGAGGGATCGAGAGCGCGAATGTACATCGTGTGGGCATGTATATTTAAGATTGTACGTCCCGAAAACGTCATAAGCAGAGAGTTTTTGTAAAAAAAATTGACCTGCTCCGTGCTGATTAGTGCCTCAGATGCAGCCTTATCAAAATTATATAAAGACATAAAATAATTGTTTATGTAATATACCCGTTAAATATGAACAAACGCAAACATACACACTAACATGCAGGACATATGCATTCAATTGCATAATTGCACTTGTTTTCCGCATCGCTTTGATAATCCACACTAATAAAAATCAGGATTTATAATTATTAATTCTAAAGGGAAAACCTATGCATACATATTTAGATATATATAATATATTTTATTTCGCTCGTCCTGCCCGAGTTTGCGATTGTAAAAATTTGCTTTCCCTACTTTGTTCCATGTTTTATCCTAATCTAGACGTAATTATGTGAACTCTCCAATACGACTCTATCGAAAAGTTGTCAAAAGGCCTAAATTAACTGGAATACGCTGTTTACTCCTTCAGTACATAATGATTTTTTTAACATCTGTTAGAGTTACGTTGAGATAAGCTGAGTCGACAGGCTGGCGGCGACACACTCAATCAGGATATTTTGCCTCTTATGTGGAATCCCTAATCAGTGAACTAGAATAGATTTTCCTTGTCAGTTATATATAAATTGATGAGCGCGGGCTGATGGATTACTACTGTTGTACGCAGGCGGCAGAGCACAGCGCAGCGCCATGTCGTGCTGACCGAGTGACAACCAGCGGCCGCCATGGCTCCCGACGCCGAGCACTGCGAGACCGTGCGCCTGGGCGGAGACCAACCGGCGCCCGTGCACGCGGGCCGGAGGATCCTCCCCGACGGGCAGCCGCCCGCCACCGCCTGGACAGAGAATGAAGACGAGAGGCCGGGAGACAACACCAACAGCCCTGGAGAGAATCGCCGCTTACTGCCCACCAGGGCGCCAGTCAAACACAAGTCGCGGCTACAAGCCGGCCTAACATTAGGGGTGCACCCCCAGGGGAAATACAAGTACCCTCAAGTTACCAAGTCACATAAGCCCTACGCGAAGAACAAATTCGAGAGAAGGAAAGATAAGGTCTTAGCTTTATTGAGACCACCGTATTTTATAGTGTCCATGATAATTTTACTTGTAAGTTTAAAAATCATGATCTCTTCTTCTCGTTTCATGTTCGTTCATAAAATAATGATAGTTAATATTAATCTGACATGGTTCCAGGTTTGTATCCACCTGTGGGGCTCGGCGGACATGCGCGCGCAGATGGAGTGGTCTCCGAACGCGTGGTGGCGCGAGCCCTGGCGGCTGCTCACCTACGGCTGCGTGCACGCAAGCGCCGCTCACCTGGCGCTCAACGCTCTTGTTGCCCTTGCTGTAAGTACAGCTCATATACTACTGGGCAACAGTTCATCCAAATTCTACTACGTGTAAGAATAAGTATGGATATATAATAATTTGTGGTTTTCTTGGTTTCCTCAGGTGGGTTGGCCTTTAGAGCGCGAACAGGGCTGGTGGAGGGTGGTGATACTCTGGGCGGGAGGGGTGGCAGCCGGCGCTCTGGGTGCAGGGGTGCTGCAGTCGCGGGTGCGTGTCGTGGGCGCTTCGGCAGCTGTTTACGCGCTACTCACTGCGCATATCTCAAATGTGTGCCTCAGGTGAGTGCCTACAATATTCAACTTAAATCATAAAAACACCATCTTTATACATATGTATGTATGTCCAAGTCTAAATGTGTTATTCTCTTTCAGATTCGGTCACATTCCACTCTGGTGGTTCCGTCCGCTAAGCGTGCTAGTGCTGGGCACGTCGGAAGCGTGCTGGGCACTAGTACGCTCGCCGCCGGCTGCGGGAGCTCCTGCCGCTGCGCACGCGCAGGCGTCATATGAATACGTTGCGTGGGCAGCGCATATATTCGGGGCGGCTGTAGGAATACCCCTAGCCTTCTTAGTGTTTACTGGTGAGTATTGTTATATCAAAATTTGTATTATTACCCATAGTAAATTATTTCATCACATCAATACTTTTATATCATTAATAAAAATAAAAACTATATTTGCAGGCGAAAATTCAAAAAAGCCGCACGTAGTGGCGAGTCGCCTGATATCTGGCGCAGTTCTGGGCGCTGGCGTGGTGCTGGCGTCCATCTACTATGGCTGGTATGGCGACGACCTCGACCAGACCTGAACCCGGGACCGCGGAACCTTGCGTCTCAATGAAAAGTGCAATTCGTATTCGTCCGTCCGCTATTCGTGACTTAGAATAGCTTTTGATGGGAATTTTACAAGTTTGTACAGTTTTGTACATAGCTAGTCAGCAGTCGCGGTGAGCAGCCTCACCGGTTTATGGATCTTTTTTCACGTTCTAGATATAAGCGTTATGTACAAACTGTTAAAATAATCTAAGGGAAATGTAAACTAAGTGGTAAATTCTAAATTGTGACTCCGCTCCCTTCCTCGCCGCAAGTGGTTCATGAACGTTGCTGGATCATGTAGTCAATATGTTACGGCCTACCCAACTGTTTGTGTCATGTGGCGGCGGAGTTTAAAATAATATTGATTTCTGTGAAATCACACTTTCGATTGTTTTGCATCAAAACGTTGGACTAAACGGCTAGTGATAATTTATAAGCTTTGTACTCATGCTATGATTTTTATAATGTTAGTGACCAAGTGCAATTGTATTTACCTTCCAAGATTTTATGTAAACATAAGTATATTTGAAGTTCGAAATCTCATCCACCTCTACTTGAATAATTGCAAGCTTGATTGTTTCAAGTGATCATTATAGGTAACCTTTATAATTGGCACTCGAGTAATTAAACATCAGAGTTTTACAGTAATAACATTGATAAGCAGAATGAGTCTCAGGTCATTACAATAACAATGTATCCAGATTAAGAAAATATAATGAATAACAAACTGATATTCGATAACACATCATAAGTGCCCGCCACCAAAGAGATAATTGTATTCTAGTCCATCCTGAAGTTATACAATACATGACTTAACAGAACGTTTCTTTGTTTTAATTTTAATATTACTGAGTACTAATGTTCTATTACCTTTATTAACCCCTGATATTTACGAGTAACGCTAAACTAATGTAAGATAGGTCGGACAAGGCAGTTCTAGTGATAAGGATCACTGACTACAAAAATACTCAATAAGACATTGATTTAATTTGTGAGAGGTATTCATCTTAAAGCTGAAACTGTGTATGGACAAAGCTGTACTCGCACACGCGGCGTACCGCCAGCCTCACCCCGTCGGCAACTAAGTCCGTCACTCAGAACTGCCTCTATCTGCATTCGCTTGGAGGCTTCACGTGTAAGAGGAACATATCATTAATTAGTATACATCTTAAAAAATATTAAAATCTTTAGTTTTTTTTGAAGCTTTGTCAATTCAATGTTTGAGGAAAAGTTAAAGGTGTTTGTTGTTAAGTGGTATTTAAAGTTTCTATAAATTCATACATAATCACGTGGTTCATCAAATTCCTGTCCTGTGTACTTTGCTGTGTACCGCTTTGTGATCTCATAAAAGTTAATTTGTTTATCCAGTCGTTTTAATTTCCCACTCGTCATTATTTTAAAACTTGACATTATCACTCGTCAAGTTACATCCACAGTCGTACTCGACATCTGCATCAAGCTGCATCACAATCCAATCCTCATTGCTTCTCATTACATGCCCATCCTATTCCTAATCCTACTATTATTATAAAGGCGAAAGTTTGTAAGTATGGATGTATGGATGTTTGTTACTCTTTCACGTAAAAACTACTGAATGGATTTGAATGAAACTTTACCACAATATAGCTTATACATCAGAATAACATATAGGCTACTTTTTATCCGGGTATGGAAAGTACTTCCCTCAGAAAGAGGGGGGAAACCGCTAGCGGAAGCTAGTAATATATACTTTACATATTTAAAAAAAAGAACAGAAAAAAAATCTTTATATGAAATATTTTGAAGCGCCTAGACTTATGTTTGTGTATGTTACAATAAAACTTAACTTAAAACCACTGTCTATAATTAGAACTAACAAAAAAAAAATATATAAATTAACATACTTATATATATACACACACGTCAGGCATCGAAGTATTCCTCCGCGTCGCTGTCATTCGGAAACGTGCCCAGAACACTGGCTGCATTGCCACGTTTTGGATGGCAATGCTTATTCTTTGTGTATTGGCTTTTATGAAACAACCATCAAAACAGGTGTAGGGCATAATAAAACCACTCCTCTTTTGTGAGCTTATAGTTTTATTATAATCAAATGGGTATCGCTTCCAAGCACGGCGTATTTCTGTATAAATGTTAAAAGTTATCGTCCTCAAGAAAACTAATTGGTTCTTGGTTACTGAAGACGGGCATTAGTGTGAACAGTTTACAATTAGTTCAGTTCCGTACGATATAAAACCATCACCAAAGCCATAACAAGTATTGCTGGCTTCTTTGAAGAAAAAAAATTTAGAGTAAACATCCTCAGGCAAAGATGTTAAAATCTGATTATCTGACGTACCTGCGGATCTGCCATTGTTCTTCCGGTAAATAAAAGCATAAACCAAATTTCATATAATTTATTTGCTAAATTAACACTAGACTTTATATTTACTGTCATATAAATCTACATACGTATTCTTAAGTACATTGAGGCTACCATGTAAACGTTGTTAGGGCACTTCAGTCTGTGACGCGTCCAACTTATACGACATGGAGTGCGCGTCAGGAAAGGGAGCACTAATGCAAAATATTGAACTCATTCTACACAACAGAAGTAACACATAAGCACTCCGACCACACACTACTTCCAAAAAGAATTTAATTCAAGTCTATGATAGTCTATGTCGTATGAGATCATCGCCGGCCATTTTGTAAATAAATGTTTCCCAGCTCATACAAGAACACGAACAGTCACTACCTGGCACCAATTAATTCCGTCTATTTAAACCTACTTGTATCAATTTACTGGTGTGCATTGGTCGATTTTAGGTTGATATTCTAATGTCAGTCTAAGGCTCAACAAGATCACAGATAACTCGTTGAATTCACACAGTAGTCTAATACAATTTGCAAGGGTTCATGGTCCAAACACGTCCAGTAGTGAGTGTCTACTCCCCGAGCTATTGTAAAACCAACCGCTCGATCACACGCTATACATTAAATGTATCTTCTTCGACTCTCAGCAGTCCAGCGGCTTGCACTGGACGCCTAGCTCCGTGCACCAGCACTCTTGGCATGGAGTAGACAACTCTGTGATGATCCTGCCGACTCTGTACATCCTCCCGTAGATGTTACACCCGGCTAATTTCAGAAGACCTGGACCTACGCCTGGTAGGACTCCCAGGCTAGGAGGACGAGGTCCTCCATTAGCTAGGGACGTGAATGGAACAGGGTCTTCTTGAACTATGACCTGCCTCCTCTCCGTGGTGGCGTACGTCTGCGGTGTCGGACGTTTGGTGGTCTTGTTAGTGATCGGTCGTTGTGTTGTTCTTTTTATGGCAGTCGCTTCTCCCAGAACCAGGTGATCTATTCTATTTACAGTGCTTATTTGTGGGAGAAAGTCATAATTGTGGTGCGGGACAGGTTTAAAGAATGTCCCGGGATCAGGTGTGGTAGGCAAAGGGCCGGTGGTGGGCGGCATGGTCAGGGACGTCTGGCGGAGAGGGGGCGCTGCTGGCTGGGGGGACCGTGTCGGAGGTCTTTTGGTGAACTTCTTGGTTGAGATGGTTGTCGTTTCGTAGTTATCGCTAAGTAGAAGCTTCAGTACGCTACCGAAAGAGAATTCCTCATCGTCTTCTTCTTCTTCTGGATCATAATTTCCGAGTGAACTATCGTCTATTTGTTTTTTCGGTGCAGACGTAGTGGTTGTTAGTTCGGGAGGCTGTGTCGACATGCGAGTAGGAGCACCAGTCGTACTGCTAGCAGGAGGAGTAGTTGAGGTCTCTACAGGTTCTATTGTAGTAGCTGTGACTTTATTTCGCTCTGGATTAGTTTTATTGCTTAGCATGACAACAGCAGAGGATTCAGCTGTGTTGTTGTGAACTTCTACTTTGGTTTTGTTGCTTTTGTTATCCTTTTCAAGTGATCCGCCGGCGGAAGTATGGTTGTCTGCAAATAAATAAATTCTGTAAATCGCTTTTTATATAATCTTCAAGCAAGCAAGAAGAAGAAATAAACCAAAAGATACACGTACATTCCTAGGGTACTTTTAGTTTAAGTTTAAACTTGTAATTATATGTAATAGTATATTTATGTCTAGCTAAAAGGTCAGATTTGACGGCTATGCTTAATACTGTTAAGGTAAGAAAAAAATGTTAATTACGTACGTGTTAATTCATGGAATAGTTAGCACATCAGCTAGTTCTAATTGGATATATTCATAATTATAGTTACCGTAACCATTTACCTGCGTGGCAGTCGAAGTCCCCGCAGCAGGGGTCGCGCGAGTGATTGGTGGGCTGCAGGCGGCGGCAGCCGGCCTTGGGTGGGCACGGCCGGCGCTCACACACCAGCTCCACCCACGAGCACGTGCACACCTGGCAGCCCATCATCACGCTCTGCCCGCCCGGCACGTGCCGCCCATCCGTTGCTATACACTCGCCTGCAAACAAATACACATGGAAACTTCTTATTTGCATCCATTATGGAATGTAGACCTTTAATACCGATGATTTCATGATTTATTTTTGATATTTATTTAGTTTTGAAACTAAGCGTTTGCAAAAAGAGGGTACCTACTTAACGTACAAAAAATAATTGGTAAGAATTGTAGTGTTGGTATCGCAAATAAACACTCACCTTCAATGCCTTTATGGTCATTTAATTGCATGGATGTAGTGAGATCAGGTATTGCCGGGCCTGGCGGCGTGCTGGGGTACACCGCGAAGTATTCGTCTATGACACCAGAACCCTTCGGGATGAAACCACCTGAAATTCATTTGATACCATTGGGCACAGGCGGATCGAAAATGGGCGAGGCACCGACTATCTTGCTCGAGATGAATTGGCAACGTCCATTTACTTGATAAATGATATTTATTTTGCAAATAGATTGAAACTTTTACACGTCAACACATTTTTTATGAAAAACCAGATGAGGTCGGCATTTCCTAACTGACTACCTTGAGAAGAAACGCCGAAATAAACTCAACTCTATCTCAACGTATAATATCAATACTAAAAAATGGATGAGCAATGTGGGCTTGTGTCTGAAATGACCTTTTGAGGAAAGTGTCATACAAGTTAGAATGGTCCAATCAGCTGGTAAGCATTTGTCGGTCTTCGTTGAACTGAACAGTTCCATAGGAGCTCAACAATCCGACGAACATATCAGCTGAAAGGACATTTGGGTAGGCCACTTATAAGACTCAAACTGTCAGACAGAATTACATTCTAAAGCAAAAAATAAAACTAAATGAAAACCCACATTGTTCACACACTCACAAAATAAAATGCATGTACTTTACACAACAGTAGGTTTACAGGTCAGTAAGAAAAAATAAATATAAATAAAAAAAGAATGTAATATCTAATAGAATTATTACATGTCAATAGTTCTGTACAATAAAATTAGGAAAAACAGAAGCATTAGTATTTCTTTTCTTGGAACAGCTTATTACTCCCAAGCCTTTTTATCTGCTAGGTAGTCTTTAACTGAATAATAAGCTTTGCGTAATAACGACTGCTGCGGATGAATTTAGAAAACCACTTTGGTATTTGCCAATAACGAACACGCTCATTCACGCTGCATACATGAGATGCAAATTCCTTACCTTCAATAATGGTCACCCGCTTTTTTTTATTTTTTCTTATTTTTAAATTTATTTTAGTTAAATGCAAAATCTAAATAATTTGTTACTTCTTAAACGCAAAACTAAAAAGATTACTTTAAAAATGTCATATTACAAAAGGCGCGCTACCTTCAGTTTCTACCGGTGGCGAGAACAAATTCACAGCTGGCGTCTCAACACCAAAAGTGGTGCTGGTAGTGGGCACCTTCGTTACACCATTCGTATCGGATCCATGACCACCCAACGAAGCGGACACTGTGTACTCCTGAACTCCTAGATCGTTGCGCTCAGGGTATCGGTCTCCCGTCAGATCTACCTTGTGAGTGATGGGAGGGTACGACGGTTCTACTTTGCCCAGTACAAAGACGGGGTACTGCGTTGGTTGGTAGGCATCTTCTCGTCTATTAGGAAACGTAGAGCCCTTGGAATCAGAAGTAGGGTAGTACACTGGAAACTTATCGTCTCTCTCCAAGATTGGATAAGAGAGAGTGTCTTTTACTGGGTCATCATCAACGACCGCGTCAGCAGCTACGAATGGAATAATCCTGTGAAAATAAAATGTAATTAAATCAAAGATTTCAAATAAAAGGCTAGATATAACTTCGATCTCCTCCAAAATATAAATCATATGATACGATTTCCATGATCAATTACAACTTACTTCAAGTTCGGCAACGATGGCGGCAATGTCGGCTCAGTGTAGTCGTAATCATATTCGCCCTTTTTCTTCTTGGAACTGTTGAGCGATTCCGAGACATCTACAGGAATCGGTATCTTGGGGCCAGAGACAATAGGCTTGGAGGTCGAGTGACTGTTATTGGTCATCAGAGAGCTGGTCACATTAATAGTAAAAGTGTCATTCTCATCAAAACCACCGTTGACATTCCTATCGGTAATGATATCATTGGGTGAATACGTTTGCGCTTCAACATTAATAATCGGCACTCGGGGCATGGCTTGCATTTGTACCCGGTCGGTGTCGTTAGCAATAATGCTCAGAGGTAAGGATGTTGATGATAATTCAGCTGTGCAGTTTATGGTTCCATTGATTACAATTTTGACGGTACCTTCAGGTTGTTCTGTAGTATTTTCAGATTCAACTTCATCGTCTTCTTCATTTTCTTCATCATCATCATCATCTTCATCTGTCTTAGCAATAAGTTTAGCGGCAGTGGACGACTTCTGAGTGGTCGTTATATTAGTAGATGTATTAGTGGTTTGAGATTGTGCCTCACTAGAACTTAAAAACGGTTCATCAGTTTTTCTTTTAACCTTGGTAGTTGTGATGAGGTGGTTCTTAGTGGCTGATGCGAAAGATGTGTGCTTCAAAGTGTACAGATTGGTTTTTATCCTCTGTGTTGTACTCTCTAATTTGCTCGATTTGGGCGAGTGGAAGGTCCTCTCGTCGTACCTCATAGAAGACGGCGAGCTTTCCGGTTCCGTTATGGCGGATGACTGAAGTTCTGGAAATAATAACGTGATTTGTTAGTTTGGTTTGAGTCCACAATGATTAACAAGTTGATATTAGCAGTGTCAACTCTGTGGCATATTTGGTACGCTGTGGTTAAGTAAATAGTAATTATTCATGTATTATCAAATGTTTGTGATTAGTGCTAGGAGACGTTATTGAGTGCGGTCAGTGATATGAGGTCACGTTGGATATCACCACCATTTCGTATTTGTTCGGTGATTACATTAGACGAGTCTGTTCAAAAAGTAAGGTGAATTTTCAAATTTCGAGAGCTACATACTTTCAATTATCGTTTTTATTTTATTTTATTATGTTGATACACTTGTCTTGAAAATATAGGTATTTGCAGTTTCGGCCATATAGCACATTTAGTTAGTTTTTGAGAGGCCTAAATGTTAGACGAGTGTTTGATGAGTGTTTTACGTGTTCGACGATTTTCTGTTGTCGTAAAATAAGGAACATCAGCGATGTTGACAATTTTGCTTTTGCATCACGATAATGTACCTGCTTTTTTGGTCAAAAACAATAACGTAATGAAACATCACGACTATTTCCTGTTCCCAAGATTGAAGAGACCCATGAACGAACAGCGTTTTCAGACCATTAAGGAGATACTTACAAACCGAATCGCTGAGAGAGCTCAAGAGCATACCAAAAAGTGCACATCAGAACTGCTTCGAGGATTGGAAAAAACGTTGGCACAAGTACATTACTTCTGAAGGGGCCTACTTTAACGGGGACAAAATAGAAACTGATAAATAAATAAATATTTTATGAGAAAAATGAAAATTCACCTTATTTTTTGAACAGACGATGTATATCTACTTGTTAACGAAGAATTATATTGCATGAGTGCTCTTTGTGTTTAATCATAAGCTCAAACATTTCAATATCTAAATAAATCTATTTGAAATAGACTTCGATACTTCTACCTAATTCTTCGACCTGGCGCGTTCTTTTTCACGACATCTTTAGTCGGCTTTTCTATTGGGTCACCTTGCTCGCTTATAACGAGGGACGCTCTCGCGACTGAGTACAAATATAAATATAATTGAATTTTCTGCCAGCGACAATAGAACCACAACATTCCGATCATCTTATAGTCTGAAGCGAACTCAATGGATTTAACTAAATAAATATAGTTATGTAAGTAAGCGTTCCATCAGCGGCTTGCTCTTAATCAAAAATGGAATATCTTAGTTGGCTTAGTTTTGTAAACGTGAGTATGTCATTTAGTTTAAACAAAACTACAATTACTTTGCACGATTGTCTATAACGCAGACCAAAACATTATATTGTCAACAAGTACAAAAAACGCCCTAATTACCGTATAATATTAAAAGTGTCCATATGAGAGTGGTGGCGGCGTCGAGCTTAGCGGACGCGCTTCTTAAGCTGCTGGTAGCGGGTTCGTCATCTGGCGAGTACCAACATGACTCCTTCAAATGTCGTTATTTTCACAGTTACGATAACGCGTAGTGACCAAGTGTGGTGATTAATGCACGCTAAGATGAAATTTAGTAGACGATGCCTCTGTTATATGAATACGCAAGACGGATGTTCTAATACGATTTGTGGGGTAACCTTCACACTAACCAGAAGATTGTAAGTGTTATTATATCGCAGTACCTGGAGCGTCGTGGTCACAGATATACTGGTTGGCGCAGCATTCGCTGGCCGCCAGCACTGGACGGCAGCCAGCCAGCGCGGGCGCACAGCCCAGTGCCTGGCAACGCACCTCACCGCGCAGGCAGAAGCAAGCAGAGCAGTTGGAGCTCGTAGGTACTGGAGATCCTTCTGTTACCAGCTTCCCGTCCACTTGACAATCTAGTGAACGAAAACACGTTTTTATTTGTTTATGTTTACATATATCATAAAAAAAAATAAACTCGGAAACATTAGAGGTACAAAGGCAATTGAACTGCATTATTGCGGTGTTGGTATACTCCTTCAATGTATTTGTCATCAGTGCCTATATCAGTAGGAAGAAGCAGGGACATGAAAGATAATAATATAAGATAACGATTTACGATGAATAAGTGCTGACCGTAGTGGTTGTGGTTCTGGTCGGGCTTGCTGGAGGTGTCGCAGTAGTACCGCTGCGGGCAGCAGGCGCCGGGCGCGGGCCGGGGCGCGCAGTGCGGGGGCGGCGGCAGGCAGCTGGGCCGCACGCAGTGCCGCGCACCGCGCAGGCAGAAGCACTGCTCGCAGGCTACATGCGACCCCAGCGCGGACCCCGCCGCAAACACGCTGCCGCCCTCTACGCACGCTGGGAACACTCCAGTATGATCAGACGTCAGCGATGCCACCAGAAGCACGACGGCAGCATACAAATTCAAAACATAGCTAATATTTATGTACTTTGTTATTTATTTTTTTAATATTTTAATTGACATTTGTAAATAAATTGTAAATATGTATGATAAAAGTTATTGGTAAAAAAAACTTTGTTAACTTTAACATATTATTGCATATAGCGTAACATCTCATTGCTGCACTAATGTAGGAATTGTTTTTGTCGCTACTAAAGGTAACGTATAGTTGTCGGGAAGCAACCTACCATTGGTGACGGAGGCCGGTGTGGCCGTCGCGAGCTCGGCCTCGGTCTGAGCTTCGACACTTTCGAATCTCGCCATTGCTCCGTGTTCCATTAGCTTCACTCCATCTGGGACGTTGCAAAACAAAACAGTATTTTTATTTCGCTCTGGCAGTTGCTTCCTTATGTTGCAGCTGCAGTTTTTACCTGGGCAGTGCAACTCGGGGCAGCAGACTCCGCGACGATGGCGCACGTGGCAACGCGGTGGCAGCGGGTCGGGCAGAGGCGCGCAGGCGCGGCGGCGGCAGGAGAGTGCGCCGTGAGCGCACACGCAGCGCAGGCAGTCCTCGTGCGTGCCCACCACGGCGCCGTCGCTGTGCCAGCGCCCCTCGTACAGGCAGCCTGACGGCAGCTCCTTCTTACCCGCCACTGCAATAATCATATCCCTCCTACAATATTATTATTTGACAATTTTTCATAACCAGAAACTGTTTTTTGTCTTTAATTATCACTGGACACGAGGCAGTTCTGGCTAAATTCAAATCCTCTTGTTTAGGGCAAAAGATTGGTGCACCACACCAGTTTGAAAGTTTATGTGCGCTTTAATACTCACGGTAAGCTTTGTCTTGGCGCTCGTTTGGCAATGTCTTCATTGAAACAGTATCTTTCTGTTCTGAAAATAAATTTATTTTGATAGATTTTGGAATATAAATAATCCATTACACTTTCTAGAAATATTGGAAATGCGGAAGTTCCTAAGAATGTTTGTATGTAAGTATTTTCGCGGTATAACTACCGAATGAAACAAAGAATACATTTAAAAATATAAAAACCTTGACTAAGCCGCCTAACGAGAGCCTCATGAGATGTAGGTCTTAGCCATTAGAGCATTGGCTGTCGCGATAATTGGCACGACGATAGCCGTATCGATATTCCACACTGCGACAATCTCGTGCGCTCCGGTCCCGGTCATGCGGAACGGCGTCATCACCTTATTGGCTGCAATAGTCCTGTCAGTGTTGCTAGACGTGACATTGTCATTTCCGAGCGCTAGGTCGGGCGCATACTCGAGGTGCGGTGAAGCGCACTATTATAAGTTTGTACTGCAGCTGCTGCTGGATGCTCTTGGCCACTTGGTTAGACTGTGCAAGTATTCATTGTTGGCCAAACGAGAACGATCACAAATGATAATATCTGTTAGATTCTCCGATGATGACATTTGTCAACCGTCCCGTCTTTCATGAATATTATACTTATTAAGTGTAATATATTGAAGTATTTCAAGAGTCTACCGAACTGTCACCGTTACCAATATCGAGGAAAAAAATAACATCTATTGGAATGTTTGGGAACCCCGCAAAATATTAAATATATTCTAGTTTTCAATGTTTGTTGTCATAGTGCATACGGAGAGCGAAGTCGGTATCCTATTGAGATTTTAATCGACTTCGAAAAATTTAGAAAATACTCAATTCGAGTGTTGGCGCAACTTCCGAATAACGCTGTGCCAGGTATTGACGGATTTCCGGAATTAGATTCAGATTTGATAGAGGTTTCTGTTTTATAGGGGAGGAGCTCGTCACTATTCAGCCGTACGTAGAGGTCGAAGGGGCGATCGATCATAAGGTTAAGTAACGCTTAATGGCACGGTCGGTCAGCGGATGGGTGACCATAATTATATTTTAAAATTATCGTACTCACTGTATGTCTTAGTTTGGTGCTCATTTTTCACTAAATCCTGTGGCACGCTAGCTTTCTGTATTTGTGAACCTGAAAACAAGTTGTTGTGAATAATATCGTCATTAACAGTTGTATATAGAGTCACGCAGATTACTTTGCTTTCTCTAAATACTAGTATTCGTTGCATTTTAAAGCAATTATCAAACTGGAGTATTGGTACTCTGATTGTCAACATTCTACTCGTAGTTGTTAAAGAATCAAATGGAAAAAGTTATGATGGTTCAAAAAAACGACGAAGCACTTCGACAAAAGGTGGTAGTGATCTTGCGCTTGGCTCGTATTGGCAGAAATTATTGTGAATATTGTGTTACTCACTAATTACTTTGTCTTCGTGTGGAAACAACTTATGCAACGTCCCATCTTTCAGCGCACCTGAAAATATATTATGTATGTGGTAAGAGATTTCTTCAAATAACAAAAATCTAGGAATAGGTCAACCGAATCACTTTCCCGTGTAGTTCATTCTGTCAGACAAAGTTATACGATTTAAGGGAATGTTTGCGGATCTCATCTCTAAAAAATATCCGTCTAGCTTCTTCTATTCGCATATAATGCGTATTGCACGAACTAGTGGAAATTATTTAATAACTCTTTTCCGTAACATGTACACGGTTTTTAATGAAATACTCACTGTATACGATTTCTTTTGGCTCATTAGCCAATACGTTCTCTGATTCGCGTTCTCTTTGCGTATCTGGAAAGTGAATAATTTCGTGAATTTATAAAACTGCCTGGCCATACTCGAGTCCACGCAACTGACTCGGTGTCAACACTTACTGAAAGTTTTGTCTCGTAAGATATTCGGAAACATCTTCACGCCCATGTTTACTTCCTCTGAAACTGAAAAATGTTCATCTGTGAGTCCAAAGTTCAGAAGAAGATTTTTTAACAAAACTCACCAAATTGAAGACGCCAGTGATTTTGCGAACATGCGCACAACAGTTTATACATAGCGCTAGCCAATTGTTTTGGTGAATCAGTAAATTGTGATGATGATACGCCTGACATTCTAGCTTACAGTCATCTCTCACATACAAATCATCAAATCTGTAGACACACACATGTAGCTGCCACAACTTAGGTATAGGCTTAAAGTTATATTGCGCATGCGCCGGACGATGCGTGCAATAAAAACCAAGACCAGTCTGCGCGGGGGCCGACCGACCTGTATTAGGCCATTTAAACTGATACCCACGTCATCAGCATCGACAATTATTCTGATGGAAATCAGAATAATCCTCATCTATCGAGTGGTTTACCTGTGGTTTTACTAACGATACTGCACTTTGTAATACTGATTTAGTGAGGTATACATATGTGTACTTATCATGTGTACAATTGCGCTATCGATAATATTCCTCGAAAATCGAAATTTTATTTCCTAAGAGACTTCAATAAATGGCTAATCTTATTTGGCCGTATAACAACATTTATTTTTTCTAAGGAATGCAATTTATGCCATCTTAACATCAAGCTCTCACATACACATACATAAATCTTACGTAGTACATAATATAATAGGAACAACATTATAATCCGTTAACACTCTACATTGCCACGCCAACAGCTCCATTCGGGGGACGTATTAGCAAAAGCATTTAGCAAATATCTATCTTAATATAAAGGAGGCAGTGACCCTCGCCAATGCAAACAGACCCATAACAATACAGTTTACGCCACGCGATATGTCTGCGATTGCGCGAGAACCTGTCTCGCGATGAGCAGGGAAGCGCGGCCGCGTGGGAAACGTCGCCTGAATGAGCCACCCACGACTTGCGCCTACTCGCCTCTCAGCCGACCTGGCTTTATTGCGAGCTTCGAGCCGACACCACATATACACGATTACAATTGCGCCGTCGGAATCGACTGCTATTTGATTAGGTACAGCTGAATTGTTTGTATCTTTCGCAAGTCTTTCACAGCCACATTTCAAAAATTACAACAAACGTGGTATTTTTCCTAAGAACTTTTCGAAAATGGTGAATCTGATAGTAATTGACGGTACCGCTAGATATTCCGTCATATATTTATTTTCCACGTCCGTACGCACTATGAATGCAGTATTATGACAACACGCGTAGAGCAACAAAAAACGAACGAGACGTGCTTATGTAAAATATTGCCGACGACATTCTTATATCAGATCCCATTCGATGCGACTAGACAATAGCGGGGCCATTTCTTCAAATACTAATGATGTGTACAATGATTACTATTGTATTGAATAAGAAGCAACATTAGATCACCCGTGACACAATTACGACTGCTTACTCGTAACCTCCAAACCAACAAAATAGTCTCAGAATACGGAGATCAGTCACATAATATATTACCTAGTCTACTATTGTCAATATAAGATTATTGAATAACATTAATAAAGCCTCTTGCCCTCTCTCTCTAAGTTAATTTATTTAATTGACGGACTAAATACTGTTGTAAGAATTTCAAAACCACAAAATAAGTTTAAACCCGAGGATGCTACGATAGAGAATAATTAAGCAGATCCATCGTACTTCCGTCGTCACCTTCATCAGAGAACCTCTAAACTGCAATAGTATGGTAGTGTGGTCTGATATACAAATCAAAATAAAGTTTTTGCCTTATGCTCGTCTTATTTTAGTTTCTTAGGTTTCTCAGGATTTCCATCATCAGATCTTAACTTGATGACAATGGATCCAACGGCATGTATACTCTCATCTGAAGGAAGTATTTTTCAAATCAATAATGTGTCTTCAAGAAATACAGTCAAATTCAGAACCTTCTGCTTTTTTGAAGATGGTTAAAACGAAATTACTACGGGGGTACATAAGCCGGGGGCATTAGGTCACATAGGCATGTTTGTTCCGGACAGATATATGGAATCGGTGGCGCCCACCACCACTAGCCACGCCGACAGCCAACAGCAATTTCCTTGCCAGGACGCCTCGTACCAGAGCGATGGTAAACATAACCACTGCATGCGAGGCTCCATATTCGGACCTTGACTTTAGTGAGTTCGCGAGCACTTTCATAAAGTTATACTGAGTTATGCTGAATTATGTGATGTTTTTTTTTTATTTAGAAGCTTCCTTACTCTTAAGTCCATTATTTTGATTATGCTTTTTCTGTTTTTTTTTTATTTTGAGTTGAATTTTAATTGAGTGTGACAAAATATTAATAAATAAACAGACCAGTACACGAACGATATAAAAATAAATCTGGTTTTTGTTGGTTCAATACCTAAGACGGTGACTTATAATTAAACTGGTAATTTTATCATGTTATCAATCGTGAGGAGACAGAAAGTAATGTATGTGGGAGGTCAAGTCCCCAAGGCGCGGAACCCGCAGGAGCAATTTGGCGGCTGCAAGCCCTTCGCATGAATCACTCTGCGGCGAGGCGGCTCCTGCGGCTACGGTACTGACTCCAATTGAGATTAACCATTTATATTTAGGAGCTAGAACTGACTAACGTACATGGTTGGTTTTCATTTTCAAGGGAATTATTGTGGAGTTCTTTTAAGCTGTGTGACAGTATTAAATTGCAGTTTAATGCTATTTTCATCAATGCATCAATTTCATAATAATCTCCAAAATAGCCATGACTACAATAGGGTATCTACCTATGTTTGATTATGTATTTTTTTTTACAAAATAAATAAACACACGCACAAGGAACATTCTTCTGAAAACAGCGTCAAAATTGGTTGATAAATGCAGCAGCAATCAACATTTTTTATATTCGTATGATGAAGAGTAGGATCATAGTGGGGACATCTTGCTATCTCTTTTGCAAATGCGTGTTCAAATAGTGTTGACGTCACACGCTTGTATGTGCATCCTTTTTAGGGTTACGTACCCAAAGGGTAAAACCGGAACCCTATTGTTTTCGCTCCTCTGTCCGTCCGTCCGTCCGTCTGTCACCAGGCTGTATCTCATGAACCGTGATAGTTAGAGAGTTGACATTTTCACAGATGATGTATTTCTGTTGCCGCTATAACAACAAATGCTGAAAACTAGAATAAAATAAATATTTTGGGGGGGCTCCCATACAACAAACGTGATTTTTTTGTTCATTTTTGCTCGATATCGATAACGGCAACAGGTAGATGCTTGAAATATTCACAGAATATGGAATGTATTACTTACTCTAAAAATAACTAATTTTATTAAAATTAAATTAATATTTGAGGGGGGCTCCCATACAACAAACATGAGTTTTTCCTCGTTTTTTACTCGATATTGATAACGGCAAGAGGCAGACGCTTGAAATCTTCCCTGAATATTGAGTTTATATAAATAATGGTACGGAACCTTTCGTGCGCGAGTCCGACTCGCACTTGGACGGGTTTTTTCTGTTATTTAACTGTTTAACTTTTGAAAGTTTTATAAATTACTTATTTCTCAACGGCTTCCAAAAAAAAAATATGTTTTTGGTTTTATAAAATGTTACTTTTGATATGAATAATTAAAATAAGAGTCAAATACCCAATTTATCGAGTATGCGGTTAGCGGCGTGCCCGCTGCAATGGGCAGTGGGCAGGCGTGTGGTGTCGCGAGCGCTAACTCAGGTACGTGGGTGGTCCCTCTACCCTAACCCTGATCTTCGCTAAACGTGTTGCAGCTGACAAATAATACGGTTGACTGCTTTTGCGGTTATGGCCAGGCGATAACTGACACAAATTCATACATAAGTCGTCTCTGACATGAACCTTCTTTTACACGATTATGGCAAGTCGCAACTAACCAACCTAAACAAAAAGAAATTAAAGACAATAAACAGTTTCGTTTTATTCAGAACTGTGCCGCGCGAGTGAGAGCACAGCTCACACAAGTTGAATGGGTTATGTTCTAGGTGAGTCATCTCTGTGCCGTTTCTCAGCTAATTCGGTGAAGATTTCGGCATTTCTCTCCCACCATTATTATAGTAGCGAGTAATGTTTCCCATAGTCGTCACGGTCGCTGGCCAAAGTAATGTGATATCATAAGTGAAGGTACCACGTACAGTTACCTACTAACGAAATAAACTTTCAGGGCGTATCGCTCATTGTCAACAGAATCATTTGTTCTAAATCTAGTTCATTTATAATCCAGAAACATGACTGAAGTAATCCTTGAATCAAGTTAATGGTAAAAAAAATGTTGCCTATGGTGAATGCAAGTATAAATTGATATTGATTACATCAAAAACTAAAACTCAAAATCATTTTTCAAATTAGGCTGATAAATCAGCACTTTTCGAACGTCAAAACAAAAGGCAGCCCCCAAAACGCCCACCCTTCACCACTTCCTATGTATTTGGAAGAAGTGTCGCAAGTAACTCCCAGCACCCCGACACATGTCTATCTGTTGGATTTGAAGGACCTGATATATGTGAAACAAATGTAATCTCAAATTATTTCATAGACAATAGAAAATAATTGTAATAAAAAATACAAACTGTTAATTTTGATATCTAATCAAAATGATGTTAGCTGAACTAACATTAGGCTTTAGGCTTTACACCTAACCGACTAGATGCTCAAGCATTTATTTAAAAATCAAAAACGTTACATGTGTATTGTGTACCTACAATATTTAAACTCCACCAAACAATGAACAATGGCAATACTTTTAAGTATGTAATTATAAGCTCTTCCCAAAGTCTTATTAAAACTAGTTCTATTCCGCTGGTCAGAAAGTTCACAACGTTATAGTAATGCGACAGTAATAACTGTACATGTAGACAATGGGGGTTCCCATGGCGTTGCGTTGGGAACTGAGCCAGACGGGTTCCGCTCCGCAGACAGACAGCCTGCAAGTGTACAGGGCTGCTAGACTCGACCACATGTGAGCTTACACTTGTAACTTATTGTGGCGAGAATTACTGAACTCCTAAAGAGTTTCTACTTTCAAAAATGTAATAACGAAAATGCTGAAATTCTATTAACAAACCAAACATTTTTTTTGCAAAAATTTTCACGGGGCTTTTCTGTAAAATTTGACAAAAGCAAAATTTTTTGTTTCAGGCGTATTGTACGAGGACCATTATTTAATATTCTTTGGTGTTCAAGTACAGCGTAAGTATATGGCAGCCCTGGGGCCTGCAAGTGCCTCCCGTCCGAGATCGTCTGACCATTGTCTCGCAACTAGATCTGTATCTCCGCGGCGAGCTCCGCCAACAATTGCCGCTAACTGTACCGCAGTTTTTATAGCCACTCATTAAATTATATTGTTGATTAAATTGAGCCCAGCTCGCTTACCATATACAATACAAGCAGGGATTGTATTCTTTTTTTGCCAGAATCTCTATCTTCCTTTAATTATTTATTGTAATGAATTCCTAATCGTAGCGAGTGCTCGCCTTTAATCTGAATGTAATTTATGGAGGGCTGGGGAGTATTTCCTGTGAATATGTTTTATCTGTGTGATATAATTGAGCATTTGCATCGCTGTATGCGATCAGGTCAGAGCACATTGCGCCAAAGTAATGGGAATATCAAATTCCAAACAAACTTGTGTTACGCTGCTCTTCACTAATACGTGGAAAGTAAGAAAACATTATGTTTTTGTATTAGCTTCTCAAATCAATAGAGGATCGTAACGTCCGTCAGTTTTCTCAACAGCTTTCTAGCCTTAGCAGAGAATCTTTGTTAAAAAATATTATTTACGAATGAGCATTTTCAACTAATAAAATATTTGCTAGATAAAGCTCTCGGTGTGCATTCGCTTTTACTTGATTGTGACAATAAGCTTGAACTTGGCACAGGCAAGCTATGAGTGGAACAAACGGCACTCGCCTCGCATCGAATTACGTATTCTGGTTGTCGCTGCGCTCGCGCATCGAACACGTTTGTATTTGCACTCATTCATTGCACATACAGCATTTATAGCAATGCTTGCAGAAGGACCAATGTGGAATAGCCATTAAAAGAAGAGTATAATGCACCCAAATAAATTAAATGACAGTCTATGAAATAACCTGGGACAATCTAGTGATTGCTGTTTATGATACAAACGCTTGATGGGCCTCAAGTCTCATTCAAGATACCTACTTCTGGCAGATCAAGCAAACTAATTAAAAAAAACCTTGCAACGTTAACACGGATCTGACGGAGCAGTATATGTATACTTGTGCTTGACAACTAGTTGTGAGCCATTAAGTTCGGCGAAAACTACTCTTAGTTTTATTCGTTTCTTTGCGCAGTGGACTTACTCATTCTATCTGGTCATTGTCACACTGGTATACCACCGATAACCTGTCACCTGACTTACCTATGTCACGCCTATCGTTCTTATTTCGAGGTCACAAAGTCCAGAATGCAGTGTCCCGAGTGATGGCTGCGGGGAGCGCAGCGTTGTGATTACATAGCGGGCCCTCGCATTAGCATAGATTAAGTCGCGGGTTAAATTCAAAAATCCTCGTCAAGGTACCTGTGAATGGCGCGGCCACGTCACGTCAGATTCCACGAATGTTTAATTCTATGACTTGCAACCTGTTCACAGAGCAGTTTGATAGTTACAAAAGCGGGACCGTCTCAGAACTTTTTGCTAGAGGTCACACGTATTATGGTGATATTGATATTTTCCTTCGATAAATGATTTTTTTGAATATAAACGCTCATCTCACAAGACTCCAGATGATATTTTCTTCACATTTTATTGAGTTCATATTCGAATGCTGATGCGTTTAAAGTGTGGTTTAATTTGGAAAATTCAGTTATCTGATTCCAAATAATAAAAAAGCTACTTTATTAAAAAACCCAGACAATAGATCCATAAAAATATAAATGGCAAGTCCCACGAGAGACCGCGAATACGTGCGTTTCCTAAATATTACAATGTAAAAAATTGTAGGATGACAAAAGTGCGTCTCACCAAACGAGTTCGCAGTGTCACGCACACAGCGACAACCGGTGACCATTGATTTACGAATAAGAAGGAGCTCGTTAATTTTGAACCATCTTGTTGTCGGCACATACAAACAAAACGCCTAAATAATACGATCAACAGACTGTTGGACAGAGTATTGTAACTACATACGTGTTATAATTTTACGATTGGAACAGCTCAATGGCAATTTGAGGAGTACCCACAGGATTCGCGAGCCCGTTTAAATAATAAAGGGTTTAAAGTTATATTACCGTATTCCAATTATGAAATCTACATTTTGCGTGCAAACAACAAACACAAGAGACGTCAAAGTAGAACCGGGTCCATGTGAGAGTGTGTGCCTTTGTAATGCTAATCAGCTCCTGCCTCCCATTGTGCCCGCTCCAGTGACACACTGCCGCGGCTGACGTCCATCTGTAGCAGCTCACTACTGCAGCAATTATAAACAATACGCACTGCAGGAAAATACCACACGACGGAGATAATGTAAAATACTTTATGAAATGTGAATACGTCAAATAAAACATGAGAAAAATGCGAGATAAATTAAAAAAAAAACTACCTATTAGCCAAAATTTTACGTAACTTCAATTGCCATTATATTGACTAATTAAGATACTGATTGACCGATTTTTTACATCAATAAATTACTAGAACAGGTGGGGTAAATACGTCACAGTAGTTTCGTATTATTTACATAAAATGTATGTGGTGAGGTAAAAAACACACAAATTAAACACTGGGTTCAAAGCACACTCGACCGCGCGTTGAACTCTTCGGTTTGGAGAGAGGATGGACAGCTTTAGCGGGTGTCAAAAATTAACCTTAACGAGATAAAGTCGCCTTAATATTGTATCGGAAAGGTTCTATAGACAGTCAGGTTCATACAAAATTATGCTAATTTAATGGATACGAAGATGAAACGCAATTTTTTTTCGACAAATATTTAGAAAATACGTTACAAGTTTTAAAGTTTAAAGTTGATTAACAACTTTATTGCTACCACTAAGTAGAAAAATATAAACATGTTTTGATCAATGAAAGTAAAACGACCGAAAGACCGATTAAATATATTTTAGCACTCCACTCAGTAGGTACACACATGGAGGTTAACCGTGCAAACACGTTAGCACTACCAACAACGCAAACTCTGAAACCTTCCATATATATTAAGAATTAACTGAATTCATATCATATCGAATTTCCTCGAATTAATCATTTATGCAAAAAAGACAATAAAAGGTAAACTGTGGAATATCGTTCGCATATATCACTGGGGTCGTCGACCGGTGGATTTGCATGGAGGTACAAAGGACCTGCGCGCGCGCAGACGAGAAGCGCGGCGGCCACGGCGAGCGCGAAGTGCGCGGAAGTCATGCTCGCGGGCGACGGCTTCGGAGCACAGCACTGCACTGACGCGCCGCAGCGCCTACGCACTCCGTCACCGCGCGCGCCGGTACATACGCACCACTAGACAGGGCATCACTTTCAATGAAACCGATCATCGGAATAATAATACTTAAATAATAGATAATGATAATACCCGGGGGCCCGGCAAGTGAGCTGGCGAGTCTCCTCCTGCCATTTTTACATGTATTTATTACATTGTTATCGGCAGAGGTCATAGTCCCCATAGTTTTCCCTTCCCTAGTCCGCTAGCATCCCATCACAATAACCCAAGTAGATTTTCTTCCATACTTAGCAATAGTTTAGCACAAACCGGGGGTTGTCCTTGGGTACACTTCTATAGTGTATACAGGGATAATCGTCGGTTTTGTGTCACCATTACATACATTAAAGTTGACTCAAAAGTGCTTCGGCCCCATGTTCGCCTTCTTAAAATCCGGGACTCTGTAGTCCCGTGGTCATCTCGAAAATCTCGGAGTTCTCCTAATTCAAAAGCAATTAGGTATATAAAAAAATCTTAAAGATTTCTAATAAACCAGTTTTCCTGTTCCGAAAAATCGCGAGTAAGTAGAGAACGAACAAAATATGATGAAAGATAAATTCATTAATACTTAAGAAACAGTACGGATTCAAGAAATATCATATAAAGAGAAGTACTATTTAATAAAGGTGCAGTCATTCGCAAGTCACACATTAGTATTTTTATTGGGCACGTGTCTAGATGTTCGTAAGTCTGTAGGGCGCCCAAATCGCCGCCCGCCGCAGGGAGCGCCTGATTAACGAGACATTCTCGAGACGCGCCGCGCAATTTATTGTTCTTAAAAATTATAATATTAAGGCTGTACTAAGAATCAATATTCTGCTCTTTTCAAATTGTATGGGACATACGATCATATCATACACCTGGGACTGACCCCAATAGACAGAGCGCTGTACTTCTTGGCCTCTGCTGCACTTTGCTGAAGTTATGTGACTATGTACAGTAAGTTCCTGATGCAGATTCTACAATTAAAAAAGATCCCATGCGCCAAGATGGTACACAAAGAGCTGCAGAAGGAACAAACGGGTGTAAGTCAGATGAAATGTGGCACTCCGCCCTGTCGCACCCGCGGCGGGATATGCACATGTGCAGTCACTGGGTGGACCTCGGCCGTCGGACAAACACAGCCTACATTTGTATAACCAACAATATACATTTATGTTTAGTTAAAAAAGTCGTGGTGGCCTAGTGGTTAAAGAGTGTGAGGTCTCAATTGTGAGGGCGTGGGTTCGATTCCAGGTCGTGCAAGTACCAATGCAACTTTTCTAAGTTTGTATGTACTTTCTAAGTATATCTTGGACACCAATGACTGTGTTTCAGATGGCACGTTAAACTGTAGGTCCCGGCTGTCATTGAATATCCTTGGCAGTCGTTACGGGTTAGTCAGAAGCCAGTAAGTCTGACGCCAGTCTAACCAAGGGGTATTGGATTACCCAGGTAACTGGGTTGAGGAGGTCAGATAGGCAGTCGCTCCTTGTAAAACACTGGTACCCAGCCGAAACCGGTTAGACTGGAAGCCGACCCCAACATAGTTGGGAAAAGGCTCGGGAGATGATACATTTATGTTTAGTATCAACAATAATTGAAGGTCACTCAGCTTAGTCGTCATTTTTGCCTCAAAACGGCAAACGTTAAGTAAACACACAATTAATTCGCTGTTTGTTTATGATATAGAGATGTTTATGAGTGTAGACAATGATGAGATAGCATTTTCTATTATCCAGTTAAATAAACTGTTACCGTAAACATTGCAGATCAATTGTGGTTTGCACATAACCGAATAATTTACTGGACCCCATTTACCGCAACTAGTTAAATAATGTGTCTAAACTGAGATAAAGCATATTTAACTAGTTGCTGTGTGAATATGTATCATTTATTTCCAGCAATTTTATCCATATGAAACAGAGGTACTCAGCTGCTTCCAGTTAGACTAGAAGTCGATCCTAAAGATGATAAAACATTTTTAATATTTTTAAGGTGAACTTGGTAATTCGTGTCTCGCACCAGTTTCTACAGTTGGAAAATATTCTTAAAATTAGTCATTGTTTGAATTAGGAAAGTGCGTCAGTGTGGTGAGCCCGCGCAGGTGACGCAACGCGAATTCATATATTCAATAGAACTTTTGTTTATTGTGTTTTGCCTTCGAAAATACTCGCGAAAATTGTACGTCGTCTCGCGCCACTTGTCAGTTCTTACTATTGCGCTTGTAATTATTGGGCGGTAAAACGTCTCAAGTGATCAAGTGAGTTGCAATAACAAAATGACTTCAAAATATATGGAATACATAATTTAAGCCAATAATGACACCCCAATCGATTGTCGCATGCACGTCACAAAACCAACGTTACATGGAGCCCCGCCCACCGCCGCGTTCTCCTGCGAGATCCTGTTTGTTCCATGTGAATAAGTTGGCAGCTTCTCGGTGCGGTTGGTGGCTCGAAGAGTATACTTAAGTATGTGTGGGTAATTAGCTTATTTCCAGGAGGGGACGTGACCACGCAAGCCGCACTCATTCGCGCAAAAAGCGAGCGCTCCCAGGCGGCGCGCCCGGGCTCGCGATGCCGAAGCCTACATCCTTACATTGTTATCGTATGCTGCACAGCTTCCATGCCGCCTTGAGAAAAACAGCATCTTTTGTGAACAACGGCTAGACCTTAATACTAGACCAGATGTAGAGTTATATTTTCTCACAAACACACAGTGGAATACAGCAGTGCTATGAAAAAACGATGGCTGCACCTGGTAGTTGATCAAAAATGACAAATGACAAGTCGTCATGATACTCGTCACCACTTTTCCTCATCCTTACCCTCCTGATCTTAACTAAAATTATAAATGCGAAAGTAACTCTGTCTGTCTGCCTGTCACTTTCATACCAAAACTACTGAACCGATTCAAATATAATTTTGTATACATAATGTCAAGAATCTGAGAAAGGACGGCGGCTACTTGTTATCCGGGTGCGGGAAGTAGTTCCCTGAGGCGGCGAAATGCGGGGAACAGCTTAAACTATTTCGTAATTGTGCTTACTTTAAAACAATATTAAATAATAATTTATGGTAGTTGATCACTTGTGTGAAACCAGGGACCGAAACCGGTATGATCAATACGGGTATTTTTTTGGGCAACAACCTTTTACAGGTAATTTTAAAGATAACCTTTATTATTAAATTGAATATTTAACCAGTATTAATACCGGTTATCGAAATAAAAATTATATACGCATAGGTTTTTTTCTCGTAATCGAGGTATTTTTTAGGTAGCCGGTATTAAAACGGTAACCTGAATAGAAACCTTTTTCTTCGGTCTGGTTACCCAGATAGCGGTAACCTAAGTCTGAAAAATAACCAAAATTCTTCAATACCTGTACCGTAATTTATAAAGGTTTTCGGTCCCTGTTTGAAACAAGTCATCAACCTACCATAAAAAGTTGTTTCGATGATTGTTCGTCAATCACGCTATAACGGCTGAACAAAATGAGTTGAAATTTGGACATATACTCGTAATGGATTACGATTCCAGTTGATACATATATTTATGATAGTTTTTATCCGGGAGTTTGGAGCAAGTCCCCGGGGCGCGGGAGAAACCGCGGGCGGAAGCAAGTACTAAATAATTGTAACATTGTACTGCCATTTTATTATGAGTCATCGTCAATCACAATCGTTCCAAGCTCCTAGATTTTTCGACTCGGAAAACTGCCAGAACCGACTTTTAAATTATCAATTATCCAGTTACTGTATGAGTTAGTGTCAATATAACTATCGTGAAAGTACAGATAAGGCATAGTTTAGCGTTAACTAGCAACATTAGTACTATAGGATGCGGGCGCAATCACAGCGCTGCGCCCGCATCCTATAGTACTATGGAGGGACATGATCGCTCTTCGGAAACGTATCGATCCCATCTCGTCTTTTATGGACGACGCGGATTTCCCAAGAGCGCAATTGTGCAGCGACGTGGGAAGAGGAAAATTGGGATAGTTATTAATGTGTTCCTGAAATATATTCAGTGTTATCGAATTATTTTTATAACGGCCCTATTGACAGCCCTCTCGGCTAAATCGAAAGTATAAATGTTGTAGTGAGTGAAATCAGTCACGGCATCAGCGTAAGGTAGTTGGCACATCCAGATAAATAATTAATCTCTCTATAACAATTCAGTGTGAACAGATAGTGCCCACATAGTGAGCGCGTATGCCTCCCAAGGCGACTGCAGCGCAGGCGGAATGCCTGCCATCCTCACACCCGGTGCGTCAAATGAGAACAATTAAAAATGATAGTTTTTTTTTGTTTTAATTTAAAGCGCATAACGCTAATGGCAGGACACAGAGCGCGCCGCCGGCACCGTTAGTTCCCGCGACGCGGCCGCGATCTGCGGCATTCTAACCACCAATTAAGATCACCTAAACGGCAAAAAGCGCGTTGAAATATTTAACTCACTTAGTAATCTTATACTTAGTAGCTATTAAATTAAGTGTCGCGTGTCTTTGAGGATGATTTCAAGAACTGCACGAGTGATTCGTACCGCACCACTCGCTGCTCCTGCTTTATGTGGAATAAATTGGTTTTTGCTAAATTCTTTGATAATTTAATGGAATCTGTCGGTTCTGTACAGTTTCTAGTTAGCAGTAGTTCAGTTCTCATGGTTTGTTGGTTGTTGCTGTTAACTGCATAATTGCTTTGTTTATTTCCTTTAACTTACATAGTTGCCCTCTGGCAACAGGATCAACATAGCTTTCACATGGCATCAACTAGGTACAGTTTAGGTCCCACTGGTGAGACTTGATCTTTACAAAATGATAGTCCACAAAAATATATAAATTATTCTTACTTTTGTAATTGCTGACGTGACTTCGGCAGGCGAAAAAGGAAACGGGGTGCTTCAGCCCGAGCCTGTTTAGTAGTTCTTGCATCTATCCATTCATAGATATACAGACTCTCGCGTTTTAACATTTGTAATATAAGTTTAATGAATACATATACATTTGTTGTTTGAAAGTACTTAAAGTTTAACGGATGTACAAGAGCCGAAAATATATCCTAACTTATATTTGAATATAAGTAGGATGGTAATATGACTATACTGGTCACGTGACCTATTAAATAAATTTCACAGTAATGTAGGCACTCAAACAAATACTTGTGCGGCTGGCGTAATATCATACGAGGTGTAATATCAGGATCATAACACGTAGAACGCGTGTAATGGAGCGCTCTGCTCGCCGGTAATTAACCAGTAATTATCGCGCTAGCACATTTCCGAGCCTACCCCTATTATGACTTGACGCCACATAATTGCATGTCAGTAACAAACAAATGCCAGACAAAAAGGTACAGTTGTTTATTTAGAGTATCTCTACTAAATTCATTTCATCAACACGTACCTACTCATAAACTACCCAATCTGAAAGTACTAAAATTATTTGCACAACAAAAATATTGTCTGCACAGCTAGCGCCATCTGTAATATGAGTCCAACATCACTAGAGAAGGAAAGTTCTACGGTCTTGCAGCGCTACGCACTCTGCCTCAAAGGTGGAGCCACAATACCTAACTCCTCGAATTTCAGCAAACTCCCCAACATGCGATGAGATAATATGTGATAAAAGTGCCATAAGGTTTCTTGCTATTTCTTCTCTATATGAATTTCCACTTTACTTAGAAAAACTAAAAGATATAAATATTTTATGAGTACATAACTGTATATCTCTATCAAGGATACATAGCCACATAGGGTACATAATATATAGCGGTTTCCGTGAGCGCCGCGCTTGACTGGTTTTCCCCAAAAATGTAATCGGTTGAAAGCCTCCAGTTACGTTTACAAGCCAACAGCTGGCATCATAAGGAACCACCAACCTGAGAAACGGATTGATAGATGCGGTATTCCATGCAGTGTAGGCATCTCGATATCAGTCTGAAAGACGTACAACAGCCGACCACTTCTTGACATTCACATCTAGTTTGGTGGCTAGGACCTTCTGCTGTGGGCCCTAAGTCCATAAGGCCGTGATGGTCACACATCGCGGCCATAAGGCATAAGGCAAATACTTTCTATCGGTGACGCGCTATGAATGATTAATATGCGCCGGGCGCCGGGTGGCGTAACGTCAAGATGTCGCGTAACACTTGGCCCGGACCACGCACCTACCATTGGGAAAAGGATATAGAGCCTTTGGGGATGACATGACAACTGGTACTGTTTGTGATGGTAGTAGCAGTGACCCTTGACTTGTCTTATTTAACACAGTGCCAAAGTAAACTAATCAGTGTGTTTGCCATTCAATGGATGTGACCTTTAAAATCTTGGCTGTTTGGAGTCAAGCAGCTGACTCTTTCCTATGTTATGAAAGCGTTTTGTTTTTTTTACATAAATATGCGTCTTTACGTTTTGAGAATAATATAAAGTTTATGTAATCGTGACATTGTTACTGCGATCAATCATCCCACTCCTGAATCTTACTATGGTTCATTTTTAACAGGATTGACTTAAACATGTTATTTATCTTATGAGTTTCCAACCATTACGTATTTATTAAAGTGGCGGACACACGGAACAGAGAATAAAGCTCTATTTCGTGTCATTACACCTACCTACCTAGGTTATTCAGGGGTAGGTATCCTGGGCGCCAAACTCGTTAACTGCTTCTCTTAACCTATTAGAATTTGTAATCAATATAATATTTAGGTATTTGACTCTTTTTTTATTATTCATATCAAAAGTAACATTTTACAAAACCAAAAACAGAAATATTTTTTAATCCGTTAAGAAATAAGTAATTTATAAACCTTTCAAAACCAGTAGAAAGTCAAACAGTTAAATAACAGAAAAAGGATGCACATACAAGCTTGTGACGTCAATGCTATTTGATCACGCTTGTGCAAAATAGATAGCTAGATGTCCCCACTATGATTCCACTCTTACCCCTCACGAATATAAAAAGATATCTATGTACTTCAAAATCGAGTTCAAAGAATCCACCGTAACATATGTACATACACGGCAAGTTAAATAAAAGCTTTTAAAAATGTTGATTGCTGCTCCATTTATCAACCAATTTTGACACTGTTTTTAGAAAAAAATGTTCTTTGTGCGAGTGGCTATTTGTTTTGTTAAACATTTTGTACAAAATCAAACACAGGCAAATACCCTATGGTGGAAGTTAAGATAAACACGGTAGCTCGCGAACGCTTCAGCTGCATCCAGTTAGACTGGCTAGGCAGATGACTAATCAATCATTAATAATTATATTATTACGATAATTTGATCCATCAATGTTATGCTACACATACAATTGCATCATAGATATCGATGAATAAAGTCTAGTTTAAACAAGTATTTTATTTACCTCACACGTTTATTAGGAACGCTCTGATTATAAAGCTATCTTCGTTCAGCAGTCGAATAGCCGTAACCTGTATAGGTGCGCCTAATAGCATATTTATCGAATCAACTTAATAAAACTCGGGTCAAAAACCTCATTGGTGTTTTTGTGTTTCCCATTGGGGGAAACCAGACTGACCAGTAACGACAATCCTAACTAATATTAATTAGTTAAAATCTTGCGAGACGGCCTACTTGCTTTACTTACAGACCACCTTCGACCTACGACCACATCGACAGTATTCATAATAGCAGAAATAGAGACATTTGTCCTACACTACGCGCTACTCCTACTCAGACTAATAACAAAACTATATTAGTGTTGGGTACCACTCATATTTAAACAGATTTTTTGCAATAGTGTTGCTCACCTGGCATATCACTAAAATGCGTATCCGTTTCCTTTTGAAAACGATAGCCACGTTTTAAATGGTTTAGTGAAGACCGAGTGTTAAAAGTCGGTATTAGCACTAAATAATATAATAAATTGATCTATTCGCTCTTTATCCATACATATTTATAATACATGCTTTAGCCCGCAGGCCATTAAACTCACTGTTTAATATTTAACAAACCTCGTTTGCTGCCTCGTTTGTCTAGTACATAGTCGCAAGACGCGACTGCTGTGCACGGGGTCTCGGGTTCGATTCCTGGGTCGGGCCGAAATTGCTTTGTGGTTTTTGAAAAACTTTCATAAAGCAGCCTGGAGTCTGGAAGTTGGTGATTGATTCAGCACGTAAATGTCGGTCCTGCGCCTGATCTCTCTCCGGTCGTGTCGGATTGCCGTCCCATCGGACTATGAGAGTGAAGAGAATAGAGAGTGAAAATAATATATGTGTATGTTCCTGGAAGAGGAATTTGTGTTGTGAAAGTCGCTAGTTTCATAAGAAACTTAATAGTTCAGGTTATAAGGGATTTATTGTGCACTTTTGAAATCTACAATAACTTAGTTAAAACGTCTAGTTCCCCGAGCATGCAGGTAGCAACCAGCAGACAGGTTGGATACGCAGTATACATTGAATAGCTATTTATCAAACGGTATGAATGTTGTGTTGAAACAGGCCCTTAATTTTTTATTACGAATAGTTTCGGCAAAAGAACATTAAAATTCATTAACTCCACTCGCTGCCAAACAACTTTCAAAAGTGGTTTTTGGTAAACAACTAGGCATGTGTTTGTTATTCACACTCAAATATTATTGTCTGACGTCAAAATAGACGGGATAATAATTTCCTAAAAAATATACATATATATAAATAACATATATAATTATATGGAATAAAAGGAATGCCTTGGAATATCAATAGGAACATGGAGAATAAAATGACTAATAGGAACTATTGTCTCACCGTAATTTGAGAAACTTGGAAATAAATAAAAATTGCAAATTAAAGCTCTGGACACGGCATCGGAGATGAAAGTAAGATCATTAGTGATAGCGAATTATTATGAAATGTGAAGAACTTTGGCGCGCTTTCAGTTCCGCGAGAGGTTGCATTGCCTAATGGCGGCGGCTGGAAGGTAACTAGCCTCTATAAATTATACCGCCTTGGTTAGAATCAAGCACGATCTAGATGAGAATGTTTCGTATTTAATTGCCGTAAACTGTTGTATTGTAGCTTCGGTAAACGACACAATTGAAATACTTCCTCATTTTACGATACATACATTTGCAATATTTGTAAGCGCGCTAGCGTGGTAGCTTTCGGTAAATAAACATCGTATTAGACGCCTTGTCTATATACATAAGTATATGCTAATTTCTTACATACATCATGGCAGCTGGTAGTAGATTTAGGGCCAGTATCACAGGCTACGGATAGCCACTATCTGTCGGATTTAAAAAATGGAACAGAATTTGTATGAATTTATCTGCCAGATAGACTATCTGGAACTTACCAGCAACCTGTGTAACTGGCCCTTAAGTTTTTAATTCTAGAGATAAATGATAAATGATATTTATTTTGCAAATAGGTTGAAATCAACACTTTTACACGTCAACACATTTCTTAAAAGAAAGAACGACATGAGGTCGGCATTTCCTAACTACCTTGAGATGAAACGCCGAAACAAATTCAGGGGTCATATTAAGAAAATAATATCTAAAAAAGAGATATGTTAAGTTTAACATACCGCCAAATGATTTGGATCTCGTTCCATTTGGTTGTAAGACACTGTTTTTTATTCACCAAATCCTGCGATTGGAAGGACTTCTTAAGTTTTCTACACTTGTACTGGCGTGGCTAATTTGGTAGCTTATGTCCACAATCGCGGACAGTCGGTATGTGGTCGAGTTACCGAGGAAGGTACGATGGGCCAATCGGCTGGCTCACTAAATGTCACGCTAGTTAAGTAGATACCAGTTGTCGATAACCACTTGCTGGAATGTTCACAAGTACCTACATGCTTCCAGTAACCAAAAAAAATGTAGATTATTTTTTCGATTTGCGTATAAAATACATAAAGAGTATAATACATTGAAGGGTCTATTAATGACTTTAAAAAGCAACTGGTATTAGGTAATGCGCCATTAGCTTTCAAGCTCCAATAAGACATGTCAGCTCTAATTTCTATGTCTATAACGTTACAATAAGTAAATCTGCTATGTTAATTTCTAAATGTTAAGCTTCAGATAACAGAACCTTGATATGATATGTTTACTTAAAATTGAACCTTTCCAATAGGTCTTTAGGATAATCTGAAAACTGAGCCATTCTAGCGTGAACAACTACACAGGAAAAACAAGTGTTTGCAAAGATTGTATAAAGGTATTAGGTATTAAATTATCTGTGGCTGTAATTACATCATTAGCAGATACTTCACCGTATTACCATACCATACTCGTGAGACTCCACTCGAGCACTCACGCGCGCGTTACATTAGCCTCATTTATGAGCCCAACATTTATTATTATGGTTTTAACCAAATAAGGCAATCAATGTGTCAGGCGCTCACTCCACCAAAGGAGCGGAGTGGAGAAGTTTTCAAATAACGAGTAGAATTTAGTTATTCAAACATCTCGTCTCATGAGCGGAGAAATTCTATTAGTAGGTCCAAAACTTATCCGCTCCTCTCCGCTTTGATGTTCTCCAGCCTAATTGATTTCGTTATATTACATTTGGATATTCACGATTATAATGACGTCGAGTTTTACAAATAGACCGTAGAGGTGTTGTAGACCGCCACATTTTATGGGTAACGTAAAAAGTTCTCTAATATTCGTAAAAAAAATAATCTACGTGAGAAGAGTAGGTACTTGTAATGGATGCAATATAACATACATTGGAAGAGATAAAATGAATTATTTGTCTTTAGTGAAATATATTGTTTATGCATTGATCTATAAATAGTTTTGTAGGGCTGGTACTGTTGGCCCATTGCCATAAATAGATCCTTAAATTCTAATGCTACGGCTTTGAATCATGTGCTCTTAAAGCGAAATATTTAAACTTGTTTTACATTGTAAAAAATATTTTATTTTCATAATGCATTATCGTATTGATGTTTTATAGGATCGATGATTTTAATAAAAGTGTAAGAAAATCCATCTTCGTTCTTAAATCTTCGCGTAACATTGTTAATGCTGTCTATTCTACGTTTAGTGCCGCAGTAGACAAAAACTATTTCAAGTTCGAAAACTTGTTTAATGACCCCCGTGCCCATATTTGCCCATTATTGTGATATTGACCTTAGGTGTCGATGTAACCACAGAGTTGGAATTCACGAAAACATTATTATTTACTCGTCACCCCGTTTACCTTGCGTGTTCAAGCAATCTGTTTGCGCCGGACCAGATTGACATTTGATCCAAAACGTTTGTATATCTCGCCTAGATGAAAGTCTATGAATATTCAGCACATAATCATACATTATGTCATTGACGGCGACAACGCAGAGGGCATGATATCAGGCGATCTTCCGCCTTATGTACGCGCGATACGGATCACATCCGCATCACGGCATTGTCCCTACGGGTTACGTAAAACAAAACCAGCCGGTTGGACATCGCACGACCAATTTATTTTTTAACATTATTTATGTACAAACATATAAAACGGTGATGTTGCACAATATCACATTCACTGTCTCGTACTCGACTTGCGTCACCAATAAATTAAAATATAACTCGACGGTGTCTTCACGGGGCCAGTAGCGGTTGCAACAGCCGGGGCACGCTGCGCAACACGCAGCTCGGAGTGGCGGCCGCTCGGGCTGCAGCGCCCACATACATTATCATCCATAATCACTCATTAATAAGCGACCTTTAAAATACATCTCTTAAATATATCTAATTTCCCCCACATTCTTTCTCTGCTAAGGTCGTTCCATCCGCTACTGGCGTCGTACTGGCACTAGGCAGATTGGTTACTGGTGTCCGATCTGGTCGATCTGTCCCTGCAGGTTGTTGATGACCTCTGAGGGCACCTGGTCGCCCAGGATCTCGTACAAGTTAATCCTCTGGTTCACGGGGATGGATTCGTACGCCGCCAGCTCGATACCTTCTTGTACCTGGGGATAGAGGATGGGCAAAATAAAAATTTACATGCTGAGAATTTGTATAATCAAAAAATTTGAACTGTCTATTTCAGATATTATTCGAGGCAATGCATGACAAAGCTATTGAAAACATCAAAAGGTATAATTTCTGAGGCCTCAGCTTCCGCAGTAATGAATAAAGATTGATGAGGAAGTTACCCAACTATGTCCCGCATGTCACAGTGTTGCTAATGAGACGTTTGACGCTATTGTGTGTATGCTCACGCGCACGTACTGCAGGCGCCGTGCTTAATTGCTTTTTGTTCTCGGCTTAGATACACTTCCACTAGTTGTTTTGAAGCTTAGAATGCTTTACATTAGCCGGTATGACATTTAATTATGTAAATAACAGGTTTAAATTTCAATAAACACATTCATAAAGGGGTCATTGTTATTATAAAACCTTAGGGTTTTACATAAAACATATCATTTTGGAAGACCTGAGTCTTCGTCAGATTTTTCATAAATCAAACCTTTTGCGTTCCGAAAAGGGGACTACTTCGTTTTCGACAATATTTAAGCGCACCACTGAAGCTGTCTTTCTATTTTCTGTGACCTACCTTCTGTATCTCCGCATCCTTGGGGATGAGGTGTGTGTTCTGCGCCTGCTTGATGGCTTCCCTGGTGTAGGCAGCGCCCTCGCGTTGAGGAGCCGCAGCCACCGCTGCCACCAGCACCAGAGCGCACAGCACCACGGACTTCATTGTTAGGGGGAGAGAGTTCGCGTACGACAGCTAACAGACTGTAGGATAATAGAAGTATTTGTAGTTTTTATTTTGATTAACGAATGAATAAACTTTATGTTAAAAAAAGCTCTGCCGTCGAGTCTTTATGAGCAAACGCTTTTACGATAAAATTTTGATCTACGATTAAAATTTTTCACAAATTATGAATGGAGTAGTACTTAAGATAGTTCTAGAAATACAGATCTCCTTCTAAATCTTTGTTACATAAACGCGGACGAGATGCGAATCAATGCGTGTGCGCCGCGAAACCCGCTAATCAGTACAACACACACTTTTACCACTTTTTCAACACATTTCACTGGTGAAGGGTTTGTTGTCCTAATTAGCACTCAATTAAGGGTACAGAAGGCTTACAATGTATATCTCACTGATAAATGGTTAATGATAAAATGAATCGCCTGGAACACTGCAGTTGCGTGTGCGCGTGTTTATGGTGGTGAGTTAGTTGCGCGGGTTGTATGGCCTTCTGTACCCGTAGCTTATGGTACAAGTGTCCATATCTCACCTGTGAGGTTGCGGAGTGGTGCGCGCGAGCATACAGCGACTGATATAGGCGCCCCCTCCCCGCGCTCAACTTTCACCGCGAGGAGCGCCTGCGCAACCATCCTGACGATCTATGCGGGGCCACGAAATAAGCTCATCATTTAGTGATTATGTTCATAAGCGGACCAGCGATAGTGTTTGTGTACTTTCGAATCCTAGTATCAGCTGAAACGTAACCGCGACATAATTGCCTTCGGCAAAAATCAACTTATCACTGATATCACTACCCTTTTAAAAGATTGAGAGCTGTTTTTAAAAGTTGTTTACGATTTTTTCGCAAAGTTGTCTTAATTCTGATAAACCCTGACATTATTTATAAATATGAACAAAAATATCATTCGTAACAATTTTATATACCAATACAAACCTACAAATTAGTCTCTGAGCTTAATCGACGGCTATTTTAGTGGCCCCAATCTCACAGAGGATTTTAAGCTAACATTCAGAATAAAAATATCGACTCAGATAAAAAACTAAACTCCAAGTCACATCCGCATCACGATTCTATTCTAACCACTTAGGTGATAAGCGGCTGTCAAATGTAGAAAGCTTTTAGAGCGATCTGCTCAGCCCCGGCAGACTCTGATAACATTATACTTGTAGTAGGTACAGGGATCGTCAGGGCTTCAACGTTACGTAGTTATTTAAGTTCTTATGTTTCTTGTGAATAATAAACCAGAAATATAAGTCTGCAATGTTCAAGGGATATTATTTAAATTACAAATAAATAGTTTTGTTAACAGGTTTGGTTTATTTTGTCAGGATATCAAGACGATGGTAACTAAGCCCAGTGCAGTACCCAGTTGATTCCCATTCGTCCGCACCTAATGTTTTATGTAGGAATACACAGATTGCGTTCTAAGCGAAGCAGATGTATAAACATTTAGAAAGGTTTACTGGGCAATACTGACGTCGCTATCGCCGTTATATAAATAACTATAAGCAATGATGGAACCCAATAAAAAGCCATTAAAGATGTGGTTCCGATGTAATTATACAAATCCAACTTAAAACAATTTCTTATTGCCCAAAAGATAATTTCTGCTGTTAAGGTTTAAGTTCAGAATAGGAATAATTCAGAGTATTGAAGGAACGTCTATCCACTGCATCATGGCCAATAATTGAGTCTGCTGCCTGACCTGTACAACCTGCAGGGACGGTGCTCACCGTATGTACAAGCCACGGACATAACTACCTATCTTATATAATCGTAATCGCAGTACTGGCGGGAAACCTCAGCACCCAGTTACTTGATTACCGTATCTGATCTGCTTCTTTCTACATCCTATTCCGTCTTGTAAATGTTAGATGAATAATCGGCCCTATAATATTTTAATATAATACTCCACTTCACAGGTACCTGACGTGTATACTTACTTTCAAAGCGGATTGCATTTCTGCAAAATGCCATTAGACTTATTTCAATAGCAACTCTATTGATTAATGTGCATTGCTTATGCAACACGCGTGTACATTTATGTAACGAATGTGCCTCATAGACAGTTACTGCCTAAATCAGGGTTGTCTGGTGTCCAAACCGTCCTTGATATTAGCATATTACGAGTACATTTTTAAGGTAAATTTATTTATACAAAATAGATTTATATTAATTCAAGTAGGATTCTGTTCGTGGCCAATAACTGTTGTATTGTTTCTTGATGTTCCTACTATTATTATTTTATGCTCGTTCCTGGCAGCCCTGGCCGGGTAGCTGAACCAGTTGCTCTGCGGCGAGCTTCCTGCCTCGGAAGCTATCGAGTGTCGCCATTATATCATAACCGCCATTACAGCTTTGATCATTCCAGATTCTGTATCTTAACTTATGCAGACCCTTTACAGTATGTAATTTTATTGTAAATGACAGGGCGCTTTATTTAAAAAAAAAAAACTGGTTTAACGCATAAAATACGGATTTGTCAACTGGTTCCAGATTTATATTTCGAGTATGTACTTTTGTTGTGGCGTGCGAGGCATTGTTCAATGAGAATGTGGCCCCATTCTCACTTGCCGGAAGTCAAACTTGTAATAAACTCGATGATAGTTTGCTATTTTAACAAAACGATACTAAATAAAATTACGTTTAAGTTTAAGTTTTTATTTAACATACCTTTTAGTTAATGAGCGAAAATATAATAATAATGAATTCCTTAAACAATATAGAAAAAACCTGATGCTGGAGCTGTGAGAAACGGCTTTGCAAAGAGATAGAGATAATATAATAACACGAAAGGAGAAAAGCATGTTTAAAAAGGTAGTTGGTAGAACATTAAGCAGTATCAAACCTTCTTACAAATAATCCGCATTTTGAAATGAGGAGGTTCATAGCAAGACGTGTCACAGCAGCACTTGATGAGAGCAGAGTCCGCGTCGAACTCCTGCGTAACGAAGGCATAATTTAAGCAAATGTTCGACACAAACTTGATTTGATTGACTAATTATTTCCTTACGTGGCTAGATCTCTCTTTAAGGTGGTTCTTTAAATAATTTCAGACTTTCCGATTCATTTTAAGAGAGTTTTTTTTATATTATTGCAGAATTTATTTAGGGGTTTTATTTATTTACTATAAGTATATAAGTATGGGTTACGACCACCAGTGCGGCTCATCAATGGAAATGTTATAAATAACCATAAAAACTTATTGATTAAATTCACGCAAATCTAAAGTGTGTCGCCTTCCATGGGTTACGTAACAATAATATTATTCTGAGTTAGTAAATAATTCGCCTGATCGCATGGATTCGGCACGAGTCGCACGCATCGGCCGCATGCGCCCGCGCCTATTGTGCACATGTTTTGTGCAACTTTAGACGTCTGCACTCGAAGTAAGCAGTTCGCCGTGACTTTGCTCACATCGGCAGCATTACCATACTTACGTAACTGATGTAATCTACTATAAACGTAACGCTAGTGGATCATGTTTCGTTTATTTTGTTTTAGCATTCGTTTCGTTACGATCTTAAACCAGCTAACTTTATTTTCCTTTTTGAAATAAAGTAGTTGGTATAAACCTGTGTACCTCCGTACCAAACAAAATAATAATTTGATTAGGTACCTACTACAAACGTTCTTTAATATTAAAAGTATTGATAGAAGGCATGAATAATAAATTGTATTGCAGAATATCATTGTCATCCGCGTGCTAATGAGCATCACACCAGAATGCAATATTTCGCATATTGTAATTTTCAAGGCATTGGCATTTATTCCCCGACAGATTACCTGACCAAGTGTAGTCTGGGAGCTTCATATCAATCCATCGATTATCTCATCGTGAGCTGTGAGCTCAGCAACCCTATCATTATCAAAAGTCGTACATTTGCTTGTTTATAGAATGTGAAAGTACTTTATTTAACATTGTTGCAACGTTTGAAGACGAAAAGAGGGGTTTTATAAGTAAGACCGCTACGTGCGTGTGGCGCCGCGCCGTAGCTATTCAGCAGTTTGCAGTTTCCCAGTCTCCCAGTTTATATCATGCAACTATTTTACAGTTTTCACCTATTTAAGGTATCACATTAATCCAGGCTGTACCCGCGTGTGTTAGCTTTTTGAGATGAGTTCTTTAGCTTCAATACTGTTATGGAGAATATTACGTGCGCTCTCAAAAACGAAATCGCTGCAACACACTGGAACAATGCCAATATTTTGCATTCAATGCCATCCAAACTCCGAAGTTTCTTAATAAGGAGAGCCTTACTGCTGGTCCCAATCATACATAATGTGGACGGAGTACCTGCTATAAAATCAGCGTCAAACAAATACAACGTAGGCGCAGTCTCTAATTAATTAACTGGTAGTCTTTAATTAGTGAGGCCCACAAGATCACCAAATATCTGCAACAGTGTGACGCTTGTTGCAACATAATGCATCTCGCGTTGCACTAACTGGTTACAACACAATGCTTAGAAATAATACTTTATAGCACAGTGGCACATCAAAGCTAAATTTAATGCTTCCGTAACCTGTCATTATGTCTGCATTCATACAAATTATACTTTTTTTTTGTGGAAATTTGTTGTGATGTCTGTTATGATGGCACCTAGGGCAACAAGTATTACCTTGTCTAGTTGATGTGCCCTGCGTCCAAGACTATTGCTTCAGTCTGGTAATCTTTATGTTAATGAAAGCGCCATCTATTGGAATAAAATTATTCTAATATATTATATACATACTAAAGCTGAAAAGTTAAACGCACTTGTTTCAGTCACCTGCTACTGGAGCGATTCGAACAATTCTTTCAGTGCTAGATAGCCTATTTATCTAGGAAAGCGTATTTTCTAACCCGGGTACGCAGAGTAGTTCCCACGGGACGCGGGGAATCCACTGGCATACCTCATAGCCAACCAACGTGTTTATAAATCAAACAAAATATGTTGATCGTACCGGGAATCGAACTCGAGAACTCAGTTCGGCATAGTGACCAGCGGGATCGTAAACGAGGTATATTTGTTAAGAGAGCTGAGAACATAACATAAAAGTAATAAAATATATGTTTTTATTGCGCTGGAGAAGCAGCAACGTCAGACACTTTTGTAATTGCAGATACAAAAAATACTTTCTTGGCCTCAATTTTTAAAACCACAACAGCCTATTCATTGACTCCAAAACGTAGATATTTCAAAACATAGGTATCTCGAAATAGTCAATATGCGTCTTAAAGTAAAATGTTTAATATGTGTACAAAATGAAGCAGTCATCACAAAGAGAGTGACCGGCGCTGCGAGGAGGCCAGAGGTCGCGCGTCTGCGCAACTGACGCGCTTGAGTAACTGTGCCCACTTCACGCGTCACGACCCATCAAGTTACGAGCGCAAGCGGTAGCGAGTGGATACACCGTTTCTGCTCGCATCGTGAGTTCTCTGCCTACACTTTGACTTATTTAAAAACATTGACGATAGCGGCCTTTGACAATACACTTGTTGGAATTTTTGTTTTCCTCAGAAATTGCTTACCATCTTAATTGGGCTGAAGTTTTGTGGTTGTTGAGCTTTCTTTGTGTCGAACAGAAGAAAATAAGTATAATATGTACTGCCATAGAATTTAAAAACAAATAAAGAATGTAGTAACCATGGAACAGAGAATTATTTTCTTTAAATCTTTCCAGCGGCGTCCCGAGCGACATACTTCTCCCACGTGGATAAAAAGTAGCGAATTATGTTATTCTGATAAGTTTTTCTTGAAATATCAGAATAAAGCTCAGCGAAGCTCTTGTACTGAAGTGTAAGAATAGCACTACAAACCAATGCCAACCTTTTCAAGAGTCCCTGCTTATTGACGAAACTGTTGGACAAACACCAGTGCGCACCATCCTCTTACAACCACCTCCGGAGCGCTTGACATTGAGCCTGCTGTCATCAATGCCAATATCATGTGTGTCGAGAGCTCGCATCACCGCCTTAGATGTCCCTTTCTCTTCGAGCTATAGTTCGCACGTCCACACTTTCAAAACTCGGAAATTATAATAAATATTCCGCTTCATTCGCGTAAAGGAACTCGTAAAAGACTTCATTGCAATAGAAGTTTGGTATTATTTTATTTGTACTATAAACTCTCTCTCTTTTATTTGGTCTATATTCACTGCGAGATCCCCTCGCATCTAAACCAAATTATATCTTAATCGGCTCGGACGGTTGACTTCGGATCAAGATTTTTTTGTGAATAGGTACATATATCCATTGTCTCGGAGCATACTAATCACATTTATCAAATTATGCTTAAACATAAAAACCGAGTATATACATAGACACATGTAAGTTACATGCAGATCGTCGATTTGTGCCAACAGCTTTGTTTGAAGAAGCTCGTGTTTATTGAGCAAACCGAGCTATTTGCTAAATATAATCATTTTAAAGCAACCGCTTTGAATTACTTCAACAAATAGCTAATTTGTATGAGTAAATGACGAATTAAAAAAAAAGATATTATTTATTTCAGGGGTCCTTAATTCCAAAGGTCGCTTTTCTGTGAATAAAAAGAAAGCGTAATAGCAATTTAAGCAGACTTGCGAAATATTGTATTGCGTCTTTTCTTTTGCAGTTGTGGTTCTGTAGAAGATAAGTTTATCTTCTATATATACGTATATAGAAGATAAGTTTATCTTCTATAATTCGTTATTATAATTCGTTCACAAGCATAACGCGGATGAGCCAGCACCCCCGCCGCACAAGGGAGCATCTACTATCTAAGGGAGGACAACGACTTGCTGCTACACGTCAAGACAGGAGCTAACACTACTAGGTTAGCAGTCACTAGTACTCGTAGACCATTCGCAATATTGCATTAAGGCCGATTGTACAACTAGACATAAATATAGACTCCTGCGATAAAGTTCCTGAAGGAAGACTAAATAACCCTTTACCAGTTTTGGGTGTCACAACCTTATGGGTATCTCATAAGTAATCGCCATAACTGACGACCAGATGGCGTGGTGGTTAGTGAACCTGCCTGCCACGCTATAGGTCGCGGGTTCGATTCCCGCATAAGTCAAACATTTGTGTGCATGAACATGGGTGTTTGACTAGGTCTGGGTGTTTCTATGTATAATATGTACCTATGTATTTACAAAAAGAAAAGTATATAAGTATGTTTATCAGTTGTCTAGTACCCATAGTACAAGCTCTGCTTAGTTTGGGACTAGATGACGTTGTGTGAATGTGTGAGATATAACAAGTTGCTCTAAGCACAAAATCAGGCGACTAGCAACAGGCTGCTAAGAACTGATCAACTTCTAACTAAAGAAAATTAAACTTTCTTAAGGCAGGTTTTCCACACCATAGTGTCCATAGTTTTAGGGAGTCAGTAGCATCAGCATAATTAAAGTTTATTTTCCTAATCAGCGCATTACTTGCCAATCAAATTCGTTCTGCATTCAAATAGCATTCAAGCAACAATACATTCGCATATTACTAAAGTTGCAGCCCATTACCGTCGCGAATCTATGCGCGTGCCCAAGTGGGTCAGGTGCACTCCCAACATGGCTCGGCCTCACGGTGAGGCAACGGAAGCCATACCGGGACCTCTGAGACCATCGCTCGCTTCTAAGTGGACTCATTAGGTACTCAGTTGCTTCGTTAATGTAATGTACTTACGTGACGAGTAATGGTAACGATATCGACTTCTTTAGCACAAAGCCGAGCATAGCAGGAAACTTTTAGCCAAATCATTTTTTAAAAATAATATAACTATAACTTCAACTCACAGGCATTAGATAATCGTCAATTGTTATATATCTGTGGAGGCTTGTCATTAGCAACATTATTACATATTCCTTCCTAAAAGAAATAAAATATGTGGTTTACTTAGGCGGCGTGATGACTGTACTCAACACAGAATGATTGTTATGGATCCTCGGATATTAAAAAGAAAACAAAACGTCAGTCTAGGTTTCTTTTATTTGTAAAAAAACAATAATTATTAATTAAATAATACAGTGAGCGCGTGCGCTTATTGCCCGGGAAAAGTAACAGTCTTCCGGAGCAAGAAGCCGCACTATAATATAGTGCTTGCGCACACGGACCCCCGGCGCAGGCGCGGCGCGGCGCGGGCGGCCCGTCTGCGCAGGCATACTCAGGAGTCACCACTAATGAACCGACCGTAGCAGACAATGGGACGAACGAATCTATGAGAAGTAAATATTCATTACAACGTACGTAGATTACAATAAATTATTCTTACGCTACGTTTGAGCCTTCCGGTAGAATCCGTCGCATACACCGCCGCTAAGTGCAATAAATAAAGTGTTCGTGCGATCACATATAACTAACTCGTCTACTTCTAAACATTATCATTTCATAAGATAGATAATAATTATACTAAATATCGAATTCGATTTGTACCAAATTTAGTTATGATATAGTGTGGCGCTGCCCCTGCGACGCGGGCGCTACAATTTGTTCTTATACAAAATAAATGAAGTTAATCTATTCGCGGAACGCTTACGTTAATGTCTGCGCTTGTCATGTCCTCGTTAAATACAGCTAGCAGTAATGGCAACGTGGCGTCTGGTGCGGCGGCCGGGCGGCGCGCCTGCACGGTCACAACTTGACTAGCTTGGTTGCTTACTTATCGATCACTCTACTCACGATCTCTCACTAAACAAATAAATAACTTATTCGCTAACGCGAGGAGTCGCCGACTCGCCCCGCTGTAGTCTGACACATCGCGGGCGGCGGCCACGCCAGCCACGCTCGCTCCCTAATGCTAAACTATTTATTATAAATAATTTGTCCAGCTAATACACATAAATTCGGCCAGCCGGCCCCGGCCGTCTACTTACAATACAAAATACTAATAATAAACAACCGTAGACGGGTATCCCGTCATCGGCTATCAATTGACGAGGAATATGATCGATTCCGAAAGGGTCGCATACACCTATAACCTAGTAGTCTCTACATTAACTTACAGTTTCAAGAACGAAACTTACTCTCTATAAAATGCTAATTAGCTGAGGTTCCATGCGGGTGAGGGTCCGGCCGCTCACTGCGCCGTGCTTGGGGGGGCGCCAGGGGTGGTGGACACCGAGCCGATATCGGGCGCCGGCGTGCTTGTCGGGGCGGGAGTGCTGGTGACGTCCGCTGCAGTAGTGGGAGCACTTGTGCTGGTGTCAGTGCCGCTCGGGGGAGCGCCTGTCGCGATCAAATCAATGCTTGCGGAAGCAGTAGTGGTAACAATAGCCGAGTCAGTGCTCGATGGCGCACGTGTTGTCATGCTAGATAGTATTTCTGGACCCTCTGTTTCACTTGAACCGATTGTTTCGTTGGAGACGCTGTAATCAGTGGCAGTCTCAGCGGAACTTGACACCCCAAACGTCTCGTCGGATGTGGCCGGTTTCTCATTGCTCTTCTTCATCACGACTTTTGTAGGTCGCCGATGATTGATCGTCGGAACATAGGATCGCGTAATAATTTCAATATCCTTTTTGTCGGTCTTATTTTCAGAGATATTAACGTCATCCGATACGTTGTCAATAATCGGTCGCCGCGTCGTTGGCTCCACCTTATCGAAGGGTGGCGGCGAATCTGTGACGCTCTCGGACTCATCGTCTTCGATCTCGACCTTTGATTTGATTTTATTTTTGAGTGGTACCTCGGTTATAGAATTTTGATTGAAGTTCTTATTTTTGCTTTTGTATCCTGCGTTAACAGGAATAAGTTCCTCGGAATCAGCAATGCTTGCAGCAGTCGTGAGATGCTGCAGCGTAGTGGATTCCTCTGCATTGTCGCTGATAGATGCTACGTCACGCACAAGATTTATTAGATCTGTCAATTCATTTGCTTTCCTGCCATCAGCAGATTGAATAATCGCTGCGTTTTTCTCAGGGTCCGCAGATATTTTAATTAACTCAACGGCATCTGTTGCAGTTTCAGAGGAGCCGAATGATGATACAATGAACTCTGTAGTTTCTACGTTCTCAAAGCCAGTATTCTCGTTAGAAGCTGATCTCGATACAGTTATAACTTCTGAACTCGTCACTGGCAACTTAGAGCTGATATCTGAAGGATCTATGGTAGAAGTTAGTTCTTTATCATTTGTAGTATTTTCAGGTACCTCAGGCGGGTTCTGATCGCTAGTTTCGATGGGCAGTGAACTAAGTTCTGTCTGCGAAGTCACTTCAGTGGCAACATTGGACTTTGCTATAGAGCTGGTAGTTTGTTCTTGCTCCTTTGTGCTTGGTTCTAGCTCTGTTTCTGTCACCTTATGTATGGTAGAAGTCTCAAATTCAGATTCTGGTGTAGTATTCAGTTCACTTGATGTTTTAGAATCAACAGTAGTTTCTGCTTTTTGTGCAATAACTTCTTCGAGTTTCTTGGGTTCTTCAGTGGTAACCGTAGTAATTGCTGCTTTTGTAACCACGTCAGTAACTATGGTCGTCTCGTCTAATTCTGCAGGTATATCTTCAGATACTATTGATGGAGCATTCAATATTTCTGTTGGTATCGCTGACCTCAAATTAAGCATAGGACTTTCTTTGTAGGCAGGGGCGTCAGTACTGGCCGGCACGTCGGCTTGGAATGGTGTCGTTATATCGGTTGATGTTTTAGGGTTCTCTGTTGTCGTTATTGTAGATGTATCAGGGAGATCCTTAGGTGTAGTTGTCAATGGTTCTTTCACTTCCGAAAGAATTGTCGGAGCTACTATTGCCGTAGTAATGTCGTGACTTGATACGTGGTCAGTGTCGGCAACTTGCTCTGGTACGATTTCATCCTCGTGGTTTCTCAAAACAGCTAAATCATCTGGAAGTGGTGGAAAAGCAGGATTGTGGTCAAAATCTTCTTCTTCGATGATCGGGGCTTTAGTTGTGGCCATGGGTACAGGCTCTGGAGTTCCTGGAGGAATTCCCATAGTGGCTACTATTGGCACGTTAGATGCATAAATAGCACTGTGTATGGAATCCTGTGTTGAGAAGCTAATTTTTGAGGGCGGCGCATCTTCATTTTTGCTTCCAGTTTCAGTAAACTGTATCGCGTCAGGTGAAGAAACGACTGCTGGTAATGATGAGTGCACTTCGACAATGCTGGGGAATTCAGTTTTAGAATCAATATCCTTGACATTCTTTTCGGAGGTAGCCTCTCGTGGGATTAGTGGTGACTTGGACGAAGAATATTCAGCCACTTCAATGCTCGGGGAAGGTAGAATCTCCTTAATCTTGACATCTGTAATCACCGGTATTTCGGAAACGGGTGTGATTTCCTTGATGGTGATCTCCTGTTTGATGTTCTCTTTTGGCGGCGGTGAATTTTCAGATGCGGAGATGCTTGAGATTGAAGACGACACGCCCGGCAAGCTGGTTACACCTGAAAACAACAAAATAAATAAATGTTTATTCTGTCACATTAAACTTACAGATTTCAGAGTCGACGACTTGTGTCTTAACGCACCTCTGAGAGGGCAGTTATCGTATTCGGGGCAGCAGCGGCCGGGTACAAGGCGCGGTGTGCAGTCGTCGCGCACGAAGCACGCGATGCGCCGGCACACCACCTCGCCACCCTGGCAATAGCATACGCGGCACGGGTCCGCCGGGTCCACCAGCTTCTCGCCGTTGCCGTATACCCGACCTTCTTGCTCACATTCTGAAATCATTTGAGAGTAAAATTAGAATACGTACTCATCATCATGTTTGAACTTTTCCATGTAACGTAATTCTTTATGCCTGATAGTCTGAAAGGCAAATCCGGTTATAGCTGAGTACAATATTTTGTATGGAGCGTGTTTTTTGTTTTGTTTCCATAACCTAGTTCCTAAGTAGCATTGATTAGATTAGTTATCAGATATTGTAGCTTGTGCTTACACATTACTAATGATAAAGAAGGATAATTATAATATCCGAGGCATGAATATGTAGTATATAGTCTCTCCTTATCTGTCCGGTCGTAATTTAACTATAAGAGTGAAAAAATAGAGAACTTTTGAACTATAAATGTTCTGCGTAGCTGATGGAGAAACTGTTAGAGTAGAGAACGCCGTGCTAGGCAACGGTCTGGACGCCATTGTTATTATTAATCGACATAATTATAAGTATCCATAAGTAAGTGGGTTTTCTCCGGCAAAGAGACGTTCAAAGCTAGAACTGACCGCACTGATAGGTAGGACAGCAGTGGTCAGGGCGGTGCAGCGCCTTGCAGCCGGGGCGGGGCTCGCACCGCTGCCGCTCGCAGCGCACGTCGCCGCCGTCACACCGGCAGCTCTCGCAGGGACTCGTGCCCGGCAGCTCGTCGCCCGGCATGTACACCACGTCTCCTAGAGCACAGCTCCCTGGAAATTGGTGAAGAAGCTTTATAATATATATACCTGTTTCTGAGTATATATTTCAGCCAATAAATAGTATGTATGGTCATGAAGGTCCTAGTTTACATAATGACTGCAATGCTTTCGTTTTACACCCTTCAAATATGAATCTATAACATTGTTATTTTGAGAACAACGACAAAATAGCCTTGATTTAAAATGTCATTACCAACTTCTGGTAACAAAATCAACTCGATTTAAAATGAGCATCCTCAAAAGTGTATTCCCAAAGCCCTGTCGCTTCAACTAATGAACAACAATCCAAAACAACCATTTGAGGACTCACCTTCTTTCAGGCCGACGTCAGCGCTGGTCATGTTCGGCAGCGGGCCCAGGGGACCTGCAGCAACAAATCAAAGCTTAATAATAATCATACTCCAGAGCTGGCGCGCGGGAAAAAAAATATATCAAATCAAACAAATATTTACAATAAACTCGTGAAAAGTAAATATTGAATAAGTAATATAAAACAATGTTTTAAAAAGCAACAAATCTATAGAAACACTCAAGTTATATCAAGCCATATATGTAAATTAAGTCAATGTTCCAATCATTAATAAACTCGGGAAAATCTGTTAACCAACTGTGGTGTTACTGAACCAATCAAACAAGCTGTTTTCAGAATAATGTTCCTTGTGTGAAATTTTATGTTTTGTAAAAATATAATTCAAAATAAAGCAGACGCAACTACCGGCACTCTCTGATTGCGGTCTCTGGGCTCCCGACAATTAGCACGTGGCTCCGTAATCCCGCCCCCCCCGTCGAGCGCGGTGCGGACAGCACACGAATGAATTAGAAACAGAATTCCCACTCGGATAACATAATTACTATCGATTCATTCCATCTCTGCTGATTGTGAACTGGTAATAAGCCGGCTTACGAATTCAGCTAATTAGTTTGAGAGCATAGTTATTTGATAGCTTTGACAAATTGTTTATGACACTGATTTAATAGTGCATTTAATATGAAATGACAATTCTTAATTCACTTTTCTTCCACAATTTCAGAACTTGCCAATAAGCTGAGACAAGCCATACTTGGCTTTGCACGCATATGTAGTTTTCGATTACGATTATTCTATTATTTTTTAATTTTAATATCTTAAACATACAGTTTATTTGTTTAATTAATTTTTCTTATTTTTTACTTGATACTTCATTGAACCTTTATTTCGCTACACTTTCCATGGCAAAATGCTTTCAAAAGAAATAAGTTCAAGTAGTGCTTGCTATTAAGTAATATCTGAAGTGCCCCCTCGCTCGGTTGAGAGCCACTCGCGCTTGTCGCTGCGACTCGCTGACTTCAAATCAACGCGACTAATTACTCGCTGGAAAAGTTTTGTTTTTCTTAAGTACCCGCTGTAAGGGCTCTGTGCGACAGAAATAATAATAAATTGACTATTCACATAAGCCTACTTGATGTAGGCAGTAAACTAGGTTCGAAGCGTTAACATTCCGACATTGCTAGGTAAAGTGTTTGTGTGGCATGCATTACGTAGATAATAAACGAATACGATTATGCACTTATTTCATAAAAGCAACTGAGCTGCGTTACAAGATTGCAACGCTACAACTGGCTTCAATTCTGCTTGGCAATTTTACGGCTGTTTACTGCAATATCAGATATCACTGTCTTGCAATATTTCTGAACAACAACAAAATACTACCTGCAGCTGGGTCATACTCATAATGTACCGGAAAATAGGAAACAAACGTTTCCTTTATACTTTATCAGTCACCAAATGACTTGCTATAAGTAGTAAGTAACATTAACACATCAACGCCGGGAGGAGAACCTTGAAATATACTTTGAAGTCGTGTCCAACGGAAAATATGTATTTTTTGTGAGCAAGCTTTTACAACAATCTCATAAGAGCATCCACTCACTCACATAATTGAACAGAGCGCGTACAGTCGCGTACAGTCGTGTCGCGTCGCGTCAAACCTTTCAGCGCGACTGTGAATGGGCGCCGCCATTACGGAGCTCTTTGATTTATGTCCCGAATCGCGCTGAATGCGACGCTCGCTACTTTTATGTCGCCTAACTCTAGAGAAAGAACTCCGCTTCACTTTTGTATTTTCGTATAACAGATGAAATTCTCGTAGCATTTGTGTCCACCTAGTCAAGCTACAGAGCGGGTTAGTGAAGGTCACGCGAAGGGATTATAATTGAAAATAATAAACGTTTGTACAAAATGTGGAATTCTCGTGAAATTTATACTATAAATTATATAAAATTGTTCCAAGCATGATTTTATTTACAAAAAGGTTAAACCCGACTTCAAGGAAAGCAAATAAATTTTATTTTGTCTGTAGAAATCGGTGACTCGAGGCTTGTTATTTAATTTCTTGATTTCTAGCCATGATATGTGTTTCTTGCTCAAAAAAAATTTTAGTCTTCACCTTTCACCCATGATGGCCACTGATCTACCGTCAAGTGTCACGGATGTAACTATGAGTGTCACAGATTTACGTTCGAGTGTCAGAGATCGAAAGTCGAGTGTCACTGATGTACCGTCAAGTGTCAGGGATTTAACTACGAGTGTCACTGATCTATCTTCGAGTGTCACAGATCTAAAGTCGAGTGTCACAGATCTACCTTCGAGTGTCAGAGATCTACCTTCGAGTGTCAGAGATCGAAAGTCGAGTGTCACTGATGTACCATCAAGTGTCGCGGATATACCTTCTAGTGTCACTGATCTACAATCAAGTGCCACTGATGTACCATCTAGTGTCACTGATTTACAATCAAGTGTCCTGTTCGGTCCTTTTTGATTCGTCGTTTTTAGAAGTCGGTTGAAAATGATGAAACGGCAAATATTTAGGTTCGGTTGTTATCGTCGCAAGTGCACAGTGAAGCTATCCTTTCCAATTCGCTCGGCCACCTCTACCAGTGCTTATCAACAGAAGTCTTGTATTATATCACAGCGTCACGTAATGTGCTGCACTTTCTCAATCAACTCTAACACCTGTATCGTAAAGCTAGTAAAATTTTGCAACACTAATGAATAACGCTTCTCATCTGAATTGATCTGAAACTTACAATTCTGATGCAAGATAGCTTTGTGACACTACGACGCGTAACCTTACCATAGCATTTCGATAAGTTCCACATAAACCTTAAGATTATAAAATATTTTAAGGAAGTACTAATCGCTTAACAAAAATAAATAATATTTCTAACTCAAACCAAAATAAGAATTTAAAATGCAAAAATATTTTACTTTGTTAAAGTATTTTCCTGTTAGGTGATTTGTAACAAAAAACATGAAAGCCTTCAATTAGAAGAGCCTTCAGTTCAAATAAAGTAAGACTACAACAAATGTGCGAAAACTCGCAAGTGACATCACAGCGCACACACGTAACTGTGCAGTGACGACAGCGCAAATATTTAACGAGCCCGTCACGTCACACTCATTAAAAACATCTGAACTCGTAAATATTTTTACAAACTGCTGTATTATAATATGTACCTACGAACATTATACGAGGTTTCCTTACGTTTATAAGATTCACTTTAACTTTTATTTGAGAAATAAAAGGACATTTCCTCGTGTCATAGAACTTGCTGCTACAAGTCTCGCAGGTGATCCACCGCGCCAACTTTTGTTGGGGCCGATCTTTAAACTGCCGTGAACAACTTGAAACTCGGCAGTAACTGGGTTACACATTATAAATACCATTTAATGATGTTTTTTTTACTTGTATGTTGATTTTTATAAAACTATACCTCAACAAAACATATTCTTAATATATTTATTACAGGTAAACCTGTAATAAAAAATTAAGATCCCATAGACTATACCGAGAAGTTATTCGAGCGAATTACAATACTTTCTGGGGTAGGTATTCCTACACTCAATCATTAAAGATTTCCTTGTTGTTATTTTTAACAACAACAAAAATATGCGTACAATAGTTTTTATTTTTTATTTTGCTCTGCCGTATATATATCTGCCATATCGTCGTCTTAGAGTGGAAACCTCGGATATGCATTTTTGTCAAAATTCATTTTATTACGTTTCTAGGAAGATGACATCACGAAGCAAATCCTATATCTCCCTCCTGAAAAGTCACATACATATTTTACACTTACGAGGTTTTCACTCTAAGGCGTCGATATAAATGACCCACATAATGCCGTCCCTGTACAAGTAAACACATACATGGCAAGTCAAGAGTTCATTACACACGTAAGTATCGTAATTGCTGTACCGTGTTCTGCTATTACGGGTCCTCATTAATTAAGTTTTCTTAATAGACGCGTACGTTCCACGCTATGCGCACGTATAGGAAGTTAGCACGGATGACACTAATATCCTTATACATTTATAGAATCAATCAATTGGGAAGAGTAATATGGTCAATTGAAATTTATACTTATATACATAAGCTGAAGAGTTTTATTTGTTTGCATCTTTGTTTGTTAGAACGTGTTAATCTCAAGAAAAACTGGACCGATGTGGAATTCGTTCAGTATTAAATAGGCCATCTATCACTGAAGGCATTTAAAAACACTCAAACGTAAAAATAGTGTCCCACCGGTATTGGCAACATGGTCCAAGCTACCGGCGGTCAGGGCTCCACAGAGAGAAACCTCCTGACGATGCGCGCCGTGTCCAGAAGTACAGCTTTCTGCATCAGACGCTTGATCCAACCGTCTAAAGAGAGCCCCTTGAGGTGTGAGTCGAGGCTCTTGGCTATTAAACCATTGGCTTGTTATCATTTTGATAAAAAATCTTTCATGAATAATGTCGCTATTTAATGCGGTCATATTAATCTCATTAACTTAGAATTCAAAGTAATGACAAAATAAACAATATTATGCACACTGTATCAGCTTGAACATGCATTGTTTGAACTCATAATTGTGCACCAGTTGTGTTTGCGCGCAAATATTATTGTGACAATAATATATATTTTTACGTCTTGCATATTTCTCTAATCTATTTTTATACTTTCTTATACATAAAGAAATGTTATCTTAATCCGAATATTCCAACACAAGTCTACGGAAATAAATATAATCGGAAACGGCCGTAACGTTATACAAACTGTTCATCTATTCGTAACATATTGACAATTCCTAATACTCTGCAACAAATATGCGTTTTGATGTTTAACCTGGTTCTTTTATTTCAGTTTAGAGCTTCAAATGCGGCGATTACTAATCGATAGTTAACTATAACTGTGTAACATTTGTCTGACTACCCGCTAATCTTCACAGTCTCGTTTAGTTATGTAAACCGTTCCAAATTCATACATTCTTTAGGAAATGCATAGTTATTTTAGAAAAATATTATGTAAACTGACCTTAATTAATAGCGAGATATAAATTCGAGCAGCTATATTAACCTTCCTCCAAAATCATAACTTATATAAATGCGCAATTGGGATAGTTTGCTACAGTTTCACGCTATTACAGCTAAACCAATGGAATAAATTTTCTACCATCTATTCGCGTGCAGGACGTGAATCTCGCAGTAGTTAATATAAAAGGCACCATCAAGAGCGTGGTTTTATTTTACGTATACCAAGGTTAACGCGGGCGGCCTTAACGAAGGCTGTGCCGGAGTCAGTGACTTGCGGCAACCGCGCGAAGGGCGGGCGGATGAACTGTAAGTAGGGCGGGCGGTAGGATTCAATTACGTCGACAGGATACTCGATTTCCTGTGTACGTTGCCTCTTACTGTGCGCAAATATTCGCATTTAATATACTTTAAAAATATACATTGTAAATATAATGAGCTTCCGTTTGAATAAATTATATTATGGATGTAAGTAAATCTTATGCTCCGAGCGTATTCTCGTTAATTATTTATTAAAGGAGAACGAATTGAAAATATCGGAGACTATTAACATACCAATAACAAGTTCTTATAAAAGTAACGTTTTAGCCGACTTGTAAAACTGAAAAACAGAATTTTTTTTTTCAAGAGGCTGGTTTTCGCTTCATTTCAAATCATCTTTTCATGATGACCAACATCTCTTTCGAAATGTGTGCGTTCGACATGAGACAGATGTGGCAACACTTCCCACATTTGTCTCATGTTCTTTCGTACGCATCCGATGAGCCGCGGCCTGTGAAGGGCGGGCGGCTGAACTGTAAGTAGGGCGGCGATCAGGAACCGCCGACACTATTAACCTTATAACCGCCGCCCCACTTCACGATGGCGGGTAGCGAGTTATCTGGCGCAGGATGCTCCTAATGGAAGTCACAGGTCAATGTATCTGATCATTGGACTAGTTCCTACTATCTATTGACGAAAGTATATCGGCGACTACATATTTATGATCCTATAGGAAAAACATTAACAGAAAATGTTAACATAGACTTGCTTTATTAATCCTGGGCAACGCGACACAGAGAACAGTACACGAACAACAAAAACTACCCTCGTACAGCGTGGCACCGACCGCACCGCTCTGAGTTATCACCTTATTCACTAACACGAGCTCTACAATATTAATTAGTGCACTCCGCCGTATGTAATGCGCTGCTGGCATCCCGGCCGTTCATTACCAGTAGCCAGACGTAGCCGTGGCCGTATAAGCAGCCATAGCCCCCAGCCATAGTCGACGGCTTTAATTAAAACATATGCTAGCCGCTGTAGCCACTCGCCTCTCCAGTGACACAGCGTTCTTTGTCATACAAGTTAATTAACGGAGTATATTCGCCTCAGCCTTTGAGCTTGGCTTGTTAATGAGACTGTCGCGGACATAGACATTTCCATCTTGAGAAAAGAAGACTATATTTTTTAATCTTGGTCATTATCTTGGCCTTATTATCTCACACGACATCACGACATAAATACAAAACCGCCACCTATCTGACTTGACTATTAAAAAATAGACTACACGATATCTTTCACGTCCCATACGATTCCAACAACAAAAGTACAGACACTACATTAATCAGGAACAATAATCTGATACTGCAAACAAATATTTTCTTTAAGGTTGTAAATATTTTTTTCATCTGACGACCCCTCAAGTTTTGTGAGTGTCAGTGTGTCAGTGAGACCGGCAGCGGCGGCACTATCAGCTGATCCCGTTTGGAAATGTTACACTAGTTTACTAAGTTCAGTGATGATAATTTAATCGTACTCAACGGTCCACTGAAAACATGCGTTCTATAATGAACGCACTTCGAATATCGTTGTGTACAACATTATTATATTATATTCATATTCAAGAGAACGTATACATTACTCGTGAATACATTATTTTGCTATATCGGGTGGAGCTTTTTGTTTTGTAGAATATACATATGTATAATATGAACTATAACTTTGATACAATGTACAAAGGACAATCGATAAACATTGCATTGCGTGTGGCAATGCCAGGCTGCGTCATTGCCTGCTGAAAACTCATAGCTTATAATTTGAACTTTGTCGTTGTGCCTCGCAAATAAAACTAACAAGGCCAGCATTTTATTGCTATTTCATTTAAATTGTTTAAATATCTGCAGTTATGTTCAGTTTTGTATCTGCCTAATAGAATTTTGATTTGGGTAAATAATTTAATGGCCGTTAGTTACTATAGTTTTATATTATAATTCAGAAGATGAGAGCTATATTTTCATACTGAAGCGGTGTCTACAACCTACAGGTATAATCCTGCAACTAAGAAGCACAGTAATGAGGTCTGTGCCGGCGCCCGCGCCGACTGACGTCGCCCACAACTCTGATTAACACCGTGTTATTAAGTCGATTGCAGGCCATCGATTTATGAGCTATTGTTTCAGCTCTCGATTATAATGTAACACTGCGGACCCGATATTACTGGACTGAACGTTTCACACTCCTTCCTTAGGACAGCATATTACCTGTTATTTAGTATAATGATTTTGAGTGCATGTCTATTCTTTTATGATTCAAATTATATTGATTGATTAATCATCGTATTTTTTACAAAAAAACACTACCTACTGTTAAACGTAATCTTTGGCAATATGTACTGAATACGAATATACCTTTTTATTTAACCCTCACATTGCTTCCGCCATCTTAGTAACTTATAAAGAACCTTATCCTTGTCAATCGCCTGCAGCCTCTAAGCAAATAATATTTTGTCACCATTACTGCACCGACCTTCACCGAATTCCCAGCGTTTTCTACGGAGGGTTCGATGTAAAGGAACAAATCGATAATTTATCCCGTGGCGGAGCGCCTAGGGACTAGATACGGCGTGTCACGGGCGCGATCGATACCCGCCCACGCCCTTGTCACGACTTTCATCAGCCAGCAGGCTCCCCTCACGTTGTCAGGAGGTGAATAAAAACGGAGGATTTTTTATTAACATTTCTTTAGTTTCGACAAATTACGTTGAGAAAAGGAGTAACCGTTGTGTAGCCTCACTGGGACTTACTCCACTGTGCTTACACAGGAAGTTCTTTAAAAATATTTTTCATATTACTTGCTACATTTAAAAAGGTTTACTGCTAATACTTGGGAATGTTTTGAACACTAGTTACAACACCTGATGGAGAAAGTAATTACAAATTTCAATGGCACACCGTAGCATTACAATGAACCGCAATGGTACCACGCCAACAACAACAACCAGTCACAATAAACAGAAGTGTGTAGTTGGAGCCGCGCGAACAAACTGACATGCTCATCAAAAACTGAACTGTACTGCCGTAAATCGGCCCGGAGACCTTTACTGCATACTATGTACCATTTCCTGCAAAAATAATTTCCCAACTTTTACATATAGGGTGCTCTCACAAGTCATGTTGTCTAATAAATACGTTTCGAGGTGTCCCAAAACACTTGGCAACTCAACTACTTTGGGTGCTCGAAGGGTAAAGGTATCGCACCGAAGGGTAAACGAAGGTGTTACATCAACGTGTACAATTTGCTGATACCGCTTTTGAGCTCCCAGGTGGCAAGGGACGAACCGCTATCTGGCTATTAATACTAGCAAATATATTTATAGCGCCCTCCTGGGTCCACTACCTACATAAACTTAAATAGATTACATTTTATTTGGAAAGTAGTGTTTTACAGAGGGTCTTTCTTATAAATTGATGGATGATACGAATGTTTATTATTTATGATACGCAGTGTATTTGATAAAAGAGATTCTAATGTTCTAAAGTGTCGCGGAGCACTGGGAGCGCTTGATTGAGTAGCGGTTGTAAGAAGTGCTAATATAGTAGTAACTTTAATATGTCCCCAAAGGAAACCCACCTCATTTATTGCAATTGTAAAGTTTGGTGCTATTCAAAAAGTTGGATAGACTTTCTCTTGCGGACAAATTAGGACATCTCAGTTTGACGCAGCAGTTTGTCACAGTTTCACGACGCTTGATAAGACGAAGGGTTCATGGTGGGACGAAGGGGTCTGTCTTATACATATAAATATATGTGGGAAATCAAACGTCTGAGAAGATTCAGCACTTCGTTTATTTTAAATAAACTCTTATTAAAACTTTTTTCACAACTAACTCCCCAGCAGTCCGTTTTACACTCCCCGTCTTCCGCCCTCTCACGCCCACTATCCCCCTACCCAGCCTTGACATCCAGTCTTTTCATCCCCACATATGTTAAGGGACGATTTGAATAGAATTTCTTAAACAATGTGTATAGAAGATCTTCAATTGTTTTCTGCCGCCTTTATCATTCGCTTTTATAATTTGCTTGTTCTGAAAGCTCTTGTGAGTACACACAACGCTTTTAACTTTACGCGCGCAGGCATCTGAATCTTGTAAGTCACAACATGCAGCTAAATAGTTACTATGAATAAAGCTCTAGTATGGACTTGACAAAATCAGAAATCAATAGATGCACACTTGTATTTCCTATTAAGTCCACAACAATAAGTTTATCTTGGACCGTGCCGGCCCATGTGTCGCATATGCACATGTCACCCTCTCGTCGTACGTAATCCGTGGGACGTGTAATACGCAGGTGAGCAATATGTATGTACTATGCAATTCCCATGGCTAGGCCCAGTAGACACTGACACTGGACCTCACCGGGGAGGCGGGCAGGGGGGCGGAGGGCGCGCCGGCCGGACCGACGGCATTCCGAGCGTGACTCAGCCGGACGCGCGCCACTAAGTAATAGTCTCGTAATTTTATTAATTTTAGCGCGTTATCTCACGGTGTCATCTTTGAGGAAGTACCTGTGCGGTTTTGGTGGGAAGCAAGAATTGTGAAGACCAGTCCTGTCTTCCGTTATTGCTAAATTCATTGTCTGAATTGTGTTTTGTAACTAACTTAGTCATTAGTACGGCTGCACTGTTGCTATGGCAGCATTGGACTGTTCTATTTCTATTGTATTGTGTTCTATTGTAGCTTCTAAACTTTATAATTATGAAACTATTTAGTACTAGAGTATTGAATAGAAACTGCACGTAATTAAGCAAACAGTTATAGGTGTAACAAACGAGCGCGCTAGTTTCCCACAGCAGGCCGCTACATACCGTGCGGCGGCCGGCTGTAATGACCGCGCATCAGTATCCGCGGGAATGTGTTAACAATGCTAGTACAACTTCGCGTATGATAGCCGCGGGCTCCGCGGTGTAATCTAGAATGCCTCTCGCCTGCTACTACTAGGTACAATCAATTGTTTAACATGGACTTTATTAACTGGTGTATAAAACTATTTTTCTGATGAAATTTCACTTTAGGTCCAATCCTGGTTTTAAGTGTTATTCTGCATTATAATGGTAAGTGGAATAAAAAGGCACCAGGCACCAGCTTATACAGCACATTCTATAAGTGATTGTATAAACACATACTTATTTATATACTTACATGTACCTTTCACTACATCATAATCTGCCTAGCCTTTCCGTATCTATTTTGGAATCGGGTTCTAGTCTAATCAGCTGCCAGACTTTCCAGCTTCTGACTATCCGTAACACCTGCCAAAGGTGTTCTAACCATAGCGAAACATATATAACATAAATGGTCATGTATGGACCGGCAGGGCCAGGCGTAGCTTAACCTTAGGTTCGAGCAAACCGCGTGGCTCTTACTTAGCCCCGATTGTCAGCCACTGGCTAATTCAACACATATCTATAAAAGCTTCGTTGGATACCACGGGGTATTCTTCTTTGAATCTAATAACAATGTTTGTACCGATCAATCAACAGAGAGTGCTAATAAATAATTTGCCGCAAGTATAATGAGTTATAGTTAGTTAGTGTCCCTGGAGGCTGCAGATCGCTACTCGATACCGCGGCTGTCGGCACGCAGCGCATCAATTCTCATTAGCCGACTAATTGCAATTAACTGTTTACGCGCCGCCATTTATATATGTATATAATAGATAGAAACGAACCCTATGGCGCAGTGGATGTTTTGTTTCAGTTTTAGTTGACTGTAGGAAGTTTAAACATGTCTAAGGTAGAGAAGTTAACTACTACTTACAACCATCTCAAATACTAATAGTTCTGGACTGAGTATATACATATGTACTGACTCCTGCAGCCTACCCTTGCCGTGGGAATAAATTAGGCCTTCCTAAATACTGATGAGCCTAATTTCCTGTCTCCGGCAGGTTCTTCAGTTGCACTAAGCTTGTTGCAGCTGCGTCTGCCGCGCGTCTTATTGTGTTGTTTTCATAAACTGTACTCAAATACTTTACGAATTAATGTTTGCCGACAAACATCAGGAATTTGGAAATGTGCTTTGTATTATGTGTTAATGGCCATTGCTGATTTAATTAACTGTTGGATTTACATAAATTAAAATAATCATAATATTGCATTGAGCACGTTGGTTATAAAAACTGTATTTAATAGCGGTATTCTAACACGGAAAAATGAAGTGACTAAACTTCTAAAAATTCGTTTTTCATACCATCAATGTACAAAGTTGCGCATTCATATTAGTTATGAAATCGGCATAGGTGGGAAGTACCATATTGTCTACATTTAACTCCTAAAAACTACAATTATAATCATGTTGGTGTATTTAGTTTCAGCCGGCAGTCGGGGCACGTATTAGATTGCCATTTCAGGCAGCCGCAGCATCCTCCGAGATGTCGCGCGTGACTTGCTGACACCGATACGGACTCCACTTCAGCAGACGTGACATCAGCTGTCACGCTGTCACGGGAAACCGATTACATTTTCGATAATCTCACGATAAACACTAACCTCTCATACAAGCTTTTCGAATTCGGCTTTAATTTTCCATCAATTTTGGAACAATACGCCCTAACTTATAGTAAAGATTTCTAAATGTTCCCTAGCTGTGATTATGTAGACAGACAAAAAACTAAAAGCTATGTTGTACATAGTATAGAAATTGATCCAAAACCGGTAAAACTACTTTGCGTTCCTTATTTCCGATTGGAACAATGAGAACCAAACATTCCTTGCAAACTACGCCATCAATTTAGACAGCCTGATAACACTACGGCTATAGGTATCAATAAAAATACCAGGATAGCCCGGGCCCTCAATATTTAATAACATAAAGATAAGCCGCATTCCGCTCAGAACAGGAAAATAAGGCTGCACTTTCTCAGCGTCGGGAAATACCGCACTCCATCAAATGATCTGTATCAGGCGCCACACTCTCCGGCGCCTGCGCATGCGTCAGTGGGCTGCGGCCCAACGGCCCACTGCGTGATTCGCGTGTGTGGTTACAGCTTTTTGTGGCATTTGCCGAATTTTTGCAGTCTACATTCAAAGCTCTCAATAACTACACCTATTCTTTTTAATAGAATAAATTAATAACCGTCACAAATGAACGTGAAGATGTTAATTAATATCCTGATGAACCTCTAGTGAGACGTGAGAACCTGGTGACGTCACCGCCATGACCTTCGGTTTCGGCGTGTGAGTCAGCTGAGTCAATAAAAAGCGGTGCGCCTGCGCCGCTCCGACTGACATTGTCCACTGATTGTTTATGTGGCAAGACAAACAAGACTCGGTCCAACTGTTTGACTGTAAATATTATAGATTTTATTGCTTTTTGCGCACAAGGCTTTAAATCAAATGAATTCGTTCCGTAATGATTAACGCGCTTTTATTTGTTGTGCTTATCTAATATATATCTTCCAATCGAACCCTTCAGATCATTCAGATACTTGGCTTCTAATAATAGCTAATAATCTAATAATAGCTAATAATCTTATAATCTTTTATTGAACACGGAACAAACTACAACATTTAACATTCCTATTTATTTTAATGTTTGTGTTCAATCTAGTTCCAGCCATAGTCAAAGACTCGATTAAATAAGAAAAGCTAGCACTTACCGGCACGACAGAAACCAACAAAGTTAAGTGTTGCCAGCAACAGGAACATTGGCGACACCATGTCGCCTCGCGATCTGCAACAAAAGACAACACAACGTCAGTATATGGCAGCACAAAAACTTAATGATTACTACAAGGTTCTAAAAGATGTCTACTTTTTTCCGGCGTATCATTCAGTTTTTGCCTTGATTTTTATGTTAGCATGAAGACAAACTTGACTGAAGAATTGTTAATTCAAGCGTTTCATATGCCAAGTAAGGTCTGGCTGCCTACAGTAAACATAAGATATCCTACCTAAGTACGCAAAAACCAACTGCGTATGCACATCGCATTTGTGTCGACTATCACGTAATTTACAAGGCAATCAATCGCCAAGAGAGCGCTGAACAAAAATGCATATCAGGCCCATTGCAAAAAGCGACGTCCGCGCACCGGTGCAGTCAACGACCCCACTCCTGCGCAATCACATCCCCTAGATCAGCATTCGTAATATCACTCGAGAAAAAAGCCTGTTTGATCATCAGTGCACCGGGGCCAACGACCGGAGCCTGCTCTGTACTGCCACATTTTATCTTTTTAGACTTAACTTGAGTGGACCTACATACTAAGTTTACGATATTATTTTGTTCAAGAGTTATAAAACCACTACTGTGAACTTTATGTAGGTGACACGAATTAAAAACAAAAGCACTAAAACCAGACAATGTTCAGTACAAATAATATGAACGAGCGCAATCAGTTCACCACTAACTACAAGTAATGACCGCATTAACATAACTAAACGGATCAAACAAATACAACCTATCAATCCGTGTAAGGACCCGGGGAGTTAAGCGGTTCAATAAATAAAGAACGACGCCCACTTATCGCAATCCATCCACCCACTGTCCCATTCTGGGAAACGAATGTCCCCCGATACGGGAACCGTGTCACATTAATGCCATCCTCGCACTCTAGTGTAACGCATCAACGGATTTGTTCGTGAGTTACACGCGCGCGGGCGCGCGGCCGTGGCAATTCTTTGTCTCGGCCTCAGCAGTTGCGACTAGTTTTAAGAAGACGTTCTGAATCACATCTTATAAGGAAAATGAAGCGAATATGCTGTAAGCGTAGGCGCATCCACGTAATGGCTCTTGCAAATTGGTAGTGTCTTGAGAATTTATGTATTTTGGGATTACCAGCCTCCCCGAAATGACAGAAGAAAAGATTAATGACACTGTATGAAAATCAATTAGAGTTGGTAAAATAACGTTCTCTCTCTAAGACTGTTCCGTAGAGCAAGAGACATCACATCTCAGGGAGCAGTTCCCAGCAGCATAGTAGTAGGTAGTGGGCGATCACCCTAAGCATGTCCGTTGTCCACGGGTGGACGACCGCGCAAGTGATCAATCGCATCGGATCGCTCTCAATAGGATAATGGTTGCACTGCTGTTACCGTGCGAAGTGGTCCCTGGGAACAGTCGCCCGGGACTGCTTATGTAATATTACTTATTTACGTTACTGTTAGATTTTCTTAATTTTTTGTATTATTTTCCGAGAGTGAGGTCAAATATTTATCAAATAGTAGGTTTTAAGGTGTTTGAAAGAAGAACCAAATTATATCGCGATCACTTTAAACCAACTCTAGAGCCATAAACTGAAATGAGAAGAAATAATGTACATACTAAGTAAAGCGCTTCTCATAATGTAACTTAGCCTGTCCGAAAGTGTCACATAAAAATAAATAAAGCCTAGGAAGAAACGCCTTTCAAGAACCATACATTTATTTTGGTTACAGTAAGTGAGTATTAGCCAAACCCTTTCCCCAATCGGACGGGCGCTCGCTACTAAAACAGTGTACCCAGTGACAGTCAGGTCCTGCACATGAGGTGCGCTGCTCGCGCTCGACACCCGACACCGGACACGAAAGTAAAAACATACACATGAGTCTATCACTGCTGTTGCCAAGTGTCGCTGTGCATCATGATTATTTCTTCTGTCTTTACGAATATTTCTTGTTGAGAACGTTAGACCACTTTCGAACACAGACTCTGACAATTATAACGACTATAATTTCACTGTTCTTAAATAACGCCGACTTACTTTAAGTTTTATGTCTAACACTTATGTTAACCTGCTGTATAAAACACTAAAAAACACTGCATAAAAGAAAATCTTAGACTTAAATCTGTGGACCGATTATTATTTTTTTGTATTTCCGTTTTTGTGTTTCCTTTTTATTATTGTTTTTTATTATTTTTAATGTTTTTTTTTGTTTTTGTTTTGTGTGTGGGCTTACGTAAAATGAAATACCTTAGTTTAGTAAATTCTAGCTGGGACGCTACCGTCCCACTCGCTACGTCCCTATGTGACGTCTACAACGGCACTCAGGGTGGTTTCCGGTGCCTCCAAAAAGTATCCTATGTTCATTGACCCAATGTGGTCAAGGACAATAATAATAAAATAAAAATTAGTCTTCTGTTAATACTACGTTTTGAAGCAGCTTGTTGTCAAATAAACATTTTAGGCGTACTTGTCGGCAACAACAAGTAAGTTTGGCAACACGCATAAAAACCGCGTAAAAAACTATAAGAAAGCAGAAGGAAGTAGTATTGTGTTGTGTGGCGCTTGCATCGAATATGTTTGGCATCTGGTCCTTTTCTTCGGGAAATATTTATGTAAGTAATGTAACAATACAGTGTTTAGAGCCGACTAACTGCACATTGCGTACAGGACAAAATGCATTAATTACGCAACTTTCCTTAACAACTGCCGCACAATTAGCGATAAATACGCGAATCGATTGTAACATAATCAATTGTTGTATCAATTAGCACTCAATGTACTGTTGTGTTCAAACAGTTATAAGGAAAAACAATTTTCCTGCGCAGTGAGGTAGAAACGTTGAATATTTATTTACTACTTGAATGTTATGTCCAGCAGTGACTGGATGTCATCGTTCTCCAGATGTTATTAAAGTTCATTGTACGTCCAATTCATACGATTTGGTTGAATTGTATTGCTTGTAATCGGAAACTGGGTTGTCTTGATTGTCTGATGGATCTGTAACCGTCGCCAGTTAGCCTGAGTGAGTGCCAGCCCGCCTGCCAGCCAAATGGTCACCGGCCTTAATATTGCACAAGTCCGTTGACCCAATAAAGTATTTAAAGTAATAACAAAAACGGGCGAACGTAGCGGTTTTGGCGCCACAGTTTACAATTGACTGTCGGATTTCGGGCGGCGGCGCCCCAATCGATTTTTTACCGATTCCCATTCGAATTTCGATTACAAATTGCGGTTCGATATTTTTTGCTTGCAGAGTGGCATGTTGTGGACGCGCGTGATGACTCGATTATTCGTATAACAGGTGCAGTACAATTGCGTTCTGTCCAATACAAGTTCATTACACGAGGCACCGAAATGGTCATAAATACATACATATTTACGAATATTGATTCTTGCATGTTCATAGATGCAGCTCCAAGCAATTGACTCTAAGATGAATTGATTCAAAGATTGAGATATATTATAGCAGTTAACAGAATGCCTCTCCAGCAACACGTAGACACGTATAGTAAGCAGTGTCATGCTAAAAGCTATCAGGGTGGCAGATCATCGCTCTCAACGGTACGCGTCCGGCGGCCGGTTCCGTCGCTCGGCCAATATTGACGCACACCTGACCGGAGCCGGCGCATTCCTCGCGAACTGTCTTTGTCCACTAGAACATGTACTTGTCTCTATTGTTTGTATTGCAACGCTAACCCGCCCTGATCCTAAGTAACAGTCCCTGTTACTCCCTGTTTAATATATTCCTGTAAATGGGTGACTTATTATACATTACTATCTAATTCTTGAGTTTGAGCAGAACTCATACAATTATCGACAAACTAGAAGTCTGACGGCGCCGCGGCGTGGGCGTCGTGTCGCATTCAAGACTATGTGAAAGCTTCAGTGATTACTTTATCAGTTACACATAAAAATGCCACATTTTCTGATTGGTATTTATTTAATATTAGGTAACTTACACAAACTGTATGGAACGGTGAAATGGCGATATAATACTATATTCAAATAAATGAGAACATGGTTATAACTATACAAAGATATTTTACACGTAATATTATATCAGTCTAAATAGCATTCCAAAGTCCAAATTATCTTTACTCACTATATTTACGTATATTTAGGTAATATGTCAAGATGATGTCAGAGCTTTTTAGATATATTACATGTTAACGCACACGTTGTAGGTTATACAGGTAGTTTCTGAGTCTCAAACATTTTGCACAACACACGTACACTTATAGGTATTTGAGCAAACAATATTATTGTAATCAGTCCAATAAAAAAATAGAACAAACCCATTGTTTAAATAATAAAAATCAAGATGATCCACATTCTCATAATACCTAAACGTTTGAAACTATAAATTAAAACGGTATTAATACCAAATTAAATAAACACGATCATTGATTGAATTTATATTAATCTGCACCGGCGCCGCATCACAACTGGTCACCTAACGGTATACTGCGTGCGCCCAAACTGTCACGCGAACGTTCACTAATCACATCTTCATTTGCATTTCACGCTCCTAAACATATCGACAGACATATTTACAATACTAGTAAGTATTACAAAAATAAGAAATGTTTTATAGTTCGTCCTGTGTACAAGTCGGTTGATCTTTAGTCTCAAACTCTTATATGTAGGTATTCATTCGGACTTCAAGCTCGTGCTAGGAAATACCGTTTGGAAAAACCAAATACCAAAAGTCAGGTGATTCGTTATACGATATACTCGTACATGGCGAAATATTAAAAAGTTATTCTTGTCTCGTCCCATGTAGATGTATAAATTAATATTATGTGTGCAGGGGGCAAGAATATTCAATTATAAAGTGAAAACTACACAAACGTAGTTATGATGATTTAAATTTTAGCAATTAGTAGAAAGTAAGGTTTTACGAGCAAAGGGTGAAATATACGAGGCGTGAGTGCGGTTGGCTCGTTATTATTGCCGGTAATCACGTTTACTACAGACTTCTATCACCTCAGTACCCACAGCCAATTTATATACTCGCGCATCAATTCCAATTGAAATTTTACAGTAATTACAATTTCCATAAACATAAAACACAGACTACTACGACTACCCACGATTTCGCTTGCCAGAGTTAGCTTCACGAGCGGGATGTCTTTATATAAACATTATTATATAAGAATTACGTCCGATTTTAACGGTGGGTTAATAAAATGGTATAGTACCTACCTAGCTACCGAAACAAAGAGCAATATAAAGCTATTATAATCAAAGCTCCACTAAAAAGTGAGGCTACAAGCAATAAAGCGTCTCGCACAAGCAATAAATAACCGGCACAGAGTGGCCTCATCATCTGCTGACACCTCATCAATATTAATTTATAGGTCCGCGCCGCGCCCGCCTACACCGACACACGCTGCTTGTACCTAACATGCCGCGTAAACAAAAGATACATTATTGACTTAGATGAGAATGTCATTCCGTTAGATTACTGGATCTGTGAGCAGGTTTCAAATGAGATACATAACGTACATGCATAACGATTTGGGGTGACTAATGCGCAACTAAATCCGTATACTAGGCCTAGCACACACGACTTGCTCGAGACATTTCTGTATTTATTTGCGAAAAACTGTTATAAAGTCAAACATCTTTTATTTTTGGTACCTATATAAATAAAATATACTGAAGTGAAAATAACGCGATAATATAAAAGAATGAAAGTATCTATTAATGGAAACTCATCGGGATATTGACTGACGGGAGCAACTTTGGATATAAATCCTCGATTTGTGAAGCTAGTGCGCCGCCAGTAGTAGTTGTAGTTTATGGCCACGTAGATAAACTCATTATACAAATTATACAAACACGGATGATTGAGTTATTGAGTCAAATGCTACTCGGAAGGTTTATAGGATTTATAAGGATTTAGTTAACTTTCAGTAAGATGTTTTTATTTTAAGTGAACCGTTCTGCCTGCGGTCATTAGAAATTCCTAAACTGAATTAAGGATGTAATGCATGCTCCGCATACGTGAAAGTGCCACATTTGCATAAAGAGAGGAGGCTACACAGGAAGTACGCTAAAACCTGGCAGCAAAGGAAAAATATAGGAAACCTAATGAATGATGAATATTTACGACGCGACAGTAATGCATAACGATTAGGAAAACGTAGGTTTGAGTGACACAAAGCGCTGTGATCATACAGCTTTGCTTTCATAGACTACACACTTCTAACTTTCACATATCCCGCGCCTGGCACTTGTCATCCTCTAAAAGATACCGCGATATTGTGCTGGAACATGTTCTTTGGATTTCCGTCACCTAGATCCCACTGTCGGAGTAACGTCCCTATTGTTGAATTCCGTTACAGCTTCAGTTACGCATATTTAAAAAAAATATAGGTTAAGCGATGACATTAGAAATGATGAACTATGAGTTTTTTACAGTCTTCCGAATAACTATCTACTATCTATTCAAATCAAAAGGAACAGATCTGTCTCCTTTGAAATAAGAAATAAATAAATATCTTTATTAAAAACTTTATTTGCCATTATATCACGAAGGATTCCATTACCTAAAAATAACTAAGGCCATTGCAATCAGCCGCGGGAGGCAACGGCCGACGGCGAGGATCTCCATACGCTGGCAAGTTGTTTCCTCTCGCACACAAGTCAAACTAGTTTGGAGACATTTGCACGTAACCCTTACATGGCATGCTTGATGCGCCAGATCATCGCGGGAACTTGCACTCGCACTCACGCGCTGCTCGCATTGCGGGAAACAGACCAATAAAGCAAGAACCTTAGCACCCGAAAACAAAGTACTAAGAGAATCACGCAGTTCTTAGTGTTGAACGATAAAATTATATCTCAAAATAAAACGTCACGATTTTAAAATAAATGAATATTACTTGAGAAAACAGTATCAATGCCATCTGAAAATACCTGATGGACTGCATCGCTGTTACTGTAGAAAGCTGCAGGATGTCGCGCCGTCCGGCTTGCGCACGTAGCCTTACATCTTCCGAAGACATCTCCATTCATTTGAATATTATAATATTATGAATAACAACGACTTCGTAATCAAATACAAAACCGCTTGGAATTTACAATATTCGTAAGAGCTTTCGTGTTTGTTTTGCTAACTTTTATAAGATTATGACAATTCGACATTGTTATCATATCTCCTCTCCTACTGACAGTAAAAATCTTCCATCGTTTTGTACTGAAACTGAAATACAGAGAATTCCAGCGAACAGCACTTGTGCGAGATAACAAAGTGTGACTACTTAATTTATTTATTTATTTATTTATTTATTTATTTATTTATTTGGATTTCCAACAAGAAAAACACAATACAAGCATATTTATATGAATAGCATAATACAAAATATCCTATGCTTTCTTATTTATAGGAAATCACATCATGCGTAATAAGAATAACAGAGTTGAACATTATTATCTAAATAGAACTTGGAAGTAATGACTTAGAGTTTTCACATAATAAAAAAAAAACAAAGATAATGAAAATTAACACAACAAAAAGCAAAAAAAAAAGAGGAATAGTCACACACTTAATTGTTTCAAGATAATCTCTTTAAAAGCGTTCAGAGAATTGCTAAATACGTCCAGGTCTTTGGACGTACCGGAAATGCTGTTATATTTGATACACATTCTTGGGATCGAAGAGTGTTTACCGAGATTTGTACGATATCGAGGAATGTTAAAAAGAGAACAGGGGTGGCGTGGTAGTCTATAAGGCACGTTGATACGAACCTTGCTGAGTAATTCCGGACAGTCAATTTTGCTGTTGAGTAGTTTGTAGAGAAATGTTAAATCAGATATTGTACGTCTAGATTCAAGGGATATCATTTTAAAATATTCAAGCCTCTCCTTATATGAAAACATTCGATGATTGACTTTATACCGGTATGCTAAATGTCTTAATAACCTCTTCTGTAAGTGCTCAATTCTGCTTATATGAACGTGGTACACTGGATTCCAGGCAGCACTGCAGTATTCTAATCGACTACGTACAAAGGAATTGTACAAAAGTATAGTCGTAGAAGGGTTTTTGAACTCTTTCGATGAACGAAGAACAAATCCAAGAGCCCGATAGGATGACCCTATAATACTGTCATAATGCTTGATAAAACAGAGTTGACTATCCACCTGTACACCAAGGTCTCTAATAGAAGAGAGCTCCTCAAGTGCAACATCTTTAATACTATAACAGGTCTGAATCGTATTGCGTTTCCTAGTGAACTTAATATGATAACATTTATTACAGTTAAGAAACATTTCATTTAATGTACACCATTGTGACAGCCGATTTAGATCTCTCTGCAAAAAAAGGGAATCTGACTTGTCATTAATCACGCGGATCAGCTTTAGGTCATCGGCAAAAAGATAGGCTGTTGAGTGCTTGAAGATATCTGGTAAGTCGTTTATGAATATATTAAAGAATAAAGGACCTAAATTAGACCCCTGGGGGACTCCAGACGTGGCTACAAAAATATCTGATTCTTCATTGTCGATTACGACAGATGAACGCCTATTAGACAGATACGACTTACACCAATCCAAAGTAACATTAGTGATGCCAAGTGACTGAAGTTTTTTTAAGAGTATACTATGGCTAACCCTGTCGAAAGCTTTAGAAAAATCGGTGTAGATCGCATCAACCTGTAAACCACTGTCAACAGCTGTTGTTAAATTGTCAATGTAGCTAACTAGATTTGTATTAGTAGATTTATTCTTGATAAATCCATGTTGATTTTGAGACAGATACATCTTAACATGATTATAAAATATTGGAAAAATGACTGATTCGAAAACCTTAGATAAGGTTGAGAGAATGGAAATAGGGCGATAATTGGAAATGAGTTCACGTTTGCCATTTTTGAATATTGGTACAATTCTAGCTTGTTTCCATTTGGATGGAAATATGCCTGTTTGAATGGAGGTATTAAAAATAGTTGCCAATGGAACAGATACTTGACGAGCACAACGTGACCAAAATAAGGGAGGTATATTGTCTGGTCCAGCACTTTTTGAAAGGTCAAGTTCGGAGAGTTTTTTGTAGATGGATTGACTGCTTATATAAAAATTGTCAATATCTGGATTAGAGACAAGATTATTATTACTCGTATAGATGTTATCAGCACTTGCAGAAATATATGACGATGAGAATTGTTTAGCAAATAAATTACAGATATCTCGGGTGTTATCAGCTTTCATGGAGTCAAGAACCATCTCAGACGGATAAGAGGGCTCACCTTTTCTGAGATTTTTGATATGTGTCCAGAAATATTTAGGATGTTTTTTTATAGAATTTTCTATCTTGACTAAGTAATTATTATAACAAACTTTAGTCAAAATTGCACAGTCTTTCCTCAGATAATTAAATTCTAATTTATCTAGTGGATTGTTATATTTCTTAATTTTAATATGAACTTTATATTTTTGTTTCAATAATTTAATTAAATTGTATGAGTACCACGGCGGGTATCTTCCTCGATAGCACACTGTTTCAGGTATATGATTCTTAATTATATTTTTAATTAGTGCATAAAATGTATCCACCATACCATTAACATCGACACAATTCGCAAATTCGTTAGACCAGTCAATGCTATCGAGTGAACGAATTATTGCTTCATAATCTGCCTTGAAATATTTGAATTTGATGTGATTTTTAGGTTGCAATCTGGTTTTTAATGCAATTATGGGCTTAATTATTAAGGCAGGATGATATTTATCAATATTGCGAATAGGATTACTACAATTATTGATGTCAGTTTTGTCGATATCAGATAACACTAAGTCTAAAGTTTTATTTTGAAAATTTTTGATCCAGTTAAATTGTTTTAAGTTATTAAGGTCTATGAAATCGAGAAAATAATTGTTCAGAGAGCTTGAGCCATTATTGACCGGAGTACAGAAATTATTCGTGTTATTTATTTCCCAGTCAATGCTGCTCATGTTAAAATCACCAATTATCATAGTATTACTATTAGAATTACAGTCAATAACAGTATTGCAATTTTCTATGAAGTGTTCAAAAACATCGTTTCGTAAAGGTGGTGATAAATATGCAGCGCATAATTTTAACTGTTTCTGATTATTTTTAAATTTGGTTTCTATAGTGACCCAGATATCCTCACAATCACTCTCCCACTCCGTTTTACGACATGAATTAAATTTATTGGAGACTGCGATCAATACCCCGCCTCCTGTTCTCTTATGATTATTAAGTCGTGAGGACTCGCGATCTCTTCTATAAACAATGAAATTATCATCAAACAACTCACGGTTGAACACTCCATTACATAGCCAGGTTTCAGTCAGGATGTAGACATCATAGTCACAGTTTAGTATATGTTGACGCACTTCAGCTATATTTCCACGTAATCCTCTAGTATTTTGATAATATAATGTAATAGAATTGAATTTTTAAACTGTAAGTACAAATAACATGCAAATAACAATAACAAAATATAACTTAAGATAAAGAATTGAGTTTTTCGTGACTGTTGATCCATATACTTGGCGTCGATTCGTCCTTCTTAGTGAAAATTTTGCCATAGCGTATCCATACAAACTTATACTTTAGTTCCTTTGCACGAAGACGAGTTGCCGCATGTAGCGCCTTATTTTCTGGTGTTAAGTGTTCGACGACAAATACTGGAGTTGGCGTGACCGTAGCGATACCTAGATGACTGGCGTTGAGTTTGTCTTTAGGGTGGCTTTTGTTATATTGAATAGCTGCAGCGAGGTAAGAATCACGTTGCCGAGGGTTGCTGAATTTTACAAGAATAGAGCGAGGTCTAGAGTTTTCCTTTATCTTCTTAGCTGTCCTAGTGCAGAGTTGGATATCAGTCTCCTTAACATCGCATTTTATAACTTTACTTAGCTGGAGTACGGTGTTGACTACATTTTCGGATCTGTTTTCAGGTACACACTGTATTTCTATGTTTGAAGAACGTGCATGCTGTTCCAACATATTCAGGCGCTTAGATAAATCTTGAATAGCAGTTGATTTTAAATTGTTTTCGTTTTGCAAAACCCTTACCTGCTCTTCAAGTTGCTTTTTATCTTTCAGTAAATCGTCGTATTGCTGGCTAATAAAATCTACCGAATTTTTGTATCCTGCAATTTCTTCACGCATGGTATTAAGTTCCTGCATCAAAAGCATCTTCATATTTAAATTTATTTTTTCCAGCATGCAATCCATGTTAGTCTGCAGCACCTCTGTTACAATGCTACGCACACCTTCTTCTGTGACTGGTGAGGAGCTGACATCCGGAGGAGACTGAAGCGCTTGCCTTTTGCTAGGACGTACTGTAATGTTCGTGTTGAAAAATACTTGATTGGATTCAGGTGTTTTTGGATTACATGTGGTGCAGGCCCAAGAAGTTTGATCCGAAGATGGGTCCAAAGTCAAGCAATCATGATGAAACGCTTTTCTACAAATTGTACATCTCAAAAAACTTTTGCCTTCGTTTTCTTTTGCAGGAGAACAGCAGCCCCATATTATAGTGACTGATTCATCCATGATCAGAGGAATAGAATTATGTGCAGTATAAATTAAATGTAATAGTAGATATTAAAGGAAATAATAAAGTCGCACACTAATAAAGGATTACAAGTTGACAACAGAATCTTGTTGTATTAGGCGCACGTTAGTAAATGCCCATCGTTGAGTGCTAATGAGTGTCTCGGCGAAAAGGTCTTAAGCGCCGTGCAAACGGCGGCGCTTACGCGTTCTTGTCGTAAGCTCGGTTATAATTCTGTTGATGGGTATATGAGCAAAAATCTTGCAATATTATGGATAAATTCGATTGCTTTAGTACTTAATTGTCCTCTTTTTGCTTAGGATTTTGTACTCACAGATAGTAGGACAGTCCAACAACACTTTATACACTCGCACTATGAAAAATCTTATGTTTTTATCACCGAAATCAATTTATTTTACGGAGTGATGCATTACGTGTACTTCTCCGCTACTGTGCAACGGACGCGGATTGCTCAATGCACTCAGAATAGCTTAAATGTGTGTCATTACGTGCCTCATAGTTGTCCTAACGACAAGTTTACATGAGCTACACAGCCGGAAAAGTCACGCTCTATATAAATTGTCACACCAATCATTTTCGGAATAATAGCAGTGAAAACCCGATACTTTGAACAAATTGTTCCGTTTAGAGACAACTTCAACTACATAGATTTACGTCACCCATTTAAGTATACACCATTTCTGTTCATACATTGGGGATATCGAGAATCCTTTGACAGCAAGGAAATGCATCTTCACAACAAAGTTTGGCAAAATACCGTCGCGAGCGCAGCCCAACAGCGCGCGTTGTCAATGACCTAGTTAGGTGCGCGGGCGCCGGCTCGCACACCCGCATCCATTATGCACACTATCAATTGTAATTTGTGGATAATCGATAGGTGATGTTGTATGGCGTCTTTCGACTGAGTTATAAGTTTGTGCCAAGTTTATATTACGCACGATTCTTTCTTTTATATCCCAACATTGCCAACTTGCATGCATAATAATATGCAATTTCATACATCTCACATATATGTACGTATCCAATAGATATAGTGTAAGGTACAAACGAGGTATTGTGACAGTAACAGGAGGCCGTGGAATGCGCAGTGCCATGCAATTCGGCTGCTCGGTACGACCGGAGCCAGACGGTCTGACGTAGCCGTTACATAACTGCGGTCTAACTACTGCTTCTGTGAAGCTCTGTGTAACTTTATGTACAATGTTAGATTTTACTGAAAAATTAATTGATTGGTTACAGATGAGAATATATTAATGAAAATACATAACTAAGTAACACCATGGCAGTCGGGCAATGAAATCATAGCGGCCTATTGTTTTACACACCTACCTCTCAAGTGTGACTGTACAGGTTCGATTTCAGGCAACAAAATCAAAATCTAAGTTGTATGGTTAAAGGCTATATATATGGCTAAGTTTATCTCGGACACCCATGACTGAGTAAACGCGAAGGAAAACATCTCGAGGATACTCGAACTGGCATGGCTAAGTTCAAAAGACACGGTTGACCTGACCAGGCACCTCCAGTGAGAAATATGGTATGAGTACAGACCGCTGAAAACAAAATGATTCACTTATCTAGCTTACATAAAAAGTGAACTACAAGTTATTAGAAGTACTCCCATCAACATAGGTTAGTACCTGTTCGCTTATCTCGATGAAGATTCCCTGGCGCCGGGTGACGGGAACCTGCCTGGTATAAATAGCCACAGAGCTAGCGAGCCAGTTCCCACTGACGATGGGTCTATTTCACTTGCTGCTAACTTTAACTTAGCAACCGGTCCGTTGCTGGGTGATGCAACTTGGCTTTTTAACTTGCCTTTAATGTACATACAAGTCGTACTTCTCAGTTTTTATTCGTATTCTATAACTCTTACAAAGCCAAGAGACGGCATCAAGTGCAAAGGATTTCATCATATCTTAGTCATTGTTGTGAACAGCCGTATATACAGTAGGATGAAGGAATATTACTGTCATTATCGTCCATTGCATTGATTTACTTTATGAATGAAAACTGTTTGGCAGGTAACACCTAAGTAATGTATCCCGCAACACAAATACCAAACCCGACAGCTTCACATCAATAACATCTGAAAGCGAGCGATTACAACGACACTCAATATTTCAACCGCCCATAACTCACGGAGATGTTTGTCGAACAAGGTGCGCAGTCTGTGGCACTCCGCCATGATGTATGGCGCGCTACTCTGTGGCGTGCGGGGAGTTATTACTGTGCACCATGCTGTTTACATGGTCTGTTTAGTGACAAGTGTGAGCGTACCTTCTATTGCAGTCTTAGTTAAGTAAGAGATAAGTATAAAACTGAAAATCTGTCGAAATCGTACTCGGCTCTACGATTTTATGGAACCCGACAAATTGTTTCAGTTACTATAAAGACCCCTTTCAATAAAGCTTAGAGAGAGCTTTTCATTTCCCTTAGAATGTCTTTATAAAATTTAATTTCCCTAGCCCTTCAGCCGCCGCAGTTTCCGTAACCCGTCTACTGTGCACACATACACAGCAAATATTAACTGAACAAACATTCATAGAATTTGAAGAACAAATATCCTGCCCGTACGAAAAGCTTATTATAATCACTGAGCCCTATTGCAAATTATGTGTGGAACTAATTACTTACATCTCATCCTCAAGTTGGCTAAAATACTTTAGCAGTTTTATTTAGTCACCTTTATATACTTTTATCAGCTACAAAGTGAATCCCATGTCTGTCATCCACAGTATTACCTACATTCCGCGGAGCATGCAGCCTCGTCAGAGCGTGGTGACGGTGTGTGCTCAGGTTACACATGACTTGGGAGTCTGCAGGATATGTATATACTTGTAGCACAGCGCTTCCTGCATGAGATTTCATTAACTTTGCAATATGTGCGAAATTATACATATGTTCTTCTGTTCAAATAAAAATGCAACGATATTATACTCTTCACGGATACTTTCTAAATAAATACAATGTTACGTACACAAAGCTTCGCCGGTCAATACCGAATTTATGAAAACATGCCCATCTACTGTAATAGCTTTAAAGTATTCACATGTTTGTACAATGTAAACATGAATTTCGCAATAACAACATCGCTTACGAGAATATAACGTTTAAGTTAAACTGCATTGAACTCGCAACTCCACCGTTACACACAAAAATTGTGTGTAGTAGCCATTGTCGTGAACCCGGTGCTATGAGCAGCGCGCACGCCAGCGTGACTGACTGGCCCGCGGCACGGCACACACGTCAACCTATCGTTCCGCTAAACCATTAAGGAAAATTGTGCGCGGGAAGCCCCAAATTTAAGACAACTGTTAGATATGACTTCTCGGAATATTCGTAGTGTCGTTTGTTGCAATGTTTAGCTTATTTCCTAATATGGAATGTTATGTCGAGTCTTGACTACTATTTGACTAAAATAATAATAAAAACTTAAGATGAAGATGATTCACATGTTAACTTTGACGTTATGTCTGTTACGAACGAAATGGTGACTTGTTGTTTTGTGATTGAATAAGAATTCAACAGGACTCAGTTACATGAAGAAACAAAAGCTTCGAATACAGCTCTAGGTGTGACATACTTGCGCTCATAGACAATTCCTAGAGGTGGGACACGGGCGAGCCTGTCGGCACTTCCGTCACCGGACGCGAAGCTCCGGCGCTGGCCGGACGCGGCCGCTACCGCCCTCAGAGCTGAGCATCATGAAGACACACCAGAAGGATCACTGCCTAGTTAGCTTATCAATTAGGAATAATAAAAAACTATATTTATTCTCCCAAATATGATAGAAGATAGGTATGCACCTATGCACTGCTATGTTATAATTTATATAAAAGCTTCAAGACTTCAGAAGGGTATCATAAGAAATGATACTTTGACCAAACTGTGAAAGAAAGGACTACTTGCTTCTGAGAAATAAATCCTGAACAACTAATATGTAGGATATTATCAGTTAAATAGTTTAATAAAAAAACAGCAAATGTACCTTCTGCATATTACAAGTACATAGCGATGGCCAGTGTTTATATATTCGTCCGCAGCTCTGACGTACCGTATACATGTGACGTGCACTTTATGATTATGTAAACCTATATTTGCAGAATATCGATTAGCTCAAGTAGCCGGGGAACAGTCAAGCCTAACTATGCAGGCGCTGACATGGAGATTCTAAAGAATAATCGACTTCCACTGCAAACATTGTGAAGAATGAAATACACATTCCAATATATAGTTCTGAATAGTATCATATATTTTTGTCAGAACCTCATTCTCTAATAGCTAATTTAATAATGAAATGACTTAATAAGCTGTATGAATGTATTAAGGTCGAGTCAGATCAGATGACTGCTTAACTAGACTACACTTAGAAAGTGCACATGGCGGGTTCTTAGAAGTCGCTAATATAACCTAATTAGATATTAAATTGTCGTAAAAGTTATTAGCTTCGACAGAGGATCACGAGCTGACATCAAGAAGACGCAGCCTATTAGTAAATTGCCGGCCCTCCTATTACAGAACTATGTATAAATCTTCGAGTGATTGGGTCATTAGCGCGTTGCTACACGAACCTTATCAGCAGTTAGAGAAATATTAATTAACTTAATTAGCAGCATTAAGTTGGTGCACCTGTAAGATTCCACTTTTTAACAATCCTATCCCATCCTATTTTTGTATTTTGTAACATTAGTTTCTTAATATAATATAATTAAATACATTATGATACAAACAACTGAAATGGAAAGCAGCAGATCAGGCGTCAATTTTTATTAGCATTTTATTCGTCGAGATAACTTGAGAGTTCGTAACTGATGCATAAAAATGAGGAAAAAGTACCACAACCTTATGTTATGCACTTAAAGGTCGAAGAGAAACACCCAACGTTTTGCAAATCAATGTTGTATTTTATTATACCTATCAGTGACTCACAACGCACACGTTCAAAACAAAGTCTTACAGTACAAATCATGTCGGCTATCTGTTCGCTCGCCTAATTATACTTTAACCTTAAACTCACAGATACAAGTCCCTCAAGTTTTAAGGTCAGAATAGATATACTGTAAAGGGTCTTATGGTCTGGTTCATAACCTAATGCAGCCAACATACGAAAGCTCACATAAACCAACAATACAGAGGTGGACTCCAAATTAAACCCAAATCAATCGGTAGAACTTCTCAGATTGTGACGTCACGCATCGCGGGACATAACCACTGCAGCAGTATTGTGCGCGACTGTACTCGCTGTGCCTGTCGGCGCGACCTTCGGGCACACGCCAGCAGAATAGCAACCGAAAATACGCATAGATTTCCGCCGTCCGAGACGTAAATATTCGTAGAGCCTGCGGAGTGGGGTCGTGCCCGACCGCCTTTATGTTCGTCCGCAATTTCTTTTTTCGTGTGGATGATGTAGCGCCGCACTTACTATGCAGAGGTGTGTACCCGCCTTATTTATTGATATACTGTAGAGGCTGTATCCAGGCCACAACGAAAAGGAAAAGTAAATAAAATATACAAGTAATATTTATATTCGTAGCAAAAATGTTTTCTGAGAGAACATTTTATGCGCTATAAACAAGGCAAGTTACTACAAGTAAGTGTAAGTATTTTTGACGATGGATGGATAGTTTGATGGAACCTTCCACCGTAGCATGCAATAAGCAAGTGATATTCAACAACTACTCCAACAATGTTTCGCTTATAAACTAATAAAGTTTACCGTAGCCGCGAATAACATAAAGCCAGAAGTTACGAAGCTTCCAATTTACATATTAATGATACCAGAAAGACATAAAAGAGAGTACTCAAATAGAAAATAATAGAAATGTGTGCGAGTACGATGTGTGGTTGGTGCGCGTGCGCCGCATGCAGAGGGCGGCTAGCACGTAGTTACATAAGGCGTTATGTACACTACATGCTATGCTGCACATGTGGAATATTAGCCCGCTTCGGCTATTTATAGCGAGGCATTAACTGAATGCGAACAGCCTCAGGAGTTGAGACATTGATGCCGAACATACAGAACTACGTGCAAATATAAGGAATTCAGGCTTGTCCAGACATAAGACGAAACCTTTTAAATATAAAACAAGAAGACTGATTCGACTTATTCGTTCAAAATATAGTTAAACAATCCATTAGGGATACAAATGTATAACATTGGACTACAAAGGCAATTTCATACGAACATATCACTCGCCGCCGCAATATTACGCCGAGAAAACAAATTGCAAATGTCTTACTTAGAATGTTCAGGAATAAATAAGATCTAAATTTCCTTTCCGTAACCACAATGGCGTATTTTATTACCAACTGTGTATATCATACATATGTAGGGGTTTGGCATTGGCGGCTGAGGCCGAGGCACACTGACTGAGGAAAACACTGGGTTAGTCACAGCTTCCTACTGACGTGACCCACATTACATACATCATCTCATGTACGACCAGCATAATAACGAGCTTCTCAGAATACACTCAGCCACACTTGAAGGACATACATGAAAGATCTTCTTTTCCAACATCGCACTCCGACATCTGTTCGGTCAACAATGACAGCGTGTTTTATTTATCTAGTGAAGAAGATGCCTGTCTTGTTCCTTTACACATCATCAAACATTTGTACTTTACGTACATCATGAAATAGCCCCGTGAACTTCACCCCGCACCGGTGACTCACGTGTAAATAGAGGCTCTGACTAGGTTTTCAAACTGTCACGATTTTATGAATTTTAGATATTAACAAAGTCAACAATTAATAACTCCATAGCTTTCACACACGATAGTGACCGTTACAAAATGTGAAGATTTACTTCCAAATAAGTGAGGACATAGAATTCAAAATAAGCAAATATAAGTATCTAAGGTAAAAGGTATTAAAACACATTCCACCTAGCAGAAGGGTCGATACGCCCCCGCCAGGCTCCAAACCCGTAATTCTTAATTTAAGTCAGAGATTTTTGGTCCTTAAGCTCTCACGGGGCTTTTCGCTCCGCAATAAATAAAACGAAGCTTAAACGAACCGCCGCCTGCAAATTACGTCTAAACTTGCCAAATTGAAGGCTCTAATCGTACTAACGCGACCGTGATGATTTATCACCCGAAAATTTACCTAATTATGGCTGTCAATATCGAGCTTCTTTACGGCGTAACATTTAATACGCTGCTGCTAATAATTTCAAAAAAATAACTGTGACATTGTTCATCACCTTGATGAGAGGCTGCCGGGCTGCGATATAGCGCGTAATTGTCGCTGGTTAGCGACACTTCAGTAACTGATCCTCAGTTACGTGAATTATGTAAGGCGAGTAATAATTCGCTTATGCGACTCGGAATGCTAACAAAAGGTGTGAAGTTATATGTATGTGCTTGAAAATGTCACGGTTAAATGAACTCCGCGCGGCTAATTGTTACATCCTGTGGCTTGCGGCGAGCCCCGGACCTGCAGACCACTCATACCTTTAAAGAAGACAAATCGTTTGTCATACTTTAGCGCGCCAGTAAAAGTAAAAGTACATTTCTAGCTAGAACACGTTATATACAACAAACATTAGTTCCATCTCTTTTCCACGTTCGCGTTCCAATTTTTGGAGTCATGAACATTAGCAGCATTTTTTGTTCGTTACAATATTTAGAACAGCTATTAAGATTATTATTTTTTGCAGACGTATTCAAAAGAGAGACAGAGATGGTTGGCAGAAAGTCCCGTACACTTTCACCTGGCAGCGACAGACGTCCATCAAGGCGGCCTCGCTGCGCACGCGCGCTATCTAGAACACATCGGTATCGACACATCTAGACTGCGCCAGAACAGCCCACTCTAACGGGCCCAGTGAATCACTCGTTCATCAAAACAAAATCAACTGCGTACAGTGCTCGTACTTCTATGAATTCTATTGGAGTATTAGGCAACCCTATTGCCTTGATTATATTTGCACAATTGTTCATTGAATAGCAAAATCGAAATACATGAAATCACAAAACAACAATATACATATGTACTAGATAGGACGAACCAAACCACAGTCTGACGACTTTGAATGTATCCTTAGCTCATAAGCTGGAGAGTAACGCAGGTATCGGCATGACAAGTCACAGAACTGCGCACTAATGGAAGATCATGTTTAATGTCACGTATGCAAATGTGAATTGCCTCAGATTCTGTAAAGTTAGGGCGAGCGCCGAGCGCGATCCCTACGTAATTGAGTTGCCTTTGTTTTACCACTGAAGCTATTGTCCCCGTCGGCCTGCTCAGCCACAGTAATATCAGAACTACAATAGACTTAACTTAGAGCAAGCAAGACAAACAAAAGCCTATTTATTCCGAATTTACATAAACACGAACTTAAAAAACTTTCGAAGCATAGTTTTCTCCTAGCCAGCAGACTCGAGAGACCAAACAAATTAATCAAACAGCTAGTATCCCAATTGTAGCAAAAACAATCAGCTTCGATACTGTTTATTTGAACGTCATAAATACTAAGAGCCCGGATTCGACGGAAACAAGTCGACTCAGTATAGCAATGCTCACTGACCTTCTCGTGCTCATGGTGAAGAGCTCCGCTCGCAGCTGCTCAGCACTATGCGGTCAAGTTCACGGCTGGCGCGCCGCAATGTGGATTATATTTCGTTCTAACTGGAAGCAGTACAGGTAATGCTGTGGCGTAATCAACTTTGACTCGTAGCCATGGACGCCTTATAACTTATCGATGGAATATCAAAGATAAAGTAGTAGTATTCGTAAGCGACATAACTTAAACGGCACTCTCGACGAAATGTGTCAATAATCACTCTGACATAATTCAGTCGTCATCAAGTCAAACGGCGCTAAGAGCAGACTGCTCCAAAAACAACAAGATCTCAAGAGCTGGCCGATGGTGTCAGTGTGACAAGTAAAAGTATGCCATAATGAATGAGTGAGTGCGCGTGACGTGACTCACTGGCTAACGGGCTGCGCGCGCGCACCAACATCTTATCAAATAAAATATGCGCACAATATTACCTCTGAGAACTCGAGTAAGTAATTGCGTCCACAATCAAAACGTTAGTTTAGTTAGACCAGTTAACTGAAACGCGCGTTTATCGTGTACTAACTATAAATAAATAATTTCATTAATCCCCAAAGGGACATATTACAATATTGACAAGAACAAATACAAACAGGTAGTGGTCAACAAAGTCATTGAACGCTAATTTTCCTATAATGAAGTAAAGCTCCTATTGATTGTGATTGATTCAAACGTCCGCCGCGGTGCGACAAGGTGTGAAAGGTCTGTAACGGTAGTGAGCACGCGGCGGCGACCGGTAGCCGACACCCGCCACCCGCCACCTAACAATGGCGCGATGCTATCTAATGCTGACTACACTTGTAATTAATTGTTCCACTAATTGTCTTCTTTTAATAGCAATAAATTAGCCACAGCCTTTTTGCGCCTACGCTTATTTCTTAAGTTACGATATTTTGCTGCTGATGGAAAATCTCCAAACTGTCCCGGCAGTGGTGACATCAGGTTCGACCACAGTTGTTGACACAGCTACAATAAAAGGTCACTAAAACTGCAGCGGATCGTGACTGAAGCGCGTCGTGCTCTAGGCGGGAGTTAGGAAGTCTGACAAAGGTCGCGAAACTATTACAATTATCTAGAACTCGTAACCGTCTAACTGTGCCTTACCTATCGTCCATCTGATCGGGACGGACGTTGTACAATCCTAATCGTTATCTGAATCTACTGTGTAACTGCAAAGTGGGACACTTCTGGTCACAATTAATGCATTTTATTAACTCTTTGAATATAAGTAAAAATGTTCAATAATCTTCAGTCATATAAATGTTATCCTTATTTGTACAAACGCAATATTAAAGTAGTTGTCTAGTATGGTGCAGTCGTTTGAGTGTCACACGCGCATTACTAAACCTAATAGCGTTGGTAAAAAGGACCGTGCAGGGTACAGCTACATATTGCTACTGAATAGTGAAAGGATATATTGTTCGAAAATAATATCCAACATACACCGACCGCAGTGTACATGGTTGGCCAGATCCACCACCTCTACACGTGATGAAAAGCCTAACGGGGCAGCGAGTTTGCTTGAAATTGCTTGGAATGCCATAAATAAAACAACCAATTCGAATAATTAACGTGGTAGATCTGTAACTACTTAAATTCAACGTACGTATTAATTTAACTTGAATTATTTGGATAATAATTAATACTAAGGCAATAAATAAATACTAACTACAAATAATGGGCTCTAACTCAGACCGATATTGCAATTAACTTTTTAATCATAGAAAGTAGTCATAATGACAAAAGTATAATAGCTAGACATGTATACATACCAGAGAGGACCACTTTTTAGACCTTTTAGAGTGTAACATGCTGTGGCACGTCATTTTGATCTATCTTGCGTTAGTATTGGGCACAAATTAGGGTCCATTAACCACATCACAAATTATTATTATAAACCTTTCAGATTATTATTGTTTGTCCTACTATATTACATGTCATATATAAACCTTCCTCTTGAGTCACTGTATCTATTTCAACATCTCATACGACGTCCATTGCGTAGTTTTAAAGATCTAAGTAGGCCAGACGGACAGACAGACGGGACGCGACTTTGTTTAACACTGTCGTGATGCGGATATAGTGATGAGGAGATGGCGTACCTCACCGCGCCGAACAAGACTTCGTTCGATAACATATAAACGCTTATCATTACAGCGCGAAGCACGTGCTAAGTAATGTTTATTTATCTCGATCTCAGATTTATGGCTTTTCTAACACGTTTTTAATGTTAACTTTATATTCGCTCTTTATGTCCAACAAAAAGAGTTATGCCAGGTATAGCCACTCTATTTCCTTATCAGCTGCGTTTTATAGGCATGAGATATTTATGTGAGTAGCGTCTAGACCGCGGCTACGTCCGAACAGCGCGGACATGGCTAATCGCTCGGCTTTGCCTGCGATCTGACGACTGATCACAGGGAGATAACGGTCGCCTATTAATCGACTCTCGGTAGACATGCATAGTGTCACGCTTGGCGACGAAAGGGGCTAACATGACAACGTTTGTTGTATTCTATATTGTATTGGTGAATGTAGCTAAACTATTAATCCCTGATGACTTATAGAAGACTATCACTTTGAAATGAGGTGAAATATTCGCGCGCGTACAATGCGCGTTTGAGTTATTTAGTTGTGTCATAGGACTGCCTGCACTGCACGCTACAGTAACAGTATTGTGGCGACAAACGGGAACATTCACGCGGCACTCATCTAGCTGACACATAACAGGCGTGCCTACAATAGGTATTTGACTCTTTTTTTAAAATATTCATAATCAGAAGTAACATTTTACAAAACCCAAAATCAGAAATAATTTTTGGAATCCGTTGAGAAATAAGTAATTTATAAACCTTTCAAAAGTCAAACAGTTAAATAACAGAAAAAGGATGCACATACAAGCTTGTGACGTCAACGCTATTTGATCACGCGTGTACAAAAGAGATAGCAAGATGTTCCCACTATGATCCCACTCTTCATCATCCGAACATAAAAAATATTGATTGCTGCTCCATTTGTCAACCAATTTTGACGCTGTTTTCAGAAAAATGTTCCTTGTGCGTGTGTTTATTTGTTTTGTTAAAAATTTTGTACAAAATCAAACACAGTCAAATACCCTATTCAACAATGCTCGTATTTACGTAATACATTTTTTGCAACAGTTTCATTGGCAAACGTTGGCCGTTTTTGTTAATGGGGTTTGTTCAGTCATTGTATGAAGTTAAGGCACTAATGACGCCTTCGCTTGTTTATCAAACTTAATATTATAACACACAGCATTAATTTATGCTGCAACTTTGAGGAAAAGGATATAAGTTACCAGTTTATTGAGGGCTTACGTTCCAGTATGATCAGCATTGAAAGAGAGCGCAAGCCCGTACCAACAGGAGAGGAAACTCGCGCAAAACCAACAAATACGTGTGTTGCGATGTCCACACGAAAACTACAAAGGTTCTTGTCAAAACAATTAGTGCTGGAGCGTGTAAATTGCTGCAGTGTTTACTATTAGCGCGAAGACTTCGCCGCCGCCGTCCGGCTATTGTTTCCCGCGGAATTTTATGCACAACAAGAGTCTGGAGCCATTGTCCACGCGAGTGAAAGTGTATGCGCCTGAGTTGCGTCACTCAATCTTGTGCCTAGTTTCTGTATCTGTTTAGTAAACTGACTCCGACAATTTGTGCAAATCATCTTTTTGTTTGTATCTCTCATACGAGAAGAGGAATGACAGACCTCTTCTCGTATGAGAATACCGCATATGATCCACTGCCGACAAACAACGCCGTGGACACCTGCTAGTACTCGACTGCTAGTATTACGGCAAGTATATTCTTTAATTAATTCTCTTTTCCTATAATATACGATAATGAAAATTGTCTGTATGAAATAACGTCTCCTCATCGTTTGCAGCAGTGTGCGGCTGCAGATTAGCGCCACAACCAATTACTCATCCTTCACTGTGAGGAGCTCGAGCTAGGGCCTGACAAAATAATCTCCTTTACGAGTTAGTCTTTCAGGTCCCTACTAACAGAATATTTAAATATGTTCTTTATGATCTAATATTAAATTCTCAGAGGAGCTAATGATATCATGTTTGAATGAATTAGTCAAAACATCGTCTAGTATACTGGTCTACTCCTATTTTGATAGACGTGGGAAATGACTCAAAATTACTTGCTGTGGATGGATTATCTCAGTTTCAAACAAGTCAATATTAGTTATTCGGCTTCTACCATGTCACTCTGTCAGAATATTAAACGCTAGCTAAAGGACTTTCGCGTGAAAACGTTACAAGAGTGGAATTTTGCTTAACTGTACCAGAGCCCGACCGACCGCCCATCACTTGACCCGCTCGGTAAACTTGAATAGTCCAAATGTGGTTTCGTACTCTATCAGTACATATTCATATTCTTTATTGCATTCCATAATGTACAATGTACAATGTGTTGAAAATTATAAAATTATTGTCACAACTATGGACCCTGATGGGCACAGCGACGCGACGCGACCGCTCTTCTTTTGGGAACCTAGCTGTTGGAGAACACTGTAATGCCGCTGCATGCTCGAATAGTGTTACGTAAGATCTCATATGAATCAATCCTTAACTAGGGACGTTAAAGCCTGTGGTGGTTTGCAGTTAATTTCACTTAGAAAAAAATGCATTATTACGAGTATTCAAAGTTGCAGTTATACTTTATTTATGTAATAACTGTACCACTAGACCAGCTCGACAAAACTAAACAACATATTCACGGTACGTAGAAGAGCGTTGGGAAACTCAGTGAATGCGTCGCCAGCACATAATATACAAGTACATTTCATAAAACAGTTTCCACTTTCAACGCACACTCGATTTGAATAACGAAACTGAATGAAGGTAATGAATGCGGCCACACGTGCGCCGAGCCCCGTGCCCATGCGCATACCGAGCGCTGCTCGACCTCAGGGCTCGAAAGTGATGCCTTCCTGTGCCGTGATGCAAGTCTTAGGAGACGAGGAGGTGACCAAACAACTCACTAAATGGGCAAGGGTGTGAGTGCTAATAACATTCCAGTGCTGAAGACGGATTCCCATAAAGAAACTCAGTCACAACGGGGCTCTTGAGAGAGAGATGAAGATAATAATGTAAAAGAACTTTGACTAGTTCACGTTTCTTGCAATATTGATCAGCAACACACCCTAACTTGAAATGTATCTATCGCTCAACAATTGTTTTCTGGTCAGCAAATATTAACTATTATGTTTCTTAGCCAACGGCTTTAAAAAACCGACCTTAGCCCGAGTTCAACTCTGGTTAGATAGACGAAAATTTTATGTTAAATTTTATTGCTCAAAACCTGGTGGATGAGGTATGAACTGTAAGTGGAAGGTGAATCACTGGTCACGCGTGACTTGCGGATTATCCACATTTGCCAGGAGCAGTTGCGAGGCCCATCTCGCGCTCTCGGACGAGTTATATTGTAAGTACCGTGAATCATGGGTGGTAAACGACCTGTACAATGGCTTGACCAGCATATACGATAGTATAATAATGCTCCTTCTTTCGGAAGACTTAAAAAAAGATCAAACTTAACTAGCAATTGCGTATACCGATAAGTTAAATGATTTCGCTTTCACTGTTGACACCATAATCTCAAAAATAGTGAGTGCTACACATAAGAATAGAATTGTCTGGTTGGCGGATCGTGCATTATCTACATTCTACAACTTCTGTCGTATTTATGCAGGCAAATGCAGCTCTGAATGTGGAAACATGATAAAAAGACACGAGTCAAGAGCAAAAGCATGTAAACACGTTTTGCAAAATAATTAATCTCTTTTGTAACTGTATTCTAGGAATTGGGTTATAATAATTATACGCAATTTAATGGTTTCTAATTAAGTGTAAGGTATCAATGTTATCTGAACTTTTGGTTTATATGTATATTATATTTGTACTGAAGCAAATATATTTGAGAAGAAAGTTCAAATATAAAATGGTTTTTTGATAGTTTACCTTAGTTAACATAAGATATAAGGCGCGATTATCATTCGCGATAGTAACTTTGTAACCTCAAAGTAACTTTGGATGTGAAAAAGTAATTTAATTTTCTGCTATCAGCTATAGCAATCATTGTAATAGAAATTTATAAATTGATTGAGTTTGAGGTCAAGGAATTATTTTTATCCTAACTACTCGTAGAATTTTTACTTATGTAGAAATCCTTGTCATGTTAAACGGAGCCCACGGCGTTTGTTCCACCTAATGTTGCAACTTTATCTCTGACAGAAACAAACAAGACGAAAGGGCGCTTAAAAAAACATAATTGAATTTGGCATTCCTGTGCCGAGCGTTCCGGACTCCGAACAGGTACGAGATGCCACTGATACCGCATATTTGGGGACTGCCGCATTGTATCGACATAAAAACTACAGAACTGGAAATTACGATGAATTTCGTAAAAGACTATCTGCATTAAGTATGTAGCTGTTCAGTGACTGCCCAGCAATCGCAGCAGCACTGGATGCGAATGCAGCGCGCTGCCGGCACCCGCTCCCACGCCAAACGTCGCTATCAGCCATTCACGAGTACGTGCTACTCTGCTAATGCTTAATGTACCGTATTTCGAATACTAAACTGAAAGTAAAGTTGAACCGTTCTTTGAATTACAAAAAAAATCATACATATCTCAGCAGTCGCGTAAAAAAGAATGTTGGATATATTACTATGGAGAGCAGAAACTTCGCTCTACCCTCCGCAGATATTACACAACAAATAAAGAAAACTAAATTTCTTTGTCATTCTAACGTGGTCCTGTTAAAGTTGATATTGATCGTGTCACTTCACTAGGGGCCAACAAGCTGTTGAAATATTAATCAAAACTATGTAGAAATGTGTATTTCACTATGATAGAGACTAGTAGAATATGGGTAGAATGCTTAATTTAAGCGGTAATAAGGTTTTTCAGTTAGATAAAGTAATTACTCCCATGCCAAAGTGGATTCCTCACAGGCCTCAAGACGCTCTGTCCTCACAGGCCAATGCAACTGTCATCGCAGACGCTAACGCTCCGTGACACCCAAGCGGAACTAAATTAAACTGTCCTCAATTTAAACATTAGCTAAGTACACAGCACAGCCTTCAGGCCCGTCGCGACCTGAAGGTTGCGCTGAGTTCCTGCGTCTCTGCGGGCACTAACCCTGACTCACGGCGTCTGTACACATTCGCAATTAGTCCCGTCGCTCGCAGAACAAACGGACGGGTTACTCATTTAATAAGTTGCCTCTGTACTAAATTTAATTACAGATTGCAGGTATTGCATTAAGTGGCCTGTGCAATACTTTACTAAGTATATCATTTCCCAGTTTGTTTCGCAAGAGCGCGCGTGCGGTGCTCGGTGCTGGCGGCAGCAGGCTGGCGGCTCTGCGGCCGGAGGTCTGCCGTATGCTAATGGCATGGAAGCTCGCGCTGTCGTGTTCAGATCGTGTCCGGTGCAGTGTTGCTATGCGCCGCCGATCACACATGACGGGTCATTGCGATGCGAGCGGCGCGGCGCCGGCGGCGTGTCGTCGCGCGACTCGCGACTAGCGCCGCCGCTTGCGACACTCGCGCAACACGGCGCGACATCAGCTTACACGCCGCAACTATTATTAACATGGATTATTCGCGATTCACGCGGCGCACCAACAATTATGTTGCGCAAGTATCCGCATTCAAACTTTAATATTCGCCGCGCGTCACTCGCTCCTACTTCAATTCAGTTGTTTTAATTGCATAAGCCGTATATAGACATTTAATGCGAATATTTATGACGGTTGCTATTTTCTAGCAACTGGTTTCACATTAACATTGCATCGTCTCATCTGCATACAATTGAAAGATCAAGATCATCGGCCGACGTGTTTACGGCGTGGAGTTAGCTCGCCGAGCGTGACACCTACTTCTAATCGTAACCTACATTCGGTAATACTAGTTCTAATCGAAGAACAAGTGACCCGCGAACACAATTGCAGTAATGTACCGGTACTTGGTCGTGCGTCGACGCGTGCCGTGCGCGCGCGCGGCCCTTACGCCACCCGGCCTGGGTCCTGCGAGCGCTGCGCGCCGCCTCCAAGGAGAACCAGCCTGACTCACCTTTTGTAGACGATGATACAACAGGTTATTGCATTGTTTTTTCGGCGTTATGCAAAAAATAAAAGCACCAGAGGTCATTGCGTCACGAATTGAAATTCCATAGGTGGAGTGGTGCCGCTCAACCTTCGCTGGCTGATAGACGTGCTGATGAGCACAGTAATTGCGCCGGGCCCGGCACAGCCTCGCGCGGTGCACTCGCACACTGCAGCTGTGTGCGCCCGCACTCACACTAATCGACTTCAACATAATGGCATCTCGATAATAGGTTTTATTATACCGCACCGTCTTTTATTGTGTGCAAAACTAAACACGGAAAGTAAACGACTTTAAACAATCCATCAGAGAAATATCTGCTGAGTAGGACGCTCCGGTCCTACTGCACGGCGATCGCAATAATCAAGCAAATTTTTGAATTGAAACCTTTTTCAGTTCGTTAACACATTTCTCCAACAGCTAAAATATGTCTATACTGTTACGGATCACACTGAACGTTCCAGTGACTCAGTCATAATGATTCACATCTTCGACTGCTATTGAAATTTAGTGACCTTTCATTGGCGCCTGAATTGAGACGTTAAAACTAATAACTAGCTAATACAATACTCGTACAATGCAAGCGATCCGTTCGAGGGCCATCAACGTACGACTGGCCACAGACTCCCTACTATTGACGAAACAACACAAAACTGTTATAATTTAGTAAATCAAATCGAATTTGTAAGGATGTATGTAGTTACCATTTTCCGGAGGGAAAACACCGGTCAGAGAAAAAAAGAAAATGCATAAATGAGCGGGTGTGAGAGGCGCACACCAGGTACTCACCGGGTCATGTTGTTATTGTTGATGTCGGGGCTCGGGCGGAGAAGCGCGTCTTATGTTTCACAGCACAGACACGTATTCGTTATGGCGTTCAGCGCGCGGCCGCCATGCCGTCCGTACGCGGCGAGGGTTAGGACGCGAGTGGTGTGGGTGGCGGCCGCCCGCCGCGCCAGCCGCGCCAGCCGCGCCGTGCTGACTCCGCGCACCAGCGCCGGCTCCCGCACGTGTACACTGTACAGCGAGACGCCGCAGCCTACATTATGCTCCTTATCGTAACAACCATGAAATCGCTTTATCGATCATATGCTTGGAATTATGATGCATTCATAGCTAGTTAACAACTCGTTACAACAGTTAAACTTACACTACACATTGAGAAATGGTTCAGTTACTCTAACAGGCGAGCAGAAAACAACGCGCTATGTTCCAGAAAGCCTGGAACGTTCCAGAAAACTACAATGCTCGTGGTGAATTATACCGCTCAATTAGGCGGACCAGTCGAGCGATTTAGTCTTCCTTTGGAAACAAAGCGAAGGAAAATAGTACAAAGTGACATGAGTTTATCCTAAGCGGACATTTTAGCAAGATTTTACTGACGCTGAAATAAGTATTTCCTGCTTTTCCCATGGCTGAACCCAAGTCTTTGAAACCTTATAGCAGTACCTTTATACAAAAGATAGTAATTGGAATATTACTGAGTTAAATTAATAGATAGCCTCCGATTTTAAAAGCTGTCAACTGGTAAACTTTTGTAAGACCTTCACTGAAATGGAAGTGCAACAAAGTTTTAGTCACACTTTCTGTCTTTTCTGACATCCACAACTAAGATTCTTTGTTAGTCCGTGCTTATGCTGATGAGCCGGGTGCCTGTCCCCCGGAGCGCTTGTGCCGCGCAGTGGAGCGTGCCGCCCAATCGCCCAGAACGCGGCGCGCCATACATTATTGTATATTCGACAGTTTTACTCTACTTACTCACTGTTGTTTTATTTCCTCGATAATGTTTCTAACATTATAGTAAGTAACTTCTCTACCTAACTGGGCTGAAGGTTTACTTTCTTACTAAGGTCTAAATTAATACATGTTAATGCAGAAGGGTATTATGATAAAACCATAGCCAAAGTTTCTCAAACACGCACAACTGCACATACGCTGTATTTTTCGTCAATGCCGTTTTCGATAATTATGCAATTATCGACGAACAAGCTGGATGCGCGTGCGCGTCAGTCGTCGCCCTACATAGCGAGTAGCGACCTGCGACTTGTGATGACAAATCGCGGCGCACGCAATGTACGAGGCGATGGAGTATTTTATTTATGTCAGATTTTAAAAAAAATCTAGTCATACGATACTAGATTTTATTTTTGCAAGTTTTCCCGGACAGCAAAAAAAAAACGGTGAACTTTCAAACATAATCGCCGAGATAATGTCATTTGGATTTATCAATAAAGGACAAAGGAAGCCGCCCAATCTCCTAACTAATACCTTACCCACGAATAGACCACATTAGTACAGTAATTGAATGCTCCTCCACAGTACACGTAGTATACATACATATCCTTAATCCCATGTTATTGAATTACGGCCAAGTGCGAGCCTGTCCGTAAGATCAGCCCACACCACCCGGGTCGGAACACCCGTATCACTAGCTACTGATCTTCTAATAGACGTTGATGTATTATTATGATTAATATGATATGATTCCTAGCCTTTATTCGTAAACAAAGGCCCGTCGTTCTCTTTGCCTTTACTGTTCAAAGACTTTATTACAAAACCTAGTTTTTATGTAAATTATATTGAGGCATAAAGACGGCCGCAGTCGGAAGGTGCCTGCGACAAAAACAAGGGAATGTCGGCTATTAAGAGTTAACGAGATAACTGTTTACATTGATCTAGTAGATGATAAAGGAGAGAGCACTATTTACACCTGTTTTGTAATGTCACGTGCTCCATTTGTGTACCGTGGCGTGATCAGGTTGATCAACGTTGTGTCTATTTTCATCTATGTAGCTTAATGATTCATTTTGAGAATAAACTTTATTGCACACCATTGCACAGCGCAATTAATGGTACTAAAAACCCATAAGTGTGAGCCTAACAAATATATGTACAAGTTAATATTTGTGAATTCAGTTGAGGAACATAACTCCGACAAGAAAGAAGTACATTCCTACCATGATTGGTGATGTCATCGTCAAAACTTGCATTATTGCCTTTATCGCTAAGTTCAGATAAAGCTCAGCCAGACCAGCAGAGCCGAAAGAACAACAAAGATAAAATATTTTCATTATATTTGTGCAGAAGGCGAACACTGCCGCCGCACTCACTAACCGCTATGACGGGGCACATTTCTACGAAACGCTCATTACCGTCATGATGCATTCACGACTTTTTAACATTTATCATCACAAGCTGTATTGAGAAAGTCAACATTTCCTATGAAGTACGGAATCACTATTGACACCTAATATATACCTAACTATAATAACAATGTGTAACTTACTAGTAGGTACTCATTCTACTATGCAGTATAAACATTCAAAGTGGCGAATTGTTTAATATACGGGAACAGTGTAAATGTACGATATAGGCTACGTAGCGCGGCGTAGCAGACCGTAGCGTTCCGAAGCGTAGCGTACCGTAGCGCTCTCGTTATTTGTGCGATGTCATAGTCGTCATCTGGGGTTCGCCTTTAGCCATATTACAAAAGTTATTATTTATTACTTGCAAATTAATATACAATATAATTGTGAATACTTTTAATAAGAAAGTTAACGTGTTCGCTGTATAATAATATTGTGTACCCTAATGTTAAAATGGCGTCCGCATTCAGAATTTATAATTTCTTCTGGCTAGTTAACTCAGCTTGAAACTTAATGAAGCAAGTGTTTCCTGTTTTACGTATAATCGTCCACGTATTGCAGTGTTCTTTGGTTGCCGTTACTGACAACATGCTATAGGTTTTTTAATTAAATTATTGATCGTTGTTCAGATATTCATCTTTGTCGAAACGTCAACGGAACAATACATTGTTAGCACGCGCCGGTGCGCGGCCGCGGGACTGCGGCGCTCAAGCTGGCTAACAACAATTATATTATCATACGTAAATAAAGATTGATGACAAACTTTGGACACCGAACTCATTCCTATGAAATGTTAACGAGTATAATAGTGAATGGCGGTAACACAATGGTACAATAGTGTGTGACGCGCTGGCGCAGTAATCATAAACGTAATTGAGATATCACACTGTCATTCTATTTGAACACCCCAGCTTATCTTCACCGCAAAACAAGGTCTTTTAGACAATATTTCAAATAGTATCCATCGTAAATAATATGAGTTTAGCTCCTGCGTAATAAAGGTTGTGCACCGCCACCCGGCCGTAGTGAACGGGTTCAGCAGGGCACGGGCCGTGAGCGGCCACCTTTACAAGGCATTATTGCGATTACTCACAATGGCTGCGTCTATTTGCTGACGAGTTGTCGTGATACCTGTAGCTCACAGCTTTGTAATATGTTGACTGCCTCGTTGGTCTAGTGGTCGCAAGGCGCGACTGCTGTGTACGGGGTCTCGGGTTCGAATACTGGGTCGGGCCGAAATCGCTTTGTGGGTTTTGAGAAACTTTCATAAAGCAGCCTGGAGTCTGAAAGTTGGTGATTGATTCACCCGTGCATCGGAGAGCACGTAAATGTCGGTCCTGCGCCTGATCTCTCTCCGATCGTGTCGGACTGCCGTCCCATCGGACTATGAGAGTGCACTATAATGTCCTGCGCAGCTGGCTGATCTCCATAAAAGAGAACGGCCGCTGTAGCCGACAATCGGCCTGGATGCCATCATCATCATCAATATGTTGATTAAGGAAATGCAAAGTCTCATTATTTGTAAAATCTTTAAACTTTTAACTTTTATAACTAAGATTTGTTTCATATCTATGAACATAATAAATAAAAAAATATACATATAAAAAATATATAACACAACTTTAAATTTCTATCGAACTATACAGGTCGTATATAGTATAAAATATATAAATAATTACTCAAAGATGACCTACACCTATGTATCTACCTACATATGTATATGCCTGTACATAAAAGGGATGGCGACCGCGGCTAAATTAGCCGTATGTTTTATCTATTTTGAGCTGATGTTCACGCTAGGCGGACTCAGTATAATGCGGCGCGTGAAGGCTGAACGCGCTCGGCCGCCCGCCCGCCCAGCCGCCCGCCCAACTGCTCGTCCAACCGGAATGCGATGCAAATAACTTTCAAAAATTCTGTTTTCGTCTATAGTTTTTAGAGCTTTACCAATGTTTTAAAAAATCAGTTCGACATTAACGTGGCGGAAAAGCTTGTCGGTCTGCTGATTGGAAACCAATAATTGCTTGAATATGAACGCCTTAACTCACATAGTCAAGAAAATTCAAAGCAATTTTATTTATTTACTAGCGGTCGCCCGAGGCTCCGCCCGCGTGGAAGTCGGTTTTCGCGACAAAAAGTAGTCTATGTGTTGTTCTGATGTATAACCTATAGAGGACCCCCGCGGCTACGCCTGTGTGGGTGTCGATTACCGCTACCAATGCCTAACTTTTGTCGGGATGAGAAGCTCGCGCTCGGACCTCCCGCCTTATATTATACCTACTGACCGACCTACTGATTATCGTATTTTATGTATAAGTTTGGTATTTCTACACCGATTTCTATGAATCTTTTTTTATAGAATATGTTATAATGTTATCTTTTGTTAATTAGGGATGAGCGAGAATATTATAAACATAAGAGTAAACAAATCAATAACAAATAATCAGAAAGCTCCGAACTGTTAACTATCGGGAGTTATACGTGTTATTGTGAGTCAACCATTAAAGATAGACATATGCTGCTGTGGATTTTTTTTTAGATAATTTTATGTAGAATATTTCCGTCATACATGATTTCTATGTAGCTTTAACCATTAAGGCTGTACACGCGACGAAAGCTTAAAAAATGGTGTAACTTCTCCCGTTTTCCCAACATTTTCCTTCACTGCTCTGCTCCTATTGATTGTAGCGTGATGAAAAGTATCCTATAACCTGCCCAGGAGTATGAAGAATAATTGTACCAAGTTTCATTAAAATCCGTCCAGTAGTTTTTGTTCCTATTAATAACATACAGACAGACAGACAGACAGACAGACAGACAGACAGACAGACAGACAGAAAGACAGACAGACAGACAAAAATTTTACTGATTGCATTTTTGGCATCAGTATCGATCACTGATCACCCCCTGATAGTTTTTTTGAAAATATATTCAATGTACAGAATTGACCTCTCTACAGATTTATTATAAGTATAGATTTCACTTAATTATATGGTTACTCTTGAATTTAAGTTTTGTTGCCACAATGTCTGACTCAGAAATTGACTTGTTTGTACTTGTATTATCTACTGTGTCAGCAGGATCCCCGCAGCTCCTGTGAGATGTGTGGGAGGTTCATCGTAAGCTCCGTCGATGTACCTAAACAAGCTCTCAAACTACATTAGTGCAGCGTCGGCTGAGGCGATAAACTCACGCCTCCTAATACTCACGACCAATGGCTATTAAATATAATTATGTATGTACTGGCTAGTTAAATCAAAAAGTTTTAAATCTACTATAATAGCCAACATTTCAAGAATCAGAAATAAATCTCATAACCCAATAAAAATGTATAATTAAACACAATTCGTATCAGACCTACATAGCGACAAGTTCTATTGCGGCGTCAGCAGTTTGGCAGCGCGTGTGACAAGCGCAGCGTCAGCCGCTTATTGGGAGCGGTGTCAGGTGCGCCCGCGCCGCTAGCGTGTCCCACTGCTGACGCAGCACGCACATCAGGCGATGTGAGACATGAGAATACTCTGACTTTGCCTTCTACACATTATACATACTGAATATTAATGTAGAATGACGTTTATTCAACCACGCCAAATGATAACTTAATTTCTGCGCTCGACATTAAATTTTTCATTCATCGCCTAGATATTCAAACAAGAACTGATAACAATAATCCTCTTTAGGGTTTTTTCTATACCTGACAAATAAATGTCCTCAATGAGTGCTCGTCACAATAGGCATCACCTGTGTGGCTCGAATATTTCGTGGATGACACAATAAGCTTGTGTGTCCGTCTGTTGACGCATTATTGAGAACAATCGAAGGATGCGTGCGACTGATCCACCGATATGCGCACACGCACCTCCCTGGCGTCACCTGGGTCATGCTGCTAAAATGAAGGCAAATTACCATGAACTAAGAGCTCCTGCACACTCAAGACTAAACTGTCGGCCGATAGTTGGGCCGATGATTGAATGCAGTTTATCTTGAACGTAATCCTGAATCCTACCAAACTGATAAGTCGGTCTAATACCGGCCGGATGGCTGATCGTTGTAATGTGCTTAATATGCATTCATACTGTTTTGAGCCCGTTCATGTTATCAGTTGGCTAAAAGTTTGCTGTGTGCGTGGGTTCTAAATCAAACTTTGGAAAAGTACACAACCATGTTTCATGAATAAAACTCGTCAGTTGATGTAAAGATAAAATAACATTAACCAGACGATTATGATCCTGTAGTAACACATATGTAGGTCACACCACCACATTGTCTCAAAATTGTTAGGTTTAGCTTTAGCCTATTTCTGGAATAACGCTGGTCATGCCTCTGTGTTACTGCGCTGACGTGGCATACCTGTCGTTCTACTGAGGGCGGTTAAGCACAAGTGTCGATTTTCAATGCATGTGGCATTATTAACATTGTGCATCGGCAACTATTATAGTTGTGCGTCAATGTTAATGTTTAGTTTACAAATTCAAGCGATGTCTTAGAGTTATTACAGGCGATTCCGTCACCCGCGTGCACACCGCTCAGATAACCTCATTTGAATACCGTGTGTGCTTTGAAGTCGCCTATCTCAACATATTCAATTTTTAATAATATGATCATGTTGAATCATTTGTTGTATTGTACGTACAAAACTTTATCGCTACATGTATAATGCATTGAATATTCACAAAACTGAGCTCTACTAACGACTAAGATCCTTTAGAATCGAAAACAAAAGGAAATATAAGTTACAACGAGGCTTTCCAAGGGAAAAGCTTCCCCCTGCCAGCCGCGGCAGGCTGGCGCGACGCCAGCGACAGCGGTTTAACCCAAATACACACGTTTACGTGCTGTTGTCCCGCTGCCAACGGCCGCGGACATCTGTAGCCTAGCACTAAGTAATGTCTTAGTTTACAACTCGACAATTCTATTCAATCAGAAGGAAACCAGAACTAGGATAACTCTGAGGATAATTCTTGACTCTAAACGTTCTCTCTTCATAAATCTGGTCGTCAAAAATAGACTACGTGAGCTACGTAACACAACATGACTTAAATTGATATCGATTTTGAAAAGAAAGATTATTTTAATTATTATTCAAAGCACATAGGTCCTTGCATTGCGCTCTTAAAGATTCGACATGAAAGGAACATAAATGAAATTTCGCCTGCTGACAAAACAACAACAGCTTTTTTTTTTTTTTTTTGGTTTGATAATCCGTAAAGCTCTTAATGCAAATCCAAGCAAAAATGCAAATGATAATGTAATGTGGAGCGGCGGCAGCAGCTCGACGCCGGACCGGATCGGACCGGGCCGAGCGATCAACTCGTTAACGACAGGTCGCTCAGCGTAACAGTAAGTTTTATTTCGCCCTTTTCATGCTAAACACTGAAAGAGGCTTAGGATATGCGTACACTAGCGGCATTTGTAACAGTCATGTACAACTGAGTTCAATAAATTCTTTTTATTAATATCATTGTTATTTTTGTTAAAATCGCTACAACACTTGGTAATTTCAGAAAATACCAAATTCTAATAGTCTTATTGTATTCTTTCTTTTTAAAGTTATTTCAATACCTACGTGTATTCTTAATTGGTTGTGTAAAAAGTAGTAATGAATGGATTTTCAGATGCTTCGTGCATTACTTTAGTTAAGCAGGTATTTCCCCCGAGGGGCAACAAATATTCGCGCGTGTGTAACAAGCTGAGGCGTGACGCACGTTATCCCGGACGCTCGTAAAAACGTCCCGCGACTTAATTGCTTTATTTTTACGCTTTATTAGGCTCCCGGAGTCTTGGCGCTCACAACGGTACCCCGTCTTGTATTTTTTGCCTCCGTATAGGCGATGCACTTAGTTATCTGAGTTGAATCAACTGCATACATATATTCCAATACATGATGTAATAGCTCCCCGAAAATATAAAATAAAGTCGTTTTAGTTACATTGCTTGTTATTAAAGACGGCTGAACCCGTTTGGCTGAAAACTTATGGGTATATGCTTAGAACTAGGAAACGGACAGTTCATACTAGTAATCCATTGACTACCTTGTTGCTCCAGTCGTCGCATGGTTCGACTACTAAGCACGGGGTCTCGGGTTCGATTCTCGGGACGAACCGATATTTTTTTGTGGGTTTTAACAAACTTTAAAGGTTTAAAGACACGTAAGTGTCAGTCCTACGTCGATATTTATCCGGTCGCGTCAACACTATTTTACACCAGTTCACTAATAGAATCGCTGCTTAAATTACACTTGTATTTAGGGTCTCATGCCTCTTTATTTCCATAGAATAGTCTCTTCAACTAAGGTAAATCAAACAGTTCCTTATGTACCTATTAATTTAACATCCGTAGTTCATTGCGCCGAATATTTTCCTGGCTGTTGCCTATATAAGTAAAGTAGCAATCAGGCTGAAAGCAGCCTATGTGCGAGAGTTCGGTGTGTTTCTATAGTGGCGCTGATTGAGTCAGGTCACGGGGCACGAGCGAACCAGAACGGACCTCGCACTATGGAACAATTACAGAAGGTCAACTCGGTTGAATCTTTGAATAAATTAAACAATGGTGTACCTATTTATTAGTGCAATAAACTCGACAGGTATTTTACATTAATTTATAAAACTTTTGTACCTATGAGTAATTCCAAAATGAATTGGGTATTTTTGCTAATTGTTTCGTTAGGTACAAAAATTCCTTATACCACCATTATGATAATGACATTGAAAACCTTACTTAACAATGACGAACATGTTGAACCGAAAAACAAAATACGCGAACACAGACTAATACATACAACGGAATCGCAAAAGTTTTACAATAGTTATTGTAATGCAGTTGAGTTAGGTTCTAAAGTATACTTTCATAGATTTGATACATTTTCCTTAAAATACGTGTTCTGTCTCTATTTCATTATTTAAAAAGATTTCTTTTAAAACAAGTTTTGCTCAATACATTTTAATGCTGACACCGATTATACATTTATTAAAAAAACCATTAACGTCACTGTATTGTTTGTTAGTGCCGTTTCGGGTGACACGATAGGACCTGGCTACATTGTGCAAGGCATAGGTCAACCTAGCGGGGTTACGTCACCGGTTCACGGAACCTATTGGCAATATTGGCCGCACTGTGACGTCATCGGACGACCCCTGCCTACTGATCGACTGTTATGTAATATCAGCATCATCAAATATATACAGTTGCTGAGGATTAACTCAGATACAGCTCTCAATACTTATCAAACTATGTAACTGTGTTAAGTAGATTAAAACGTTTGTTTTATTTTAAAGTTCTTTGAAAAAACGAATAATGTATACAGTTAATTATGTTACAGTTATCCTCTCAATAATGAATACATTACAAGATTCATCTTTCAAATATCCCATCTAATGTTGCTCGAAATAAAGTCAAATATTTCTGATATAATATAAAAGTACCAAATAATGACATAGGTATGTAATGTAGAGTATCTTCCGTCAAAATTGTAATCTTTATTTACGTAGTTGATCTACTGCACACGTTGTCACAGTATTGGTCACGGTCCACGAGCCTGTATCGATCCGCCCGGCGTCGCCCGCCCAGCGCGTATCACGGAAATATTTATTGAAAGTAGCGCCAATATCCCGTGTGTTCTCGACCCTAGTTCATAAAATACCACACACAGAGCGTATGTTTACCTGCTTATTCAAACATTTACTTAGGAATATTCAGGGAAATATATAGGAACCATAGCTTTTCAAATAAAAAACTTTTTATTTTGAAAAACCATTTCTTACTCGTGTATTTAATATTATTCATTTATTGATTGTTTAGAAACAAATATATTTTATTCATTTATTACCGCCATTTCAATTAGATTGGTACTTTATTTGGCCACAAGTTTATTAGAAAAATAAAATGTTAGGTTTTATACCTACTGTTACCTATATACCTTGTTATGTTCACTAATCTGCTTGTGAAGAGTGGGGTCTTCTAGCACGCACATTCCGTTACCTAAAAAAAGGCCCTTGCGTAAGATTAATTGCGGAAGCTTTAATGTGACAATTAAATAAAAAGTTTATTTTTATTTTTAACCGACTTCCAAAAAAGGAGGAGGTTCTCAATTCGGCCGGTATTTTTTTTTATGTATATAGACCGATTACTCCGAGGTTTCTAGTCCGATTAGTGTAATTATTTTATTGTTCGATGCAGTATACTTGCCATTTGGTCCCATAAATTTCATCCAATTTGGTTGAGTACTTTTTATTTTATAAACATTTGTTTGATGTATGTGGATGATGTTATAACCTTCTATGGCCGGTTAATGAAACTTTCCCACACAGTTTCCCAGTAATGATAGCTATTGTAGAGGGTATGGAGTGTATAAATGGATGACGAAAAACGATTTTGGACCTGACACTTTTCAGTGTTTTAGAAGTCGGTTTTATTTTTTTGTAAAAAACTATTATTTATATAGTTATAGTCTCGATATTAAGTTGATCTGCTCCAGCAACAATAATAATCTCATTGAGATAGAGATAATCACAAGATATCACCGCTGCAGTGCGATGACAGCTTGCTTCCCGGCCCCTGTCATCCGTCAGTGTCAGGTGTCGCGGGTCACGGACACCGGGTCACGCGCCGCCACATATCTGCCCATGTTGTGCATACTTCATCGACATATTAGACGGGCTACTAACATTCACCATAAAACGAAGGTTACTACGACGAAACTGACGCACAAACCTGTGTAGCTTAATTTCGCGTAGTACGAAGTTGTCCAGTCTAGAGACAGCGAAGACCCTCAGGACGCAATAGACCTCATTGTTCCTCTATGCACTTGGAGCTTTGACATGCTGCACTCATGCATAGTTAGAATATTTATTACATGGTGTAACTTGAACTGTATTATTATGTAGGTATTACTCAATCACATTTGTATAAAATGGTATCAGCAAGTTTGAGGAGTTCCCCGGTGAATGCGAATTATGCATTTATTCTAGTTTGCGCGTCAATTGTTAACTATTTTTGTCAATTTACTAAAATGTGCTAGATATTTTGCAGAGCACGGACTTAAACGAGGCCGTGCTTTATCACTCCAAGTTTTAATAATCCCTAGCGTGCACTATTTGTAGTTTGTATACACATTATACATATACACCTACAGCATGTAGGAGTCCAAGTGCTATACTATCTGCTGGTCCAGACTGAGCGGCGTCGTGCTCCACGTTGATATTGTAATAAACTAGCGACCCGCCCCGGCTTCGCCTGTGGACAAACTGTAAAACTAGAACCTACCTAAACCTTCCTCATGAAAAAGTGGCCCTTCGACAAAAGTAATATCATTCATCAGCCAATAGCGTTCTCTCAAATTTACATCGACCACAGAGCCCAGCAGTTAAGTTCACATTAAAATACAACAAAAAACAGAAAAGTGTTATAATGACAATACTATGATGTCAGATATAACATCGCGTACTTTCTTGTTGACCTTTTTAAGGTTTACAATTATATATTACATTATTTTGATTTATGTCATGGGGTTCAACCAGCGTTTGCAATGTAAACGCAAAAAAAATTATCTTTATTTTCGAAATTACATTAGGAAGCTCTAAATTTATCAGTCAGTCATTTCTTTACAATATTATGCATTTATTACGCATATAAATCTTCCTCTTGAATCACTCTATATTACATTTAAAAAACTATATCAAAATATATCGGACTAAATATTGTCGAACCGAAACTAGTTTTACGACCGAAACCGAAACCAAACCGAAACTCGTGTTTTTGCCGAAATTCAACCGAAACGCAACCAAACATTAGTAGAAACATGCAAACAGAGTCAGCGACTTTGTTTCATACTATGTTCTATGTAGTGATGATAGTCATTGTAATCCACTATATGAATCTTTGATCTTTCTCAAACCTCAAAACAAAGAAATCAATGAAACAAGTAGTTAAGGCCCTAAAATAAATCTTTATTGGTTTAGTTAATCTTATTGAACGAATATCCCAAGTTCACAGAAATTAATCTACAAACTAGCTCCAGAATGCTGCCGACGAAAGTCGTGACACTAGGTGACATACCCGTCTACAGACGTAGGCAATAGAATCGTTTCAATTCATACATTGTGCTGAACTTATCCCAGCCTCCAACCGAGACTACGGCCGCTCACTGTTTCGCGAGGAACTGTGAAAAATAACTTGTGCTTAACCTACTTCCTGCTAAACGCTTCCACACATGCAACATCAAACCATATGTCTAAGTATCAGGGTATATATTACAATGGCATAGGGGAAGCACAACACCTACATGTAAACGTTCACATAAATCCTAACTTTATGTAATAATAATATTAGGGTAGAGTTTCGCTTGTACACATGAATGACTTCCATGTTTCCTTTCCTCAATTTCCAGAGTTTGGTGAGGTCAACAACCGTGGAGAAGTCTAGTGGAGTGAGGACTGCTTCTCGACGACGTTTCTCGACGAGCGCGTCTCTCACGAGCCGGATTTGAAGTATGTTCTGTAGCTTGAAAGCAACATTTACTTTGTGAGCTATTTTGTAGCAATTCAAATGAAATATTCTTGACATGTGTTTTGTGTTTTGTTCGTGACCAATAACACTCTGGCAAATTAAAGTAAGGGTTACGGCGAACGAAAATTTGCTAAGCACAGTGGACAGAAGAAAAATGACACATTGGATTCGATTCCATAAAATCAAATACCCTTAAAATTGTTTACAGGAAAGCTTCAAGGAGCGACTACTGTTAAAATTACAATGAACAGTACAAGCAGGTACAGTAAGCCAATAGCGGTCAGCCGCCGTATTTACCAGAGGCCAGTCATTTCATGGAACCGTTGGTTGACTCACGCTCGGCGCATTGGTGATGAATTCCACGAAAACCGGCCAACAGATGCGTTCAAAATTCACAATTGCCATGTGTATTGTATTGTAGAAGTGAGTTCTATCTAGGCATCAACCTTATAGTCCCGAATAGTCTTAGATTTTTTATAGACCTTCACTATTAGTGTTAGCCAATGACAAGTGACCATAGCTTTTGAGTAATGATAATAAAAATGACAAGGTGCTTCCTGTCAACATACAGTTAAAAATGTGTATACGATTAATAAAAATGTATGTACACTATGTATTTCATTCTTCTAATACGGTTGATAAAAACTTTTCATTAATTTCATCTCTCAAACTTTATCCAAAAAATATCATAGTCATTCGTATAGAATTCAATGAATGGTATCAAAATTTTATTCAAATTAAATTACAAAAATAATCGCTGAGGACAGGATTCGAACCTGCGCGGGTAGAACCCATTGGATTTCAAGTCCAACTCCTTAACCACTCGGACACCTCAGCTGTGTACAACATCGCCAAATTTTAGATTAAGTTCTACTTATGATCTTAGCGTTTTAAAATGAATTAAATATCGCCTCTGTAAAGCATTACACTAATCATCATTATTTATGAACAATATGGACTAATATTGCGGACAGACGTCTAGTTATATTAATTTTGTGTAATTATTTAAATTTCATGCGTGCCTCGAGAATTGACCTCGATTTCAATCAGTCATGGATATTATGACAGATCTGATAATGGATTGAATGATTCGGGAAGATATTTCGCAACAAAAAAAAAATATCAAATCAATTGCTACGTCATGGGCCAGGAGATAACTCCGAGAGAACGAACATTAAAAAAATCACTAACGTGGATTAAGTCGGTGCAGCTGCATGAGTACCGGTGTTTTACATGAAGCAATTGTCTATTGTTTATCTTATCTTTATTTTATCTTATCTGCCCGTCTGACCTCCTTAACCCATTTACCCGGGCAACCCCGGGCTTCTGACTACATGAAACGACTGCCATCAATTTAACGTGACTTCCGAAAGACGGAGGAACTCGTCATGTCGAGATGGTCACCCATCCAAGGATTGACCGTGCCAGGCGTTAATTAATTTAATTATGGCTTTGTGATTAGCCACGAGCGCTTTATGGTTTAATCTACCTAAGCTTCTCCCTCGAGATACGGCTTTCAACTGCATTCATCATTTTAGAAAATAAAATTGCTTTCAAACGCCACGAGTTTTTATCCTTCTTATTGAATTTATATCAATTTATAAGGGCCTTTAATTTATCGAGAGCAACGTTTCGCCTTACATTGTAATCTTGAAAATATTTTGTTCGAAATTGGATAATGTTAAGAGAACAAAATAGCTTGTTAATTACAGGTCAGTGACAGTTTTCTAAATATACCTTTTAAGATTTAATGTTTCTTCTAGGTCACAATATATTTATCTAATTAAACTAAATAGGTATTCATTACAATTTTGCACTAACAGACCACTAAGCAAAATCTGCTTTCAGAACAAATAGGAAATGTTCCGAGATACATATTTCTTATAATTCAAGGGTAAACCAATAAGTATGGCTCGCCAAGTGAGGTTACCAGTTTCCTCAATCCATGCTGCATTGTGTAAGTAAAAAAAATATTGCGCTTTTTGGTCTGATTCGGGGTTTGGATCTAGATTTTATGGCACTACTTGCGCTTGCGCCCAATTTAACCCACACTGAACATAACTTGGCTGTTACAACAGCTTGCGTTCGTTGTAGTGGCAGGCGCTTTTGCCAGTCGTGCGCAAGTCGAGTGGTGCGAGTGATGCCGACTCAGGGCGCACTCGCCCGCGCCGATGCGATGTTTTTGTTTGATATAGTACCTAGCAGTGTTCATCCACCTTACTTGTTGAGCTAGCCAGCACATTAACCAACACCTGCACTACGAGTATAATGAGCTACATTACCTACCTACATGATTATGTCTACAATTCTTGCTTATGTTTGTGTTATTACATATTGGAGTTATTATATTATAAACTATGTGAAATACATAGAATAGCTAGGTACTATGGCAGTATAGGCGACTGACTCATTTTAAAAAGCTATGTACCTACACATGAAATAAATACATATAGTTATTTCCTACAAATTATCATGCAACAATCAGAAAAATGATAATCCCGCGGCGCATTATAAAAAGAAAAGCGCCGTCGTTCACGCCGCCGCACTTTGACGTTTCGCACGCTTTAACTCCGAATGGTTAAATTTATACACATAAATGTATAAGGCGGCCTCGTCTTTCAGTGTAACTACTTGGCTACGTATTCCTTTTATTTTTTGTCATATAAAGGAAATACCTACCCAACTGAACCCATAGTTTCTGCCTAGAAGCTACCGACACTTGAATAAACATAATTATAAATAAACCAGAAACATACATAGTAATCACTTATCACGACAAACACAATTTTTCACAATGCTTAAAATTAAACATGGGTGCAACCAGCTGAGGTGTCCGAGTGGTTAAGGAGTTGGACTTGAAATCCAATGGGTTTTACCCGCGCAGGTTCGAATCCTGTCCTCAGCGTTTCTTTTTGTATAAAACAAATGAATTTATATCAGTAACCATAAAGAAGTGATTTTTTTAATTTAAAGCGCTTGTGCTGTTATGGTTGAGAATTAAAAAAAAAACTTTTTACAATAAAATTGAAATCGACTTCACAAAACACTCATCATCATCATCCTCCTGCCCTTATCCCAAGTTTTATTTGGGGTCGGCGCAGCATGTTTTTGTCTTCCACGCTCTTCTATCTGCCGTCATCTCACAAGTTACATTCTTTCTAGCCATATCAACCTTCACACGATCCATCCATCGTTTCTTTGGTTTTCCCCTTCCTCTATATCCATCCACATTCATGTTCAAGACCTTCCTCACAACATGATCCTCATTCCTCCGCATTACATGCCCATACCATGCTAGCCGGTTTCCACGTAGTTTTTCGGTTACCGGTGCCACTTTTAAACTTCCTCTTATATACTCATTTCTTACTCTATCCATTCGCGTTACAAAACACAAAAAAAAAATCCTTTCGTCGTAGCTCTAGAAGTCGGTGACAAACTAAATAACAGCCTCGAGACACCGACTTCTAAAAAAGATTTTTATAGAAAATAAAAAGCTTTTTAGTTTCTTAGTCAAAAATTAAAGAAATCTACTTTCACCCTTCCTGTCATGGAAGCATTGTGAAAAAAGCAGTGTGGGCATGTCAGCATCGGGGTGAGTCTATCAGACATATCATATCTGGTTGTTCTCGTTTAGCTAACGGCAAATACTTGCACAGGCATAACCAAGTGGCCCAAGATTATATATACACCAGCAGCTTGCTCTGCCTGCAGTACAAACTTGTGGATCTTGAGGTACTGTACTACAGGTATGTGCCCGACCATGTCACGTTGTACTGGGATCGATCTATCATCACTGACAGGACTATTGTAGCTAATAAGCCTGATATGGTGATAGATCGATTAATGCGCCGCACGATGATAATCGATGTTGCCGTACCGCATGACGAGAACCTCGTGAAAGCTGAGAAAGAGAAACAAATGAAGTATCTTGACTTAGCGCACGAAGTTGTCGCCATGTGGGATATCGACACGGCTATCATCGTGCCAATCGTCGTTACGGCCAATGGTCTAATAGCCAAGAGCCTCGACCAACATCTGAAGTGGCTCTCGTTAGGCAGCTGTATCAAATGACTGATTCATAAGGCAGTACTCCTTGAAACGGCACGTATTGTGAGGAGGTTTCTGTCTCTGGGACCCTAACCACCGGTAGCTTGGACCCTGTTTCCGATATCGGTGGCTAACTGTTTTTTTTATATTTTGAAATGTTTTTTCTTAATCATCATCATCAGCCTATCGCAGTCCACTGCTGGACATAAGCCTCTCCAAGTGCACGCCACTGAGATCGATTTTCGGCTTCTCGCATCCAGCTCCTGCCAGCCGTCTTGCGCAAGTCATCACTCCACCGTGCCTGAGGACGTCCTACACTACGTTTGCCAAGACGCGGTCTCCACTCTAGAACTCGTTTACCCCAACGGTTATCGGTTCTTCGGCTGATATGGCCAGCCCACTGCCACTTCAGCGTGCTGATTCGGTGGGCTATGTCAATGACCTTGGTTCTCTGACGGATTACCTCATTTCTAATGCGATCCCTCAGAGAAATACCAAGCATAGCTCTTTCCATAGCCCGCTGAGCGACTTTAAACTTGTGGACCAGCCGTACCGTCAGTGTCCACGTTTCGGCTCCGTAAGTCATGACAGGTAGGACGCACTGATTGAAGACTTTTGTCTTAAGGCACTGTGGGATCGACGACGTTAGGACTCGACGTAGCTTCCCAAAAGCAGCCCAACCCAACTGAATTCTCCTATTCACCTCGTCCTCAAAGTTGTTTCTACCTAACTGCAATGTCTGCCCGAGGTATACATATTTCCGAACAACTTCGAGAACGGCGCCGTGTATCGCAATCGGTTCCGGTAGAACATGTTCATTGAACATGACCTTGGTTTTGTCCAAGTTCATCCGTAGGCCGATGCGTAGAGAAGATTCAGCCAGGTCGTTCAGCATCTGTTGTAGGTCCTGCAGCGTTTCCGCCATGATGACGATATCGTCAGCAAATCGCAAGTGAGAGATGTGTTCGCCATTGATGTTGATGCCGCGTCTTTTCCAGTTCAGCGTCTTGAACATATCCTCCATTGCATTAGTGAACAGTTTCGGGGAAATAACATCCCCTTGTCTCACTCCTCGATGCAACGGTATGGGCCTTGTTTGCTGATTCTGTACTTGGACGGACATTGTAGCGGCTTCGTAGAGACATCTCATCACTTGGATGTATCGCCAATCTACTTGACAACGCTGCAGGGACTCCAGAACAGACCAGATTTCAACCGAGTCAAAGGCCTTCTCATAGTCCACAAATGCTAGACACAGGGGCTGATTATACTCTTCGGTCTTCTGTATAATCTGCCGCACTGTGTGGATGTGGTCTATGGTGCCGTATCCGCTCCGAAACCCAGCCTGCTCCGGTGGTTGGAATTCGTCGAGTCTTCGCGCAAGTCGGTTCGTGATCACTCTTGAGAACAGCTTATAGACGTGGCTTAGGAGCGAAATGGGTCGGTAGTTCTTCAGCTGGGTTTTGTCTCCCTTTTTGAAGAACAGGACGACAACACTCCTACTCCACGCCTCTGGAGTTCTCCCTTCAAACAGGACGGCATTAAAAAGCTTCTGGAGCTCCCCCAGTACGGGCCTACCTCCTGCTTTTAATAGCTCTGTTGTAATGCCATCCTCGCCAGGGGCTTTTCCATTTTTGAGCTGTCTCAGAGCGATCTCGATTTCGCCACTGCTGACTTCTGGCAGGTCTTCGGTGAAATGGCGTGTTAATGTGGCTCTAGAATCCTCATTTCCGGGATCAGGTCGAGATGCATGCGATGCGTATAACCGGCCATAGAAATTTTCCACTTCCGAAAGGACTGCCGGTACTGAAGAAACGACTTCTCCACTTGTTGTGGTCAGCTTCGTCAAGTGGCTTCTTCCAAGAGATTGTACGAACACCTTTGACCCCCGATTCAGCTCAATTGCTCTTTCAATGTCAAGAGTATTGGAGCGCCGGAGATCGCGTCGTACGTGCTTGTTGATCTCTTGGTTTAGAGCCCGCTTAGCTGACGAAGTGACAGGCGGGTTTTCACGTCGTTTCTTCATAAGCCCTAATGTCTCTTCCGAAAGCTTTGATTTCCTGCCCTTACGCTGCATGTTACAGAATCTCGAACCTTCCTCCCTGAGGATCCGAACCACATATTCGTGGTTTTGGTTAACGTCTGTTGTGGTTTCCACGGCGGCAAATCGGTTCTCCAAATTTGACTGGAACGTTTCAGATCCTGTCATGGTTTGGAGCAGTGTTGGTCGGAGCCTGGCCTTCATCAGACGGAAACGTTCGGCCTTGAAGTTGATATTCAGAGAGCCTCGGACAAGTCGGTGATCGCTACCGGTATTAAACCTATTGATCACGGAGACGTCTCTGAATATGTGCTTCTTGTTCGTCATGATGAAGTCAATCTCATTTTTAGTCATAGTGTCGGGGCTTTGCCACGTCCACTTCCTTTGGGGCTGCTTTTTGAAAAAAGAGTTCATCAAAAAGAGCCCCTCGCGTTCGAGGAAGTTGACAAGCATTTGCCCCCTATGATTCCTGCTTCCAAATCCATGGGATCCTACTGCCGATTCGCCGCAAATCTGTACTCCCACTTTAGCGTTAAAGTCCCCCATGACAACGGTGTAATGGGTCTTTGTAGTGAAGTGGAGGGCCCTTGATATATCATCAAACATATCCTCCACTTCATCGTCTGAATGTGTCGAGGTCGGTGCGTACACTTGCACTACCTTGAGGCTATACCTGTCGGTGAGCTTTACGATAAGGTACGCTACCCTGTTCGACACACTAGACACCTCCACAACGTTATCAGCTAGGGACTTATTAACCAGAAACCCAACGCCACCTTGGGATTGTTGGTCTCCCTCTCGGAAGTACATTAGGTGACCTGATTCGAGGATTATGGTGTCCTCCCCCTCTCTTCGAACTTCACATAACCCTAATATGTGCCACCTAATCTTCCCAAGTTCCACCTCGAGTTGCGCCAGATGCGAGTCAAGCCGTAGCGTGCGGCCGTTATACGTCGCAAGAGTCAGTTTGGTTTGGTGGCCTCCCGTAACCCGGAGATTCTTCGCACCCCCTGTCCCGCCGTAACCACGGTCGCCACCGTGACCGGGAATAGCGGGACTGCCGGGAACTAGGGGCCGTGGCTTTTTTGTTTTATGCATTGGAGGAATTTAGCCTACTGCTATCACGCTGGCCAGACGGGTTGATAGAGGGTTTTTTTTCGAGTTTTCCTTCTCTCGCACTGGTGTTCGGTGCATTTTTAACTCCATTAGTCGACTTCTACGACACCCACTGGAAGAAGGGGTAGCGACATATGTATTCTTAAGCCGTCGCTACACGGCGTTTTTTCTTAATATTAATATTTAAAAATGTAATAAATATGTTTAAAAAATAAATAATTAATCAATAGATACCGTAGATAAAAATTTGGGCAAGAGATTTGTACCACGATTTGTACAGTGCCTCGTTTATAAGGCTGTTTAATGTTTCGCCTCTGCGTCATTTCGAAGAATAAAAAAATGATAATTTCCTTTACACGCATACAACTTTATCCGAAAACTATTTTCTAAACGTAAAATCTTTTTACGAACTAATTTCTTTATGATACGAATAGCATAGAAATTATTTTTTTAATATGTTCTTTGAATTCAGTCAATTCTGCCAAAATCGCAATGCTTCATACTGTATGCATGTTGCATACTCTGCTTATAATGGAGCGTGGTTTTCATGATGGCAGGTGTGTCATTCATATGTTTTGATTTTTTACATAAATAATTACGTTATAAAAATATCAAATGTTTGAAACTCTTTATAAAAATATAGTAAATACAGTAGTGACCCTGTGAGTGTCTAATGTGTATGTGACGCAGCTGGAGCAGAGGAATGTGCGGCGCGGATTATGCTAGATGGTAGTGCAGGGACGCGGGTGCACTAAGATGCCTTGCGAGAGCTGCGCGGTGCAGTTCAGCATGTTCAAGCGCAAGCGAGCGTGCTGTGAATGCGAGCGGTACTACTGCAGCAGCTGCCTGCGGCGGGGCGGCGGCGCCATGTGCGCGCCTTGCCGGGTGCTGTCCACTCGCCCGCTCACGCGCCAGGCCATAGCCCACCTGAAGGTGCGCGACCTGCAGTGCTTCCTGCAGCGACAGAATGTCTCCACCAGGGGCTGCGTCGGTACGTCTTTCCTGCACTGCTACTACATTGTACATTTCAGTCCAAACAAGACTTCATTTGAATATATTTTGTAATTAGTATGCTTATTATGTATATTCATACAATCCTAGTGTGTGACTGGACTTCAGCCAAGTGGAAAGTTGACAAAGTTAAACATTGACTCATGACATAATCTTTCATGTTATCCAAATATTCACCGACAAGACTGACAATGCCAATTAATTTCCTAAAACAATAAACTCAGTTATTGTTGAGTCTAGTTTCAGATTTAAATATAAAATAAATTTCAGATAAATTGAAATCTCATCTGCCTAGCCTTTTTCTTAAGCTATATTGGGGTTGGCTTCCAATCTTAACTGGATGCAACTGATTACCAGCATTTTACATGCAGTGACTGCCTGTCGGGCCTCCTCAACCCAGCTACCTGGGCAACTCGATCGGAATGGTTGTCAGACTTTCTAACTTCCGACTACCCATAATGACTGCCAAAGATGTACAAATGACAGCCGGGACCCCCCAATTTATCATGCCATCCGAAACACAGAGGATCTTGTCATGACAAGATGGTACCCCAACCACAGACTGGCCTCGCAAAGCATTGCTTAACCTTATGATTGATCTACCCTTGCAGTGTTTACTTAGCCACAAGGTTACATTCCATATCGAAATGTGTGGTAAATTATCAGAAACTCAGGGTACTTGTAACTGGGTGGCCATATCCCTCTTCATTGTAAATAAGTTTAACTTACTATGGAACATATGGCAGGAAGGTAACACATGCTTATCAGTAATTTTGTTATAAAATGATAACGGCAAGTTTGTTTCAATATAATAAGCTATGAGGAAAACCCACAAGGATAATGCACTTTAAATTATAAATAGCACAAGTATGCTGTGCCAAAACTATCTTACAAATTAGGAAAAAATAAGGGGAATATTATCTCATAATAATAAGAATCTAAGCTGGGTGCACATAGAAGTATCTTATGTACTTTACAAGACCCACCTGAACATTTCTCACCCTTTTAATAAAAAATTTACAACTGAAATCTTATGAATGAGTGTCTGAATTAATTTTGGACTTGTATTTCCTGTGCCAATGTGAATTGTCTAGATCACAATGGAATTGAAACTCTATATTTAACATTCAGAATATTTACATGTAGTGTTCCATAGTGTGCTGTAGTTTTATGAATGTGTACATATGCAGAGAAGGAGGAACTGCTGAGCCTATGCGTGTCGCACGTGAACAGTGCGGCATACCGGCGGCGCGGGTCGCGCGCGGGTGCCAGCCCCTTCAGCTCGCTCAAAGGGCTCACCAACAACATCAACGACTTCATCAACTCTGCCTTCGACATCCGGAACGGGCCACACCCCGCCCCGCCGCCGCCAGCTCGCAGCTGTGCTAGTAAGCAATCTTTGGCATCCTACTACATACGTGTATTTAATAAAATTGATAATCTGCATATCTCCCCATCTGTTATCCATTTATACGAAAATAGTTGAACTGCTTTGATGAAGTTTGTAGTAATAGGGGAGGATGATGGATTTTGGAAGTAACTCCAACCCTTACTCAATTCTAAGCAATCTACATTAATATAATATAACCTGTTGAATTAGAAAAAGAAAAAGACGAAAAAGCATCAATGTCTGATATGCTCAAGTGTTTCGTGAACAACAGCAGTTCTTTCCCTACTACTAAAGGGGAAACATTGTCTACATTTTATTCTACATTCTCATCAAAAGTTATCCATTGAGTTCATACACTGCTTGATTTTCTACAGATCATCATTTTCTCTCCTAACATAATGAAGAAATACTTAACCTAGAGGACACAAAGAGTTTCATTGTTATGACAAATACATCAATGACTAAGCAAGTAACAAAATCGATAGCCACGATTATTCAATGAATGTAATCTTAATTGACTAAATTCAGAAATAGATAAATGTACTTTGGTTATCTTTATCAACATTTCATGTCTGTCTACCGTGCGAGGAATTTGTATAAATGTTAACTATTAATTAAGCTGAAATTTTCATTCCATTCGTACTTTTGAGGACATCCCTTGTTGATGATGAATTTGCGATAAATTACTGCTTAATAATTGTAAATTGACATTACGACTGGACTGATGTTATTTAAGTGGCATGCATCGTACGTATGTGTGAATGTTGCAGGTAATTGTTTCAACTCGGCACACGTGCACAATAATCAGAACAACGATGTTCCAGTCACCCGGCCGTGTCCTTATTCGGAAAGATTTACAACCACGCCAGGTGACGGAATTTATATATTTTAAATGAATATAGGCATTTTTTTTTTTTTTGGAAATGATCCCTTACAGGTGCAGCTGGACGAAATGTCACACTATTACTGACTCTGCTCCTGGAGTTCTTTGCGTGATGAGGCCTAGTGAAAAAAGTAATCATTTCTTTTGACTCTAAAAAACGACCATTTCATTTGCATGAGTAAAATGGATGATAAGTTCTACTTATATTAACTTGAATGAAAATGTTGAAAATAGACTAGATATATTCATAATTAGTCCGACTTGAAACGAATGCGGTGCGCGCAGGAGGCGAGGCAGACATACGCGTGACCGTGCCGGAGCCGGCGGCGTCCGTGTCGCGCAGCGCCTCCGCCGGCAGCGCGCGCGTCGACACGGCCGACTGCTTCGAGATAGAGGACCTCGACGACACCGGCTGGGAGTTCGTCAATCGACCCGCCGACCCGCTGCCTAATGGTAACCGCCTACCGATGATACTTTTCCACCAGAAACGTCGAAGATGACGCGAAGTAGGTAGATAAAATTCCGAGTCACATCGCCACGGCATAGCGGAGGATGTCGTGCGCACTGGTCGCATAAATACTGTACAATTCTATTGACGGACATGAATTATTCATTCTCCGAAGTGCCGCGGCATTCCGCCGCATGTCTAGCACGTTTTTGAATGGATCATCAGGGGCGACAGAGGGCATCAATTTAAAACATTCATTCATTTAGTGTTGAATGTGATGAAAATTAGATCGTAACCCGTGTCATTGCGATATGCGTACACCTTAAATGAGTTGCTATACCTACTCGGTATAAGAATGGCAAACTAGAGTGCGAGTCGTGTTGCGCAGACTCGGACGTGCTGCTGAGTGCGCCGGCACCGGTGCGGCGCGCCGCCTCCGAGCGCGACGTGCGGCACGCCGGCCCGCGCGACACGCGGCGTGGCGCCAGCCCGAGCGACACGCGGCGCGCCGCCAGCCCGTGCGACGTCCGGCGCGCCGCCAGCCCGCCGCCCGCCCGCGCCCGCCACAGCGCCAGCCTCGGGGACGCGCCACTGATGGACCGCGACGATCATATACACCAAGGTACATGTTCCACTACTTGACGTTCATCTATAACATTAAAGCCTTTGAGCAAGTTTATAAACAGGCCATAAGTCATAAAGTCATATCGTTCAGTCAACAGGCAAGTGCTACAACAGATTTGACAAAAAAATCTGTTACATCTAATATCGCTAAAGTTCACGTTCTACGGGACGTAATGGCTAATTTTGAAATAGAGTTCGCCTGTAGGGCGACCACATTTCACGTACCAGCATTTTATTGGGTAAAGAGTATTGGAGTATGTTTAAACGAATAAAAATACATTTTATTTGATCTCAAAACCTACTCGCTACAACAGTTTTTACCAAATACCTTTGTACCTAGCTATTTGACCGTTCGACGCACCTACCTTGCCCTCACGCATGCCGCATGCGCATGCATTCGTTCATATATTTACTTTATTGTCGTGAAACCAATAGCTGGTCAGTACTGACCAAAAGACTCCTTTTGTTAAGCTTCTCGGCAACATCGGTACACACAAATGCGCAAGGAATCGAATGGCTCCCTTCAGAATTGGAAAGTAATATGGCACAAACTGTACTTAAGGTATTGTTTTAATTAGTTATTTCTGTTAAATTTGGCATAATATAGTAAGAAAATATTACATTATAGACATTATATACATACAGGAACACCGAAGCACATCAGCTTGGAGCAGTTCAAGCGTGTATCAGAGCTGGAGACGCTGAACGTGAAGCAGCTGAAGGAGCTGCTGGTGCGCAACCGCGTGGAGTACCGCGGCTGTTTCGAGCGCAAGGACCTGCTCGAGCGCGCCAAGACGCTCTGGCGCAACCACCACCAGTACAGCGACGGTCAGTATACCCTGGTACCTACGCAGGCCACCCAGTCTCATCATCATTATCCTTTTTAAACCAGTGTAAGGGAACACTCGCCGGGTGGCCTGCTCTGACAGACCTTTTTGTTTTGCTAATCTTAGTTATATTACACTCTCGATAGTGTAACTAGTCCCAACAAGTGTGCGAACGAGCACTGTTGGGACTAGTTAGAGTGTGACTGATGTGACGTGCGCAGACGTGGACAACCTGCCGGCGTCGGAGTGCTGCAAGATCTGCATGGCGGCGCCGCTGGAGTGCGTGCTGCTGGAGTGCGGGCACATCGCCGCGTGCACGGCGTGCGCCAAGCAGCTGGCCGAGTGCCCCATCTGCCGCCAGTACGTCGTGCGCGCCGTGCGCTTCTTCCGCTCCTAGTGCCGCCGGCACGTCGCCCGGCACGCCAACAGGCACGCTATTGCAGTGCTTATTCACGAGAGTGCTAACGTAGGAAGTTAGTTGCTTGCGATCGACAATACAACTCCGTGACCCTCACGTCACACAGCCAAAAGTACAGAACTGATCATGTAAATATTGATATGTGTATATTTTTAGCAGTTTTTATAGAAATCTAAACTGTTGTAATATTTAAACTGCAGCCGATGTAATAGCAAGAAAATAATGGTCGTGAGCTCCTCGTGTACATGTTATTTATTCGATGTGTAAGCCCGAACATACTGAAAATCATAACGTGATTTTTAAATAATACTGTTTGACTTAAAGTATTGTATTAACTTCTGAAATAAAAAACTGCATAGTTCGTATATAGCAACAGTTTCCTACACGTCCAATAAACAGATCAGCGAGGTAAAGTTAACTACGCATTCGGTATTAGTAAAGATATCACAAGTTAAACTATTATAATTTTCAGTTTGTTCAAATAGTTAGGTATATTGATAATGAATTTACATATATCATTGGTTAGAGTTAGCTCAAAATTGATGGTCGACGATCGGCCTCGGCCGGCTGCTTGAGTTGAGGCGCAGCGGTGTGCCTCCCGCGCCGCAGCGTGCGCGGACGCCAGTAAACGTTAGTGACAAAAAAACGAATCCTTATTTTTTTATTCTTATTGTTACTAATAACTCTAAAACAGCTCTGGTCTTGCAGCCGACTGCAGCCGCGGCACCGTTATTTTACATTTTATTTATTATGAAATTGTTGTTAGTATGCTAGCAAACGCGGGCTGTGTAATAGCTTCAAGTGGATTGTTTTAAATTTCTTCAAGTGGAGGGAACACGTGTAACGTGTGGCGATTGTGACGAGTGCCGCCCGCCTCGCTGGACGCCTGGCGGGGCCACTTGTTTGAACAATAACATAAAGACTTCTCTTTGTGTACTGAACAATAAATATTCAATTTTTTTTTTTCAATTAGGTATTTGTTAAATACGTGTTTGTCTAAAAAGTCCTCCAATATTGTTAGCGTTTGCTGTGCCGAACCTATCGGAGTGTAAGACGTCTGAAGACATTGTTAATATGATAACATGGAGAAAGATGTAAAATGTATTGCTTGAAATTATTGTTTATTATTGTATAATACGTGAGTAAAATTGGATTGTATATTATTCAAGATTATTATTTAACAACCTTAAAGGTTTGAAGACATTACGACGAAATTGTATCAGCTTGCTAGGCGCTGCATGACTGAGTTCATCAATGTATTATTTATTTACGTTTATGTATGGTTATATTTAAGTCTATCGTTAAAACGTTTAGCAGCGTCACACGTGCGGATCTTCATCATCTGTAAAATATAAGAGACGTTTGTACAACACGTAACAAATTATGTGTGGTGTAATCCACAGAACGCTGAATGAATTCCGTCGTGTCGATACCCCGGCCGGTCGGCTGAGATCAGCTGTTGTATCGTACCGCGGCTGGCGGCCGACATGTATATAATATTAGTTTATTTTCGTATGTGCGCACGCACTGCCGGCTCGGACGCACGGCACACCACTCGCCGCTCTGTTCTACATGTAAATCTTATACAATACCAACTTCCACTTTACAAGGTATTCGAGAGATACCTATCAAACAATACATGTACAGGAGATCAGGGTATTGTAAAATATTAATTGGGAGGGGAGGAGCCTAATTGTTTTGCCTTTCATTGTAATAATTATTTGCTTCACGCTTACACAATCGGTTTTTCAGACAGTACAAATATATGATTATTTTGGTAGTAATTAGTCTTGCAGTTAAAGCCAGTTTCACAATGTCCGAATAGCCGCTATCTTCAGAATAAATTCAAACATAGAACAAGTATGAAGTTATCTGCCAAAAAAAATAAATGAACTTATTGGTAGGTGGTGAAGCAGGCTTTTAGCATTCTAATATAACATCTGTATATTGTCCATTTTACCGTAATTGATTTTATTTGGTAAGTCTAAACAAAATAATTCTATCAAATTGTTATTTAAAAGATGTCTTATTACAATTATCAGTAACACTAAGTGGGTGTGTGTTGTGTTGTACCATACGAGCGATATTTATAATTATAATTGATAAAAACAAGTTCCGTGTTATAACAAATATTGCAATCAATTTGTTTCAATAAACTTGTATCACATAGATAAGTTGAATACACGGTAAAGCCTTCACTGACGTTTCGATTATCATCCTTTTCCGCATCCTGCACCGGTTTCAGCATGACAGCTTCGAAGGAGATGCATATATGTACGTATTTAGAATTGTACATCTATTAATGACAATGACTGCCTACATGTAGATCGTGTTGCGCAGCCCGTGTGTACTGTTAAATGTTTCCGTCAATTGAGAACAATATTCTAACTATTTCAAGTATTGCACTTGTAAAACTGAGAACACAGTCGGGAAAATGCTAAGCAGAAATCGAGTAACATTTAGGAAAACTCAAAGGTAACAGATTTATGTTATGTTATCTTATTAGAAACAAATACATATATTTAAATGTAGGCAGATACAACTATTATTTCTTTTTACATGCTAAGTTATCATTCTATCAATAAATAAGTACAGCAAATATCTAAATGTTTTGCGTTCTGTCCTACAGTTGAGCAATGATAAGTATTACAGGAGTCGACTGACAAGCACGGTCAGCTGGCAAGCCGTGCGCCTAGTCGCGGCCGACGGCGTGCGTCTGCTCGGGCGCGTCCACGCGCACCACGTGCGACGCGAGCGCGAAGTAGCCCTCGTACTCGACGTCCTGCGGCGTCGTGTCGTAGTGGTAGTGGCCGCCGTCGCCGTGCGCGCTGAACCCGTGGAAGTGCTGCACGCGCAGGTCTAGACCCTGGAACACGGGACGTGAAGCTTACCACGCTCCGACCTCATAATGATTTTGAACCTTATGAGTGTAAAATCTGGCTAAGACATCAAACATTGTTGAATCAGACTCACATGGTCCCCGGTGACGAGAGTGCCAACATGTGTGATAGGCGCACTCATCTCGAAGAAGTGCAGCCAGGAGTCGACGTCGGCGTCCGTGCACAGCGCACTGCTGGAGAAGTCCGGCATCACGTGGAACTTAACCTTGCCGGCGCGCAGCAGGAACATGCCGCCCAGACCTGACAAAGACGGATATCACAAGTCGGGTAACTTTTCCTTAACAGAAACACTGAGTTTTCAATAAGTGTTGTTGTCTAATAACTCACCAACGATTTTGTCGCCATAATAGTCTTTGAGGGTCTCTCTGATGGCAGTGATGAAATTTGATGGACCGATCCGTTTCTTAGCGACTACTTTTATCACCTAAAATGATAATAATTTTCATAACTTATTGAATCAGGCGTTACTTTGCGGAAATCCATTACAATAAATGTTAGAAAAGAATATCTAGTTTTAATTCCGCGAGACAAAAATCCAGCATTGGGTGCAGGATGCCCATGCAATACCGCCCTCCCGCCCACTTACACAAGCACAAGCAAGGAAGGAAAGATACCACCCTCCCTCCCTCGTGCACCTGGACACGGATAATGATTTTCGTTATCGACTTTCCAAGTCAGAATTAATATCGAAGCGTAACTTTGCTGATAAGAAACAGAGTGACATACCTTGCCCGGCTTCCCCTCGCTGAGCAGATAGTTGCCGAGCAGCGCGGTCCTTGTCTCGGTGTGGGGCAGCTGTCGCTGCAGGTAGCCGCTGCTGCCCTTCGCGGCGCCCACCGGCTCCACCGATACTATCCGCGTGCCCTGCTCCACTGTGCCGTTGCGGATGCTCAGGTTTATTATACCCTATAATATAACAAATTGATTTTAGTAACGTTGTACCTACCTACTGAAGCGTCTGGCCCTGGCCTCGTACAGACCTCGCCTGAGATACGATCTAAGGAGATCTAAGATCTTTTGTTATAGGTATTATAATAAATTCACGTATTGTGCGTCACTTGGACGGCTCGTGGTAAATAAAAACCTCGCAATTAACGCCGATGTGCGGCCAGGGGCCGGCGCCGGCGCCCGCCAAGAGCGCGGGGTCGCGGTGCAGGTGCTGCGCCAGCGCCGCCAGGTCGTACAGCTTGTCGCGCTGCACCAGTGGCAACAGGTACGGCGGACCGCCGATCTCCACGAGCTTGGCATTTCCCGTTAGTCCTGCAATTTATTCGTAAAAACCTGTTACACAAGAAAATTTAAGAATAAATCAAATTGGTCTTCAATACAATACCGAGTTGAAATTAATGTAGCTGGAACGAATTTATTAGTTGCTAATACACACTTTAGAAGTGGTATTGAGTATTTGAGTTATTTTGGCAATTTTGATTTGCGCATACTTAATTTACTCAGATGTTGTCACTAGCGTCAGTAAATAAGACATCGGATAGATAACCGCGGCAAAATATTGTCTCACTTATCGCTGTATGTTCTTATGATAGCGTAAGATTTGTAACAACAATTAATAGGTCAATATGTGATTACGTAAAAATTACATCTTTTTTTATGTGGTAATTAAATATTACATGGGTTCTCCATATAACATTAATGTAATTTTTAAGTGCCACCATGTAATATTTAATTTTGTAGGTTTCCCTTAAATGCGTCACGATCATAATCGCAGCTCACATCCAACAACTTCCTGCCGAGCCATTGTACGGTTAACGAATCGTGAACGGTTATTCGCGTAGGTATACCTGGTGATGTTAGGTTGTATGGTGCCTGCGTCAGGTCCGGCGAGTCCTCCGCCGACACGCTGACCGTCTCGAAAGTGCTGGCCAGTCCCGCAGACAACACTGCGAACGTACAAATTACATCATAGGTATACAATATGTCCCAAACACTCCAAATCCTGAAAGCTAATACATGTCGTTACCGTATCGCCAATTCGCACTGTTCATGAAATGCTCGACAGATTCATGTTATAGTTGCATTTCATGAAATGGTCTAATTACTTATATTACAAGAAATCTATATTTCTAATAAGAAAGCGGCCGCCGACTCCGATACAGACGGTTCAATATGAAAAAGGAGATTCCGTCCACTACACTTTGGTTACTCCGGTTACTGAAAACGAATGAAGTTCCTAATGTATGCTTTAAATATGGATAATATTTTTGCGTTCACCAAAAATCTAATGGTACATCTATGTATGCATTTCTAAAATATTGATCTTAAACCCGTTTAATTTTTTTACTATAATTAAACTACTCGGCCAACAAAATATGTTACATCAAACAAATTCCAAATTAACACCAAGATATAACACTTTTTTATTGTACTGCGCTGCCAATATTCTATTGTAACAATAAGTATTTTATTCTTCCCCGAAAAATACTGTTCGTGCACCAAATATTCCTGAATGTTACACAAAACATTTAGTATGCATCCTAGTACCGTATACCCATTTAAATTAGTGATTAGTGAACAACTGATTAGTGTTAAAAAAAACCTTTATAGTAAGCATTACATTTTATAATGTGTTCATTTTTTATTAATAAAGCTACATTGGGCATTAATTGGTGTTTGATTCAAATACATTTAGCAGTGCATTATCTAAAGTAAAACTAAAAAAATAAATGCTTGTTTTTAAAATTAGGTGTATTACTATTTTTACAAATTTGCAACAGTTGTTAAATAGATGCTAGTTATGACATATTTTAATGAACATATTTTGGTGCACATTCAGTATATTTGGTGGAACACAGGCAAAATTAGGTAAATGAAATGGGAATAAATTGAAGTACTTTTAAATACCATCCTTTAAATATTTATATATTATAAATACGTCGATTTTAAATGTCGATGAAAAATTGACTAACTAGGTAATCAAAGACCTGATCAAATGAAGTTGACCACATCGTGAAATGCGACCATTTCATGAAATTATCGAGTGTATTTTATGAACTAAGTAACCAAGATCCAAAAGGTATATTCTTTCCTCCCCGCAATTAGGTATATAAGTGGATACATAATGGACCTGAGCACTAAACACTAAATAGACTTTCACTAACATTATTTGAAAATGTAAGGGCCAAGCCAAGTCAACACAACAGTCGATGCAAATCGTACCTACTTAGTTCACATGACTATAATTTAAGTCACTTCTTCGGTCAGTTTTATAATATTATGTAGAAGGTGTCTTGTTGCCGGGAGGAATAAAGTTTATTCATATTACAACCCCTACAAATCCTATTGGTAGTACATATAGAAAGAACTATTATGGCTGATGCACGCCGAGTAGATAAATTGGTAAAGTCGTATATGGTCCATAACACTAGGATTGCATTGTCTCACCGTCTACTATCTCCTGCAGTGGTGGTTGGAATAAAGGTTTCTCCTTGATCGGAACCTTTCTGTAGTCCACAGATGCCATACTGATGCTGAAATAATTCATATATGATCGATAAATCGAATTACATTTTAATTTTACCGCAAAATAAATTGCATTGTGCCGGTTATTATGAATAGTATAATAAAAATAAGTTCTCGGTTTACTCGTTAGATACTTAATACACACAGGCATAAGATAATGTAAGAAAACAATTCTGTTACAACTGATTGTAAACAGCCGGTCGGCGGTTCACGAGTATTGTCAGAGCGTTGGTTTACCTACTCACCTCGGCGCGTTCAAGGTCGCCGCACTCGCCGCCACCACCACAAACGAGCTCGCTAACAATATAACGTTAACGTGATGCATTATAACCTCAGTGGGCAAACTGTAGCAATAGGTACGTACGGTACTTCCGTAGCGTGGAGATTCGACTGTTACTGTTGCTGAGCGGTGACCTCGGCTGACCTCGTGTGGTGCCTGGTGCGTGTGGCTGTCGACTGGCGCGGGACGATCTGCGCTCGCCGAGATTGCGCGCTATCTGCCGCTGCGCTTTATCATTGTTTGAGAGCTTCCACTTAATTACGGTAGCAAGGTCAGACATCTTATTGTGGCGATAAGTAAGCATTGCTGTGATTGGTTACTCATTAATAAGAGTTGAGTCCATTTTAACTTCTAAAGTTCTTTTTAATGTAGATACTATTGACGGTATTCGTTTCTGCTAGATCTTCCAGATAAATAGAGGCTAACCTATAGATGGCCAATAAATAATTTGCTCCGTTCGCATTTGGATCGGGGCCAGCCCTATCAAAGCCCAGTCAAATCCGTTTTAGTTTAAAAGTGTAATAAATAAACTCACATTTTATAATTTTCTATTTATTTTAAAGTCAATGTATGTAGTTATCTCAGATTTTCACACGTGTGTCAAACTAATTTATTATATTGTAGCCTTTTTATTGCCTAGTACTTACATTATACCTGGGAAGTCTGAAATCACCAATCAGCGTGGTGATTTAACTTATATCATTAATGTATGCGAAAAGGCCTGTACCCCGCAGTCGGACTTCAAAAAAACGCCTGACAATGACCTACATTTTACGACGAAATGAATATGAATGTGTAGCTGGACGTACAGGGAAAGAAACTGCAAAACTGCCAGTACATACGTATTTTTTAATGAATTTGATGAAAAACAAGATAAGGTTGTTGTTGAACAGTTTTATTGAAATGAAATTACACCACAACTGTATTAAATAAATAAGTATTCTCTCTCTGACATTATACGGAATAAATAAATAAATACAAACATAAACCTTCTCCACTTACAGTTTAAGTCGCACTTTGGTAATATTGGTTAACTAATCACTATAAAATAATTCTGACGTCACAGTGTATTTAATTTTACCACAAATTTTAATTGAATACATATTTCTGTTTGTCTTCGAAGACGGTGAAGCATTATAATACAAATATATATTTTGTTTAAGCTTCCGCGATAATAGGTGCATTTCCCTCTTTAGAGACAACGAAACATTGAGTGTTAAAGTTAATAAGGCCTTTTATATATTAATAACTCTTAAAGAAATCATATAAATAGTTAGTTACAATAAGCAACTGTCACAATCCTTTGATTTAATTAAAGTGTAACGGGCCCCACAAAACTTGGGCGCATGTAACGTCAGAAGATGAACTTCGCTTATAAAATAATGAGCAACACACAATGAAAAGACAGACAAATCAACGGAATAGTTTGATTGTTATTAAACTTACGCACTCTCCATGGCATGTTAACAAATTCATCTTTTGACATAACCAAGTGATTATATTATTATAAAATTAATACCAATTAAAATATTGCTGGCAACCTTTTTCTACTAAATCTCTTAGGTATGGCATAAAACAACGTAATATTTCTATGCCAAGCAAAATATCCCTTCGCATTTTTGTATAGCAATTGAAATAACACAACTAATAAAATAATAATAGTAAAATTAATCATACCATTTTCCATCCATACAGACATTTTAAAGAATAGCTATCATACGAATGAAACTGGCAACACTTGAAAAGGGACACGCGGGTTATCCCTCAGTGTAATATTTGTGGACATTATACTTATAATTACATCTGTGTGTCACTGCGAATTCAAGGAATCATTATGACTTGGGACCCGCAATGGAATGTACAGCACAAGTGTTGCCAGCTTACGAAGTTTGTCGCATTACATGTCGACGATTTGTCATAGGTTTATATCACAGCCTAAGATAATTTAGTTCAATCTAGACTCAACATTACTCCCACACGTACACAAAATATATTACTCTGTAGCTACATTAAATTATTTTTGGATTTATCTTTAACGCGTTCTGGTCTCTGTTATGTGATATCTGATATTACATCGATAGTGCCGTTTGCAGCGGCTGCCAGCCGGCTAGGACGCGCTAAACAAGATCCGTTGTCACCACTAAAACAAAGTGACGTAGTCATACACTCGACACACACAGCTGCTCACAACAAGTTGCCACGAGAGCACACTCAACACATAACTGTGACACAAATACTTATTCCAATATGGGATCACTTAGTAATGATGTTTTATAATTGCTGCATAAGCAGGCATCTTTTGAAAAATGTTGACAGTGCTTAGCTACTACTTTTGCTGGTAATAACTATAATAAAGTTACTGTTGTTATATTACAACTTAAAATTAACCAGTTGTAGGCAGTTTTAACTGTTAACGTACAGAACGTCAAAATAGTTTCACACATTGTCTGAATATTTTCTGAGTTTAAGATTCAACGGGTTTAGAATACTTAACCTACGATCTATGTATTGTATATATGTGGGTATGTCATCATCACAAACGAAGACATTAAATTGTAACAAATCAGTTCTTTTTAAGAATACAGTTACATGTAGAAATTGGATATAAACACTATCGTACTGCCTGTGTATACTAATTAAGTTACAATAGAAACATGATAGAACACATACAATTATGTGAGTAATATCTACATAGTCCAGATAATATCAATATTAGTAAGTGTATAGTTTATAATGTCATTACTAGATTTGCAATCAATAAAGAGTATCATAAAACATAAGTTAGCTCGCGCAGTGTCTTTTGCAATAATACTATCGAATACTTATCGATCTAGTAGGTATACAATACAATACATTAAAGTAATGAAATATTCAGTCTAATAGTTTGGAAGGTGATCGTCAGTCCAAACGGAATTTCAACTATTTGGAATTAGTTTTATTATAGAAGAAGCACACACTTAGGTATATTTGTGCGCGTGTGCTGTATTCTCATAGTAAGAAATAATGGAGCTTTATGTTGCGAGGGGCACAATATGAATCTCTGCATATACATAATTAAAACACAATTTGCGTTTATCGAAAATCTCTTAAAGACTTAACATCAATCATAAGCTTTCAATCGTTATTTCAATATAATGCAAAGCCCATTTGGCAGTCGTGCCGCTATCGTAAATTTTGGTCACGAATATTTAAATCCAGGCCGCTGGACCACTTCTAGGTCACTGAAATTATTTGGGAGCTGTTTGTTCTTAAGTTATTTGACGAACGGTCAAATAGAGAAGAATTGATGTCAATTAAGTGAGTGCGTATACATTATAGTCGTACCTAAGATAAGAGCAATGTGCAGCGAGGCAGGTCAGAGGTCGGCGATGGGCAGCAGCGTGTGCACGTGCTCGTGGTACAGCTGGCGCGCGAGCGCGGCGTGTCGCGCGACCCAGGCGGCCAGCTCGGCGCTGTCGCACTGCAGGCAGGTCAGAGGTCGGCGATGGGCAGCAGCGTGTGCACGTGCTCGTGGTACAGCTGGCGCGCGAGCGCGGCGTGTCGCGCGACCCAGGCGGCCAGCTCGGCGCTGTCGCACTGCAGGCAGGTCAGAGGTCGGCGATGGGCAGCAGCGTGTGCACGTGCTCGTGGTACAGCTGGCGCGCGAGCGCGGCGTGTCGCGCGACCCAGGCGGCCAGCTCGGCGCTGTCGCACTGCAGGCAGGTCAGAGGTCGGCGATGGGCAGCAGCGTGTGCACGTGCTCGTGGTACAGCTGGCGCGCGAGCGCGGCGTGTCGCGCGACCCAGGCGGCCAGCTCGGCGCTGTCGCACTGCAGGCAGGTCAGAGGTCGGCGATGGGCAGCAGCGTGTGCACGTGCTCGTGGTACAGCTGGCGCGCGAGCGCGGCGTGTCGCGCGACCCAGGCGGCCAGCTCGGCGCTGTCGCACTGCAGGCAGGTCAGAGGTCGGCGATGGGCAGCAGCGTGTGCACGTGCTCGTGGTACAGCTGGCGCGCGAGCGCGGCGTGTCGCGCGACCCAGGCGGCCAGCTCGGCGCTGTCGCACTGGACGCGCGGCCGCCGCACGCCCTCGGCGCCGCCCCCGCCGCGCACGCCCAGCTCTACGAAGTGTGCGCCCTCCACCGTCACCGCCGTGCACGACACCAGGTTGCTCAGGTGCGTCTCCATCACCACCTGATGAGACCACGTTCTTTCAGGTAATGCTCGTCACATATTACTGAAACGACAACTTTGACAGACAGAAAGAGGGGTGAAATATCTAGAACGAGTGGTGTACCTGCGGCGCCTGGTGCTTGCAGGTGATGATGCGCAGGTAGGTGTCGGAGAGCAGCGCGCGGATGTCGTTGGGCAGGTCGCGCACGACGCGGTAGGCCAGGAAGCGCTCGGAGTAGTCGGTGTGGTTGAGCGCGTACAGCAGCGCGGCGCCGGCCGCCTGCGCGCCGCAGTAGCGCGGCAGCAGCCCGCCGCAGCCCGCCACGCAGCGCGGCCCGCGCACGCGCGCCGGCACCCACTTGTCCGACCTGCCCACCATGGGGGGATCTCTTATTATATGTTGAGGATTCCCGGCACATGTTACCGCATTTAAATGCAGGCTACGGTTTCGTTACCTACTATGATATAAGTAAATATTATCAAAGTGTCAACCGGTCGATATGTACGGCGTTCCTATCCCTTGGGAGAAGAAAGCAAAATATCTAGGAGTAATCATCTAACCTTCGGACCTCACATAAGAACGGCTCACGCAGCCGGGCCATCTTAGCAATGAGCCGTCTTCATTACCACACCCTCGCAAAGAGCAAATTGTCACTGAAGTGCAAACTACGTCTTTACCTCGCGGTGATCCATCCAATCATTAACTATACTTACGTGCGTGGTAGTCTCCCACACTATCCCCCATCTCATCCAAGGGCTGCAGATAGTGCAGAATAAATTCTTCCATAACATTACCAGAGCCCCGTTCTATGTCCGGAACGAAATGTTACACGGCTATAGCACAGATTAACAAGCGCCTTTCAAAGCGCTTCTTCGAAAGTGCAGTTAAGCACAATTAGCCCGCCCGCCGCGATCGAATAACATCAAACCCCCCATAGAGCCCGAAGTCGAGGTTCGTACTCCACAGGAGGACAAGAGCAGTCGCTTAGCTTATAAGCATTTTTGCCCCTGGCTGGAGGCCTTTACTTCTAGGCATCCACAGAGATTGTCCGGTTATGCAGTGAATAGCCTCTCTAAACTGAACTGCGAGGTGCCATTAAAAAAAATAGTATCTTGCTACGAGTGTTTGATTTAAGTTCTTAAATATAAAGGAAGAAGGCCGAAAGTGAGCATCGGTTTTGAGTAATAGAGACCTTCGTTTAACCGTTATCGTGCCAGCTACACTATAAGAGAAATATATTAACAGACCTGCGACTGGTATCCCTGAGCGCGGAGGCGGTCTCTGCGGCGAGATCGAGCACGCCGATGACGGGCTTGGTGACGGTGCCCACCAGCCCCTTGCCCACGCCCGCCAAGAACCCGCCCAGCCCCTCTTGCGTCGCGCCTTCGTAGCTGTGCTTCACCAAGGACGTCATGCCGCCTGGGACGGAGGAATGTCATCAGCACAAGTTTGTCAGTAACCATGTCCAGTTTAAAGTTCGCGGCCTTGAAGTCATCCATTTGAGGCCGATCCTGATGGTGAAGTCATCAGTAGCCAAGTACAGAGAACAGTGAGGCAGCCACGCACCGAGTATGCCGAGGCCGAGGCCGCGGAAGCCGGCGGCCAGGTGCGCGCCGGGCGCGGCGGAGCGGATGCGGCGGCGCGTCTCCTCGTGCGCCTCGTCGCCCACCACGCGCTCGAGCCCGTCGCCCAGGGACTCTGCACAGACAACTTTATTTACTAGCTGCCCGCACACGTTGCGCAACGGGAATTTTTACATTTCAATGTTCTGCCTACAAATCACAGCCTGATAGTTACAAAGTAACCTCTATGAGTAGGCACGCGTCGATAAAATCGCAATGTAGGGAAATCTACGTATTGCCATACGGCACGGCCGCGCCCACCCAGCCGTACAGTTAAGTAGTCCATCAAGAAAAATAATGTCCCACATTCATCGACCGTAGTGCCACCACCTTCAAATAGAATGCTTAGTTTTGTTTAAACTTTTGATTTTATCTCCCGAATGACACAAGCGATTTAAATAATAATAAAGGTAAACTACAGCTACTGAAGCTACCTTACCCACCACAACGTCACAAGCTCATTAATTTACCACTTTGTAAAATTAGTACAGATAACCTAGGACAAGTTAAAGCATGTGTAGGTTGACCCACCCGTGACCTTAGCAGCGGAATTAGAGATCCCATGAGTAACATTCTTAAGCAGTGCGCCCACGTTGCCCTCCAGCAGTAGTCCGGTAACCCCCTCTGATACGTCGGCTACGAAGCCCAGCGGGTTACCCAAGAAATCCACTGACCCAAGGATTTTCGCTGCTTGCCATTTCAACTCCTGCCAAAAAGTAAACCATATTAGGTAGTTCATATTTGTTCGTGACTTCGGCTTCAACAAACTTCTACGAGATGCCAACATGTTCCGACTCACATCCTTAAAATGCGCCAACATCTGCCGTCCGAGGAACGAGGCAGTATCGAAGACGTGTGCCCTGACGAAGGGCTCGAGCTCGACTGCGGCGTCCTCGAATTTGATGAAGGTGAGCCCCAGGCGCCGCTTCAGTGCACTCAGGGAACCTTCCAGCTTGTTCGCAGTGCACATCGACAGCCGGATCTAAGAATAACGTCACAGAATTACTCTAGAAAATCCAACCAAAAGTAACAGAATTATTGTTAAATAAAAAAAAAACAGATGTACTTCGTCCTGAGGGTAATTTGTCAAGCAGGAATAAGCAAATATAACGTAAAAACCGGTGAAAATCGTGCTCAAAGATTCCGTTACAGCCCAAGCTTATAAAAGCGTGTTATAAAATGTAATACAACGCCATTTCCCTTAGAAATGTTGGTCAAAACTAAACCCATGGAACATACACAAATTGCCAGGACGGTTTTAGAATCATGTGATTAGCTTATTACAGCCAACCAGCAATAACAAGACGTAATTAACGTCTCAAAATATTTTTCTATGAATGCGGAGCTAGCCAAGAAATAAAGGAACAAACGACTTTATTATAAAATGAGGAATGTTACTTACACCCAGCTAAAACTATAGGGGTGTTAGTGAGATGTGGCATTAATAATAACAAGTGTTCCACACGGTGTAAAAATATTCTAACCTTGTTGCATGCCAAAAACTGAGCGCAATGAAAACAAAACAATTTATATTTAAGCATACAATTACGTTACAACCTTAGTTTACTTGTTATATTATGTACGCTTTATACTTCCGCGCAAGTGGCACTAATGAGCATTACAATTCCATAGTATAGAAATATGTAATGTATTTAGAGTAATCGTTGGGATTAGTTTCAGTGAGATTATGGCGGAGGGCGGCGGTCACCTGGCTGGGCATGATCTTGATGAGCGCGAAGTAGTAGCGGGTGCTGTGCAGCGCCGTCAGCTCGCTGAGCATGCGCTGCGTCTCGTAGTCCGCCTCGTCCGGCGCCTCGCGCGCCTCCGCGCCGCCGCGCCACGCCCACGCCCACAGCTGCAGGATCAGCCTGCACACACTCGCTGTACTCTCCGCCCGCACCTACTTACGCTCTCTCACGAGCTTTACTACACGCTTCGACAATTACCTTTCCTCTAGTCTGATAGACAAGGGGCGCAGGGCTACCACCAGATGCCTGAAGAAATATGCGTTATATCTCTTGGCGGGAGATCTCTGCAACTCTATGGCGGCATGCAGAGCCGGCAGCGGACCGCTGCCACTGCTGTTGCCGCTGCGATCCGGCAGACAGTACAGCAGCACGGGACTCGGGGTGCCCAGCAACTATAAAGGATACCTATTTTTTACCACTGTAATGTCTAATGGCCTTCGTATAGCAATGCAGTATATTCAAACAAAGAATATTCAAACTTACAATTAATTTCATTAGATTAAGTAGACGCCGTGGCTTCAAAAAGGATTTCTGTCAAGGCGGAGAGCGTGCTGCGGTACTTGGTTAAGTGACCAGTAAGTCTGGCAGCAGGCCGAGGTAATGCTGGTATATCTAAACGGGCAGTGTGCGCCGATTCTGATTAGCACAGTATTCTGTCGTGCCGTCCCGGTGCGCATAGGTCGTTATTGTGCATGTTTTTTTTTACTTTGTAATAAAATGGCCGTACGGTAGGAGCGCACACGCATTCAAGCAGGTAATATCGGTATGGCGCACCTGGTTGTCCCACTGCATGTGCTGCACGGCGAGCGCCAGCGCCACGGAGCGCGGCGCCAGCGCCAGCTCCAGCAGCACGGCGTCGAAGAGCGCGTGCACCAGCTCGGCGGGCGGCGCGCGCGACACCAGCGACACGGACAGCCCCGCCAGCGCCACGCGCACGCCGCACTCGCGCCGCGCGCCCGCCGCCGCCGCCTCGCCGCCCGCCACCCAGCCCGCCTCCTGCGCCACCGACCATGCTCTGCTTCTTATCCTAACTCACTTCTACGTATTACTATGTCAAAGGCGACGGGGTTATTAGGTTTGCCACCAATTTTGTAAAGTTGGTTTCTATATTTTTGTAAAAAGTATGTGACTCAAGTAACTCATATCGGTGTAAAGATCTCTTCAATACAAATAAAATTAGGTGAAATACTGGGTAGTTACGATCTGTTACTTTTTTTTACGATCTTTTAGAATCGAGAAAACTTCTCAAATCTTTGAGGAGTTTCCTCGATTCTAAGTCGTCTCCATTATCAGATCAGCTCTGAACTTTTATCGTATTGTAGTGTCGTCAAACATATACATCAATATCAAAAAAATCATACAGCCGAATTGAGAAACCATCAATCTAATTTAACAATGAAGTGAAATTATAAGTAAGGCCAGCGAATACATACGGGGTCCTTATGGTCGTGTACGTTAATGACGCGCGTGGGTCCGTCTGCACACAGCGTCACGTCCAGGCGGCCGGAGCCGGGCCGCAACGTGTGCCACGACACCGCCTGCTCCGCCGGCACCGGCGACGTCGGCGACCAGCCGGTGCGCCCGGAGGCCGGCAGGCCGAGCACCACGCGAGTGCCTGCAACCAATGCAAGACATGAGGACGCGGGCGCGGGTGGCAGGCCAGAGGCGCAGGAGCACGAGGGGGCACGGACCGGGCGCGAGCGCCATGCGGCTGAGGCCGTCGGGCTGCACGCAGAGGTTGGCGTGCGCGCAGGCCATGCGGCCGGGCGGCAGCAGGCGCCAGGCCTGCGTGGAGGCGCGGCGCGGGTCCGCGCGGCGCAGCACCAGCGCCGACGCGCGCCCCGGCCGCGGCGCCGCGTCCTCGATGTCCAGCACCTGCACACCAACTTGCTTTGTACGCTCCCGCGGTATCGCTACTCAATTATTCATTTCGGCTTTCTTTCTTTTCTCTCTCTTACGTGACTGAGGGCCAGTTTCACCGGTTATGGATAGCCATAATTCAAAAAATGGAACAGAATTTGGATGAAGTTATCTACCAGATAAACTATCTGGAACTTCTTCGTAGGTGGTGAAACAGGCCCCAAATCCTTTAAAAAATAATAAAATGTGTACCATAGCGTGAGGCGATAGCGGTGCGTCGTCAGATAACAGCGCATCTGTAGGTTGTGGCGGAGAACTACCTTCGTGGATGAGCTGGTCGTTTGGACCGCGGCGCCATAACTGTGACCTAAAATTTGGAAACAAATATTATCGTCCACTAATTATCGGCCCTCTCTATGAAATACATAGTTTTAATAACATTTTACGGAATAAGTAAAACGCCGCCTACTGTGACATAATAGGTCACGTCACTATTTTAGCAATTAAATTCACTTGCACAGTACTGGCCTCGCCCTCTTGGTATGATGGCAGTCATGATGTAAAATTATCATCGTCATCACAGCCTTTTCTTTTTATCGTCCCACTGCTGAGCACAGGCCTCCTCTCCCACGGAGAAGGATTGAGCGTTAATCACCACGCTTGCTCAATGCGGGTTGGTGATATCAGACTTTGTAGTCCAGGTTTCCTCAAGATGTTTTCCTTCACCTTAAATCAGTCATTGGTGTCCAAGATAAACTTAGAAAGTACGTATAACATAGAAAAGTTACATTGGTACTTGCCTGACCTGGAATCGAACCCGCACCCTCATACTCGAAAGGCTGGTGCTTTAACCACTAGGCCACCACAACTTTTTCATGATGACAAATTATAATTATAATTAAAAATAAAACTTGATCTACCTTAAAAAAACCTGAAATAAGTTGTTTAATTCACACGGTCCAAGACATAATATAACAGCTACCTGTCTCCGTAACGTTTCCTGGCGAGCACGACCCGCGTGCTGCCCAGCGGCACTTCCAGCACCAAGACATTGTCGTCGGGTGTCGGCGCCGGTTGCTTTCCGCTCGAGCTGCCGGCACCGTCGGCGCTAGAAAAGAGTTAGGTGAGGGACAAGAAAAGTCGTGATATCCCTTTGCTTAGAGTGCAGTGGGGGGCACGTACCTGCGCTGCGTGGCGTCGAAGGCGACGTAGATGAAGTTCTGGTAGAGCAGGCGGTGCAGCGCGGGCAGGTCGTCGAGCGGCAGCACGCAGCGCGGGCCGCCGGGCGCGCGCAGGGCCAGCGCGCGCGCGCCCTCGGGCTCGGGCAGCGCCCAGCGCGCGCGCGCGTGCGCCCCCACCGCGCACTCCTCGCCGCACCCCACCTGGTGGAACATGATGGACACGCCCGAGTAGTTGTCGATGCGCAGCGGCGGCGGCGCCAGCTCCGCGTCCGTCAGCAGCACGAACATGGTCGCGCCCTGCGCCACCACCTCCGCGCGCACCAGCTGGTAGCCGCCGCCGGGCTCCCTGCGACACACGGCACGGCTAATAGATTAACTGCGCTCACTAAACTACATAGATTTATTCCCATCGTGCAATGTACGCGTGTTACCTGCAGGCGATGTGCAGCGTCCTCGCGCTGTCTATCCGGAAGCCGCCGGACCACTGCGTGAGGGGCGGCGGCGCGGCGCCGCAGTCGGGCCCCGCCGCCAGCACGCGCACGCACAGCAGCTGCTCGCGCTCCCAGCGCGCCCAGTGCCACGGCAGGTAGCAGCCGGACACGGCGGACACGTGCGTTGCCATCGCGCCAGGATCATTCTAAATATAACGAACAATTTAAATCGAGTTTAGTTCTGCCTCTATATGTATAACCAAGAATTTTGAAGTGGGTGATTCATTTTCAATTAGCAATAAGTTTTCTTCCCACTCTGCCCCTTCGTCGGATTATAATGAAAATAAATGATTTTCCCACACTGATAAAATTATTTACGGACTGCGGACTTAATGCCACGGGCATTCTTTCAGAGAATAATATTAAAGTTATTCTCTAATGTTTATACTGCGGTTAAATAGATGTTATATGAACTGACGAGTGTGGTGGCGCAGCACTTCTGCGCGAACTGCAGGTGGTGCGAGGTGTTGTTGTGCAGCTGGTAGCGCGGCGTGAAGGTGGCGATGTTGGTGTGGCGGTAGCGGCCGCGGCCGACGCGCACGCGCACGCCCAGCGCGAACACGCGCTCGCCCGCCCCGCCCTCCCCCGCGCCGCGCGCCTCAAGCTTCTTGACGCCCACGCCCACGCCCAGTCCGAACGGAGAGCACCACTGCAAAAACTTCGATTAGTACTTTTTAAAATAATAAACAGTGATGAAAGAATGAACTCGTGGCTAGCAATGTCGCACCGGCAGGGCGGATAACATTTGTAGACCAATTATTACAAGAAACAAAAAAGTCAAAGGTTATAAATTCTGACAACCAGTTTGCTCAGGTAGTCGAGGTCGCTCAATGTAAAAGAACCCCTTAGGTCGGAAAGCGATCCCAAGACAGTTGGTCGTGGTCGGTGAGGTCGACAGAAGGGCTACCTCGGGCGTGCCGGGCAGGCCCCTGCCCAGGCGCGCGGCCAGCGTGGGCCCGCCGTCGGCCTCGGCGAAGGAGAACAGCAGCGGCTGCACCATGCGCGCCAGCTCATGCTCGTCGAACTGCCCCGCCGCCTCCGTGGCCGCGCCCTCCGCGCGGAACACCAGCGGCAGCCCCGTGCGGTTCACTAGCCAGTACGCCGCCGAGATCGACACCTGAACGACGCACTCTATTATTTCAATTCAAAGACAATCGGGAAAAGGATAAGATGCTCAGTCTTCGATTACCTTAATACCATCCGTCTTCTTAATGGTGACCCTGGCATTGAGATAGAGCCTTCTGCCTCTGATATCCCTGAGTTTCAGACGGGCGCTGAAGGAGCCGTTCCCGCTGCCGCCTACCACGGCGCTGCTGCTGCTGCTGCCACCGCCCGAACCACACACGCTCAACACGGTTGACCAGCCGAAGCCTTCGAGCTTCACGCTTATTTCTACACCTTCCTCCACATTAACCTATAATGCATTATAAGGAAACAGATATTCAAATTTATAAACTGGAGGATCAACTTTTGTCTTCTGTTAATAATTACCTCGTGGAAAGGCATGGTGTCTCCGGGCGGTATATTGCCGGAAGCACTAGTCGCTCCAGAACCCGGCGAGGCCGGATTGGCGCGATACTGCAGCTCTAACGGTAACAAGTTCTCTAGCCGCAGAGCCGGTACTAGAGTGAGCGTGTGTCCAGCTATCGGCGCGCCCCTATCTGGAGGAAACCTTTCCCGGATTATCACGCAGCCGAACCTGGAAAATAGTAGGAGGCGATAAAGCCACGGTCCGCGTACAAAGTGAAGACAAGGGTGAGACGCGGGAGCTATCGACCTGTAGACGTGGTCGGGGGGCGCGCGGCACTCGTAGTGCAGCAGCGCGGCCGGCGCCGGCGCGGCGCGCCAGTCCAGCGGCGCGGGCGCGGCCGGGCGCGCGGCGCGCAGCAGCGGCCGCGTCCACAGCGCCGCCGCCTGCGCCGCCAGCGGCGCCGCCCACGTGGCGCCCGCCGCCACCTGCGCGCACCGCACGCCGCCGCCGCTCCACTGCGCTGTGGGACACACGCCGGTGCTGAACCGAATCATTGCGTTCGAAACCACCCTATGCAAATTCTCTATAAACAGCGCCATTACTTCTACGAAGCATTATAAAAATATTACAGCGTGAGACCGACCACTATTTACGCTAACTTACCTAAACGATGTATTTTCATTTTATCATCAAACTTTTAGTGTACCTATATGTATAAGTTTTTACTACCGAACTTCAATGTCTAAGATACACAATGAATCAAATGTGAGTACCGCAGTTGACAAATATAGGGTGCAGCGGGTGCTGCAGCGACAGACGGCGCGGGCGCTGCGCGGGCAGCCGCGCGCGGGCCAGCGCCGCGCACGCCGCGCGCGCCGCCAGCAGTGCGCGCACGCACGCGTACACCGCACCCACAATAACACAACACTTGTAGACCTCACGCGCCTTACTACGCCTAGCCGAGTCTGACTCCCAGTGCTGCCCATGTGGGAGACTATCTGACGCATTCTACTCTCTATCCTATCCTCACTAACCCGAAAGTCCCAGCGGAAGCAGACCTTACGCAGAACAGCATACGACGCACCCTACCGTTGTCAATTGCGGTTACGATACTACCCTATATACGTCCGGCAATCAACGATATTGGAAGTATTAAACGAAGTGGGACCAACACAGAAGGTGAGAAGAATCATTCAAGTTATTGACGCTACTGAATCTAGGATATCATCATCCTCACCTGCTGATGGCGCGTGGTCCACTCTAACTTCGACCGGGTGCGGCAGCTTGTTCACGAGCTGCAACGCCGACCTCACCGTCACCAACTTGCGCGCAGATCCCTCTAGCGACACTTCAAAAACAATGCGGGCTTCTGCACCGGACTTCTGCGAAGAATAACAGTAAAACATAAAATTACATCACGAAAAACAAATAATGCTATTCAATATATCGATAATTGATACTTACGGCATGGGTGAGATTCCTGAAGAAGACTCCGACCCTGTCAACGCAGACGGGGTCGGGCGGGGACCAGCCGTCGAGGCGCAGCGCGAGCTGGTTGAGCGCGGCGCCATGCGCGGCCAGCGCGGCCAGCGTGCGGCCGCGCCGCCGGCCGCGCCGCGCGCCGAACGAGAACGGCTCCGTCTCGCCCGCGCGCACCAGCATCCACGAGTCGTCGGGGCCCGACCACGTCGCCTGTTCGCGCAACCTGTGCATTCTACTTCTGCTCCATACTTATCCGACAAACTTCCTTCCACTTATAGTGTTTAAACAGGGTCTCAACTGCTTATAATTTTCAATAATTAAAAAATCGGCTTCATCAATATAAAATTGCAATATTAAAAAATCTATATTTTGAAAAAAAAAAGTATTATTCTTTGTCACAAAAATTATGTAGTGTTTTGATACAACGGAAGTAAAAACGTGAATAGATAGCACCGAAATATAAAAACAACGGTTTCATTGATAACGCTTGCAATCAGACCCTTGATAACGCTCAAGACTCTAAAATTCATAGAATTTAGAGCTAAGACTTACGTTAGATTTTTTTTTTATATGGAAACTTATGATTTGCTGTAAAGTCTCCTTGTGTTAAAAACATAAGTGAAATCCTATTAATAATTAAAGAAACACTTAAATATTTTACACACACTAGATACTTTTATCGAGTGCTAAGAAGTATTTTTTGCTTTCAATTAAACCCTTGGTACTTCCAAACACAGAGGCAGTATATTGTAGCAACTTCTGTGTATTACATTATACCGTACAATAAGGCGATTCAAACGAAACATAATAAGGGACTGTCCACTCTGCGTAGATTTTAAACCATCGCTTTTTTGTTAATGAATCGATAAGGAGGCGCACATAAGGCGGCACTCACACGTCGGAGGTGGTGACGAGCGTGGTGAACCAGAGGCGGTGGCCGGTGTGGTTGCGCAGCGCGTACGGCACGAAGGGCGAGCGGCGCCGGTGTCCCGCCGGGCTGCCCTTGGGCGACTGCTCCTGTGTGCCGGATGACTACGTCAACAGAAACGCAGCCTTTATACTCTCGCATGTACTGGCATGCGGGGCTATCAATGTCATGGTAATAGTGACTGACAATAGTGACGGGGCAATATTTACTTGTTATCATTTTTAACTTTATCACTCTTTTTTGTGTTTTCAATTTTATTATAATGTCGGCTAGCTAAGGAGTATTGCAGTTACCTGCGGCGCATAGTAGTCGGCGGTCCAGTTGGCGCGCACGAGCTGCCAGAGCTCGATGAGCGATGACGTCACGTTGGTGTTGAGCACCTCTGTGGACGACACCTCCACCTGCACGCGCCCCAGGGACAGCTCGCTGGTCAGGGTGTACTCCCAGGATGTTTCGAACCTTGCGAACATGGTACATTTAACATTGTTCACAAGACTGACTAATGTTTACTATACAGTTTCTGCTTCGGCTGTTGTGTGGGGACATACCTCCAGGGTTCTACAACCGGTTCCCAGCCGGAGAGAGCACGGTTGTAATAGTCTATAGTGAGCAAGGCGGCCAGCCGGCCACCGCCTGCGCCTGACGTACGCTGTAGTATGGACCCACCCGGTCCGGCCGGCGTCGACACTAACATGGGGTCTTCGAATGATTCCTCAACTTTCCGCAGATCCTGGATTTTCAATATTTATTTATTGAAATCACGTCTCGTCGTATTAAAATAATATTATGTTTGCAATTCATGGTACTAGTTAGGTATACCTGATCAACATGCAGCTCGCTCAGGGACACTTCAAGTAGAGGTACATCAGAGTCCAAACAATCGTCAATGACGCACAAAGTGATGCAATCGGCCGCCACCTGTAAAATAAACGCCTAGTTTTACTACCCCCGATAGAATCGGTCTTGCTGGATAGTAAAGCAATCAACAGGGTTTTTTCACTTAGTACATTCGTAACTAATATGGACAAAAAGACGCGGGCATTACTTTCCGTCTTTACACAACAGATGGCGTTTTTACAAACATCTAAATTATATTTTATTTGCATTATTTCCGTCCCATTATAATAGAGTAATATAAATAATTACTCTTTTCAATTAAAGTTTGTTTATATTACTATTCTCTTAACTATGAAACCAGAATTAAAATGGAACGTCAGTGCCAGCCATGTTTGTTATTTTCAATTTTGCCGGTTTAAGTTAATGTCATTATTTGGTCATTGTCAGTTATCGGTAGTGATTATATTTTATTAAAGTCTGTTTTTTTAATCTCGTAGACTAAATTGACATTACAAGTGTTGTCAGTTTTTGCAATTCTTAAATAGTTATGTGGCACAACCGTAACGTACTATTAAAAAAATCAAGGTATCGTTTTTTTAATAATAAGTTACCTTGAAGTTATAGGTTAGTACTTATTTAACACGTAATAATACAAAATTAATTAATAAATTAAAGTTATGGTGGCCTAGTGGTTAAAGAGCCGACCTCTCAAGTGTGAGGGCGTAGGTTCGATTCCAGATCGGGCAAATACCAATGCAACTTTTCTAAGTTTGCATGTACTTTCTAAGTATATCTTGGACACCAATGACTGTGTTTCGGATGGCACGTTAATCTGTAGGTCCCGGCTGTCATTGATCATCCTTGGCAGTCGTTACGGGTAGTCAGAAGCCAGTAAGTCTGACGCCAGTCTAACCAAGGGGTATTGGGTTGCCCGGGTAACTGGGTTGAGGAGGTCAGATAGGCAGTCGCTCCTTGTAAAACACTGGTACTCAGCTGAATCCGGTTAGACTGGAAGCCGACTCCAACATAGTTGGGAAAAGGCTCGGGAGTTGATGAATACAAAATTAATAATATCAAACATTTTTTTAAATACATAATTAATAATAAGTATTCGTGAATCTCAATCAGATAATGATTCCATATCCGAGTTCAAGGGTTAAGATTGCCGTTTTAACGCGTACGGGAACTAATTTTTCTTTTTATTTAGTATTAAGGCATAGAAACAGTCGGATTTCGCATAGCGGTGCTTGGTAAGAATTTCCTGACAGTTTGTTGCACGTCGTGCGGCCCTGTGTACGTACGTGAATTTTAAATATAGAACTTTGAATGAAAATAAAAATCGTCTAATAAAGATAAAAAGTTTCGATTCAACAATCCGGTATCGTAGGGACAACACTGCACGAAAAAGTTTCTTACTTGAATATTTTTTTTTGACACAAATGTTATATACATATTTGTGTCAATCTTGCATAATTGATTATAATTCTTATGGTTTTTGTGATTGTGAATTTGTGACGACCCGGTTGGTACATGTGTTTTGGTGACTGTGTTCTTTTATCATAACCTTGCTCTCCTTTGGACTCCGACGATCGTGTTTGTTTTGTATCGATTAAATCCTAGTAGTGCCTACCAGTAGATAGCTATAGCTAGAGTTATAGCAAATTGTGATTGCATCGTTAGCCCAGAGATGGCGCCACACTAAAACATTTTTATTTATTTTATTTTTATTTATTTATTAAACATACTATCATGATGACTTGAAGTGATATCTCTATTATCGTACATATAAGTTACTCTATGGCAATAATTGTAATAATATAATAATATCCTCACACATTCACATAACGTCATCTAGTCCCAAACTAAGCAGAGCTTGTACTATGTTTACTAGACAACTGATAAACATACTTATATACTTTTCTTTTGTAAATACATACATAGAAACACCTAGACTAAGTCAAACACCCATGTTCATGCACTCAAATGTTTGACTTATGCGGGGATCGAACCCCCGACCCTTAGCTTGGTAGGCAGGTTCACTAACCACCACGTCATCTGGTCGTCTATCTGGCAATGAAGTTTTAGTTACAAACTAGAGTTATGAGTTGGGTAGTTTACTAGGTCGAAAATAAAATCCTTTAAGATATTCATTTGGCAAAGCGTCTTAAAATAATGTCATCGTCCGCTCATCGTTTTGAAGGAAAAACCGTTTTTGACCTTTTTCAACAAAAGTCATGAATTTGACAAGTATTAAACTGGTACTGGGAGTAAGTAAGTCGTGGTGGCCTAGTGGTTAAAGCACCAGCCACTCAAGTAATCATACTTCGCGGGTTCGATTCCAGGTCAGGCAAGTACCAATGTAACTTTTCTAAGTTATATGTACTTTCTTAGTATATCTTGGATACCATTGACTGACTAAAGGTGAAGGAAAACATCTCGAGGAAACCTGGACTATAAAGTCTGAAATACCTGCACAGCCTTGAGCGGGAACACGGAGGTAGTGGCGCTGGTGGCGGGCGGGGGCGGGGGCCGCTCGCTGCGCCAGCGCGGCCGCGTGGCCCAGCCCGCCGGCGGCGCCGCGCGCATGTGCACGCTGTTGGCCGGCGCGTCCGACTCTGCCTCTGATAGTACCGACTTTCCTATGCAACCAACAACACTTGTTATTAATAAAACTATCATGTCGCCCACGCTTAATATTAGGCCAGTTTCACAGGCTACGGATAGCCACTATCTACCAGATAAATTCAAAAATGGAACAGAATTTGTATGAAATTATCTGCCAGATAAACTATCTGGAACTGGAACAGCAACCTTTAAAACTGGCCCTAAATACTAATATTACACGTAAATGTTTCTTTTTTTTTCTTGTTGTCACGTTAATGTTAGTGGCAAGTAAGATATGTAAGACTTGCCTGACAAAGCTGCTCTCGCCTGCACCGGTAGGGACTGCAACATGGCAGCGAACATTCGCATGTCGTGATAAGACAAACGCAGGTTTAACGTACTCATCGCAACCTAAAAGAAAATCACTATAGAGTTGAGGGGAGTGTTACAAAAAATATATATTTTATAGCTAAAATTTTAGATGTTAAGTTCTTTCTATGTTATTAGTTATAACAATAGGGAATAGGCATGTAATTTTTTATTCACTAAATTAATACACTTTTAGCTGTAATAAATAAATCGACAAGTAGTTATAAAGCTTCAAAACTGCTAAAAAGAAAGAGAAGTCCGAGTGTAAAGTTTACGTCACAACTACACACGCCCGTAAGGCTGTCATTGAATATAACGTTTTGGTGAGAGGGACAGGTATACTTGTTTAAAATTGTTATAGCTCGTTTGTTTTTCTACTGATTTCGATATTTTTTCACAGTTAGTATTCTATTTTTGTATATTTATTGATAAACTAGTTAGATTGCAAATATTTTTTTCACGCATATTCCCCATTACTTGGTAAAATATGTCTTCTGTACTACAGTGACGTTGGAACTGATTTAATTCATCGGTAATAAACTTTTTCTCGATAAATGTTTAAAAAAAAGCTAAAACCGTCAGAGACATGATTTCGTTAGTTCTAATTCGGAGATTCTATTAAATATGCTATACTTCAATATTTATAGGCGATTTCTTGTTATACAAATGTACGTAAGAAGTAAAATTTATTGCAAATTAATCATCAAAATGAGCTTGACACACTTGAATAACACGTAAAAACCTACCATCGCGTAACGACTGAAACCGAGATCGTTTCGGTCGTATCACCTTATTCAGTGTATCATAGTGGCGTGAAATGCAGTATAGTGTTTGCTCTCGGATGGGTGAGCAAAATACTTATACTTTCGTAACCCCGAAATGTGAAAGCTCTTAATTCCCAGGATATCTAGCAAAAATCTCTTCTTACATAATGGCTGAGCTTAACTTACATGCAGCACCCTATTCGCATCAATAGCAACATGTAAAGCAGCCGGATCCACAATAGACAGCGCAGTCTCTTCTTCTAGGCCGAGAACGCAAGAGAACACTTCCAATTCGTTTAGCTCGCACGATACCGGCTTCTGTGCGTCCGCGCAGCGGTACGTTATGACTGTTGTACTCTGGAATAAAATATTTTTTATAAGGTCATGGATAACATTTTTTGCGAAGGCAAGAGAAAACACAAAATTTTCTCTTAGGGATCCAAGGATCATTACCCTGAGAATGACGGCGTTGGTGTCCCAGACGGAGGGGTCCTCCACAAGCACGAGCTGCGAGTCGGTGACGTTGAGCTTGAGCTCCACCTGCGGCTCGCGCTGCGCCGGCGCCGGCCTGGCGCTGCTGCGCGCGGCCGACAGCGCCTCCTCGCTGCGCACACACACACAAAGCTTATCGGTGCTGTGTTGTCGCCGGCCCGGTGACCTGCGGTTGCTACACAGTTATAAAAGAAAGGAAGTCATCAAAATGGACTTACAGATGCATCTGGTCAGGGTCGGCGGGTGGAGGCGGCGGCTGCATTATGAATTGGTTGGCGGATTCCCACCAGTCCATGACCGCCATCAGCCGCATGTTATTCACTAGGATCGTGTACGCCGATGAATCACCGCGTTTTCTGCACACAAAACGGTTGCATGAGAACTTAGACAGGAGATTAGCGACAATGAGTTAAACACTGTTACCATAAACAGGCATTTAAATGTCATCTGTTGAACCATTATTCGGGACTGTTTGCTCAGACTGCTTCTAAATTAATGATGAATGAAACATTATCCTAAAAAGTTTTAGTATCAATCATGATATCGACTTTCATATTTTAAGTTATAGTAATGTGAATGCTTTGATGATTTTTAATTTGATCAATCATCAACATCACTAGACAATAAATAACATTTTAAAGCAACTAAACAGACGGCATTTAAACCTCTAACAAGTTTTGTTATGAATCTCAGTAAGTTATGAATTGGAAACCTACCTGAAAATAGTGAATAAACAACATATAATAATATTAGATTTCAAAAACACAATTATCAAAAACGGGCATTTATGTTGTCGGCGACCTAGGGCCCCAGAATTTTTATTAATTACTTCGATAACATTTTCGAGACTAAAGACATATTGTATTACTTTTTTTTCGTGAATAATCATCAAATGATCCAGCTGGTGGGAGTTTCAGACTTTTACTGACTAAAACCCACTATGTTCCTTCTGAAAGTACCTGTGTGCCAGGGTCACGGTAACTGTTTCGAACTACCCACAGCCCACAAAATTTTGTCTTACCTAGCATGAACTTCAGCTTGCACGCTGTGTCGTTGTTCAGGCATGGGCTGAACTATGTGGCTAAATACGTTGCCACGCCTGTTGGCTGGCTCCTTGGTGTACCGTGTATCACTGACTAGAATTTCCTATGAAAAGAAATAAAATAAATTAAAACTGTAATTAATAAAATAAAACCCCCTTTACGTCTTCCGTGGCTGACTAATTACCTGTGAAACCAAGTCTATATCCTGGCTAAGGTCTGAATATGTCTCCACAACGAGCCTGGACTTGATGAAGTTGATACAAGCGAGCGAAGAAACACCGTGTTCTGGCTCCAGCTTCACTGTGACATCATGCAGGTCTAATTTCAGAGAACTTGTGGTCCATACCTAAACAGATGACAAGCAAAATGATGACTTACTTAAGACGCTTTATGTCAACTGACTAAACCGATATCTCTATCGACACGTGGTCTTAAAAAGTACCGGGTTTATTGCTAGGTTTAGCCCATCAATTTTGTACGAGATGGCGGTTGAAACCTAGTACTACAGCCGGCACTTTTTTTAAGACCACGTTTTATAATAAGGGATATCGATTTAGTCAGTTGACATAAAAGTCAAAGTTTTTTTTTTATCGCCTTCAGTGTTCACGGACGTAGCTATAGCTTGTAAGAGTCAGTGTCCGTGCTTTCTTTGAAAAGGACCCCAAAAGTAATACCTGCTTTGTTCGTTTCCTACTTAATAAAAGTGTCAGTTTCAGTAAAAACTGTGCCACGCAGAGTCAATATGCATGTATTTTTTTTCTGTTAGACAAATAAGATATTAATGGGGCGAGGGGGATAAACGGCAGACCGTCCCCACTTATGTCCGTGCCTTACGATTATTTTTCGGATAAGGCGAGAAAATTTCGCAGAAACAGGTGAATGCGTTTCAGGCCCAGACCAGACGTGATAGATCACCAATATGAGTATACGCAGTAACTCTTTGCAAGTACGTTATGATCAGCGGTAGAGTTCATACATCGTGTTGGCTTTGCATTTGAGGCTGGTGTAACGGCTGTCGCGGCAGCAGGTCGTCGGTGCACTCGGCCAGGTTGTGCGCCAGCACGCCGCGCAGCAGGCGATACTGCGCCGGGTCCAGCGCGCATTGCAGCGTGCTCAGCGATCCCTGGATCGTCATGTCCGGTACTGACGCAAAAAGAAGATTATCGTGTTATCATTAAGTTGGCGTTTACATCGACGGGTGTCTGCCTCAGTCGATGTAAACCTGAACAAATAAAATGCAGCAAGAGTTTACTTCGATTGAGCTTATATCGTGTCAGTTAGGTAGAGCTAGGTCGCGACTTACCGTTGTGGGTGTCGGTGAGGCAGTGCTCGACGTGCAGCGCGAGGTCGGCGGGCGCGCGCAGCAGCGGCGCGCCCAGGCGGCGCACGCGCAGGCCGCGCCCGCCGCGCGCGCACCACAGCGCCACGCCCGCCAGCCGCACCGCGCGCACGTCCAGCAGCGCGCGCGTGCCTGCCGACACGCAGCCTACTACTGATTTCGAACATTACCACAAACATAAATACCGACTACGTTCGCCTACTTACCGCAGTTAGGATCGGTCATAGTGCTGACGGTCCCCTCGTCTCCGGCGTACTTGAAGCAGTTGTCGACGGTGAGATGGTCGAGATGCGCGGCCAGCGCGTTGCGCGCGCGCCCCGACACCGGCAGCACGATCACCGGCGCCGAGCAGCGCAGGCGCAGCTGCATGCGCGCCGGCCGGTCGTCGTGAGAGCCCAGCCCGCCCGACACTACCGACACCTACATACCGACGTATAATGACTAAATAAGAAAAACAACTCGATATATAAATATGAAATCGGCATACCTTAAGTCTGGCTTGCATAATAACTCGGCGCAGCAGACTGAAGTCCCTGGCGAAGGCCTGCAGCTCCTGCACGAAGCGCTTGGTGTGCACGTAGGTGACGGGGCCCATCTCGATGCCGAGGCTGGTGTCGTGGCCCGCGGCGGCGGCCTCGGGCGCGCTGAGCCGGCGGTAGGAGAAGGTGAGCGCGTGGTCGCCGGCCGTGCGGAAGCGGTCGCGCCACAGCGCCGCGTGCGGCGTGAGGTCGGTGAGCGCCAGCGCGCCCAGGCGGCCGGCCAGCGTGCGCCAGCCCGCGCGCGCGTCGGCCCGCGCCACGGCCTGCGCGCGCGCCACCCGCGCGCGGCACGCCTCGCCGCGCCCCGCCACCACCAGCACGCCCAGCGCGCGCACGCGCAGCTCGGTCTGCGTCACGCCGGCGCGCCCGCCGCCGCCGGCGCGCCGCTCCGCCTGCTGGCGCCACGCGGCCTGCTCGCCCTCGGGCTCGTCGTCGCCCGCTATCCCGAAGAAGTCCAGCACTGCCACCCAACTGTCGATGCTCACCACCAGATTTAAACAGTTGAAATCCACTTTCGTTAGTTTCGATATCTGCGAAACGGACACAAACATTGGAATAAACCGTACGAGACGACATTTAAGAAGGAATGCGATAAAGGCGCGACGTACCCCGTCGTACTTGTCGGCGAAGTGGGGGTGGTGCGGGTCGCGCGTGTGCACGGACAGCCACACGAGGTTGTCGTCGGGCCGGGCGGGGCCGCTCGCGTCCGCCGCGCCCTCTGCGCCTGCGCCGCACTCGGGCGAGCACGGCGGCGTCACGCAGCTCTTGCTATCACGTTTGTTACGACGCTCCTTACTCTGAGGAAATACCATTTTGCACCTTTAATAATTTATTCGGTGGAAAACAAATAAGTAATTAGACATTTCAATTAACATTTCTAATCATCTTGCCAAAATGTTGTTTAAAATACCTCTTTGGCCGCCACATTGAGCTGACTGGGCAGCGAACAAGAACAGCACTTCATGTACTGAAGCGAGCTGACACTGGACATATCATCGGCGTACTCTGTGACAAAGTCGGGACACGACTTGGACACGAACACGGCCTTGGGCGGCACCTGCGGCGTGTGCGACACCATCAGCATGCGGTGCTTTGAATCCGGCTCCTTCGTTAGGTCCTCCATTGTGATGGAATGCAGAGACACCTGTTCAAATATTATAATGAATTAAACAGCTAGTAGAAACAACACAAATTAGTTAAGTGTAATGGCATAATGTTACTTACCTGCAGCATATTCTCATAGGGATGGGTCTTCTGATAGTTCAACTTGAACTCCCTAAAGGTTAATTCGACAAGGCTTCTTTCGCCCTCGCCAAAATCGGCACGTAGTTCCACGCTGAACGTGGGAAGCTCGAAGTTCACTGCAAGAATATTGCTCAAGTATGCAATCAATCGGAAAACAGTAATGCCGTACAGATATCTTTGTGATAATAGTATGGCAACGCTAAATAGCACGCGCGAAACGGCTGGAAGTGCAAGTGCGGGTGCGGGCAAGCTTACCGATGAGCGGCGCGCTGGGCGGCGGCGCGGGCGCGGCCGGCGCGGGCGGCGGCACGGCCAGCACGGCGGCGCGCACGCACGGGTCCAGCTGCAGCGTCGGCACCGCGCCCTCCAGCAGCCCGTCCGACCCCGCCACGCGCTGCACGAACGATTACATTACGATTTTACTACAATTATTGCGAAAACCGTACACCATATTGCACTAACGACCATACCTGTGCAAGCGGGGAGGGCGAGCCGCGCGGGCCCGAGCCGTCGGTGCCGTCGGCGTGCGTGTCGGACGTGTCGGACGTGATCCAGCGGAACGTCTCCAGCACCTGCTCGTACTGCTCGCGCCGCGCCGACACGTGCAGACCGCCCACTATCTTGCCGCGGACTTCGCACTGACAACAAAAACACCTAGTATGTATATACAGAGAGTTGCTACCTAGTTGTTACCGGCTTCCAATACTTGCCACCAATTACTATCCTCGGGGCGGTTTTGAAAATGATTTACTTTTAAAGTTGACCAGTGGTTCTGACATCAGGAAGGCCAATCACATTATCCAGTGAGAAGAAACTGCGCATTTTTTTTTCACCATGTAGATTTCAGGGACAATGTAGAAAAGTAAAAACAGTACATTGAATATGTTTTTTAAAGAATAATTGGGGCGTGATCTACAATCGATGTCGAAGCCAAAATATAGTTTTTAGATTTTTTGTCTGTTTGTCTATATGTATGCCCGGGCTAATCTCAAAAACTAATTCATGTATTTGCTTCAAATTTGGCATGAATATAACTAAGAGGTCGGGTCAACATATAGGCTACATACTATCACGCTATCTCATAGGGGTAAATGTTTAATCACCCACTCCCGCGCGGACGACGTCGCGGGCAACAGCTAGTAATTATAATAAATATTGTTAGTGACACTATTTTGAAATTTAATTTTCGAAGAGACGCCTCCATAAATTATACCAATTAAGTAAAAGTTCCCCAAGTAAACGGAAATAACTGAATTTATGTTATTCTTAAATATCGACATTAATTTATTTATTATTATACGGTTATGGATTTCTCCCTACAGTGATATCAAAGTACAATGTGAGTGTTTCGTTACCTGGTAATCGGCATCGGCGTCGTCGTCCACGTCGCTGTAGTTGAGGGTGAAGCGCAGCGCCGTGTTGTGCAGCACGGGCTTGCCAGCCGACACGTCGTAGATGTCTTGCATGTTCTCCGCCGACAGCTGATGCAGCTTCAGCTTCTCCGACACGTCCACCTAGCATGCAATAGTCACAGCGGCGGATTGTTTTGTATTGGTAGCTTAGCACACGGACAACAAACAATGGTAGCTAAGCTATCTAACACTGAAATAAAATTATAATTTCTGCCATTGCTAACATTGTATGTTACCATTGTAACATTTATATTATAGGTGATATCTTGTTCCCGAGATTAGCGAGTAGAAGCAAACAAGCACACACACAAACTCTTCGGCTTTATAATGTTAGCTCGGATGATTTAGGGGTGGGGGAGGCGAGAGCTCCGAGGCTTCATCCTCACCACTAGATAAGGTACTGTTGGGAGGCATCTGAATGAGAATCGCCAAAGTAGTGAAAGGAGGGATATGAAGTGTACTCACGGAGGCCAAGGAGATGTCGCGCACGCGCACCTTGTAGAGCGTGTGGCGCGGCGGGCCGGGCCGGTTGGCCAGGCTCATGCGGCCCAGGTGCGCCACCAGCACCTGCCCGCTGTGCGCCGCGCGCGGCAGCACCACCACCGGCGACTCCAGCTCGATGTTCACGCTGCAACCGGCCAGTGCACATATTGTTCACTACGTCACATCATTTTCTAGGACATTCTTGTTCAATACCCAATTATTATAAAACCTTATTAACGTTTTGACCGCCACAGTCACCTATAGATGACAAACCAAAAAGTGCCCAGCACGCCACGGTCACGGCTACAAGACACAATTTAAAAGTTCAAAATGAATAGTCTGTTTTAATCGATATAAATCCTAACTCACTACTATATTATAGTTATGAAAATTGTGGAGTATTTATGGATTCATTCTTAGCTTGGCGCTGAGGGCACGTCTCGCACGTTCTTTTTTTTTGATGTGGTCATCAAAAGGTTAAATAACCTCAGCTTACCTTACCTACCCTGGAATTTTCTATCTAGAATATTACGCACATCATACATATAGTTAATGTGGCAGCGTCGCGACTTCTCGAGGCACTCTAGTGTTACATACAGTGATGAACTAGCGAAGCTAAACTACTTTGATTTTTTATGTGAAAACATTGCTTCAATGTAATCATCCGAGTCATGGGATGTCCGCCACCGTAGACGGAGTGCAGCACCGACCTGAGCACGATGTTGTCGGACTTGAGCGTGGCGGGGTCGTCGAGCGAGGCGCCCATGCTGACGGTGCGGCGGCGCGGGGACACGCCCTCCGTCGACTGCGACAGCTTCGGGTTCGCGTACAGCGACTCGCCTCTGGCAACGCAACAACGTACAGACACTCACTTGGCCGTGCTCAGAGTTGTCAATCATTACATTCCATTACAGCAATAAGGGACGAAATAGGAGATAAAATAATAACATTATATTGAACCGTCAGGCAAGGTAAGATACGGTAAGGTCGATGGATCCCGGCTAAATGATTCATTGGTTCATTCAAGGGAATTGTTCAGGTGAAAGATTAGAATAATGCGTAGTGAAATGAGCGCGCACACCTGGGGTGGACGAGGCCGATGGCCATGTCGGCGGCGGCGGCGCGGATGGAGCGCGCCAGGTTGGCCAGGTACTGCTTGAACTCCGTGAGGCACGAGCGCAGCTCGCGCAGCAGCGCGCCCGAGTGCGTGTACCACACGCTGGCCACGCGCACGCGCACGCCCGCCTGCACCACTGCGGACACCACATCACGCTAGCCCCACGCGCCACACTTTCTTTGCATCATAAAAACGCCCGCATACTCACGCTTCAGTCGACGACTTCTTCCCGGCGAAAACACATACGAAGTGGTGAAGGGTGGGCGTTTTTATAGGCGTTTTCGTAATTTCGAGAAAGTTTCTTTAACAGTTATTATAATCCGCGAAAACTAGCTTTATACAATTTTTGAAATATTGTAGATACCTGGAGCGTCGGCATCGGCGGGCGTGTCCACCGTGCGGTGTATGGAGAAGTTGAGCGCCTTGGCGTCGTCGGGGTCAGCGTGCGCCAGTGCCTGCCCCGCGCCCAGCACGCGCGTGTGCAGGCCGCCGCCCTCGCACAGCGACACCACGCCCACGCCGCCCAGCGACCCCGACACCTCCACGCGGCTGCCGTCTGCACACACCAATGTTACCCGCCTGGCCGGCTGGCCCTCCACTGCGACGTACGTCATCGAGCGCGAGGGATTGGCGGCCGCGTATGTCCAAAAGTAAATCTTACACAACCATGAGGCAAAACGTAGGTATACTGTGGCGAAACTAACGAAAGGGAAACGCCGATTTAAGGCAAATTTTTATATGTAAATTTTACATAGTTAAGTCACAATGCGATACAAGTCGGTAACATTTTTTAATAAAAATAAATATTGAAACGATATCTATATATAGCAAAGTCAAAACTGTACATGGAATATTTTTTTTTAAAAAGAATAATTGGGGCCTTAGTTAAAAACCTTTAGTTAATCAAAAAAGTACTGCATGGATTTGCTTCAAATTTGCCATGTATATAGCTAAGAAGAGGTCGGGTCAACATATAGGATACATATTATCACGCTATCCCGTGCGGGGGAGGGGTGAAGGTTTAATCACCTAAAAAACGCGGACAACGTCGCGGGCAACAGCTAGTAACGATATAAAAAGACATTTGCTAAGTTGCCAATTTAATATACGGAAAAAATTAAGATTTGTTGCAAAATATTAATTTGACATTTAGGTACACATATTTGTATTTTATTTATTCGTTCTTTTGTTGATATAAGTTCTAATGCATTTTATATGTTAATTAATAGACTGAAAACTGAAATCTAGTATAAACTCTTATTTTTAACCTCTGTCAAAAATCTATAAATACATATATGGAGAACTACTAGCGCCATTGTTAAGGAATAATTCGGAACGAGATTTGATAACTGCCAGTCTGGCAGAACGTCGTATTGACGGAAGCGCTGCCATGGTGAACATCATTTCTGGTTTGGACTTCAACGGCGAGAGCTGATTCCTCGTTGGATCCTACCCACATTTTAACTCGTTGAAGATATCTGATTCTTATATATATGGATTCTGATAGTCCATAAACATATTTAGTTTTCATATGTTATATAGGAAGAATTATCAATAACTTTTATTAAAATTATAAATTAAAATATATTATACAATATGTAACTGTACCTGTAACATTTTTCAATAACTTTCTTTTATCAATATATTATTTGTGGGGTATATTATTAACATTGGACGTTACTTGTTACCTGGGGCTTAAATCACTATGGCGGCTTGTTATCCCCCTTTTCGTAGCATATTCCCATATTTATTGGAAACCGGAGGGAGAAAAACGACGCCAAAGTTAAGTATAGCATGAGAGGCGTGTAGTTACCGACGGTGGCCTGTATCTTGGCCTCGCTGACGGTGGCGGTGGCGATCTTGCGCGCGACCACGGCGCCGTCCAGCACGGCGGCGCGCAGCAGCAGCACGCCCAGCCGGTGGAAGTCGAACGTGATCTCCGACCGCACCGACCGCTGTGCACACCCGACCAATCGCAAAACATACTAAATGTTTACGTCTACAAACTCATTACATTATACCACAACACCATTTTACCCACTTAAAAACAAACATGCATCTTTCGTTCATGTGGTCAAATTGAGGAGATGGGCATACCTTTGGCTCATCTTCAGGTATTGAGAACGAATAGGTAGATGCCGCGGCCGGTTCCGAGTGTCCTGGATCACTGGAAGGCTTCTTTGCAGTTGTCTTGGGACCGAATACGCGATGTGTGAAACCGATTAACTCCACTATGGTTTCTTGATTAGCTGTAGAGGAAAATATTTAATTTAGTGCCTCCAACTGCAACAATAAATAAAAGACGATTAGTTAAATATCTTGATAAATTTGGATAATCCGGCTCACCGATAATATCAAGATTGTTGAACAGTATATTGGCGATCCTCAAGTCCTCGCCGTCATCGTCGCCCCTGATGAAGCACAAATCGACGGCGATGAGTGCCTCGGAGTCGACGAGCCCCGCCGCCCCCCAGGGCGTGGCGCCCGGCCCCCAGCCCGCGCCGTCCTGACCCCAAGTCGTGCCGGCCGGCCCCCAGTCCGAGCCCCAGCCCGCACCAAACATGCCGCTGCCGTTCCAGTTCAAGCCCGTGCCCGACACCGCGGGCGATACGCCCCCGGCGGCCAGCTCGCCCGCACATACGCCTGCCTCGTCTGGAATCATGTATACTTTACTTGATATAACGGTTCAACATTCGACTACACACATACTAAAATACATATTAATTCTATACAATTTAATGTTGAAAGTAAAAAAATTAAGAAGCGTCACTTACTTCTGTTGGAGTGCAGCGAATTTAGCGCTTGATGCAGCGCATGCGGATGCGCGAGCGAGTGCGCGGATCGCGCGTCGGGCGACGACGGGCAGATCGGCGACGTGGGCGACGTGGGGGACGTCGGCGATGTCGGCTCCGACCCACGGATACTGCCCGACATCGTGTCCATGCTATCGAAACCGAATATATTATAAAAAATTTTTTGAAATAAATATTTTTATTCAAAACACTGGAAAAAATGAGGTATTGTCATATACACCGAGCAGGTACGGTTTTTAGTAGTTGTACATACTAAAGTACATACCCGACATGCTTATGACTAGCGACGAGCAGCTCGAAGTCGGGCCCATACGTCTGCAGCGCGTCCACCAACAGCAGCGAGTGCACCGACAGCGACAGCGACACGTCGCGCGGCCGCGCCGTGCACGCCGCCTTCACGCCGCACACCTGCACTTCCGCGATGCTGCGCCCCATCGACTGCACCTGCGGCACACCATCACGACATTGTCATCTGAACATTATGACGAACTCAGTTTCCTTTTCTGGTTCCAAACGCAATCTTTTTGTGACTTCTCGCTCCTAGAGGTCGACCACTGGTGCGCGAAATGGATACCATTTTGGAACGCGCGCCAATGTGTTATGGCACGCGAACGCGGACGAAACATATTTTTTGTTGTTATTGTTTGTTGCGCTCCCATAATGGATAACCAAAGGTGCTGTAAATTAATACGACTATACGGTGCAAAAGAACTTTTGTGTGTTTTGTATAACAATAAATTGTTTAGAGACGATGCTTGGAGGGACATCAGTTGTGAAATGGAAATTCCCGTGCCAGATATACAGTTTTACAGAGTTTTTAATTACCCCTGTTCATAAATTCAAAAAGACAGTTGTCGCGCGCGCGAGCCAGGCACGCTCAGTTGATATACTTCAAATGTTAGGAACGCGTGCCGCGGGACGCACTCTCGGCGCGGTCATTCATGGCACACAAACGGGTCCGCCTATAGGAGATGGGATAATCGCGTGGTTTGCGAGGCGGATCGTCCTGGCTGTCGTATTTAGCTACTATTTCGATGTTTCACATTCCACGTCAGATAAAAAATAAACTCTTCAAAAAATTCTGGCCTAGTGCTACTTACTTGGAGTAACAAAATTTGCAGATAACTCGACAGGAAGAAGATGAATAAGGTGCAGTAGTTATACCTCTAGCGACATCTGCTCGATGGCGAACTGCAGCATGAAGAGTGTGGAGTTGTGGTGCTGCGAGAACTCGGAGCGCTCGGTCTCCGAGCTGACGCTGCTCTCTTCCGTGTCGTCCGCCGCCGCCTGCGCCGGGCTCGCCGGCTCGCGACCGCTGCACACAAACATAGTCGACTTTGACGCCTGTCGCCACTGGATGGCGGACAGCAAGCCGATGGGGTGTGCGGGCTCACGAGGCGGTGGGCGACAGCGCCAGGTCGGCCAGCACGGCGCGCACGGCGAACAGCTTCTGCTCGCTGAGGTGCACCACCAGCGCCGGCAGCGAGCCGCACAGCGTGGCGGACGGGTACTGCGGGTCGCTGGTCGCCACCACGCGCCGCTCCGCCTGCGCACACGTCTTACATTGCCAGCGGCCCCGCATGTCTTCGCTTGTCTTATACTTTAGTGACAAATTTCATGGCGGCATTTTAAGAGACCCGGCCGCGTCAGGAGATGGGCGCGAGTTGTGTGAGAACTATTTAGATCCGTGAAATTTGATATGATTTGCATTGAAAAACTGTAACCATTGAATTCATGGTTGACTTTACATTCTTAACATGTTATATCACAGTAGCACAAACAGGTGCCAATTTATTATCCAACCGTATAATACGTATGGAGTCTGTCCTCACCTGCAGCAGTATACTGAACCTGTCGAGCAGGTGCAGCGAGGAGGTGCTCTTGGTGTGCGCGTACTTCCAGTTGTCGCGCGCACGACCCACCAGAATCTGCAGGTCGCTCAACTCTATCTTGTACCTGTGTTACGTCATACGAAATGAATACGTGCTTATCGATGAAACAACAATATATTTTTTTAAAGAGGCGATTATTTATACTAAGTGTACGATTTGAGCATTCGATGTGACGAAGGTTAGTCGAAATGTCTGGGTTATGGTATCTTTCATTCCTTGAATTAGTATACCTGTCATATAGCCTATTGTGTAGATTGGCGGCGTCCAGCGCCGGCTGCGCAGACTGCATCTGTGGTGGCGGGTCGGGCGGCGAGCCCGGCGACAGCAAGCTGCCCGGCGGCGTCGAGCAGGGAGTCATAAACATTTCTGTATATTATACGTTACGGATATTTTAGAACAACACTTTTTATTTGAAGGCGCCAAAAATGGTCGTCGCGAATGTTTACCTTCGTCGTCAGGTGGGGTATGCGGCGCACAATCGGCTAAGTTGGCATTGGCCAACCGAAGCCGTCCGAAGTCAACAACTAGCACTGCGGAATCGCGCGAGCACAACTGCTCCACGAATAGGATCTGAGGAGCTGAGATGTCCAGCTCCACTTGCCACGTCCGCCGCTCACCCTGCTGGCATACACCAGAGAAGTAATAGACATGTGTACAATCAACCTCAAAAGTCGATGTAAATATCCAAATATCCAAAACAACTGAACTGAACAACTAACAGTTAAATTCTAGAAGTTCAAAAGTTGCTGTATTATCTATTGGCAAACGTAACTCAATAACAAGAATTATAAAAGTGCCAAGTGCGAATCGGACTCGCTCATGAAGGGTTAGCAGCAAGTAACATAAGATTATATGTTATAGATCAGGGACAGTGCTTTTCACACTCAAAAATATCATTTTTTCATCAGTAAAAATAACTTCATTTTCATGTTTATATGGATCAGACAGTTATAACTTGCGGTTTCTTTAAAAGTACTATCTCGTTCAAACCGACTTTAGTAGAAAGATCCACATTTTTTTTTTTGGATTTTCACTCCGGTAGTTTCTAAATTCAATGGGATACTCAAAATTTTTAACTTTACCAGTGTCTCCCCCCAAGATTGAAAAAAAAATTTTTGAACATCAATATAATTTTTGAAGATCTAGCCATAGATAAGTTATAAAAAATAAATAGTCATAGGTTTGATGAAAAAAAAAAGAATTTTAATTCCATGGACGGCCCAAAATATAGTCTTCGTTGGTGTATTCTTGTAGCGCACGTGCCGGTAGTCGTGCGCCCAGAGATGCAGTGAGACATGTGTACGTACGGGCGCCTGGTGCGGGCGCACGAGGTGGTCCCAGTGCGTGAGGAGGCGCGCGCGCGTGGAGTCGCGCACGTGCTGGTAGGCGTGCGCCCAGAGATGCAGTGAGACATGTGTACGTACGGGCGCCTGGTGCGGGCGCACGAGGTGGTCCCAGTGCGTGAGGAGGCGCGCGCGCGTGGAGTCGCGCACGTGCTGGTAGGCGTGCGCCCAGAGATGCAGTGAGACATGTGTACGTACGGGCGCCTGGTGCGGGCGCACGAGGTGGTCCCAGTGCGTGAGGAGGCGCGCGCGCGTGGAGTCGCGCACGTGCTGGTAGGCGTGCGCCCAGAGATGCAGTGAGACATGTGTACGTACGGGCGCCTGGTGCGGGCGCACGAGGTGGTCCCAGTGCGTGAGGAGGCGCGCGCGCGTGGAGTCGCGCACGTGCTGGTAGGCGTGCGCCCAGAGATGCAGTGAGACATGTGTACGTACGGGCGCCTGGTGCGGGCGCACGAGGTGGTCCCAGTGCGTGAGGAGGCGCGCGCGCGTGGAGTCGCGCACGTGCTGGTAGGCGTGCGCCCAGAGATGCAGTGAGACATGTGTACGTACGGGCGCCTGGTGCGGGCGCACGAGGTGGTCCCAGTGCGTGAGGAGGCGCGCGCGCGTGGAGTCGCGCACGTGCTGGTAGGCGTGCGCCCAGAGATGCAGTGAGACATGTGTACGTACGGGCGCCTGGTGCGGGCGCACGAGGTGGTCCCAGTGCGTGAGGAGGCGCGCGCGCGTGGAGTCGCGCACGTGCTGGTAGGCGTGCGCCCAGAGATGCAGTGAGACATGTGTACGTACGGGCGCCTGGTGCGGGCGCACGAGGTGGTCCCAGTGCGTGAGGAGGCGCGCGCGCGTGGAGTCGCGCACGTGCTGGTAGGCGTGCGCCCAGAGATGCAGTGAGACATGTGTACGTACGGGCGCCTGGTGCGGGCGCACGAGGTGGTCCCAGTGCGTGAGGAGGCGCGCGCGCGTGGAGTCGCGCACGTGCTGGTAGGCGTGCGCCCAGAGATGCAGTGAGACATGTGTACGTACGGGCGCCTGGTGCGGGCGCACGAGGTGGTCCCAGTGCGTGAGGAGGCGCGCGCGCGTAGAGTCGCGCACGTGCTGGTAGGCGTGCGCCCAGGGCGCGCGTGCCCACGCTGCCGCCCAACGCGCCGCCCCCGCGTTGTACACCACCTCCAGCGATGCTGACTTCACCCACAGCCTGCGAAACAATGTAAAGTGCGGTTCAGGCGTATGAACTAACAGAAGACAGCATGACGGTTATTTTGCCTCGTTTCTTCGACTTGACATGGAACTAGGGACTCAGCCTCACTGTGGGACTCCCCCGCTTTTTATTCCGTTGTTCAAATTCACGTTAAGGATCTATCGATGGATTTCAAGTTTGAAAATTGGAAGTCATGAAAAAAATAAAACAAGACAATGTCTGTCGGGTTAGCTAGTACCTAATATTATAAAGCTGAAGGTTTGGTTGCCGCTACACAGGAGGGGCCCATAAAGGGCCAGGGTCTGCTTGGGCTGCGGGTTGTTCGTAAGAGATACCGCGGCCCTGGCACACAGGGACCTCCAGAAGAAACATAGTGGGTTTTAGTCAGTAAGAGTCTGACACTCCCTCCAGCTGCACCCTCAGCGGGAGGGGTCATTTGATGATTTCCCACGAAAAAAAAAAAAAAAGGTTTGTTTGCCGCTAGTCTCAGGAACTACTGATCCGAAGATCATATACTTTATCGAAGTACCTATGCAAAATAATTCCCACGGTGCGCGAATGAAATTGCTGCCAGAAGCTAGTCGATGATAAAATGAATTGGTCGCGTCGACTAACCCAATCTGTCGATTGCTAGGTATTTTCCTTGATCTGAGAGCTCGGTGCTGACCGCCAACAGCTTCGATACTAAGTATACATAGGGTGTAACGAAAAGCGGATATACAAATGGAGACCAATGTAATTGCAAAACTAAACTTTCTACAGAAAAAAAATATAATTCGAGAAACAACATTGCAACTATCCATAATTATTCAATTTAGTGTCCAATTATTTAATTCAAGTTTTTTCAGTTTTACAACTAAAGGAGATCTCCCGTTTTTGTAGGGACGTTGGTTTTTATTCCAAGAAAAGTCTAACCAACGTCAAAGTGTACTCATGTAGATACGACAAAAATATGGAACTTAGAACCACTGAAATAATATAATTAAACCCCTCCATTTAAGAGATAATTCAAAACTAAGTAATTGTAGTTATTACTTCTTTTGAAATTATTGGCTACCCTGAAAAAAGGTAATTTTTAACTAAAGCATCGCCACACTGGAATAATAATTTATATTTCTGTCAGTAACTGTCACATTGACACACGAAAACTGTTATCTCATGTCAATATTGACAAGTTTACTTTTTTTTGGGGTGCGTTCACTTCAGTAGCCTAGATAAATTTTAAGGTTCGTTCATTTTAGAAGTAAATTCTAATTAATTCTAACTAAGTTAAAATATGATTTTTCCTAAAATTGGAGGGCTTTAAAAATGTCAGAATGTCAGAAGCCCTAAGTTTTGGGATGTCTATTCAAATATTTACCTTACCGTGGTTAGATTATTCAATAATAAAAAACCATTTCTGGACTTGTCTTCGGATTTATATCACCTTTGCTTAACACCCTGTATAATAAACTGAACCTCATTTCAGTGAAGCAAAAATACAATACCTGAACTTCGCTGTTCGGGTTCATAAAATATTGTTCTTACTTGTAGTCACAGTTAACGCCGAAGGGTTTCTTTTCATATGTGAGCTGAAATAGGGGTTCTTGCTGCGCCTGCGCAGTCGTGGCGCCCGGCTGCGCGTGCGCGCGGCGCCACGACATGGCCGCGCCCGACGCGCTCAGCGCGCTCAGGCCCTCGCGGATCACGCCCTGGATAACATACCGACATACTTTGATACTATTCCACAATAGATGTTTTCTTTGGTTTGACAAGGCGTATAAGAAATCAATTAAAATAAAAAAATGAAGACATCCAAAATTGCGGTGTGGATTTCATCACCTGCGGCGCGATAAGAATGGGGAAGAGCGTGTCGGGCGTGATGCGCTCGCGCAGGCACACGGAGCCCAGCGACACGTGCAGCGCGTGCGACGCCGCGCGCGGCCGCGACTCGATGCCCACGCGCACGCACGAGAACTGCAGCTCCATGCCTCCCGCCTCCTCCGTCTCGCCCTCCATGCACAGGTTCAGCGAGCCCTTATTCAGGATGAACTCGAACTTCCCGAACACTGTGTCCCTCTTTAGCATAGTGTTGTTGTCCAATGAATCAGCTATCACGTCCAAGATCTCTTCCTCTAAGTCAGCGGGGGTGTGGGAAGCGGGGGCGAGGACGGGGGCCGGGGCGGTGGCCGGGGCGGGGGCGGGCGCCGGGCCGGCATCTTGCGAGGCGCCGTACCAGCCCAGCCACTGCGGGAACCAGTGCACCAGCATGCTGCGCCCGGAGCTCGCTGGCGTGTCCGGAGTTGTGACTGGACTCGATTTTGGGACTTTACGCATTGCCACCTGAAAAGGAAATACATAGTACATGTACAAAAAGAAAAAAAAGATAAAAAGTCATTAATTCAAAGTAGGCTGAAAATCAGCACTTTTTGAAGGTCAATTTTTACAAAAAACAGCCCCCAAAACGCCCGCCCGCCCCAAATGGCTGAGAGGAAGAAATGATGGAACAAACTCCCCAGCAACACGATTCTGTCTGTATGGTTTGAAGAACCGAAGTTGAAGAAAAGATGATTCTAACTGCTCAAATATGCGCCTACTATACATATATGTGCCTACTTAAGTAGATGATAATTAATTGATAGGATAAGACAGACCTCCCGCAATGCCTTGAGCAGATGCAGCGGCGTGCGCCATTCGAACTCGTCCTTGGCCGCCTTGCGGTCGGCGGGCAGCGTGGCGGCGGGGTTGCTCAGCGTGACCAGGCAGGCCGCCACGTACTCGCGCGTCTGCCGCGCCCGCTCCGCGCACGACTCCCACGTCGGCTTCGGCTCCGTCCCTGACCACCACAACTGCTATTATACTAAGGGAAACATTTGCTGGTCGGCAGGCCGAGCTCGGCGCGGCGCGTGTGCGACTCACAGGGATGGTCGGGCATGTGGCAGGCCAGCGCGTACAGCCACCAGTCGCGCGGGCGGGCGCGCACGGGCGCGGGCGGGCGGCGCGCGCGGAACTGCCGCACGCGGGCCAGGCGCTCCAGCCCCGCCGCGCAGCACACGGCCTCGTTGTACTGGCGCTGCAACCGACCACTCGCTCAGCGGGCGCGCATACCTCTATACTCTCACTCTGAATCTATTCAAACTTTGCTACAAAACACCACTTTCGTAGTCGTCGAAAAAGTTACGCAACAAGCTCCCTAGCAAACACAAAAACAATATTTTCTTCTACAATTTGTATAACGGTTTTACTATATATATGTATAAAATATAAATTAGAAGTAATTAAAAAATATATTCACTAATAAATAAATAGAAAACAAAACTACAGCCTCCTATTATATTATGGTAATAGGAGATAAGGGAGTGCCCACCAACATGTGCTAATCTGTTGTAACCTACATCTTTTTATATAGTCAGTAAGACGACCTGGCACCACAAGCAAAGTAAGTAACACTCAATCCGTACTCACTAACTGGTGGACCTTAATTACAATATTGCAATGCAGAAAAATAAAGAATAAAATATGTACAATGCATGTACATATCTTGTTTATAATGGAGAATTAAAAATAAAGGAATGTCAAGAAATTAATACACAATGGCAATGAATATTTTTGAGAATTACAATAATGATAAGAGCTGTCCTGCGCTCAACATGGCGACTAACTACATTCATCATTCAAATAATCATTAATCGTATTCCTTCTTTGCAAGAACAGTCTCAACTTGTACTTTAAATCTATTGAATGACAGCAGAAGCCCAAACAAAGGTATCATAAAAAGGAATATACTAACGGAGGTGAGGGCGAGCGCGACGCTGTCGAGCGTGAGGTGCGCGGCCAGGCGCGGGCGCGTGCGCGAGCGCAGCGGCTGCTCCGTGCGCTCGCGCCGCACGCGCGCGCGCGCCCACGCCGGCCGCACCACGAAGCTGTGCGCCGCGCGCCACGTCTCCGCCATGCGACTCTGTGCACCACGACACTGCGTTACTCTCGAGGGCACTCTTGTCCCGGCCCTTCTCAGCTCGCCACTTACCGTCAGTTCGGAAATACTACAGTTGGCGAACATGCCGGTGGGCACGGCCATGGGGTCCCAGTACACGGCGAGGTTGTGCAGCTCCAGCAGCTTGAAGGAACACCCGTCGGGGTCGCCGAGCAGCGTGAAGCCGCGGCGCCACTCGCTGTCGCACGACTCGGCGCACAGCGACTCCGCCGTCAGCCCGCACGCGAACGGCATCGCACCCGTTATCGCGTCTTCGTAGCGAATGTGCACGTCGTTCAACTTTAACTGAAAGGAACAATCATAGGAGTCAAAGTTAAATTAAGACGTTATTAGACATTACGTCACAAAATTTTAATTTTTTTGTAATGTCATATAATATTTGCCAATGGCGGGACTAACCTGAAGGTTTTCGACAATATTGGCCAGCAGGCCCGTACCGTAGCTTAGCCATGAGGAGTAAGAGGTGGCGTAGTAGCCAGCGTCGGCCGCCTCATGCTCCGCCCGCCACTGCGCCTCTAGCGCATCTAGAAGCGCCGTTTTGCGCTCGTGCGCTATTGACGCTTCTACACTGCAGTCCCACTGCAAAAGATAAATCAATATATTATATTATTGTTTTATTAATGTTTTCTTTCCACACATTCATTTTAATCCTTAGCATATTTTTTTCTTTTTTCATTGAAAAGTTTTTTTTCATTCAATTCAATCCAGCATTAATCATAAGTTTATAAAAAAGTTTTTATTTTTTTCCTAATGTGTACAAACAAACTTGTACCTTCTTGTAGACTATTTGAAACCAAATTGAAGTCTAGAACACAAAGTCACTCTAGCAAGTCAGCAATCAGTGATAATGTGAAATGTCTTCAATATAATAAGTAATGTTTTACAAACCTCATCCAAATTGATAGGTGTGGCCACCAGGTAAAGTTTCTCGATAGCTATCAGCCAGGGGGCTGATCTGATCTGACGCACTGGTACTTGCAGTTGAACCTTGCCGATGAATCCTGCTTTGATCTCCACCGGGAGGCCCAGGTGGCGGAGTGCATCTTTTTTTAAGGGGAGATTCTCTAGCTCCACTTTTCCTGTGTGTATGCAATGGACAGCATTCACTATGTACACTATTCATGAATGTATACTTTGTATTTTACCTGTTTCTTCAATAATTACAATATTTATCTAATTGATGGTTGCAGTATTACTTAATATTTGGACCAATAAGAAATTAATAAGCTACATTACAATTGTAACAGTAATAATTCCAGGTTGGATATCTACAATATTACATTTTTTAAATTAGTTTTTAAATTTATTTGTTCTTCAATGATAAAAATATAATTATTTTCATAATAAACAATGTTTAAAGGTTTCTCAAATGTGAAATGCACACATTCATTACTTGTTGTGCACATAGTTCTAACCCAAAAGGTTGAATATTTGTTAAGTATACAATCACTCATGGTTTATGTCTATTAAAACACCTGTGTCATTGTAATAGCGTAAGATCTAAAAATATACAAGAGCGATATTTACGCAGCTAGTGGTTGCACAGACTCACCCGACAGGAGCGCCACGCTCAGCTGATCCGTGTTCAGGTTCTCTACATACTTTCCTAAGTAGTTGTTCAGAACCCACGCTACTAGACCTTCCAACATCGTGCATTGTGTTCTGCGCTGTTTATTTAACTAGTCGACACGCTCTCGCGTTGCGGTACACTTTCGCCTAAAAACACACTAATGTTTGTCATTGACCTAACACCTCTGTTGTTGTTGTACTGATATCTTCCTTTAACGTTGATATTATGTCACGAACAGCCGGATTGAACTTTGTTCGGCAGGTTTCGGGTTTTATTGCACAAATTACTCACACAGCTAGCCAATAATATTCGTATATAGTATATTTTCTCTATCATCGGAGCACTATGATCAAAGAAAAATCTGTAAAGAAAGATAACAATTACAGGATATTCTCATATTTTGATGGGTAACGCCAGTGCTGCCAGTTTTTTCGAAAAATGTTCCTTTTATTGTTTTTCCTTTTTTGTGTGAAATATTCTTCTAAATTTTGGCTCAATACAGACAACTACCTCATTCATTCATATCGTAACGTAATAATAATTGTCATATTTATCAAGCATATAAAATTCATCTGTCTAGCCTTTACCCAAGCTATGTTGGGGCAGTTGGTTGGGGTCAGCTTCCAGTCTTAACAGGATGCAGCCGAGCAACCAGTGTTTTATGTGGAGCGACTGCCTGTCTGAGCTTCTCAACCAAGTTCTGGGCAAACTGATACCCCTTGGTAACACTGGTTATTAGCCTTTTCTACTACCCCTAAAGACGGTTAAAGAAAGTTGAAATTATAGCTTGGATCCACCAAATTGACGTACCAACCGTGCCAAGTTTTGCTTAACCTTATGATCCATAGACCGGTGCGTCTGCTTTTTAGTCACAAGCTAACTTAAATAAACCTCGTACTACACAATATACTCCCGACAAAATGGGTTGTTTTTAAATATAGTAGCATTTGATTATAACTGTCTATGGATGGATTGATCTGTCAATAGAGCAGTGCAGTCAAAACTGAGAGTCAAAAGCTTGTCAAAAGTGTCAAACAAAAGATTATAAATTAATATGTAACTTCAGCAGCTGCTAATAATAATTTCACTTGAAAAATCGTGAAAATGGGAAGATTTATAATTTATTAGATTTAGATTATTAATTTATGCATTTTAATTTTTACTGCAGAATATGTGGTATATTATATTCCTTTACACGTAAAAAAAAACAGAAATGTGACAGGAGATGTAGTAAAACAGAACGTTGCTTATACTCTGTCCAAAATAGTATTTGTTTATCTCTAGAAAATTTCACATAATATTCTTTGGTTTCCTGCAAATATCAAGAAATCATGAAAGCAGCGCAGGCTGTAAACAGGTTTCTCACTACACCCATGAATAAATTTAATACATGTTGTTTGGACATTTCAACAAAACCACAGGTGCGACATAGTACCACTTTACTAAATCCACATTTTAACTTATTAGCTCCCGTAGCCATTAAAATAAGGAATTTAGGACTTGGTCCTACTTCCAAAGATTTTGAGGATCCTCCACAACCTCAAATCACTAGTCCCCTGACAAAAGTACACGCCAACGAACTCGTGTTGCATCTGACTGATGAAGAAAGAAAAGTTCTGCTCTACGCTTTACAAGAATTTGAATCTAAAAGATTAAAAGAAGATTTCGAAGGTTTGTTAAATTAATACTCGTACATACTACAGTATTTAACATGTTCTCCATAACACAACTATAATATCAACACATTTCCAGATAAGTTAGCTGGCCGTAGATGGAGGAGTACACTGGGCAGACCCAGTAAAGTGCCCACGCTAGGTGATGTTGATCCAACGGGGTCATACTGTGAGGTGCCAGAAGACTGGCTAAAAAAAAAGTATGGTGAGTTTCATTTTTAGAATTCAAGCTAGGTAACTAAATCCAGTTCAAACTGGTTGCCAAGATGATGTCATTGTCTGTCTTTATGACTAAATAACTTATTTACTGTCTTTGCTTTATACTCCTTTTATTTAGATAATAATGAATTATGTAACTTAAAGCTGCATCTTTTTCTTACAAAAACCATGCTTGGTATGATATAATTCTTATAAAATTATGGCAAGACAATTTTAAAGTAACTATGAATCATAACTATCTTACTTGTTTCTGTATCTTTTGTTTTGAAATTATACTTTAATAATAATTTAATGTTCCATTTTGTAATAAGATTTTGTGAACAAAATTAAGGTGATATTATTTGTTAATGCTAACAAGCATATTGTCTGTTCTAGCGGCTAAGGCACCAGTACCTACCACAAGGGAGTTGTTACACTGTAAGTATAATGTATATTTACTATTGCTTCTGTGATATTTATGTTCTATGAAAGGCAATATGACAATACACAAAGCCACATACATTGAAAAGTATCAACTGATGAAGTACTAATACAAGTTAGTATTGGATTAAGCAGTATCTACATATTTAATTATCAATTTACTTATTGTTAAATTTATATTTATGATTTACAGTGTCATTGGCGAATTCAATACCATTCATTGGATTTGGCTTCTTAGACAACTTCATCATGATTATTGCTGTGAGTATGTGTTTGCCTAGTCTATGTACAAGTCTTGTACATCAGCATTTTTTTCACTATACTTGTACTACAAGGATACCTACATAAAGGGAATGAAGAGAGAGTCTGGACACCCTAGCATAGTAACTAGTCAGTAATCTGTGACCCTAGTCTATAATTGTCCGAAACGGTACTTCTATAGACTTTTTTCCACTTGGTCTTAGAAGCCCGACCACGACTAATGTTGATATGTTTCGTAGGGTGACACGATAGAGACGTCAATGAGCGCGTACATAACGCTTTCGACGATGGCGGCGGCGGCTCTGGGCAACACGCTGAGCGACGTCATCGGCATCGGCTCGGCCTACTACGTGGAGCGCGTGGCCACCTGGGTAGGGCTCGGCGCGCCCAAGCTCTCGCCCGTGCAGCTCGACATGACCATCTGCAGACAGTTCTCCAACCTGGTAGGCCATTTCTCATTTTATGCCAACACATGAAAAACATGCAAAATATACATACAAACTTTTATTTTTTAGGTGAGAACATTCAATAATGAATTCTTATATAATATTGCACAATCACCATATTGATTCCAGGGTCGTGTGCTAGGCATTACAATAGGCTGCATCCTGGGCATGACACCGCTGCTGTTCATAGACGACGATACGAAACCTGACCAGAAGCCAAACGACAAGAAAATGGAGTAGGTAAACAAGACATATCTTTAACCTATAAAAAATGTGTCCTGCCCCTGTAAGGTACTCATCGTCTTGAGTATATCTGTAGTAAATATTATACAGTGACATACCGAAATAAACATTGCACATCTCATACAAGTAAATTTTACGAGTACCTAATTCAAGTACGCTCATCTGCTCGTATTCAAGCGCCTAGTCGCTAAAGCGTTGCGCATAGCTGAGCATCTCCCGTGCATGGAGATTTAGCGCATACAAATTGGTATGGTACTAAGTATTTATGAATTTTGAGAAACAATGTTTGCTGCTCTATCTCAGCTCATGTCTACACTTAGTATATAATCTTTTAGAGGAATTTACTACTTTTACCTCTTAGGTTATGTTCATATTTATAAGAAATTATTCTTTATTTACAACACAAAAAGCTTTAGGCAAACACAGGTCAGTGAGACCATGATATCAGCTCCTTATAGTTGAATATTTGTGACCAGCTATTGTAAGGATAATTTAAAAGTTACAGCTTTCACATTATATAAATTAATATTACATAATATTATTATAAATATGTAGTTTGTTCTAATTAATAGTATTGTGAGTAGCTGCTATGCCATGGTTATTAATCATTATTATATTCTTTTTTAATTCTTTTATTTATTTATATCATGAAATCATGTAATAATTGATAAAATATTCTTGATGCAAGAATTAGCAACCATTTGCCATAATTAATCATTTTACGTATCGGTTAATTACACACAAACAGATTTTACACTAACGACAATTTATTTAAAAAATTGAACGCAATTACCTTATCACTCGCTAGGAAGCTTACGATTTAGCTTTGCTAGTTCCTCACTGTTAAATATCCAAAACTGAGGTGAACTCTCGGCGCCACAGAACCTTCCAGAACGTTCTATGCTCTAGATTGTGAGGGTAGATCGATAGGTTTCTGGGAAGTTCTAGTCTTGTGGAAGATATTTCAGATTTTTACTGATTAAAACCCATATTTGTTCTTTCTGGAGCCTTTTGTGTGCAAGGGCCCCTATAACCATAATTTTCACAACACACGGGTCTTATATTATATTTGTATCTGAAAATAGGTCTCAAAACTGTGTATACCTTAATGTTATGACTGATTTGGTCATGTAAATGCTACTTGTTTCAGTAGCTACAAGGTACCACAACTTATTAATTTTACGATATGTAAACATACTACGGAACATGTGATTAAGAATCTTATCTCATACAAATTAACACATAATTATACATTTTCTTCTATTTAAATACCTAACTCATTATATACCACATGACTATTGTTTAGCCTTAAATATCTACATACATATATAATTATCTATATGTCGGTAATGGTTTACGCAAACCATTCAGTGATGTATGAATTTATAATATTATAATATGCATTGTTGCCACTGTTTTGTTAATGTAACGATGTAATTTGAAATTTATTCTTAAGGGGTGAAATTTTTTGTAAAAGTGTATGTGAAAGGTTTTTCAGATATTTCTTGCCAAGGTTTGTTACTCTCTGGCGATGATCAATATAATAATATCACATGTGTCATGCATCGACTTATGGACATAGAACTTTAGCTACAATGTTAACTTATCAGCTTGCAGTAACTTTAAGTACGGTCAGCATCAAACAGTAGTTAAGCAACCTAGCAGCCTAGTGCAATCTATAAGTGATAAACATTACTGTGATGACTGTACTTACTGCACTTAGTGGAAAATATGTAAATATACCAATCTATCCTGCAGGTGTTGATCTGTTCACAAGGAATATAAACTTGTATTGGTAGCTCAATATACAGCACAAAAGTCGTATCTAGTCAATGCACAGTGAAAATTTATATTGCACCACTGTATTGTATTAGTACAAAGTTGGCACTAGTTGAAACTTAGCCACTTTCATAGTGAGCGAAAAATATGATTTATCTTGTAATTATTAGGGACATGTTTTTATTTTAATTTTAATTATTGAGTGTACAATTGTACATACTACATGTTATGTGATGGTTAAAATACTGCTGCCTTATCGTCATAATTTATTGTGCTGAGTGTGTATAGTGTGCTCGCCAGTTGAATTTTGTTGCATGTTAATTCAAATCATATCTATACTGATATTATAAATCAGCAAAGTTTGTGACTTTGTGGGGTTAATATCTGGATCTAAAGATAAAAAATACCAAGTAGTTCGAAATTACCGTAAAAATAAATTACTGAAAGCTACGATGGATGGCCTTAACAACCAATATTTTGTTACGCTGCGTTCGTTTCACAAGGGTGACTGTCCTTTCAATGTTCAATCCGTTACTATAACGGACAGTAAACATGATTACTTTATGCTTGTTGACTGGAACGAAGTATACGACCATGTACGTAGTAGTATTTTGATCACGAATTTAAGTTCTAACACAAATGTATTAAATGTTATGTAAAGTTGTTGATATCGGTGATTTGTAACTATCAAAGTGTTATAATGTGTGTTTTATTATATGACTCGTTTCTGGATGGAGTTAATAAACAGTAATATTTATATATATAATTGTTTTTTCTACTACGGTGGCTATATATTCGACATGTTCTTATCGAGGAAGTAGGCCCTATGAAGAACAAAATGACGAGCGGAGATGCCACAATAAGGCAACAAGGTTTATTTAAAAAATACTTTTTTTGATTGATCCCCTTTTAATATACTTATTAGAAATGCATGGATACGAATAAACCTAATTGGACTTCACAAAAACAAAAATAACTAAATTGCGTTAAGGGTAGTTTTACCTAAGGCATAAATAAAGATCATGGCACACCACATAAATAGTAATCACGCAGAAATATCAGTCCTGGAACTACGCTATCGTGTTCTTAGGACACTCATGACCTACAAACAAACAATGTCAAACCCTCACATTCTGTACCAGCAGCAGGTAATGGGTTCTAGCGCATTAATTTTCTCGCAAGTCACGTCAAAGTGAGAATACCAACTAAAATTACAAAAAAGCTAACCCTTAAATAAACGCCGGGGTGTACTTTAACACCCAGCTTACAAAAATTCGCTAAGTTTATTAAATTGGCATGCTTGTCGATATCCACTTTTCCTTTTAATTGTTCCCAGTGGAATAAATAAAATCTATCGTTGAGGCTGGATTAGAAATGAGGGTTGATTATTAAACAAACGTTATAACCTACGTAAGGCTTTTCTAACTATTCTTGAAATGAATGGTCGCTTGTCTGACCATACTAATCTGAGGTAGGACTAATGGTGTTTGGACGACCCCGATGGCGCAATGGTAATTACGCCGATTGCCGAGCTGAGGGTATTTTTAAATAATGTAATATATGTGTAAAGTATATGTAGTTTATCAGTTGTATTGGCATCCATAACACAAGCTTATCAATAGCTTGCCATGGGGCTAACCAACCGTGGGTGAAAAAGATGTCCCGTCCCGATATTATAAAAAAAAAATGGTTTGGTTATAGTTATTAGATATTAGTATCGCTCCAGACGAACAAGCATTCAGCGCTCCAACGACGAAATTCTCTTACGACACATAAAGCTAATATAGTAATGGTACAGGTTATCCGACTGCCATAAGGCTACTGGCTCGTCTTGAGGTATTAAAATAAAAAAAAAAAACATCATTAAATGTTGTAATCATCGTTTAATAAATAATTATCACTTGTTGATAAAGATATGCGTATGTAAAAGCTGCATTTGTTTAAAAAAATACACTAAACAAGATCAAAGATCACACAGTAGGAGCATCACACGACACAAGCACGCACACAGCCACACGTTTACTGGTAATTACAGCCGTGACTCGCGGAAACGCAACCGTTGCCGGTAAGCCTTTGTCCAAACACATTGTTACGTGAGTTTGAACCTTGTAGTTTAGCGAAACGTTTTTCGTGTGCGGTATTCAGTACAAATGCGTTATACAAAAAACAGTTTCATTTATTTTTGCAGCCGAGTGTTATCACTAAAAACTGGATGAAAAACAGGATACGGCACAAAAGACTATACCACCCGAAAACAATGAGCGCCCGTATGTTTTAACTTGATGATTGAATCGACACCGAAGCAGATCAGCCAGCTGATCATGCGCAAACACAGTTGCACTCTCTATTTACTCTCATTTTAGCAGGACAAAAATTAGCGTGCTTCCCAATACACAGGTTTTCAAGACAACGGCCAACTTTATGAACATTTTGTTTCTTAAAAACTCACAGTAAAGCGATTTCGGCCCGGAAATAGAACCCGAAACCTCATGAACAGTAGTCGCCCCTTATGACCTTTAGACCACCGGTGCAGTCTTAACATCATAATATAAGAATGCCTATTTGTTAAAAGCGCAGAAGTTGATATAATTAGGGTTACAATGAATAATATATCTAATTATATAATAATATATACTACACATAGCGAACGCTTCCGCTTACATAAAACTTTCCTCAATATATTATTGTTATCAAAATGTATATTATAACACCCGGGGTAGCTTTGGCGGTACCAAAAGATCACTGTATGGCAGTCGGCTAAAAATAAATGTAACAATTTTGTTTTCGCTTCTTAATATAAAGCATACATAATGGTAGCACTGGCTTTATGTCTAGTATTGTCCAGCACCACGAAGGAGCCGCACGCGTTCAGCTTCGCAGCGGTATCAAAGCGTCACAAAAGACGAGTACCTACAGAGTTCATCATTCGGACCGAAGCAACAGTTGCGTTTCAATATCATTTCACAATTAAACTTACAGTGCGAGGAAATTGTACAAATACTCCGTTTAGCAACGACGCCAGACTCCAAATCGTTACGGTGACCATTGACATCTAAGGAAAGTTACACCTAAGTATTTTCTATCTTCAATTTATCACAACAATGTGATGCATTTGGCAGAACACTAAACTTCCAATGTGGTCGTATTTTCCGATAAAACTGTATAATAAATATAATACATTCCTATTAGGAGTTCCTATCCATTAGGAGTTATAAACATTAAAAAGTTTTTATTAAGCAATATATTACAATTTTATAATGCGTTGTGCAAAACTGAGCCAACATTCAATAATGTATACGTAAGTCTGTCCGCCATATTCATAGATCGCGCTAACACCATGCTCAAATGGTATCGTATAATCAAATTAGGTACCTAAAATCCATAAAATTGGTTCAAAGCTCGTGTTACACATCAACACACCTGTAAACATATTATACTCGTAAATCACAACATAATTATAGCTTAATTGCGGACATCACTAAGTTGACTCAGGTGCCGCAACTTACAAAGCGCATTACTTATTTAAAAAGTTACTTTAAATTTAAACCAACTCTTAGTGCCTATGAGCATAAGGACTAGATCTCATATAAGGTAAGGTGACGCGCTGCGCGGGCCCGGTGACGCCGAGCGCGCTCTACCCTCGCAGACTCGTTCGACATGCGCTGTGCCCCTGTGGCCTACTGCGCACTCGCACACCCGACATACGGAAGTTGTGACGCGTTCCACGCGTCTAGGTATAAGGAATAAACGTGAGAACATTATGATCTATTATGCTAACTCTAATTGTTGCGGTTAATGACATGACAGACGCAATACTCGTTATTTTCACTGAATAAACTGAATATCATCAACATATATTCACTTAAGATTGTACTAAGGCAGGTACTGTCCTAAAGATACAAATACTAAATTATGATTGCAAAGGAATATGATGTCATTTTAAGAGGATATTGAAATGTACTTTTAGGAAGCAAATTAGTTCAAACTTATGTACAGCTTGGTCATGTCAAAATCACTTAGTTTAAACTGCATTAAGTAACGATATAATGTCCTTAAATTTAGAGGCTAAGTGGCTAAATAAATATGTATAGGTGTTTAAAAAATCCTGTCCTGTATAGTTCTCTGTATGTGGTATTTTTAAACGTTCACGTTATATACGTTTAAAATTTGCTAGTTCTAGTGTATTATTCGAGTTGTTGGTTAGAGATATCTTTTTAACATGATACATTGCAGCATTTCATCACAAACTTGTCTTACATAATAAAATATACGTATAACTCATAGTAATATCGCGCAGTCATACTTTATCGATTATATACTTGTACATCACATACGCACGCGATGAGGGCAGTAATTCGTGCACACATAGAACTAATTTTGATAACAGTTTCACAACCAAACCTGGTGTTATTAAATAAATACATCAAAGTAAAACACCGATATGCACCGTTCGTGAAGTTGTACCTGACGCGCGCACTGACGCACTTGCCTCGCATCGAGCGCCTTTTGTACAGCCAACATGAATATATGTATTGAACTAATGGAGATAAGCTTTACAGTTCCAAAACAAGGCATGTGTAAGTTGTATGTACCTATTAAAGTGTAATGAGGTAAACCAAGTGGGTTGCAAAACAAATTATGGGCAGTGTCTTCATGTAACACCTTTCAAGCTACATTCTTCAAGCTCGCTATTGATTTACTATAAATATGTATGTAATTACTTTAATAACAAACATTTATTTAACTATTTTCTTATAAAATCATTTTTTTATATAAAATTTTGACATAGTTGGCAAGTTCCAAAATACAATGCGTTATTGTGTACTTAACGTAAAATATAATATTGCTCGATAAAGGCTTGTAATACAAAATTATGACTAATGAGTATCGATGCACTAAACGCTAAAAATAGCAATAACATGTACATACAAATCGACCGTCATACAGTCGACATCCGACAGCTAACTATCTAAATAATTATTTAATTATTACGAAAAATGTAGCACTACATTTATATACCTAGTAATGTCTAATGATCTTACTAATTGTATTTACAAAATTATATTCACAAGAGTATGTGCCAATAACTTGAAAACTATATCGTTCGTTCGCGGAGAGATTTGTAAACAGCAACACTAGCGCCGCCGCTTTAAATCGATTTAAACTTGTGTTAAATTAATTTGTACTTAATTGTATGCATCACTGAATTGAAGTGATCGCTACAGCGGCACCGCGGGGCCTAGAGCCGCCTGCTATACCTGCACCTCCACGCACGTCACACGTGTCACATATTTGTCAACGAATAAATAATTCTACAACTACACAATAATTGGTAGGCGATAATTAATCTTGTTTTGATGCATATTGCACACCTTTTGAAGGTTTCAAGTATAATTGTTCTAATAAAACACGTAACAAATAATACTGCTTTTAAAGTTTAGAATTTAGATGTCAATGTAACAATTGACTTTGGTAACATTCATGAAAACAAATCCCGAATATAATACATAACACAATAATGTTTCGTACACAAAATGGCAAATAAGAAGTTTCTACTACTATTAATCGTTTCATACTTTTCAAATTGCGAATATAAGATCGCTGTTAACAATACTCCTTGTACTTATAATAGGTATTCGGCTAATAATCGATCAGGGTAAACTTCTAACATACGAAAAATGTTGATAATTCGAAATAAAGTCACTACTTTTTGGCGTAATTTAAAAAAAATGGAATGATAATAAATAATAATGATTAAAAACGTTGGTCTTACTAAGACATCCGATCATGATGTAGAGTCAAGAGCCGCGTGCGTTCAGTGGGTGGGCAGCGGCGCGGAGTGCGCGGGGTGCGCGGTGCGGGCGCGGGGCGCGGAGGAGTTGCGCAGGTCGTGCACGTGCCGCCAGCGCGCGCGCCGCCCGCGCACCGCGTACGCCGCCTCCTCGAACCCCGAGCGCAGCCCCAGCACGATGCTCAGCGCCGACGCGTCCTGCCCGTGGCAGCCCGAGTACCGGTACTGCGGCTTCTTGTCGAAGCGGCAGCCCACCGACTGCGCGCCTGCACCCAGGGGACCGATTTACATATGCGCATCTAGTACACTACGGCATCAGTGCACGTTTTTTTAGTATGCATAGCAAACGTTGTCCATGTCGCAGCCACCTTGTTGAAAAAGATTTTCAATCATACAAGAAAGCAAAAAGCCATTCAATCCAAACATACATACTCTGGAATCCCGGGATTTATATTTCAAAAAATATTTTTAAAAGCCGCTTCCATATTTTCTTAGTCAAACATGAACTTCAGGGAAATATGCATCCGATTAACCGATCCTTGCTTATGAGGTATGATTAGGTCAGTTCAACGTACGAAATTATCTGCGTTCCATGCGCTTTACATACATATATTTACCTATGGGCATGATGCAATCGAGCGTGAGCGCGCACTGTATCCAGGGCCTCATGATGTCGAGCACGGCGGGCTTGTTAACGACGATGAGCCGCGTCACATCCATCATCTGCACGAAGAGGAAGTCGTCGATAGTGGCGTGGAAGTAGTGGAACATGCGCGGGTGCGTGAGGCTGGTGACGGCAGCGCGGCGAGGCCAGGCCAGCACGCCGGCGCCGGCAGCCGCACGCTCCCACAGCGCTGCCAGCTCGGCCGCCGAACCCACCCAGCGCTGCGACGCCTCGCAGAATACCACGCCGCCCACTCGGCTCAGCGCGTGCTACAACCACCACATGCATAATTACTCCACATTATAATCAGCATTATAATTTACACCATACTAAGGGCCAGTTTCACAGGTTACGGCTAGCCACTATGTACCAGAAATTAAAAAATAAAAAAGAATTTGTAAGAAATTATCTGCCAGAAAAACTATCTGGAACTTATCAGCAACCTGTGATACTGGCCCTAAATATTCTCAGCAGTTTATAACAAACAGCAGAGATAGCTTATTAGTACAATCATTGTTTACTTGATTTACATTTACAAAAGCTGCCCAAGGAAATGGGGATTTTTATGCTTCCGTAAATTTACCGTTCGAATTGTATTCTAATTACTAAGGTTAGCACGCAACTAGGCATTCTAGAATACCAACTTCAGAGATCGACCACCACCAGATCCTGATCTGATGACAATGGGACCAAATGACAAGCATACCTTTTTAAATAAAAAAAAAATGAAATCGGCCCAGGCGCCTTAGAGAAATCGAGTAACAAACATAAAAAAAATACAGCTGAATTGAGAACCTTCTCCTTTTTTTGAAGTCGGTTGGAGATTATTCGGCATTACATGTCATAGGTAATCATAAGGCTAACGATTCCGAACTCTTCATGTTGACATCGTAACAATACGTCTGTGGGATATGGGAATAGGAATTAATGGGACCCCGAGTCCATGACTAATTGTTAGGGAAATACTTTCATGCAAATGTCGGAAAAATATAACGCGGAAAATATTTCAAATTTGCGGTTAATTAATAATGGCTACTAACATCGCAAGCAGGTTCAGCTGATTGAGATGAAGTTAGATTAATTTATACATATGTAGATATTATAATAGAGGCAATTAGTATACTATCCGGGTACGTGAGGTAGATGTCTCAGGATGGGATCTTTGCCGCAGATGCTGATTTCTATATTTGTGTATTTGTAAACCTAGCAAATCGTACGTTCAGAAATTTAATATCTAAACTGCAATTATAATGGCATACCAATATGTTGGTACTTTATAAGATTCAACCGAGCTCGTTCTTGAAATAGTGCCTTTCATAGTGTTAAAAGTGTAAGTCACTCATCGAGGGCATAACACCAGGAGTACGGCAGCTTATACCGTGGACTGTATAATAATAACGCTCTGTACGTGCTCTACATTCGACGGAAACGCTGAAATAAATAGAACTCCCAAAATATTGGCCATTACTATGTATTTGAGTAGTTAGTGCCAGACAGACACGCAGGCGACGCGACGCGGACATAGCGCCAACGCACGTCATGGTCACACCTAAGCGCAGAGGCCCACGGGCCTAGCGATGTGTCGAGGCGACGGATTCTATAATCGCTGACTAGGCAACTTTGCCAGATTTATGTGAATACATCAGCAACGCGCCTATTGAAGAATGATTTCGCCAAGTAACACGTACTTTTCTATTTAATTAACCCTAGGAAATCATGTTAATTATCAGTCTATTTGTTTACCATCAGGCTTTTTATGGTCCTGCTTACACAGATGAATTGATTGAGAGTTAATCAGCACGCTTGCTCAATGCGGTTGCAACGAGATGTTTTACTTCACCTTTAATCAGCCGTTGGTGGACAAGATATACTGAGAAAGGGTACATATAACTTTAAAAAGTTGCGTTGGTTTGATCAGTTGATATATCAGTAATAAGAACCGAGTGTAATTCTTTTATCAAAAGCTGTGTAATCTCACGATGACAGGTGTTATCAGGATAGTGTCACTATCCCGTATCCATATACATAAAATGCGTTAAGACGAAACGAAGGGAAGCTAGAAAACGGCGTTAAATGTCTAACTTCAGAGACGCAAAGTTATTTCACACAAACTGTACATTTCAGATCTTTTTAACAGCTGCACAAATGGAATAGTACAGTGCAAAAATAAAAGAAATCTCCGTTTGCGTGAGAGCAATTTGTTGATAATGTTGGCAATAAGCGCCTGAAGAGTAGCGCCAGGGCCGACACATGGGCTGTACCTATATACATATGTCCTCGCTGGGTAACTAAGCTATTGATAACGTGCGCGCATTCGAACTGCCCGCAGACAATAAGCCCATTACTCATTAATAAATCCTACTACGCCAAATTGCGTCACGTAAAGTTAAACTTGCTCATTGCTAAGTTGTCGCACTGACTAAACTAACATTCATACCATGATTAGGGCTTCGATTAACTAATTAGGTTTACCGATTAAATTAGTTAGGTCACCTACGCCTGTGTATTAGTTCTGCAGATCCAGCAATCAATTCATATCTCGTAAGAGTAACACGACACACGGAGTAACAATATACGGAGGACAACAATAGGGGGTACGGTGACTATCAAAGGCATAAACACGGGCATACCATCTAGCAAGTTTCCCAAGCACCATCGCCCGACCATTATATTCAAAAGTTGGAAACTTAATTTCATGGCAGGTATTGCCCAAATCTGTTGTTTTAAATCGTAAATTATTCGCGGTCACCACATCGCTAACACATTTGGCTATTACCTAATAGTTTTGAAATCGAATACGAATAAAATATTTCAATTTCAATAAAAACAACTTCGTCATTGCAGCACTCGGCAACGCTTCATGTTTCTACCAACAAAAAAGTACTCATTAAGCCATCTTTTACGAAACTATGTAACGAAGCATAACTTTTTTGCTGATGTAATTTTTGATCCTTTGTGGACTTCGTTATCTGTCAATGCCTAAAGATAAAGCTGGCCCTGCTGTAGATAAAATCTTGGTCCAAAATTTCAGTCCCAATAAATGTGAACAAAATAAAATTGTTGCGTACAGTCGATACTTAATATGGAAAGCGGCGTAGTGGCGACTGTTAACTATTCAGTAATCTGTGGTGTAGTGCAGATATGTTATCACAACACTCGCTCCTTGAAGTGTTGATATAAGAACGCTGCCTTCGCTGACGACCATCACGCACATTTATCTCAGCAAAATACTGATTTGAGGAAAATGTGACCTAGTATGAGTACGAGTACTAATAGGATGCAACTATTAACAATACTTTTTTTACATATAAGTTTGCAGATTTGTTAAAAGGAAATAGGACAGTTTTCCATATAACACGTGTCAGTAAAGTCTTATACGATTCGTAAGTACATATCGTCAGGATCAACTGTGACCTTCACAAAGGGTTCAATATACATATAAAGGAGCCGTCGCAGATCCCGCTCACTAATGTAACCCTTAGCCCCCATTAACAAACAGTTCATTTAAGGAAACCTTATGTTATAATACAATTGACCTGCAGGCTAACTTGTGGGAATTGTTTCTGGAGAACAGCTCAACCTGTCCCAGATTAATTAATGGGGCCGCTTGAATTACTTTGTTTTTATTAATATTATTCTTTCTAATACTTCCTGATCTCTCTCCGGTGTCGTGTGGGATTGCCGCCCCATCGGCTATCAGAGTAAGGGAATATAATGCATCTGTGTCTGCGCAAATGCTTGTGTGTAATATGTCCAGCGCAGCTTGCTGATCTTCTTAGAGAGAACGGCCGCCGTGACCGGAAATTGGTTTGAATCTTAGTTGCAAGTTGTTCACAGTGTTCGGCAGGCGAACAGGGAGTGGGTATTAGGTACGTCTGTCTGTTGCGGAGACTCGGGCGTATTGAGCTTAATGTCCTATTGTCAAGCAACACGTCTTACTACTGCGGCTGGCTATTACATATGGATTAGATTCTCTTGTGTCCCTGTCCAGTCGAATGGAAAAAAAATGATATGACCTAGGGTCTTTGGAAAAGACCTACACTCAGCATTGGGTGACTAAAGGTTGAAGAAGAGAGAGAGAAAGAGAGGGTCTACCATTACTCAGTGCGCCAAATAAATATGGGGAGGCCTTTTAAAATCACCTAGCTCCTCTAAAGTTATACATTTGTTTATCATGTCTGATTTCAAGCAGGATGATGCTTGAGATTGATAAAGACACTCGTTATTGTTCTTCATTTGGTTAAAAATAAATAATTAAAGCTTCCAATTACAGTCCACACTGAATGACAATCTACGTTGTGATTTTCCGAGGATTGTCGAACCCTGAACACTACGAATTTATTCGATTCACCCTTAAAATCTAATAAAGGCTGGCATCGCTATAGTTACATTATATGTATTATAAGTATGTTGAACTCACTTGAATAATGATGGGACGCACGGCGTGTATACTCTCGTCGCTTACATGAGAAGGAAACGCGTCCAAGTCCAGCTCAATAATTGCACATTTTGAAGAGTTGCAGTAGTTTGATACCTGCAGAAAGTACCATAATGATGAACCAGTCTCCCCTGTGTACCCACACAAACAATTAGCTGGTAGTTGTATATTTTTTGTGAGGTAGTACTTACCACGCCTAAAGAATAGGGCTTCAATCCCACATTGTAAAGTAGCACAGTATAGGGCAGCTTGGCGGCGGCGTGGACAAAGCTGACGGCCTGCGCGTGCGCATCGCCGCGCGCGTACGTGACTAGCGCGGGCAGCGTGGTGTTATGCCAAAGCTCCTGGCGCCCATCGAGCCCCAGCAGGCGCGCGTACTGCTCCTCTTGCACCAGGTGGTTCTCCTGCACATCGCGCAGGTTTTCCTGCTGGGACAACGACGCCTGTTGCGTGGTAAATCATATTTTAATTAATTTCATTTACAACAAATTTTCTTTTAATTTTTATTTATCTACTCTTTCAAATTTTAAAGAGTTTTTCACAAAAGTATTGAGTAAGAGCTGTGAACTTTACTGCTGTATTTTATATTACATGCTTCTCTAAGTTTCAGCCGAATGCATTGTTTATCAGTTAGGGTTAAGGATACATAATATTAATGGTTTTTTTTTGTCACTTTTATTAGCTTGTATGTTTTTTTATTTGTAAGTAACTCTCCTCAGTCTACTCGGTGTAATTCGGCCAAAACGTCAGGTTAAATAGAGGTAGCGCATATGCCTTTATAAAAAAAATTCATAGTGAGTGAGTCCTGTGTGTTGTGTATAATATGTGTACAAGTTGCAAAAGTCAAAAAAAAAATTAACTCTTCTGTGTTGTGTTCTAAAATTGTTTAACTGTGTGTTCTCTGGTACTCACATTTGGTTTGATGATTCATTTTTTATATGTTAGGCTGTGATCCCAGCAACTCTGAGAAACTCTGAGAAATCGAGGGAATCTCGCGGACATTGTATCTCGTGAAAATATGTATAAATTGAGACAAGATCGATTTAAAGTAACTCCACAATGACATGTGCCAACTATCTCATCTTTGGACTTACTTAATTCTTTTGATGAGAACTTTACATCGAGATGAGTTTTGATAACCATTGTGGGTGTGATTTCTCTAATGGTTTATGGCAGTTACTATGACTAAGAAGAATGTATTATAATAATAATTTTTATTTCACAAAAAAGAGTGTAGTACATGAGGCATACAAAAGTTTGTACCTTCTCAATCACTATGTCTTTGAGGTTAATTTATTTGTACTGATGAGAGCTATCTATTTATGTCAGTTGACAACTGCACTGGGACCCACGGGTGGTACAACACCCCACGCTTTTTTCACAATAATTATAATATTTTTTATTATATTCAATAAATAGATAAGTTTTTGAGGACACTAGATATTCTAGAAGTGTTTTTAAAAGGCTTGTTATCTACTTCACAACTTCACATTTCCCAGGTAAATATTGCTTTATTTACATAAAGCAATAATTACAAAAAATAGAGGAACAATGACCACTATTTTAATTATTAAAAATTGTATTGAAATACTACAGAATAATGAAAAGATCATTTGCACACGAACATAATGCAACATTAGGATGGCAAGTGATGAAGACTAATAATTGCATTTGTGATTTTTATGTAAAAAATAATAATATTTTAATATTTAAAACCAAAATATTATAATAATATGATAGGCTTATATTTTTTTTATCTTTTAGTATATTTATTTAGTAAACAACAATAATCATGTGAATTGCATTTACAATACATAATATTGTATGGTGACAAGGTTTTATGTAAACATTACTCAATAACATTTATATTTAAGGAAAATTTATTTCTACAATATTTTTTTTTTTCAAAAAGGAAACCTAAGATGACCCTCTCAATAGCAAAATCGCTTTTTTTTTTCAAATTAACTTGACTGATCTAAGGTAAAATTTATTTTAATATTTTAAATTGAAGAAATACTTAATTCACTAACCTGAAAGTCTTTTATGTGTTGATGCGTTTGCGTGACAATACTTTGGATAGACTGCGGTGGCTGCGAGTGGAATACTATCAGAAATAAACTAATTGCAAACACCGACGTCGAAAACAGCAAAAAACTCTTAGTTTTCATTTTGTCCACACATTATCACACAGTGCATTTGACTACCAATATATTTCCTTTTTCTAGAACTTAATAAACAATCCGAAACTCTCACAACTCCGGCTAAATCATTTTGGATAGTTCATTGAGAAAATAAAAGAAATCAATATCAATGACGAGTCACCGCAAACCCACACGCACCCGACCTCAAATTACTGGTAGGCACATTCTAAAATTCTTAACTTCAACACAGTGTTACGCCGCATACACAATAAATAAATTATTTACGCGGAAAGCTCCACTGAATTATTTCATGTTACTTTTGAGTTGTGCTGCCTATATTCAAATAAGCGAGCAATCACTGAACGAAAAACGCTCGATTGTCTTCTTTCTATCCTATTTTTGACAGCTATCAAAATGAAGATGAGGACTGGACTAGTGTTGTATAGTTGTATTTTTAACCGGCTGGCGGCATTTAATAATACAATACAAAATGCCACACATGGGAAGTAGTGAAGAGTGGGCGTTTTTGAGGCTGTTTTTTCATTCTTACTATTAACCTTCAATAAGTGCTGTTTTGCAGCCAAGTTTGAATAACTAATTTTGGGTTGGTTTTAGTAGAAATTCGAAAATATTTTCAATACTAGTCACATTTTGTTTGACAATTATTTGCTACGTTGCGTTCCATCCAAAATAATTTTATGATATCGTGTTTATACATGACCACATGTCTCTTTCCCACTCATGTACTACTGCTTGAGTTTTGGTTTACAAACTTTTATTTATGACCATTTATGACGCTTAGAGGAAGGTCTCTGGAACACCAAACAAAATAAAAATAGGTTCTTCGTTAGGAAGAATCCTTTATTATTTATGTAAATTGTCGTTATAATAGTTGTATTGTATTATTCAAATATTTTAGTAATCAAATAAAATCAGCGTGATTATGTCAAATATATCTAAAAGAAGAAGAGAGGGTTCGAGGACCAAGATCAAGGTACGGAAAGAGGTCATGTCGTGGCCTACTCATTCACCTTAACGGGACCTACGAGAAACGTATCTTAATGAAATTCTTATGTATTAGTCTACGTAGAAAGAACTCGCAATCGACAAGAACAGGAATATTGTCATATTGGACATATTGTCGCTTTAATAACGCACACCATGAATCATGAACCACTTGGTAGTTCACCAACTGCACATAGTCATGTTTTGGTCGTTTACTTCTTGGTGTAATGAGTTAACAATATGTAGTCATATGAAATGTGTATGTTAACTATGTGCAAATGCAACTGCAAACTGAACATTACAACTCAAATTGCCTAGACTCTCTATAACCCTAAGTTACATTTCTTGAACTTGAATGACATCACACAAACAGTCAAGGTCACTTTTTGATATATGTTATAATAACTTGTGATTTAAAATACATATATCATTGTCACACATATTTTATAGCTACATAAGCAAATTTACTTATAATTATAGTTATTTTGCAGACTGTGTAATTTAAAATAACAGAAATATTAAATAAGTTCTCAATGTAGCATTATCTAAAGAAACAATATGCAATTGCCTTTGTATACAGTTATAGATAAATTATTAAATACACAGGAAAACAATGTATAAGAAGTTAATCTATAGTTTCATTGAAATTAACCTAATATTAAAAACATTTCATTATTTCAAATATAGAGCATGGGTGACCACAAAGAATTTCTGAAGCGTATCACCAAGACCCTGTACTATGGGCAGCTGCCAACACTGCCCTGTCTGAGCCTGCCTGTCACTGGTATGCAATAACAGTACTAAGTTATACATTATTACACGATCATATGATTATCTTCTCAGAAAGGTACTCCATAGGCCTTGAAGAAAGTTATTACAACTCAATAAGGGTAAGAATTTGGATTATTGTCAAATCATAAAAATGAAAAAACTTATCTACGAAAGAGTACATATACATTGTGGCATATACATGGTAGACAGAAAACTCGCTGATATAGAGAAATACATAGAAGTTACATTTTTTTTTTTCCAAACATAACATCAACGATGTGACCTTTTAGAGATCTCATGTGAGCTGTGGTCCGTGTCACAACGCGGGCGCTCGCTTAGGCGTCTGCACGCCGACGCGGCGGCCGGCATTGCTCGCAGTGCCTGCGTGTCTCCCTGTGCGCTGGTGCTAGCCATTCTCTACCTCGAACGACTCAATGCTTGCAATCCTGATTACATCGCCTCTGCTGCTCCAGCTGATCTCTTTCTCGTTTCACTGGTGAGAAGTCTCTTTCAAAAGTATACAATCCTACTAACAAAATCAGAAAGATAATTTTATTGTGCTATTGACAGATGGTAGGTAATAAGTTCCTACAAGATGATGGTGAAGATGACGACGTGATATGTTCTGAGTGGGCGGCCTCCGGTGGATTGGAACTCGACCAGATTAAAAAGCTTGAAGTTGAATTCCTTAATGCAATAGTAAGTAGCAAAGTCTACATATCATACTTTGGTAACCTTTTCACCGCCTGAGTCGGATTTATCCGACACAAACCCTGTATTTATATATCCAATTTTTGAACGTATTACGATGTACGATTTCGATGTTACGATTACGATTTATTGTTCGATTCAAAGTGCCAGGCGCAGGGAGCACGTGCACGCCAACTGATAAAAAGTCGGGCACTTAAGGATTAATTGTAAATTTCTATAATTCATTTAACAATATAATAAATAATAACTTGTTTCTGTTTTCTATAAACAGGATTGGAAAGTGTTTGTGAGCGATAAATCGTTCGAGGCCGGGCTGTCGTGGCTAGAACGGCAAGTGGCGCTGAAGCAGGCGCAGCTGCGTGGCTTCTTCACATACGGAGACCTGGTGGCGGCGTGCGACTCGGCGCTGCTGCCGGCGCTGGCCCGCAGCCTGGCCGCCGCCGCGGCCGCATACGTGGCCGCATACGTGGCCGGGCTCGTGGCGTTCCTGACGTCGACGCTGGTGGTGTCGCAGGCGTGGCTGCCCGCGCTGCAGCACGTCGCCGGCCGCGCCTCGCTCGCGCCGCTGCATTTACTCGATACAAGTATTATAACGCACAGTTTACAGCAGGAACTGACGCCCTTCACAAATAATGCCACACTCGATCTGCCCACTTTAGACATCCTCGCCGAAGGGGCCGTTCCCGACAGCTTCAAGTGTTGTGTAAAGTGGACTAAATACCAGGACAGTGCGACGACCAAGAGGAACTGGTACGACGCAATTGTGGTGTACGATTGGAAGTCGCTGGAACCGTGGTGGTCCACGACGTCCGTGCTCAACTGGCTGTACCAGAGCTCCCTCGTGGACCCCATGCAGCGCTGGCTGGACAGGCTGGGCCAGGCGGCGGAACTGACGCGGCGCGAGGGCGAGGCGGCGCGGCTCAACCTGAGCCGGCTGGCCGCGCTGCTGGCGGCCTCGTCCGACCGCTAGGCTGCGCCTCGCGCTCTACTACGAACAAGGCTGATAATATGGATAATGAAGTGATGCCGGGTTCACAGGGCAATTTACAACACGTAAACTACTATATGATTAGGAACTATTACACCATTTGATATTAAGAGTAATAACGCGACCTTTGTTTGTTGTCTAGCTCTCTAAGCTGGTTCTGTTTGTTGATTACCGATCTACTTTGGTAAATATTGAAGTTAACTTGTCATCATTTTTTTATCGGATTACAGTGAAGTTCGTGCAATTTATTTATTACGATGATATGAATGCGTTGTAAAATGTCTCGTGAGCAATGTTATTTAAGATATTTACTGGACTCAAGCTTCCATCCTTCTATTAGCTATCTATCTAATATGACTAATAAAGTTATAACGTGCCCTCCATGTGCTGTATAAGATATTGATATGTAACTTTAACCATTTTCTAGATTTTATTATCATCTGCAAATAAGCATATTCAGGCCGGTTTAGTTTCAAGTTGCTGTGAAAAAAGGTAGAATTTATTATAATTTAATTTATATTTGTTTGACTTTCATAGATTGGATTTGACTTTGCACAGAATTTGCTTGATGGTATATGCCAAATATAATGTAACGGAAACAGAGTGACGAGAGTATTTAAGGATAAATAAAAAACAACGAATCCTAAACTAAGGCACTGGTGGCAAATTTCCATGTGCAGTCAGAATCATCAACAACGTAAGCAAGTTCTGTGGTACTTTACAGTATTGTTTGAGTATTCAGTTTACATAGTGATAAAATGGTTTTGATACAGATCAACTTCTTATATTAATGGCATGATATATCCAGAAAAGAATAAATCTAAGAAAACTCCATGAAGCTTATTCTTTTCCAAAGAATACAAATATATATTTGGTATCAGAGAGGCCGTTATGTTTGCTCTCCTGCGGCAATACACTTATTGATGTCTACTCCGATAGCAGTGTTCATGGATATAAGAAAGTTAATAAATCTCAGAATTCATGTGACAGACGTCAATATTCTCGTTGAAATGGGAACTTGAATGAAAGATTAAACTTTACTCCTTTATATCCGTGTCCACTTGTGTATAAATAGGTACATTTGTTTGTACATAACACTTTGTTATATATATTTTTTATAAAACTTGTCTGCGACATAATTAAGCTAGCGGGGGGTTCCAACACGCTCTAGTGCTATCAATATTTCTATCTATTTTTGTATGTGATGTGGTGTATTAAAACTATGGAGCAATGGAAATAGAATTTTATTTTGTAAAAATGTACGACCTTATTTCATAAAACTATCAGTAGTCAATAAATATAAATTATTCCATGTAGAATATTGATATTCAGCCATACCTATATGACTGTTGGGCGTTGATACCAACCAGTTAGTTATAGATGACCAAGTATATTTTTATACATGTCCCTGCCTTTTACTTGTTGCCGCTTCTTAGTACATGATACTGATAAGGTGGAATATGAGAAGTAAGTTTCGGCAAAATTCAATATTTTACATAGAACTTACATTGGCTACTTATCACAATTTGTCCTTTATTTTACAACATTATAAGTATTCATCAAAACTTCGTATTAAATGCAGCACAAACTTATAAATACAAGTGTAAAAAGGAAGCCCCTGGGTGACGAATAGGTTCAATTTGGTAGCAGAAGCTAACAGCGTTGTGTGAGCCAAAAACCAAAATGAGAGAATGTCGATATGACCATGTAAGTACACGATCATCTGTGTACTATGTTATATAATAATAATGTTTATTTTTAAGTAGTAAAGAGATCCATACACTTGTCACAGTGTCACATATCTCCACGAAGATTATTGGGTATATGTGAGTATTTTGTCTTTGTGGTTGTAGGCCAGGCCCCTAGTCGATCGCGTGAATGCTTAGTCGTAGTGATTCCAACTATGAAAGGTACTGCGGTACCTGCTATGGCAGTCCACAGGTGTCCCAATTTCCTTATCGGTACTTTCGGTTCGCAAAAGCAATTGTTGATTACGTATCCAACGCACGTAACACTATGACAAAAACAGAGATAGAATCGCACATCGATGTTGAGACTCGCGACATTTTTCAGTTTACACTACAACTGAAAAATGTCGGACATGCATGTCAGAGTCTTCATAGCGGAGGTAATTCTATTATTATTTAGGTGGTAGGAAAAGCGTTTTATGTGCATCTTTTTCCGATCGAAATAATGATCCACCAACTGATCGTCAGTAATTGGTCGACAATGTTTTTATCACTACGTACCTACACTTAAATAACACGATTATTAGTGTACAAATTTTTAATAAAAGTTATGTAGTAATTTGAGTTTATAAAATAAAAATCAATATATTTTCGCAGTGTTATCGAAAAATGCAATGTACATATGTATAGTACATTTATTCGGATCGGATCAGACGTAGAAACAGTGACTCAGTTTTTGGCACTGTTCTTAGAGCGTGCTTTCATTATTCTGTGTATTTCGCGCCGACCTACAGAACCAGCAACACTATCTTAAACATTACTATTGTGCACCGATCACGGTATTGATATGTACACACGACAACACTATTCATATTTTATTATTACTCTTAGGTATTACCTACCCTGAAATATTATGGCTGGATCGTTTATAAAATTGTATTCCTAATTAACTACTACGTAAGTAATTGAGGCAGATCCACTCGTTTCAAAAGAGAAACCCAATATCATACTATTATTAATCTCACTCACAATAATTGTTGTTACAAATAATGCACGAACTTGATTAACACGGGAACTTCATTTAGCTTGGCTGAGCAAGTAACAGTTGTAATAACAAAAATCAATAAAATAATTAAATCCCACAGTCAGACTCAATAAACAAATTGTCAAGTCAAGTTTAATGGATTCCAAAATCTGGATGTTCATTGACTTGGGGCTGACTGTACTATATCAATTGTTCTGAGCATAATTATGTAATCATCTATATGATAGGAGTCTGCATTCAGGGCTCGTAGAGTCCAGGGTGCAGGTAGAGCCTCTTGTTGAAGCCCCAGCGGTCGACGGAGGAGGTCTGCACCTTGAACTCGTCCTGCAGGCTCTTGTCCACCAGCGTGAACAGTTTCTCCACGTGGCAGTTGTGTGCTCGCGCCGCGAACACCTTGCACAGCACCTGGATGTACCACGACCCGAACTTGCCGTCGCGGTGAGCCACTAAGCCTGGAACCGGTTTATGTTACAGTGATAGTTCAGTTTTGCAGTAGAAAAAAATATGCTACGCACAGCTTCCGCGGTGTTTGATATGACATTGTTCCGTGTTTAGATGATAAGATGCAAAGTGGTTGTTTACCGGGCAGCGTGGAGTGCGCGATAAGTATGTCGGAGTAGAGCGGCAGCTGGCGAGGGCCGCGCGGCAGCGGGCGGTCGGCAGCCGCGGGCAGCACGGGCTGGCCGTCGTACAGCACGCCGTCCGCCTCGTACAGCACGTCGTCCGGCATGCGCATGTGCGGCGGCGCCGGCCCCGTCCACGCGTACTCCGCGCTGCTGCCCCTGCGGACCAGTCACAATCCACGAATACTTTAACATCATTCGTATGTACATATAACAAGGATCTAAAATTTTACACTAATATTATTAAAAATTTCTTTGCTTGAATGAAAACACTATTAGAACTATTTAGGCCCAATCTGATAAATATTTCAGTGTTAAATAGCCAGTTTATCGAGGAAGGTTACGTAGGCCACTTTTAATCTGGGTGCGATTAATAGTTTCCACAGGAGGTAGGTACTTAAATAATGAAGGAATCGAAGCCAACATTGCCGCTATCACTTGAAATGTCCCAGTTTTATTCAAGTAACAGAGTGACAGTGAAGTAAAAACAAAATATAAACCTGCACATCTGGAAGATGAAGACCTTGGGCACGCCGATGAGCGCGGGCAGGTTGCGGTTGTTGAAGTAGTCGATGATGTCCATGAGGCGCATGAGCTTGCCGTCCTTGCAGCGCACGTCCGTGTCGGACGAGTGCGCGCGCTCGTAGCCGTGCGACGACACCACCACGAACACGCTCTCAAAGTCCATCATCACCGCGTGCAGCGACTTCAGGGTCTCCGTTGTTTCCTTCACAAAACCAGAACTAGCTTCATAACTACGAATATGGTCAGTAAATGGGGTTTTACCTAATATCTTTATCATGAATGATGATGACCACATCGATACATCAATTTTTGAGGACATTTTTCAATGTTTCGAAAAGGCATTCCAACACTACATTGAAAAGCCGACGTTTTTATTATGCTACAAGCTAACGGTTACACTTACGGCCATAGTGAGATTGAGGTACCGGAGCACGCGGAAGCCGAGCTCGCTGAACAAGTACTTGAGATTGTTGCAGTCGACGTCGACGCCGTTGCGGAACTCCTCGATGTCGTTGTCGAACTTCATGTACGTGAAGTCCAGCAACACGCCGCGGTTGCGGCCGCGCGTGCGGTACAGCCGCACATCTGCACATGTCTCACGCAGTTATTTACCAACACAAACGGTAGCTATTTATTGGGGGTTCTGTAAGCCGCTCATATCACGCACATGTCAGCGGTACCTACTGTAATTAGTTAGGGTTGCTAGTTCAAGTTACGTCAATTTACTCAGTTTTGCGGTCATTCTCGACGATGAAATTAGATAAGGATGGCAATGCTGCGAACAGTTGCTGTGGATAAGGATGCTACAATGTTACGTACGATGATGGCATCCAAGCCCATTGTCGGCTACGGCGAACGTTCTCTTTTATGGAGATCGGCCAGCTGCGCAGGACATATTATAGTGCACAGGCGTTCGCGCAGATACAGGTGCACTCTCTATTCCTTCACTCTCATAGTCCGATGGGACGGCAATCCGGCACGACTGGAGAGAGATCAGGCGTAGGTCCGACATTTACGTGCTCTCCGATGCATCAGGGTGAATCAAATTCTGGAAGCTTTATGAAAGTTTCTCAAAACACACAAAGCGATTTTGGCCCCACGGTGGTTTCACACGGTGGGCGTCGATGGGCGAATGATTTTGAACCCATGTTTTGATCGGTCACGTTTTTAGATCAGTGAAAAATACTGTTTGTGGTGAAGGGTATCCTGTATCTATGATAAGCTTATGGGTTCTTAGAACAGTGTAACATGTTGTAATCACTGTATGTGGTTGTGATTGTGGCAAATGGTGACATCCTGTTACTAATGATAAGTTGTACATTGTATTTTTTGAGAAATAATAAATAAAAGAGTGATTTCGGATAAAAAAAAAATCAAAGACGCTTTTATCTTGATTTGCTTCATTGTTACGTAAATGTTAGTATTTGATTAAAAAGATAATGAAGAGGAAAGGTGATAGAGTTCTAGTCTAGCCAAGTGTTTTGGTTAAAATTCAACTAGTTAGAATTATTAAGAAACGAAATAAAATTAATTTGTGTTTTATTTATAGTATCTACTTATGTACTGAGCTTACTAACATTCTAAGAAGTAAGTTTTTATAATTAAACTAGGTAGGTACCTAGGTGTACCTTAATTAAAATAAACATTATTAAATACAGAAATCTTACTACTACGCTTACAATTAATTACATATAATTAGTAAGGTTGGCGGGGCGGTTGGCGCGCCGCCAACCGTGAGACCACGCAGCTGGTATCGCAACATTGTAGTACCCTTATCCACAGCCAATGTAAGCAGCATTGCCATCCTTATCTAGTTTGATCTTTGAAAATGACCGCAACTTACCAAACCAACGTAACCAGAACTACCAACCCTAATTAATTGCACTATGGCCACGGGTCAAATAATGGTGAACTACCTGTGATCCAGAACCCCCAATAAATAGCCACTATGGCACAAACAGTGCATGTTTATTACATTTACAGTTTTTTTAGGGAATATAAAATAACAGTGTCAAATACCTTTTGTATCATTATCCTCCATGAACTTTGTGCTCTTGACGACAGTAAACGGTGGCTCGATGGTGACGTCACAGGCCGCGTTGTCGTTATCGGATGACTGCTGTGGCGCGGGCGGCGGGGGCGACGGCCGTGTGTCTGGATATTTAACAATAAATTGGGGCCATATCTGAACATAATATTTTTCTTAGGTACATTTCAATAATCTATGTCTACATAGGTAGGTGAAGGAGGATTTCAATGCTTACTTTTATTTACATCACCCTTGGGTCTGCTGAGACTGTGAAAATTATCATTACCCGAAGTAGGAGGCTTTAATTCTGAAAATAGTAAAAATTGTACTGATTTAGTGTCAGTTCTATGGATGTGTATTTTAAACCATTTTATTTTTGAATCTTTCAGTGTGTTGAAATAACCTTTTAATAATTAAAAAAAAGGAATAACTTACTAGGAATGGGATTGAAACTCCGTTGACTTGAGAATGAGAAAGGGCTGTCAGGGTCTAGATCTCGCACCAAGTCCCAGTAACCCAGCTCACCCAGTGCATCTACAAGGTGGCCAAATGCTGATGGTCCACGACGCAGGATATCAACATATAGTTGTCTTTTGCGATCCCTTTCTGGTACAGATGTAATCTAAAAATAAAAGAATTGAGTATGGAATTGAAAACAACTATAATTGTTATGACCAATATAAGTCAAATTCAACATATAATCATAGAATATGCGAGAGAAGTGGCCTATCTTATGTGATAAATAAAAAAAATATAATCAAGTCATTGCCATTCCATGATTAAAAAAAAACAATATGATAGTGAAATAATGGCAGAGCTCTATTTGAGAAGCAACCACCAGGTATTAAAATAACTGGTTTTGTTCCTCATGCTCAAGGGTAAATGAGTTAAGATTTAGGGAACTTGAATAATATGACTCATCACCGTGTAAGAACAGTATTAATTTTTGTGGTAGTTTCACTTACCCTGTAAGGTTCAATCATTTGCTCGGAAAATACTCCTTTTTCATACAGTGCCGTTACAATTGAATCCAGGTCCGTGCGTTCTACTAGGGAACTAAAGTTGCTTCTAATAGCTTCTTTGTGTTTCTGCTCCATCACTAATGTTTGTTAGAATGTTTTCTTTCCTTCAATTAGATAAATGATTTCAAAACGAAACATGCAAGGATAAAATTATATGGTATTATATTATTATTATAACTTAAGACAACAAAACAAACTATTCAAGTTCAAAATGCTAGACAAACGTTCAGCATCTACAAAACCATTGACAGCACTAACCAGTAACGGCAGTAACCAATAACCATCCACTCCAGCACTAACAATAACTAAAACTTAGAGTAATAATGAACTAAAACATCTCGAAGAAAAACATAAATGAATGAAATAGCTTTGACATGATGACACTGACAGTGTCAACGAGATGTCAACTCTGTCATCTAAAAAATGTATGATCTCCACAGATATACTACGACAAACGATTTATATTGACGTTCTTGTCGAGAATATTATCTGTCAACGATTACGATTTAACGACAGGGCGAGGCGATCGGATGTGGCTTATAGGACGCGAGTATTAGCCTAATAGGTATCTGGATAATTAATGAACACTGAGCTGTGCAGATTGTGGTCAGAGTATGTGTAAGTCGCGATCATCTGTCCCCAGCCGTCGACGTCCGAGGCATATCTCACGCGCTGGACGGTTTCGTCAGCTGGAGTCGCGCGACCGTTAGAAAGCACCGTTTGGTCAGTCAGAACTGAGGTCAGAACAGTCAGTCCATTGATGTTAAAAGGCCCTAGCTGCCCCAGTCGTATAGCCCAAAAATAGTATCGGCAAAATAGTATTAGTGGGGGGGAGGGGGATTAGGTCAGATAGGCAGACGCTCCATTTAATTCTGATAATACTCATCTGCAGCCGGCTAGATTGGAACCAATCCCGACTGTGCTGAGAAAAGGTTACGCAGATGATGCTAGTCGGTAACGGTAATTCGGAACCACGGAACAGAGAATAAAGTGGAAATGGCATAGAACAAAATTACTTTGGGGACCGGTATCGCCACACTCACACAAATAACACGATAATCATATTTACAATATGACCATTTTTTTAACTATTCGGAAGAAGTCGTTGGGGAACTTCGTTATGCCACCGCCGCCGCGCCGCCTCCCGCCGCCGCGCGATGTTGGGGAACTTTGGAGGGTTTTCGTTTATTCAAATAACGATCTTAGCGTACATAAAATAAAGTCTAGTTTATTTCATTTTATTTATGTAACAAATACTTTTCTGAAAACCGCATCGAATTCGGTTCAGCCGAACGAAAATTACGGACAAACATGATGATGGCATCCAGGCCGATTGTCAGCTACGGCGGCCGTTCTCATTTATGGAGATCAGCCAGCTGCGCAGGACATATTATAGTGCACAAGCATTCGCGCAGACACAGGTGCACTCTCTATTCCCTCACTCTCATAATCCGATGGGACAGCAATCCGACACGACCGGAGAGAGATCAGGCGCAGGACCGACATTAACGTGCTCTCCGATGCACGGGTGAATCAATCACCAACTTCCAGACTCCAGGCTGCTTTGTGAAAGTTTCTCAAAACCCACAAAGCGATTTCGGCCCGACCCGGGATTCGAACCCGAGACCCCGTGCACAGCAGTCGCGCCTTGCGACCACTAGATCAACGGGGCAGTCGACATACATACTAACAGGTAAAACTGAGAAGCTCGAAGTGTGAAGACTCGATACTTGGAAAACTATATAGTCCAAATATGTAAGAGCGTATTTACGGACTAATTTGGGTATTGACTCGCGTACTCGTGACTACTGGTGTACCTAGTTTTTTGGATCTAGTCTTTTTCTGGGCGCGTACTTGCAAGACTAAGGCCTGCCGCTGATTGCAATGCGCTCACTGAATAAACTCAAACGCAAACTCATTTATTCAAACTTGGCTGTAAAACAGCACTTTTTGAACGTCAAATATTACAAAGACAGCCCCAAAACGCCCACCCTTCACCACTTCCTATGTATATTTGCTGGGAAGAAGAAGTGGCGCAACAAACTCCCCAGAAACAACTTCTTCTGTTCTCTGAATCTGTTCTTGGGTAACAAATCAGAACAAATCGCGTTCATTTTTGTAATATAATTCAACGAGGTTGCCGTGATTTGTGCTCTTGAAATACGTGGAAGAAAAATGAAACGGAAAAAAAAGCTACTGGGTGCATTCCACACACGCGGAAAGTAAAGGAAAATTCACCGGCCGAGTGACAAAAAGTCACCAGTCTCCGGTGTTGCCTGCCGCTGCAACTATTTGTCACCATATTATCACGTCACCATAATGAGCGTACTCAATACAGTTTTCATTGCACTTGACTAAGTGACAAACAGTCACGGTGACAAAAAAATTGCAATCAGTGGCGGGCCTTAGTCCGCATTTTAACTGACACACCTCTACTGAGATCATGTAAGCGTTACAGCGCCTGCTTGTGACACGCGTGCCACGCCTACTTAGCACTTCCAATTTAATTCTCTATTCCGTACTCGAAACTTCGGAACTCAGAATTAATCTGAGCTTCGGAACCGGAACCATGAAATCACGTGTCAGTCAGTGTCAAGTCAATGTCAAACAATATGACAGCTTTGTATGACAGTATGTCATTTAGCATTTACGATTACGAATCTGAGAATCAGGCTATTTCTGACTGGGTGAATCGTGTTCAGTAAACTATCAGACTGTAAGGAAAACTCTCAACATGAAACTGGTATTTTTGGCTGTTTGTGTTATCTTGGCTACAGCCGTGGCTTACGAGAACTCCGATATTATTTCGGCAAGAATTGAGGTTAGTTGTGTGACCCCTACCTTTTCTGCATCATTAGGTATAATCTTAATAAAAATAAATGTTATAGACTTGCAGAGGATGTTCATTAAACCGACTTCCGGAAGTGAAGAGATTCGTGATGGATGACGCTCCTAAGTACGAACGTTTGGAAGTTAACTTTATCACTGGGGCTCCGCCAGAGTTGGTGCTGCTAGGAAAGGATGACCATGAGTTAGAGCGGCTCCCTCTGTCGCAGCTTTCTCGCCAAGAATGCAATGAACTTGTCCAGGAGCGAGGTTTCGTAAAGAAGAACAATGATAAAGAACTGTAATATTGTTCTTTGTTGTTAATGTTAATTGTGGTATATTTAATTTTAAGACAATATTTACGTAAAGCATTTACCTAACATTCCTACTCATATTTACCTAAGAGATCAAATTTGTGAATAACTAAGTTATTATGTATTTTGACAGTTTTAAGAAATATACATAATTTATTTCTGAGAATAATTTGTAATTGAATATAAATGTTGAATCACATAATTCTAATGTAATCAAACCAAGAGAAACACATTTCATTAGTTTGTTTATTCAGTTGTATACATTGAATTTCTGTTATCCAATACAGAGATAACACAATGACATGTTTGTAAATCAGATCCTGTTTTGACTGTGGATATGGAATGCTATCAATTAACATGTGGTTACCATTATATAGACATTCATGTGAAGCAGATGTATCCTATTCAAGATAACTTTTGATTGTATTTTACCAGACAGAAATGCAGTTCACAAACATTTATGAAGTAAAACTATAATGACCATAATCCATTGTTTTATTTCTCTTGAGGATTTACTTTTGTACAGAATAAAATATGCTGCTTGATTTCACACGACGATTTCAATAAAATACATTTGTGTTGTGTGTACTCAGGTGGTATGCACATATTGTGCATAAACTTTCTTAAAATATAATATTTTAGACTAAATAAAAAATAATAATTGCATTTAAAATTAATAGTTCCAGTCTAGTAAAATTATTTATAAAACATTCATTAAATTTAATAAAAATAACAGCACATGGGAGTGACAGCCAGATATTTACAAGGAGACAGAAAACAAAGTGTGTACGGGAGGGTCCGGGGCGGGCTCAGGTGAGCAGCGTGCAGTCGAGGTCCTCGTCGCGGCCGTCGGCGATGTTGCGCCGCAGCACGCGCGCCACCACGTCGCTCAGCGCCTCGCGCGCGCCCTCCTCCAGCAGCGCCAGGCATTGCTGCACATGACATAATGTTTCTACTGTATACTATTATTAAAAAATATCTTTACCAGAACTAATAACAAACTGAAAAACGATTACATGGATTTATCTTATCAAACCCCAAGTTGGCCATTAAAAGTGCTTCTTATCTATCTGGGCAGATCACATGATAAACTAGATAGAAATCTCTGTTTACAAGTATGCTTATCAGTATTAAATTTATTCAAAGTACTGTTAATAAACTCTATCGTTATTATTATTATTTTGATTAATGATTTCCCGCCCTTTCGCGTCGTAAAAAACGTATGCCGTGCCGTGTAAATACCATGTTGACCTAGAAGAACAGTAGACTTTTTCAATTCTATGCATATTACCTACCAATGCGTAGAATGTTGTACCAATGTGTAGAAGTCTGTATCACAAAAATTGTATGTTTATGTGTATCACAATACCCCAAACAATAAGAGAACTTCCACTAAGCCAGTTCAAACTAAGACAATAGTTAGCAGAAAGATGCTATTATGCAATTAAAGATTATTTAGAAGAAAAGTAATAACAGAAACAATAATATTGTAATTACCAATTTATTATTAAATACAGTTAGTTTTAGATTTTATTTTTATCTTTACCTATGCCTAAATAGGCCATTATTATTGTATGTCTAAATAGGCTAATTGATGTGCTGTGCCTATTATAACACCTGTATTTACTCAATCAAAGCAATAAAGATTACCAGTACCATAGAAATTATCATAGACATTTTTTTTCTTACTGCAATCCAAACTTTTTTCATGTGAAGTCAGAGGTCAAGGGCTAGTAATAGACATACCAGGTGGAACTGTTCGTCTTGCGGCAGCCTGAGCACGGCCCGCAGCGCGATCTCTGCATTGGCGCGCACGTAGGTGTTCTTCTCCTTGGTGCCGTTGACCAGCGCCGGCAGCAGCGCGCGCAGCAGCTCTGCGGCCGGCCCGCTCGTGCTCAGCGGCGCCTCGCGGCCCAGCATGCTGGCCGCGCGCGCCATAAGCTGCTTCACTTCGTTGCTAGGGTGGTTCATGCTCTGTTGTGTGGATCGTAAATTTATTGTATATTAGTTGCTGCAGGAAGCCGACCCCAGCAAATATTGGGAAGGACTGGGCAGATGTTGAAGGAAAAGAGCACCATAGAATTTCTTGAATTATTAGAAGAAATATGAATGAACTCACTCTAACAAATTGCGACAGCAGCTGAGGTGGTATGGGACGTCCCTCCCTGAGCAGGTAGCGCATGAGGTAGCCGATGGCGCGGATGCCGTTGCAGGCGATGGGGATCTTGTCGCTGGCCAGCAGCGCCAGCAGCGCCTTGTCCACCTTGTCCTCGTCGCGGTAGAGCACTTGCGGCGTCTCCTTGAGCGCCACGAAGAGGGCGGTGGAGCGGCCGTGCGCCAGACAGGGCTCGGGGTCGGCGTGCAGCACGTGGTGCGCCAGCGCGGCGTCGCGCTGCGAGTCGGGCAGGCAGTGCAGCAGCGCGCCCAGGCAGCCGGCCGCCTGGCTGCGCGGCGGGTCCTCGGGGTGCGCCAGCAGCGCCGCGCCCGACAGCGTGGGCAGGATGGTCAGCGCCGTGCTGGCCGTCATCTTGTCCCCGCCCGCCGTGATCACTCCGCGGAGTGCCTGCAGCATGGTCTCCTTGATAGCCGGGTCTTCGATGTTCTTCATGGTGTTGTGCATCTCCAGGAACAGCGGGTCCGCGCGCGAGTGGATCACCACCAGTTGTGACAGCGCCAGGCAAGCCTTGATGCGGACGGGCCGGTTCGGATCGTTTAATGCTTTGAGGAAGGTTGTCTGCAGTTGCGGTAAGAACTGCTTCAGCATCACTCCCACCTGATAGAAAGAAAGACACGAATTTGTGCAGAATTACCTTTCTGTTGTTAATGTTTATAAATTTTCATAGTATTCTTGTAACAACCTATTTATCATCGCAGACTTTTTTTAAACCTTTTTAAGGTGTACATTATTTATAAGTAAATTATTTCGATCTCTCTAAATAACTAAATATCTCTCTAACTAAATATCGCACTCAGAGCCACAAGATATAAGCTGTGCTTAGTTTGTGGCTCAATGTCAACATAAGCACATTGTAAAGTTACTTTTAGTTTAATAAACATTATTTTATTTTACTTATTTTTATTTTATCTCTTCAGTCAGTTCAGTCTTCAGCCAGCGTTTTAAAGGTAAACGCAAATCATCATGTTAGAAACGTTACAAGTGTTAAATCTATTAAAATGCTCTATCTATAAAAAAAAAAACATCAAAAATCGTCGCGTAATTTTAAAGGTTTAAGCATAAGTTTTTATAATACCATGCTTAAGAAACCAAACCACTATAACACTGTTCACAAGACTGTTATTGTTAGTAAAGTAATAAATTACTATGTGTTAGCCAGATAAAAAGTAGCCTTTTTGTTAATACAGGATGTCAGATATCTGCAGACCATAGTTTACCATGCTTTCGCCTTCATAATATTCTTTTTGCAAAATCAAGAGCACAATTTTTTTATTCACTATTAAGGTCAATAAGGCCAATGATTCACGCGAGGACGATAAGTTGGCAATGTGCAGCTGCCAATTGTTAACAGACTACTCGAAAATTCGTAAACCAAGGAACGTCCACTCGTTGACCACGCGGGTTCCACTCGTGGACCGCCTGTCGACAACGAGTGGACGCCGTAAGACGAGGCAGTGCGGAGTGGGTGCTGGATGGCTCTAATGTAGATAATCATAGTTTTAGATAACCTATTTGTAGAGAACCTCCTCTATAAATAAGTTATCTAAGATTGAAATAATTTTTCAATTGGGTCAGGTCGTTCCTGAGATGAGCCCGTTCAAGCAAATAAATAAATCCCTCAGCTTTCTAAAACAAGTAATGATAAATTATTACCTTCGTTAACAAAGTGGCCAAGGTTTCAAGTACGGCCGCTTTAACGCTTGAGTTGAACCTGTCTCCCAAGATCCTGATGAGCGGCCCCGTAATGTGGACGACGGACGGCTGAATGGCGGCCGCTGACGTCAACTTAATGATCTCGCCCAACATGAGAGCTGCGTTCTCTTTGTCCTCGGGAAGACCGTTCAGGATCGATTCACGGAACAGTGGCAGTATTGGTGCTAGACCCTGGTCATGAAACAAATGGTATGACAAAAAATATGAAAATATTTTTTATTGTTTTTCTGGTCTCACTGAATCTGTCTCTGTCACACCTTGGGCAAGCAGAATCCAGGCAGCAGCTGATCGGGCTTAAGATCGGCGGCGGCATATCGGACGGCCTGTCGCACGTCAGACACGTGCGCAATCTGCCGCTCGGGGTCGAGCGACTTGGCGAGCGCGCCCAGCGCCTCCCAGGCCACCAGCAGCACCTCGTGGTCCTCGTCGCCGAACAGGAGGATCAGGCCGCGGATGAGCTGCGCCACGTGCGGCGTCAGGTCCGCGCGCGTGTGCGACACGAACGCGCACAGCAGCGACGCCGCCGCGCAGTGCCGCTCGCCTTCCGTCGTGCGAATCGTTTCGAGGAGCGTGTCGATGATACTGTCGCCGACATCGGTTCACGTTAACTTAATAAGAACTGAGACTTCCGAGTTGTGACGATGATGAACTCGAGGTTTATTTCAACTTGTATGCCAGATAGACGATATAAATGTTTGTAAGATGCTAACTACTTTAGCGGTTAACGACAACGAACGGTTTCGTACGTTCTGGTGCTCTTTACATCAGGTGAGCATTTTTATATTATTCAATTGATTTCTTTTTTTACACTCAAAGAGCACAACAAAAGAATGCTCAGCGATTAGATAAAAAAAATGTTAGGGCGGCGATAGAGCAAACAGTAGGGCAGTACCTGCGCACGCCGGGCGGGTCGACGACGGGCAGCAGCGCGTCGCGGCAGTGGTCGCGCTCGCGCACGGCGTGCGGCTGGCCGCGCGCCGCCACCAGCGCGTTGAGCAGCGCCGGCAGCACGCGCGGCAGGTGGCGGGCCAGCGCGCCGCCCGCCGCCGCCGCCAGCGCCGACAGCGCGCGCGTGTCGGCGGCGCCGCCGCTCGTCAGCACCGGCACCAGGTACGGCAGCACGCAGCGCGACTTTATCGCCATTATCTGCTCACCGACAACAAACATGTCAATCATCGTCGACATCATCTCGGCCGATGTTCGTTGCTGATCGAGTACGCGTCCCGCGTTCACAACTGTTTTGTGGCGCCCAATGCAGCGCCTACCGGCAAACTTTGCCAGGTCGTCAATCCGTTCGATCACCGATATATATTCGTAAAATCTTTCAGTCCTATCGGTTTCTAATGCTGTATGGCAAGCCCATTGTCATTTCAATGTGCTCATCTGGTGGGCTTTGTCGATGACTTGCGTACCTGTTTGAGTCCATCGAGCGTAGCGTCGGCTATGGCGGGGTCGGGGTCCTTGAGGCCGTCGAGCATCTGCGGCAGTATGTCGTCGAGCGCCTTGTTGCCGATGGTGGCGTGCAGGCTGTCGAAGGTGCGCGCCGCCGCCAGCCGCACCTCCGGCAGCGGGTCGCACAGCGCCGTGCGGACCGTCGGCACCTGGACATCGCACAGTTCATTATCATAATAATACAATATGATATAAATATAATTCGTTACAAAAACTAAACAAAAAAGATATTTTTGAGATTTGAGACAGAAAGGAACAGAAGCGAAAAACATTTTGCAAATAAATCGAGAACACGGCGAGAGAGAGAAGAAAACTTCACTGTCCAGTGTCCACAGTGCAGACAGAACAGTTGGATAATATCTGTGTACCTCTAAATAGAAGAGAATAAAGAAAATAAATATGCGTGACCAGTCCGTCGGCGAAGCTGAGCACGGCGTCGCGCGAGGTGGAGGCGAGGATCTCGCCCAGCCCGATGCACACGCCCTGCCGCTGGTCCGCGCGCTCCGACCGCAGCCCGCGCTCCAGGATGGGCACGATCTCCGGCAGCACGCGCTCGCCCAGCTGCAAGCATTCCGCGCCGTCACTACCTCGCGCTAGTCTTCATTCGACGTCGCCATTTTAAAAAGCTCACAAAGAAACTACGTGAATCAATGGATCGTCATAAATTATCTTTATTAAAGGCGCATCAGTTATTTTTTGTGGCATAACAATATTAGGTGAAATAGCAATGTTTGAAATCATCATAATTTTTTAAATAATGGAGCATTGGATTTCCTATTACTGGTAGTACTGGCTTGTAAGGTTATCAATCCCTATTTCCTATTTTAGCCTACTGAACAGCTATCATAATGTGTAATGTATCAATTACCTTGCGAACGAGATCTCCCAGAGTCCTAGCAGCTACTTGTCGCTTATCATAGCTGGTAGACGCGAGGCAACCTAACAACAACCCGAACAGTGTCGGCAGTATCTCGCGGAGGGTCTTGGGCGTGTTGGTGACCACCACCTTCCACACGTGCAGCGCCGCCTGCCGCACCATCAGTGCCACATCACTCCTACCCATGTATAGTCCTGCGAGAACTCGATTCCTCCTCTCAGGTCCAAGAGCGTTAATAATAGCTTTGTGAGAGTGTTCCGTGCCGAAGTTATCGTCCTCAGAAGCGGTTTCTGTACTCATTTTACCGGAAACTCCAGATATTCGATACAAAAGGTCTCCCAACAATTGCACAGAACTGTATCTGATACGCCAGTTGTCATCGAACAAGCCTTTCTCCAGCTCAGGCAGCAGTAACGTGATGGCTGACTCGGCGTACAAGTTGACGATCCTCTGTCCGGCCTTGAGGGCGGTTTCCCTGACGTATTCGTTTTCGTCGGCGAGTGCCTTGAGGATGGGGTTGATGATCTGCCCGATGTAGGGCAGGAAGTCGTCGGTGAAGGCGCCGGGCATGTAGATGAACATCATGATGTAGCCGTCCTTCACGTGCGGCGCGATGTCCGTGCGCTCCGCCGTCGCGATTATATCTGCACAGGCGAACATATCGTCATGCGCAGTTACTGGTCGCCGACATCGGACAGGCAAATTAACTCACGGGAACTGAATTATGCAACAAATTTAGGTTTTTATGTCTTTTCAATGCCATAACGGAGTGCTGTTCTGTTCGATTTGAAAGAAAAAAGTTTCGCTAAGATAAAGTGTAACTGACCGGGCATAATCTTGTGCAGCTTGTGCACGCCGAGGCCGGCGACGACCTCGGACAGGCCCTGCGCGGCGCCGGACCGGTCGACGGAGCTGGACTCGCTGGTGAGCGTGTGCATGAGCCACGGCAGCAGCTCCTCGAAGCTGGTCTCGCCCATGCCCTTCACCATGGCACCCAGCGCGCGCGCCGACACCGACCGCACCTGGGTGACGAACAATATTACGTCACTTCTCCTGAAACTGAACTTCGATCACGAGTACGCGCATGTGGCCCAAACCATCCCTCCCGCACCTCTGTCGCCCGCGGATACTTATCATTTGGTTTCTACGAAGCGACTCGCTCAATGTTTTTGTCATTGGAGTTAAAAGTATGTATTTATAAATAAAAAGCTTTTAGACTCACCTCTGGTACAGGATCAAGCAGCGAACTCTTGAGTCCCGGAATAATATTGGGCAGGTAAGGCATGAGGTCCTTCTGGTCGGTTAGCGAGTACATGTTGCCGATGATCTGCGCGGCCATTTTACGCGTTTCAGTGCTGCGGTCGAGGAACGCGCGCTGCACCACCGGCATTATCAGCGCTAGTGAAGGTGCGTCGATGAAGTGCACGAACTTCGTGTCTAATAGTGTTTGTAGGCACGCTGATGTCTTGTTGGACGGGTCCTGTAGCGCTTCTAGCAGTACTGGCACGATTGCTGTTGGCGAACCATTTGTACAGTTTGTTAGTACCTATTTTAAACGACGCAAAGTCGTTTTCCTTTATTTATGTTATGTCAAATGTGATAATGTTCGCTTTACAATTCCAAAATAAAAGATTAATGTAACTCTCAAATTCGCCTGACACTCCATCGCCCCTGTGGCCTAATGGATAAGGCATCGGCCTCCTAAGCCGGGGATTGTGGGTTCGAGTCCCACCAGGGGTACGATATATTTTTGAACTTTTCACTATTTTTGCTTCTTTGTTTCGGACTTCGTAGGCACAATCTCATCTCATGAGCCTTTTCCCAACTACGTTGTCTAACCGAATTTAGCTCAGTACCAGTGTTTTACAAGGAGAACTGCCTATGTGAACTGGCATTATAGAAACTACTACTAGAAACCACTGGCACTATAGAAAGTATTACCTTGGATCTCAGGGTTCCTAATAACAGAGCCGATGACTCCGAGCGCCTCAGCGCCGGCCTCCTGCACTCGCATGTGCGAGTCGCTGAGCACTTCTATCAGCTTGGGCACGATGGACGGCAGACATGACGACAGCTGCTTCGGCGCGCAGTATGCCATCGCTCCGAGGAGTTCGATAGAACCTGACATATGAAATTAGCTAACTAAAATTTATGTTGGTGTTTGCGAAATATGTTATAACAGTTTGTGAGTGCGTGCATGCTTACCGGCCTTAGTCCGCCAGTTGTCGTCCTGCAGCGCCTGCAGCAGCGAGGGCAGCACGAGCTTGACGCCGTGTGCGCTGAGCTTGCTCATGATGAGCTTGGCGGTGTCGTCGGCCGCCGCGCGCACGTACTGCGACGTGTCGCCGAAGCACAGCAGCAAGTGCGGCAGCACGTGCACGATGTACGGCTCGAACAGTCGGCCCAGCTTGTAGCATAGCATCTCGAAGCCGAATAGGGCACCTGGTAACACACACTTATCGGTATGTAGCTAAGGAATGTACGAAAATCACAAGAATCACAACAACAATAAGTGTGTGTGTGTGTGTGTGTTGGTAAGCAATTCATCTGTGACCGCGTTTTTTACCTTCTCGATACTTGAAGTTCTTCTTCTCCTGTATAGCCTCAGTGAGCTTGCCCATGACGTCGAGCTGCTTAAGTGACAAGATGCCGAGACCCTTGATGATACCAGCAATACCGTATGCAGCGCCCTTCACAAAAACATTACTTTTATAAATACATCAAGTGAGAGTCTACCATTTTATTATTTGAGGACAACTTAGTAACATTTACATTTAATTTGATCAGTTTATACATTTTGTTAGTATAACAGCAAAATACTCACTTTCCTGTCGCCATATTTCTCGGCGGTGAGCAGCTGTTTCATGAGCTTGTTCATGATAGCGGGGATCTCGTCTTCCAGGGCTGGGGAACTCACCAAGTGGGGGAGGCAGTTGCTCACTGCTTCTTGCACCTAGCATTAAATGCAAATAAATGGTTACTGTTTAGTTTGATTTATTTTTAGTTTAACTTTCCAGACTCCACATCTGTGCAAGTGCAGCTTATGGTAGACAACAAGGTTAAGCCGTGAAAACATTAAAGGTAGATGTTGGATTCTTCAACATTTGTAGTGGGGGAGGCCTATGTGTGGACGAGTTTGTCTCAAGGCTCAGATGATGAGGTAGTTCGAGTGAAGGCGGTGGCGCGGACCTGCTGGCTGGGCGTGGACAGCGCGGCCACGAGGCGCAGCGTGATGGGCTTGATGCGCGCGTCGCCCGGCGCCAAGTGCCGCGCCAGCGACCCCACCAGCAGCACCACGCACTGCCGCGTGGCGTCGTACCCGCCGGACTTCGGCGCCTTGTCCAGGAAGTTCTCGAACACAGGCAACTGGCTGCTGAGGGTCTCCTGTCGACCGGAAAGTTAACATTGTTTGCCATAAAATATCATATCTCGCAGGGACGGTCTTAAGTGCAGGAAAATTGACGCTTTTTGAAAGAAAATCTTAGAGGGGAGAATAAACTATGGTTACCGATGGCGATCGGAACCACCGGAACATTCGAGCACAGCCAAAGTAATAAATGACTGGAATGTAAAGACAAAGAAGTGGGTCGCAGGAGTTACCTTCCCGTGTATGTCCACGATGGCCATGGCGGCGTCGAGCATCTCGGCGCGCACGGTGTCGTGGCGGTCGGGCAGCGCCCGCTGCACCAGGAAGCTCATGGCGGGCGGCACGGCGGCGGGCGGCAGGCGCGGCGCCAGCGCCCGCAGCGCCAGCGCCGCGCCGCGCCGCGCCGCCCACGCGTCCACCGCCGCCTCCACCTCGTGCCCGAACTGGTCCAGGCGCGCCGGGATCATCTGCGCATCGACCACGTCCACACTTTTTAATAGTCTAAATAATTTCTTCAGTTCCAAACTTTCAAGTATAAAATAGCGTGACTTCGTCAGACCACGGCATTTGACACGGAACTTTTTTGTACTTACAGGCAGTTTCTCAATGTAAATGTCCTGTATCCTCTGCAGCACGTGCTCAGGCGCGTCGGGGTCGGCGCTGCGCTCCACGAGATGCGCGAGCGCAGCGGCCGCCGCGCGCTGCACGGCCTCCGATGGATGCTGCACTTCCTCCAGCAACAGTTCCACGAGCTCGGGCTCGCGGCTCCATTGCTGGGCTAACGGTAGCTGAGCCCACAGTTCTTCTGCTAACTTCCTATGCAAAACAATAAACATTGTTATTGTATATTTTTCAGTGCCAATATATTTTATATTTCTCAAAAACTGATGCCTCACTTGTTGTCATCGGAGATATCGAAGGTGGCGATAAGCAGTCTCTTCGTAAGCGTCAGAGCATACTCCGGGTCTTCTAGTAGCGGTGGCAAGCATTCCACTACGCATAGCAGTGCGCGCAACGCAGCGTCACGAACGACCTGGGGAGATCACGTAGTACCTGATAATATAATATGCTAAATCGTGACTAGCACGATCAGTTTCATATAAAATCTTTATGTGAGTATATGTAGCCTTGATACACCACAACTTGTGTTCATTTCAGCCTAGCAAAAATCTCTCATTGGTACAAAACTGGGATTAGTAAATAAGTAAGATACCTCTAACGGGTTCTGCAGACCTGCCAGCAGGCACGTGACGTCATCTAGCGACAGAGTAGCGCGGGCGGCGCAGTGCGCAGTCTCCAGCAGCGCCACTGTGCATGCAGACAGCACGCGACCGCTTGTGCTACCTGTATGTTCCCGAGATCTATGTCATTAAGGGCCAGTTTCACCGGTCACAGATAAAGTCTCTGATAGCCTATCGGGAAGTTATCTGACAGATAAACTAAAGTTTCACAGGTGTCGGATAGCGATATCTGGTAGATAAAGTGTTGGTTAATTTATCAGCATTTCAAGTGGAAAAAGTTTTTTATTACATTTGAGGCGGTAGCAGCGGTAAGGAACCAAGCACGGCTCGTCTCATCAGGGGCGGGAAGTAATATGTATAGAATAAAAAAAATCTAGTGGCGGAGACGAAAACCATTTTAACTACCCATCAGATAACTAAATGACACTTTATCAGCAACTGGGGAAACGGGCCCTTATAGTCGTACAAAAATTGTAGTTCTAGAAAGCGTTATCACTGGACAAAATACTACTCACTCGAAATAAAAATTGTATCGAATTGAAAAATCTTTCGTATCGTATGTACAAAATATGCACACAGGCTGTTCCGTGCTCAAGACTTATAAATGCGCTATCAAACAAGTAATCTGCAGGTTTCTAAGTAACTAATTTCTTAAGAACTTTAGAGTAAGCATATGATCCAAGAATCGTTGTCAAGTTTTATGATATACGTACTGATGAGATCGATGAGCAAGCGGAACATGTGGTCGATGGGGAAGAGCGCGGGGTGCATCATGTCGTCGTCGAGCCGCAGCGCCGCGTGCTGCGTGATCACCGCCAACCCGTTCAGCATCGTTTGCTCGTCTCCCCGCAGCGCCGGCCCTGATAGACCTGGTGAACAGTACCACCGGTTAAGAAAGAAAAATGTCGCGTTTGAGTGGTCGCGAACGAAAAGGGAAAGTATGTAATATGGGACATCAAAAGAACCTAACTGATCAAGATGAAGCTTCAAGACTCACCAAGCTTCAACAACGGGAATGCATAGCAGAATCCAGGAGCAGTGAAGTGGTTGGGCTTATGAGTGGTGTCGCCTCCATGGTCGGCAGGCGGTTTGGCGGCCGTCAGCGCGTGCATCAGGTTGATGGTGCGCGCCGTGGCTGCACCCAGCTCGGCGTCCGGCCAGCTCGGCTCCAAGTCGCACTGCGGCTTGTGCAGCCTGGAAAGTGGACGGAATTATGTCTTGTTACACCTCATGCACACACGCCAGTAAATCAAGCCAGCGAAACTGGCATTTTTTTCCAATCAACTTTGAATTTTATGCTTCAGCAACTTCATGTTGAAAATCTATTAAGGAAATTTGACACATTGTAAGATAGTGCGTCTAGATACGACAATACAGACGAAACATTATAACATCACAAGCCGAAATGTACGATCAAAACACAATTGCGCATGCGTGACACATCAAATGGTTGACTTTAGAGGGAGTATAGTTATATAAGGCGATCCGAACTTGAGCAAAGAAAATATGGAGCAGAGTGATAGTTATTTTAATACTAAAATCAGGTAATAATATTAATGTAAAGCACTACTTTGTAAGTTTAGGATTTTTTCTGTACTAATACATAGTGTTAAGTATAACCAAGAGTTACCGCAAAGTTAGCCTGGCTAGAATATCGGCCAGCGCGCGGTGGTCGGGCAGCAGCGCGAGGCGCAGGCGGGCGTAGGCGGCGGCGAGCGCGGGCGCGGCCAGCGGGCTGCGCAGCGCCGCCAGCACGGCCGGCACCACGCGCCGCGCGCCGCGGCTCAGCGCGCCGCGCCCGCCGCGCTGCACCGCCTCCAGCAGCCGCACCGCTATCTCCACGCGCAAGTTCAGCTGGGGGGGGACGTACATATTATTGAGACTTAAACGTCCGATGTGTCGACGGCGGTGAACTAAACAGGTGACACTAATTGAAACTTACCGCACTCAGTCTTTGTCGAATAGCGTTCTCCTTTGCCATTTGAGCCTTGATAGCTTCCTTCTGCTTGGCCGAGAGGGGTACCTACAACAACCATATAGTTGATTTTGATTACGGACTAGCGATTACCAGTGAGTATGATCCTGTAATAAATATATTAAGATCTATAGAAACTATAAAATTTTTAACATTACGTAAAAATTTAAAATAGTTACGGAATGAGGATTTGCCTCTGCCTTTTTCGTAACTGTCACCTTTACAGAAGTGCGTAGAGCGTTATGTTCAAAGAGGACTACTTACCTCTTTAACCTTGCCCTCTCGTTTATTTTTCTCTTCAAGTTCGCGGCGAAGCTGCAGCTCCTCCAGCTGTTCCTTGTAGCTGTACGCCTTGCTCTCACGCTTCAGATTCATCTCCTTACTGTCTTCATTACTGGACAAGTAAATAATAACAAACTACTTCTTTGCTTCAGAACTTTTAACAGTACAAAGCACAAATATAATCTTTAAATACTTCATGGTCATACAGATTGAATAAAGATAATTAAGGGCATAACTACCCGGGCACGGAGGTCTTGTCGTAGAGCTCCCCCTCGGGCGTGAGGTAGGTGAAGTACTCGTCGCGCGTGACGCGCAGCAGGGCGGGGTCCTGCAGCGCGTCCAGCGCCAGCTGCAGCGCGCCGCCCGCCACCACCTCGGGGGCCGTGCGCACCAGCGTCGACACCACGTTGGACAGCGTCTGCCCAAATTGACCAATCAAAATTACTAACACAAAACCTTCATTCCATGATACTCGAAAATATATAAATCGCTTATTCCCTATGTGGCACTTCCTCCTCCCTCTATTTAAGCGAGTTGGGAACTTTAGAATTAGAGTTTAAGTTACTAGTTAATCTGGCATAATATGTTGGTTTGGTTTTGGTTACTGTTTTGGCGGCAAATTATTCAACAACTGTAATTAGAAATTATTAAAAAAACGCATTACCGTCGATTCAGTTGCACAGAGTTTTCATGATAGATAGAAACTAATAGATGACTTAAGCATGGGCTTGACTGTTGATATTGATTGCTCGGCTGTTGGAAACATACGCTACTACTAAACTACAACCTCACAGTTAATTTTAATGTGTAATCGGCCTAAATTACAGCTTAATAATATAAAAAAGACTTGAAAATGCCAGTATTCCTTGATAGTCCCCAACAGTTGACTGTAAAGACGTCGTTCGGCATTACCTCACTAGGCGTATAGCCGGCGATGTAGGTGCTGTGGAGGTGGTGCGAGTGCAGCGCGACGAGCTGCCTGGCGTCGTGGCGCAGGTAGCGCGCCAGGCGGGGCCAGGCGCCGGCGGCGGCCGCCAGCGGGTGGTGGCACGCCGGCAGGATCGCGATCGCTAGCTCTTGGGAATCGCGCTCGGGGTACTCTGTGGAACGACTTAATATCTGTATCTCTGTCATTGACGTTTTGTTACTTTTATATTACTAACTGTATGCAGAAGCTGTTGCTACATTAATGTGGTAAAACAGGTATACCGAGGGACACACTTTCTTTTTTACTTTAGTGAAAAGAACATGATAATATATAACTGGTTAACAGCTCTTCGAGGTATAATTATTGAGAAGTAGAAAACTGACCTCTATATGAGCATATCGCGTGAACACAGTCCAGTATCATCTTGCCGCTGAGCTCTCCGCCCGCCTTCTCATCTGTGGGCGTCTTCTCCTTGCCGCCCAGCAGCTTCCCTTCCTCCAACACTTCGTTCAATTTCAAAGCTAAGTTCTTCGCCAATAAGACTCTGTCTTCTTTGGCTAGCATCGCCTTAACCTCCTCTATAGCGGCAGTGCGGACTGCCTTGGTAGGCGATAGTAGGACAAGTATGAATGCTCTGTAAACCGGCGAGTTCTGTTCGCTGGCAACACTTTGGTAGTTTTCCAAAACTGTTCGGCATAGCATCACCACCTGTATTAGGACTATAAAGGGGTAAATGCTATAGTGACACTCAACTCAGTAATCTTATATAACTATAGGTAAACAAACGTCATCATATTTGCTCCACTAAGCATGAGCGAATTTTAGTGCATAAATGATAAGAACAGCTGTAATATTTTATGCACTGCAAAAGTGCATGACAGTCATCAACGGTGACAATCACCATTGATTGATTGATTGAGTTTCTCGCACGTTTCGGTGCGAGTATGTCTCCGCGACTATCGCAAGCAATAATCGCCATTCGAAACACAATGTTTGCATTCAGGCAAGAACGAAAATGTCGCCAGCGAGATTAGTTTTTTCATACATGACATAATACTAATTTAACGAATTGACAAGCCGCTTGACGCCCATCTCAACGGGCGAGAACAGTGAATGTTTACGAAGGAAATGGTTATATTCCTTCAATTATCGTATCTTCGAGACGAGAAACTTCCCACCTACATGAGCCCTTATTGAATCATGTTCTCTTGAATCTGAAAACAAGCTGGCTATAACATTCGATTTTCGAACGCACCCGTGTGTGTATAAAACATTACAGTTGCATTTTTGCCAGTAACTAATTATTGACTTTAATATATTTTGGAACTTTTATAAAATTTGTATAAATACTATTGTGTTGATGCCCAAAATGAAAAGCTTGCGCTTCAATCTAGGTATGGTGGTTCATGCTAAATAGATGCTTACCGTCGTCGCTAGCAGCAGCAAGCACGCGGTCATGCAGGAGTACGTGCTTGTCAGCGTGCGTGAGTGCCGTCCATATGGCCGCCTTACTGGGCAACTCGCGCGACTCGTCCAGCAGCGCCAGGCCTAGCATCGCGCAGATGCCCTCGCTCACCACTAGGTGCTGCAGAGGGACATCATTGGATAAAACATTTTAGGAAATCGTCATAAATTGGTTTGCTTCCTACATTTGAAATGCAGGTTTCCTATTCACCTAATATGATGTAGTATCAATATTCTTTATTTTACGGATTAAACTATTGATTGTGTATTCCCGGGAAAGGCCATCCACTTAATTACTGTGTATTCTGAGGTTTGGATTTCATTAATTAGTGATACATGCATATTTGTGAGCGCTGTGTATCACTTGTAAAAGCAGTTAATTAGGAGACAATATCAATTTTATGTCAGTCGGTTCATTACCTGCAGTGGCTGCTGTGTGGCCTTCTCCACAGCCTTCAACAGAACAGGTTGCAGCACACTAGCCTGCGCGGGAGTGGCGCCACAGTTTCGCACGCAGGCTGCCACCATGCTCACGTACGCCGTGCGCACCGCTTGCGTCGTGCTCTTTGCCGATAGATTTTTCTAGAATAATACGAGTATTTTAAGTTGTAGCCCTATGTCTATCATAAGTTTTATAGCTTAATCTATTTCAAGCAAGTGTCTAGGTTTATAGAACAGTAAACGAGATATAGGCATGAGAGTGACCTTGAAGATGTCGAGTACGATGTCGGGCAGCGCGGCGCCGAGGCCGGCGGCCCAGCGCTGCAGCACGTCGAGCGCCTGGCACAGCGTGCGCTCGTGCGACTCGCAGTCCAGCGCGCGCGCCAGCTGCCGCGCCACCTCGCCGAACTGCGCCGCGCGGCCCGCGCCCCGCGCCGGCAGCGCCAGCAGCGCCCGCACCCCCTGCGCGGACACCGCCCCCACATTATACCGTGCCTCTACTCAGCATATTAATTATTAATCATATCAAGTTAAATAAATCACAAATCCAAAAGTGGAATGAAGAACAATAATGGCTCAGATTGTTTTAACAAAAATGTCAATGGCCCCAAATCACAAGGAGCAAAACAGATCACAGAAGGATTTTCATATCAGTAAATCTTTCCCATCTCACGCTTGTATCGTGAATGAAATCATTAGGACGACGATGACGATGTTTCATTATGCAAATTAATAAATGAACCCACCATCAGCACTGAGATCTTGTCTTCACTAGATGTTAATTTTCCGCTAGCGCCATTGTACTCGGCGAAGGCATGCGTCAGCAGCGCACTCGCAGCCGACACCTCCGAGCATCGCGCGGCTAGCCGCTCTAAGGCGCATAGTGCCTCGCCGCGGACCCACTCGTCTTTAGAATGCAGGTTTACTGTATACAAAATTATTAGTATAAGTTTTCAAAAACGGAAAAGAATCAAAGAATATCACAGTACAGATTACTTACCAATCAGACTTTTCCCTATATCAACAGCTAAACCATCTAAATCCACATTTAGATTGGCGAAGACCTCCCCTACAGCCTGCACGATAGTCTCAGGACTACGCAGCATGGCTTTGTGGAGAGCTGGCAACAACGCATCGCGCACGTCAGCAGGACTCAGCTGACGCAACAGGTCATGACAGCCCTTGATGTAGTTCGCATTTGGACGACATTTCACGCTGATCACGCTCTTGGTGAAACTTTCTAGCATTTTTGTCTGTACAGATAAAAGGCTCTATAAGTAATGAACAACCATAAAATAAGAACCTTATACTTACTCAAAACATTAGGTAATGAAACTCTATGTACATTTGTTTGTGCTAATAGTGACTAAGGCTAACTAACATACAGGTAATGGACTAATAAAAATGACATTCAATGACAACATACCTTGTGTTGTTCAATAGTTGCGCCATCCCCGACTTGTTGCAAATGTCGACACAAGGTGGAGAAAGTGACACAAATATGTGGTCCTGAGTCAGGTGGGACTGCAAGTAGCACTTCTAGCCATTTGGATAACTTCTCTTTTCCAATTGATACCCAAGATGTATGTAGCTGGAAAGAAAATATTGTAATGAAGGGGAAAATATTAAAAAAACGAACATGGTTTTTCTTGGATGTTCAGGGATTGTGATTGAATTACTATTTTTATGTTCTTAAGGTATTTGCTACTTACCATAGAATAAGCCTTATCACTCTTCCTATGGTCCCCATATGCAATTATGGCAGCAAGCAGGTTAGCTTGAGACAGCACAAGTGCATTGTAGTCCACTCCATTTTCTTCCGTAGTCTTAAGTGTGCCATCTATTAGTACTGTAGACCAACGCAGAGCATAGAGTCCACTCTGGCATATGCTTTTCCTGTTAAATATTATTCATATAGATTCTATAGTAATCTAATTTGGAAAATTTGTTTAGATTTAAATCACTTACGATGAAGCTGTGTTCTTAAGCTGTTCTGATATTTCAAGAAGGACTGGTAGCAGGCCCTTGAGAGTCCATTCTCTATGAGTGGTAGCAAGATAGGAAACCAGGCTCTTCACATATGACTGAGAAGTGGAGTCCCGATACCGATGTAGAGTGAGAACCAGCAGGCGGCACACAAAGCGCACTGCTGGCTCTGTTATACCTAGTATACAAACAACATTAATTACATTAAAAACAAGAGTACAGTAATATAATAGTAATATCTTCTCAGTTCATCACCGGCCTAGCAATTTTAATTAGTATTGTTTGCAGCATTGCAAATTATACATTTATAAGAGAAAAAGTTGTTTTGTAAGTGCATTGCCTTTACTTCTTTATAAATTACTTGAATATGAGTAAGATAGTTGCCCATAAAAAATACAAATAGTTCCATTTCAAAACTGAGTATTGCTCTAATAAAAAATATTGAAAAGATCTTCTATTGCTTTTTATTTTCTTGATAATTTTCATGTGTTTATTAGCATAAATGTGTGGCTGCATGTCCCTACATAACAGTGGCATTTCAGCTTCAGGTATATTTTAGTTAAAACCACATGTTACTCAGTCTAAAAAACATAAATTATACATATCCACTTACATCTCTAGTCTGTGCTTACCAAATTTAAACAATATTATGTTACCTATCTGCTACCACAGTATAAACATCCTGTGTCATTCTAAATAATAACCAAAGTTTCTAGAGAGCATTGTGCAAATGTTTCCCTGCTGCTAGAGTGCACTGTGCACAGGTATTGATGAATTGATTTACCAGAATTTATATATAGATGCAATATATGTTACACACAGTGTCCTCTGATTGGCACATTCAAAACTCATTCAGGGGAGAGCACAATACCTGAACAACATCCAGGCCTCTATGGATCAATACAGCTGGATAACCAACCTATAATTACTATGAAATAGATGCAGGCATCATACAAACAATGCGTTTGGAACAATTATTATCAATCATACAGCGGTTTATGCTACTTACCCGGTGTAGATAGAACATTTTGGATTTCTTCTACAACCTCACGTCTTCCTTTCAAACTTGCGGTTTGGATTTTGAATGGTATATCCTTTAATTTCTTTAATACCTGTTGGCAGAATAAATAGGGATGAATGTGGTCACAGTTTCATAACAATAACATCATTAGAGTTAGTGAATTTACCTCGGAATCTGCCATTTTCCACACACATTTATTGAGAAAATTCTTCTGAAAAAGCACACACGTCTCGCTAAACTAACCACAGATTAAAAAGGGCCGAAAATGGCACTGTCTCAGCTGTCAAATGCAGAGTTGCCATTTCACACTGGGGCCAAGGGACATAATATACTCGTAGAATGACCATGCCACATCTACGGACCATACCTGTTTCGTGGACCATACCAACAGAACCTGCCCATCCCTTTGCTGTCTTCCCCCCAACGACACCCCGAGCCGGGGTCCTAACCTAAGCACAGAGGATGCCCTTAGCACTGTCGTTTAGTTTTTAAGTTTATATAAGGCCTTGGCTGGAGGCCTAAAATTCATTTAGGTTTTCACAGGAAAGTCCGGTCAGTCTAGGAGGCCGTGTGCAGTACACGCTGAATTTCGAGAAGCCATAACAAAAAAACCTACGGATCAGTAGATAATCGCATTTGTATACTAAAATATGGTGATCTCGTACTACCGGAATGGCTTTGTGAATTAAGAATTAAAAAAAAAAAACCACAGAATCTAAGCACGGAATTATACACAAATCATCTTATCTCACCTTCAGATTTTTTCAGATTGTACCTAAGGATTGTACATTAAGCATGATACTGACGTCCGGAATTCAAAATCTAAAAAATAGAACACTGGTGTTTCCATAAATTAAGAATCTTATGAGTCAACTCGCCCCCGCCGGGATAGTAATCTAAATTTTCTCAGTTTCATTGTATGCTGAAAAGAGAAGGAGATGTGATTATTCTGTATTCTTAAGACAAGCACGGTATTGACTTTTAGATAAGGAATTTTGTCCCACACAAGGTGGAACAAGGTCAGAACCTCTAAGGTCAGAACAGATAAAGGTCATTTTGGCTTAGTCTAAGGGCTTGGCCCTTGATTTTTTTTTGGCTTTTTGGATCGGCACATTGGCCCTTGGCTTGCCTTTGGCCTGTTCTAGTTCTGTCATTTCTGTCTCTGCTGTTACTGTCAGCTATCAAAAAACAGTGATTATATATATACTGTCTGTCAAAAAACTTAATGTATTGTTTTATTCAGGTTCATTGTGAAAGAAAATAAATACTTATATTTAGGTCCTAGTTCATTTTGAAACATGGAGAATAGTAATAGGCGAGATGAATTATTGAAATTGAAGTGCTATACCGAAGATATTGATAACGAAATAACTTTGATATTACAAACACTGCAATGGGACAGAAACCATTTGTTACAGGTCCGTCTTTATGTTTATTTGCTTTGGTTTAATGATCTTGTTTTTAACACTGCATTGCATTAATTTTGTGTAAGTTAAAAAATAATTCAAAGTATACTTTTAGAATCAACTAATGGGTATATGCAGATATGACTCCAACCACAAAGTACCACCTGATAGGGCTGCAGAACACGAAAAAGCTTGCTTTCTGCGAAAGAATGGCTACAGCGAGGATGACCAGCTACTGCCAGACCCACTTGATACAGATTCAAACACTTTGGTTAAACTTGGTAATTGTGTTTATATACATTTGTGGTTTTGTGTGTCTGCCTAAAATGATATATTGATAAATATTTTTCTTAACAGGAAAAGATTGTATTCAGCAAATAATTGCAGATGCATCAAAATCAGATACTTCATTTGGGAGAGGTATGATGAACAGAACTTTAAAAAACCTATTTTGGCGAAACTCCCGTACATGAAGTGACAAATAAAGTGAATGTTAAAATACTTTTCCTTTTCAGTTTATAGGAAAGTAATGCAAGGGTCTGAACCAGCACAATTTACATAAAATATTGTATCCTTTATATTTAAATATTAATAATTTACATGTTAATACCATTGAGTATTTAAAGGAAATAATTGCTTGGAACTGCACATTTCTATTAGTCTTGTCGTCCCCTTCCACTTAGCTAAATATGTTTGTGATTGTAGCGGGTTCATATTAATAGTGCAAATAAAACACACAACTTGTTAATTTTCATGCAACAGTTTTCAATGATAGATGTTACCAATGCAAACAAGATGTTACAAATACTATAAAATGATATTAATATCTTATATATCATATTGAAAAAAAATCTTTTGCCTGCATTCCAAAAGAACTACTTCATGCATCCTGATAACATGTAGTCTTCCTCAATTATTGGACCATCTAACACTGAAATATTTTTTCAAATGGGACCAGTTGTTCCTGAGATAGGCATGGTTATAGTGGCATATAACAGGATGCATCACTTGTTGAGCTTCATATTTTATTATGTTAACATGGTATAACCGATGAGTTTCCTTAACAAAGGCGTGGGTTGTCATGGAGCAGAGCCGATGTCACTGGAACGCCTTCAGATCTCGTACTTGGCCGACGAGCGCCGCGCTATTCACGATGCTGTGGTCAGTGCTGTGCCATCGTGCCATGATCTTACTGACTTGATGCTGCCTACGTAAGTTTTTGTTTTCAAACATTCATATTTGTTTAAACAGATTATTAAATGATATTGAAGTCCTAATTGCCTCAACTCTGCAGTACTGGTGAAGACAAGAATGAGAAAGCAATTCTATCTCGCAAGGAGATCCTGCTAGAGCTGCGCAACATGCGTCGGCGCCGCACCAAGTACCGCGTCGCTGCCAAGTCGCGCAACTACTCGGATGTACTGCGTGACGTCATCAAAACTCAGGTACATTATTATTTCTGTTATAGATAACACTAAAGTAAGGGATTGGTTGACGTTCGAAGCCAAGGCGGGCAGCTAATTGTACATATATATCGGTGGATTTGTAATTTTAATTAGTATAGAATGTCGATATCTTAGTTCTAGACGTAGTAAAAAGGTAAAAAGCTAAAGTCTGTAGTTAAAGTACGCCAAAAATACCCTTTTTTGGCTTTCCTAAAAACTGACATTTTGTCTCTCGTGTTATTTCGTATTTTCGGTGTCCATATTGCTAATTTGAAAAACTCGACAGATGGAACATTTCAATGATGGCAAGACAACAACAACAACAGAAGCTGACGAGGAGTATCACCAGAGAGACACAGAACCTGACAGAAAGAACTCCAGACAAATATCTCAAGAAGGTGATAGAAATATTCAAGATAGATACAAGAAGTTTTTGCCTAGACCTTTAAAAGTAGAAGTGAAAATTGAAGGAGGTTCTTCAGAAAGAATCAGAGACTACAGCAGAGACAGGTCAGATGGGGCAAATAGATATGAAGCGGAAAATAGGGACAGGAGTGCTAGAGATATTGATAGGCGAAGAAATGAAGACAGATCTAGAGGTAGAAGAAATGATGATCATGTGGGTAGAGATCGCATATTTGGAGATTATTCTAGAAAGAGAAGATTCAATCATGATTCTAGCGACGAAAAAAGATATCGAGGCTCTTATTATGAAGGATCCAATGAAAAAGATGAAGATTATAGGTCTGACAAAAGATCAATAAGACGTTATGATAGTGAAGATTTGGATTATCAAGCAGAGCAAGACGGTAATCTCAATAAATCAGAAAAACCTAGGGAAAGAAGATCGAATCAAAAGAGGGATATATCACACAAACATAAAGAAATAAACCGTCATGACAGAAAACGAAGAATCAGAGAAAGATCTAGAGAACGAAGATCAGACCATAGATACGCGGAAAGAAGCAGCGAATTAATAATGCACACTAAAGAAGAACGGGAATACAGTATAACAAGAGATGATAAGAGTAATTATGAGAGGGACAGAAGTCGTAAAAAATATGATAGAAAATATGATAAGGCTTATAAAGATGGGAAGTACGATAGGCACAGTACAGAAATGGATGATGAAACGTTTCCAAGGTATTACGACATACCATCGCAAGAGATTTATAACCCTGATAAGGTTATTAAGCAAGAGAAATAAAATTTAAATACGATAATGTTTGATTTCGTTTTCTTTCTCAAAACATGCGTTCTTCCCAAAACCTATTGCGGCGTATTTTTATTAAAATATTAAAATTCGGACCGGTTCATGCATTGCTTGTTATCATCTAATCTTGATATTTCCATAAATGTACATACGTCATGTTTCCATAAATACAGTAATCATCTTAACCGCAAAATAACGCAACTAGCGAACACATTACAAAGTAACCTCAGTCCCTCGCGTTGTTTCTCAAAAGTTCATTACTCTTACGAAGCATATCACAATTCAATAGTAATTTGTGGCTTAAATTTTAATGTAGTGAGATCTTGTCTCGTCAAGTGCAGTGGACCGATGTAGGAGATATTAGCGAGAATTACAAAATTAGAGTGTACGCCATTGGTGTTTTATATACAATTTAATGATCTTGAATCATAAATTAAAACTGATATTTTGACAATTATTATATGATTGATTCAATTTCTGAACGGTGTATAATTTTCGCCAACTGCAAAATCAACCGCAAATGAGTAAGTTTCTTCAGGGTTCATAAGGTAGCCGCAACTATACTGTATTACTGGTGTCTGCTCATACAGCACGTTCTCAAGTTTTTTGTTCGCCTAGCACCTAGGAATGTACTAGAGGTGCAGTAAAAAATGGCCGTCCGTATGAACGAACGAGAAAGTTAATCATGCAGATATTTGTGATTTCTGATCGATGGCGATAAATATGTATCGGTTCTCAGCATGCCCACGATTTATAATTGACGATTGATGATTGAGTTTCAATCGAGTGCCTGAAATACTTTGTGTTAAAAGTAAGCAATGAAATATACGGGAGGTCGTTGTTGGGTTCGATTCCTAGGTCGACTAACTTATTACTGTAAAGGATAACACACCACGTAAAGTTTAAAATGACTAATTAAAGACTGTATTTCCTAACTCCAGCTGAGTACCGGTACTTAGATTGCCTATCTGACCACCACCCAGTTACCCAAGTAACCCGAAACCTCTTAGTATGATTGCTTGTCAGACTTTCTGGCTTCTGACTACCCGTAACTAGGTACTCGTAGTCGTAATTAAAATAATTATAAATCTGCATGAATGCTTGACCGCGCTTTCGGTTTTAAATTATAAGTCAGCCTTTTAAGAAACTTTTGCAAAGAATTGAACATACTTCAGTGTTATTCTGTTAAAAATCAGAAGATAACGTAAGGGTAGAAGGTTATTTAAAACAATCCTGAACAAAAGCTTTCCTGGCAGATATGCCAGTAAAGTTTTGCAAGTTCGTGCATGGTGCAGGGAAACACCCAGATACTTAAATTCTCATTGGCAGGGTGTCTAGAGTTTAGTGTTACTTATTGGAATGAAGATGAAATCTAGGAGTATTAAATACATCTGTGATCTGGAATTAATTTCGTGAAAAGGCACTCTAGTACTACCTAATTATAGAATGGGTAAAGCTAGAAAATCAGCTTGCAGCCGTGTGTTTACCGAAGCACGGGTGCGCGTACGCAATGGGAGTGTGACGGACGGCCGCGATGCTCACGCGCCGCTGTCATGGGCGATATCGTGTTACTCAGAATTAATTAACTGCATCTAAATAGGAATCTCTATTAATATTTATTTGGGGTCTGAGGCTGGTATAGATAATGTCTCGCTATTTTAAACAAGATTTCATGATCTGACCACTGATATCCTTTCCACAAAAAGACATGGATGACTAGATGTCAATCACTCTGCGTGATACCGAGAACCAGCTTAATCATGGCATTGTAAAAATTCCTTGATCCGCTCGATTGAATAGCCACTGGATTCATAAGGTCAGGAAAAGGTATCTTGGTAGTTCCTAAAACCCTGCCCGACTACCAATGTGTTTTGATGAATCATTCCGACACTTCCATATACCAAAAGACATTATAAGAAAAAATAAACCTTAAATTAAAAAAAATATATATAAAAATTACAATAAAGTGTAATCGGTGTAATGCCTAGCAAAACGTTTCAGTGTTTGCGTAATAGGCAGTAAATCGTTGAGTGCGGGGCGGATCGATATACGATAGCGGTTAATTAAAAGGTAAAACGTCTTCATTAGCCCACTTATGAGCCAATCGGGGCCGGCGCAGGCACAATGATAGAAATCACTGTACCATTCAGTACAAAGGATTTAGAAATCCTCGTGTCAATTCAAAAACAGACAGACTGCGTATTATTCTAACAGCTTATTAACTATTTACATTCGCATTCATGTTTTAGCATTCAGTGTTGCGATTTGTGTGCCATAAGTTTTGATTAGTTTCAGGTGAAGAATTGTCTACTTTCATGTCATTTCAGCCTGCGTTAAGTGTCGACTTCTTTTGTTTAAATTCTTCATTTAACTATCAGTCAAGAATAGAAAAATCTTTGTTTCATAATAAAACTATCTAATCAGACCTCACCTGTTCTGTATTTGAAAACATAATTGAAAAGAATAAAAACAGGATTTATAAGCCGACTGTAGGTACGGATCCAAAATCATTCACAGCTTGGTACTTAGGATACGAATGAAGCTACTCGTACGAGTTGCTACTAACGGAAATCATGACTTCAAATAAAAGTAATGTCGGAAGGCCTGAGCCTACTGAGCGGCTTTTTTATATTTATACTAATTACATTTGTGTAACGAAATATAATGCCTGCTCCACACGACCGTGCAACAATCTAACTGTTCGTCAAACCTTCACGTTTAGATATATAAGTTCGCGTATATTTGACGATGTTGGGTCGTGTTGGTGCGCGATCCGTTTTGGTTTCGGAAGCGGTAGATGGTACCCAGATCAAAGGAGTTGGCCAACACATACGAACAGACCTTCCGCATACAATATATAACTGACAGTTTACATTTTACCCCGGCGGAGTACTATGTAGCGTAGCGAGCTTGGACTAGAGGTAGCTACTATTTAATAGTGAGGTTCATCTGGTTATGCTATTAATACTCATTAATATGGGCTTGGCTAGGCTTATATTAGCGAATAGAGCAGGTCGGTATCAAAATAGGCATTTTCTTCGCTCTTCCAGAATACCGAATTCTGTAGGCTTGCTAATATAATATGAATATCTTTAACAAGATTCTTATTTTTGCAAGCGATGTATCTAGTTATTTCCCCTGGGCCTGTGAGTCAGCTGTGACGTGATTTGTCGTGTAATTTCACGCGACCCGCGCACTAGTCGTAGTTTATTATATCTTTGGATACAAAGTACTGTGGCTTGGTGTATCGCGAGCTTTTTATAGCCTATTATAGATGTAATTACTGTCCAATTTTAGATTACAGTGGCCGGGTATATAAAAGTTTGGTATTTGTGTTCTCAAAATCATGATTCACATAATAATATTGTGTTTAGGCGAATAGGCGACCTTGGGCTGCATAGGTTTCTAGGTTGTACGTACTTGCACTCCACGACTTGTAGGTAAGTATATACCTATATGGCTATTTCTATATAACTCGTCTCTACTTTAAGTGGGAATCGGCTTTACACTAACGTACAGGGCATAAATATTCCACATATCCTGCATATTCAATTAAATGCAATTTATCAGCATGCAATTTTCTAAATGCCATTGCTGGGCCCGGCGAACAGGGCGAAGAGAGGCGCGCGAAGAAACGCGGTGCACGCGCAACCGACTGACACGCGGAGCCCTGCGGGGTCATATTAGAGGCCACGAGGTAGGGTGCGCAAGTTATGTCTTCATGTAAAACTATTTCTATTTTCAAAGCAGAGCTGAAATAATGATTTAAAAATGGCGTACTATGTTTGTATTAATCTCTATTTAGCATTTATTTCCTGAAAATAATAATTATCTAGCAGTAAGTTAGTCCCACATTGATCTGCGTACTCTACTATAATATACCTAACAAACAACAGATCGCTACAATAGTGTCCATTGTAGTTCTTGGTCACTGTTTATCAAATCATAGTTGTTTGGTGAAGAAAGCGAAACAAAGGCTGTGCGTATGAAGTTCAGAACATTGTTGCCCTGTCTCCCGCGAGATGCCCGTGCGGCGGATGGTCGCGCCAGTCGCGCCGCGTCCGTGCGCCACACCTGACGCCCGGGACGACGTCACGCTCGCTCGCTGCTACGGCCCGTAGTTCGTAGTCCACCGTAGTAGTTCAGCGCGTAACGTGTAATATACATTGTTTGTGTTTCTGTGCGTCACAATGTGTGTGTTTGTGTTTACCTCTCATTGAACACGGATTGGGTTGCCTTTTGTTTTGTTTTGGTGAGTATTTTTGTTAGTTTAAGAAAATAGCATTTAGAAATGGTTGGTTTAATAAATAAAAAAGTTAATAGACTTGTAATTTATAACATGTTACCTACTCATAAATTATCATAGGACTGATAGAGTTGACTCTCCCCGCCTACACCATTTAGGCGCCAAGAGAACATTTACACTCACTATTTACGACATTGTTACAGTTACTCAATCAAAGTACATAAATAAAATTTAATCTGATATCTAAAACAAGATTAAAATAATTAAAAAAATATATCGACAAAAACTTATGCTCGAACTTAACGAACCGACGTGTTCGAGGAGTTTCGTCGCTAGTCAGTATTAATTGAGTAACGGTCAATGAAACGACCAATATTAATACTTAACTAGAAATAGTATTCAGCAAGTAGTTTTAAACTTTGTTAAAAAAACGTGCTTGTAATTGATCGTAGGCGGAGTATTGCTATTTTTGTTGGTGACTTGAGCGATTTTGGTGATGGACAATACTAATTGCTTATGCATCTGCAGCCTGGTAGCTATTTGGTGGTTTCATCATCTGCAAGGATAATCTCAAATGCAAAAAAAAAAACAAATCTTCATTAGTTTTCAATTTTAAGAATTGATTACTTTTTCCTATTAAAGGTCTACTAAACTAACCAAGTAGTTACATACAACGCACCTATAGGATTGTAAGCTATTGTAGCGGTAGCGCTCATGGGAGGCTGTTGCTCAAAGGTTGTTGTTGCTCCACAAGGGTAGGGTTTCACTTCGCACGACCTCTCGACCGGCCGCTGGGATACTGTTCCAACACAGGTTTACCCTTATTTAGTATATATAAATGCGTTACCTATGAACAGCTACGAACTGAACATTTTTGTTAAGAAATAGATACCTATGTAATCAATATCTGATTCCAATCTGCGGCTTCTCTGTCCTGTGATGAACGCTACAAAAGAAAGAAAAGCTGTCTAAAACGTCGTGCTATATAAAAAGGCAAAAATCTCGTTTATTTTCTGATATTTTGTTGTTATAGTGGTAACAGAAATATCAACTGAAAATGTCAACTGTCTAAAAATCACGATTTATGAGATACAACCTGGTGACAGACGGACGGCGAAGGCGTTGTACCCGTTAGGAAACATAATCGTAAAAATGCGTTAACAACAATTTCCATACCCCTTAAAAACTTCAAGAAAGTAAATCTGTCTCTCAGCATGAGGTTCTAACAACCAAAGAAAATCTCCAAATTCCAACATAATCCGTTATTCAATCTGTCTTCGCAACTAGCAAATGTAATGTTTTTCTTGCCTAAAAGTGTATATTGTGGAGTGTGCGACCTGCCGGGCGGGCTTGCATCTCACACTTACTTACACAAATAGGCTTAACACCTCGTGATGATGTGAGCAAATATGCACAGCTAAGTATCTCGTAAGTGGCCAGTTAGAGTGTTGGCACAAGTCATCGAACGTGTGACGAGATGACCATTGAAGCGGTTTTAAACTTTTTGGGATGTTATGTTTTTTAATCGTGGTTATTTTTTCAATCTTCTGAAGACAATAAAAATATTAGATTTGGTTTTTACTGACACGCTTGCGACTCAATTTTCCATAAACGAGTTCTTGACAACTGTGACATTTTCACAAAGGTAGATATTGAACTGATCGCTGCGGGGACTCGCTCGCATAAGGAAAACTGAAACACTTTCATTTATCTAGAAAAATAAACTAAAAAATGCAAATATTTACTGTTACTAAGTCAATCAGTAAGTACCTAGATTTGAAGGTGCTAAGATGGAGGACTCTGTGTGAGTGTAAATAAAATTGAAACAGTAACGTTTTCTATTATTTTTTCTACAATCGTAGGTAAATTGTAATATTTAGACAACTGTGTTTTTGGAAATTTTGGACCCAGAAAGATAGGAAGGAAAATAGTAGTGAGTTTTTGGAGGTGCTCTTTACTATATTAAATTCAGCCAACTTTAAATAAAAAAAAAATAACATTGCTTTAAATGTTAAATTATGTATAAAAACTTGACCCCTCTAAGCAGTCAGGAAAAACCTCAAAAACCCCAGTATCTCATGCAAATACAAAATGTCGTTAGAATGTGTGTACAAGTAATGATGGACGACGGGTCATGCACCATAAACCCGTTTCTCTTACTTTATTGTTATGGTAATAAACCCGTTTGAAGAGATTAATGAACTAAGTAAATGCAAGAGCATTATTTAATAAATTGCATTATGCGTCGTGTAGTAATATTTATTACAAGTATGCGGTAAGTTAAGACGTGACACTCGCGCAATGAATGATATTCGCGGGACCTCTTGCACCTTATAGCCCAACACATTAAAAAAACAATCAATAACTGTATTCTTTATTCTGAATTCGAAGACTTGTTAAATTCCATCGAAGAAATGTAGCACAAAATAAAATATAGTGTCTTTAGAAGTATGGCTGTATAAATACATATTGTATTGCTACATTAACGTCGCGAAACTGAAAATACATGGTCCGTCCCAAGAATGCAGTTAATGCAAATAAAAGCACATTTTAATATATAATTAGTAATTATCTCGTTCACGCATCGTTTGTGAAAATGTCCGTAATTGTACAGATGGAGATAAGGAGATGTATTCAAATGAGAGCGAGGGAAAGTGCGCGCGCGCATCTCACTGAACATTATGGTGCCGCTGTAATTAGACTGTTGTAGCCGGCCATCATGACGACACGCGCGAACCAACGCAAAGAAAACGGCAACTGTAATATCTATCCTTTCAGCATATATAAATAAACATCGCGTATGTCTATGGTATAGAAACATAATATCAAAGAAGTCAATTTACTTGCAAGAATTATTAAGGGTTAACGACACTACATTCAGAAATGGAATTCATGCAAACGTTAATATTATTGTCTATTTTTTAAAGTAGGTACACGTAGCGTCTGCGCCTTCATTCGGCAGTCGGGTAATGCACAAAAGAGATAAAGTTGTGCGTTGCTCGTACAAAACAAGACGTGAAACGTGACCACAACCAGTCTGCTGTTATCAAATTACTGTCATTTAAGTTAACGAAAACAAAGGAAGGCTAAATTAAATATGTTTTTATTTTGGCCATGAAAGTATATTTTGCTGTCTTTTTTTGCGGATTATAAATTGAATTATATTCTTTGTAATAAGACGGTATCATATATACGAACGTGTTATTATGTTTCAGTGAATATTCTTGTATCTTTGTTCTAAGTAGAGCCGCCGAGGATTTCATGTTTAACATAGAATAGGACTACAAATGTCCCTTATCCGTGTCCGTTATAATGATTCTATAAAAAAAATAACATTGTATTATAACTTTAACATAAAATAATGTATTAGTACTAGAACTTAGTATCAAGTTCTACTGGAAAATTGTATGTTTACAGAAAGTAAGTACACTTCAGTAGCACTGTGTAACTCTAATGCGGTTACATCAGTTACTTTAATGTTAGTGACAACTAAGATAAAATGAATTCTGTTTCATGCGCTTAATCTGCTCTTTGCGTTTTCGCTAAGTTCTAAGAAGTTCTGTTTTTATTCCTAGCATATTGAAATGGCGTAATCGAGGAAACATATGACATAAAACTTTTTCTTCAATAATAAGTGTTACCGCACACAATAGTACAATAGATAATTTCTTGTCCCGATTGCGATGAGTAGTCGCGTGACATTGTCGCATGCGCGCGCCCTTCCTACCGACCTTACGTAAAGGCGTTGTCTATGGGAAGACGGCACAAACCTGATAACGTAATTACTGAGATGTAATCTCTCTCATTATTACAATCAATATAAAAACTATTAACGTTCCTATGACACCGACAGGTTTGATAAGTTCCTGATCGGGAGGACACGCACCTGTAATTAGAAGTTATTTTATAATTAAAGCTTAGTTCGTATTGCAGCGAGGAGGCGTTTCGTACTGCGACTGTATTTATATACCGTGTATATGAATACAGCTAATATTAATTTTATGAAAACTGTAACCAGTAAGTTCCTGCTGATGGAGAAAAGCAATAACATTCCTGTCACTAAGTACTTTATATCTTCGAATTAGATAAAGTAAATTGTCAAGATTTAAATGACTTAAATAAAAATCTTGTTCTATGGGGATGGCGCTGTGGCTATCATTAACAAGTAGCTCCGTATTATTTTATTTGTAAAAATAGTTAAAATTCGTTTTTAGTGCATTGTTTATGTTTAAAAGTGAGAACTGACACTAATTATCGTGTGACATTGTTATCCAGTGATTACAAACGGAATCAGTGAAGTTATATACGTTTTAAAATAATAGTGCAACATCTCTATGAAAACAATAATTAATAATTACTTACTTAACTACAGTGATATGATCTTATAAACCTATTAAAAACAGTCAAAACTTTCGTTACTAAAGTGCATCAAAACCTAAATTGTGCTAATAATACGTTTTGCTATGACTAAAACAATAGAAAAAATTAACGGTCAATTCAAATTTAGCGTCATTACCTAGTAATGATCTACCTCAAATGTATATTATTAATACTGGAAAGCGAAGTCTAATTTCACTACTTCTTCTAACTGAGCATTTGACCTAGCGGCGTAAGGTTCGGTCATAAGCACTTATTCCCGGGATCGATCCTCACCAACGGGAGTTCTTTTAGAAGTTTTTATAATTTATTTGGAGTATTTATCACAATGAATTTCTTTGAAAACATAACTTTTAGAAAGACACCAAAGACACGTAACAAATCTACAGAGTTATCATGCGATGACGAGAACAGTTCAATCAATACGACACTAGATGGCACCTCTAACAGTCTACCAAACATATCTGCCGAAGAAAATGTACTACAAATAATGGAACTAAAACAAAAATTTGAAGAATTGAACATGCAATTAAACTCTGCGAACGAAGAAATTAACAATTTATCCATCGAAAACAGTGAACTTAAAAAAACTATAAGTGATATGAATTCCAAACATGAGCTCCTAAAAAAAGCTACGAGGAAACTGACTCAGGATATAGGCACTCCAAATAAAAATTCTAAGTTATCAACTCCTAGTAAAGGATCTCGGAAGAAAAAATCAAGTATGTCATCTATTTTGGATTTACATGAACCAACCATTACTACCCCTATTGCCACCAAACCCTCAAAAACACAACTAGTAACTACGGAACAAAAATTACATAAAGAAAGTGATAGCAACATAAAACGCACAAGAAACAAAATATGTATCGTCAGTACTAATAAAAGGAATAAAATTCTATCGATAGCTGAAGAGACATTCCGTAATTTCCAAGTATGTCATTATGTGTCTCCAAACTGCGGAACACTACAGCTTATCAATAACTTGGATAAAAAATTGGACGACTACACAATGCAAGACTTTTGCGTAATTATGATTGGAGAGGAAGACTTCCGAACTACCAAAAATTATGTCAATATAGTCATAGAACTTAGGGAAACGATTAAAAAAATACAATTTACAAACGTTATACTATGTGTTCCAACATTTAAACTAAGCAACTACTCAACAATGTTCAATTGGCGGATAGAAACTTTCAATAATTTATTGCATCTCGATTTAGTAACTTATGAATACGTAACAGTTCTAGATTCGAATTTAGATTTGTCATATGATTTTAGCATGTTCTCTAAATATAGTAGGAAAGTAAACAATCACGGTATGAGGAATATTTTTAAAAATCTACAGGCCATTATAAACGGCTTCCCTACTTATTCTGAAAACCTGATTACTAGTACCGAAAATACTTCTTCAATTAGTGATTTTTTTCTTTGATTATGTAAACGTACTACATCAAAATATAGCCGGACTCATAAATAAAACAGACCTTCTCACAATTCATATTCAGGAACTGTTAAATAAATGTATTTCTGTAGATATTATATGTATTACCGAACATTTCATTAAGTCTGGACAGGAAGAATTATTGCTTATTCCAAACTACAAGTTAGCGGCATGTTATGCTCGGCCTAATAAGAAACGCGGCGGAGCCTGCATCTTAGTTAAAAACCATTTAGTTTACAAAGAACTACCTGACATAATGAGATGTTCGATACCTGGAGTTATAGAATGCTGTGCTGTTGAATTTCCTTATCAAAAATTAATAGTTGTATGTGTCTACAGACCGCCAAAGTTATGTAACCTGAGCAAATTTTATGAAAATTTAGATATTGTATTAAAAAGGATATGTTTAAAGAAAAGTATAAAAGTTATATTATGCGGAGACTTTAATATAGACACACTAAAAAACAATAGGATTACATTAGACTTCGAATGCTTTCTTACGAGCTACAACCTAAAGTTAGAAATTAATCAACCAACTCGATTCAGCAGTAATACTTGCTTGGACAACTTTGCCCACAACTGTAAACATAACTGTCAATCGGAGGTAATAGATTTCGGCTTATCTGACCATACAGCCCAAATATTAAAGGTGAAAGTCATTAAGTCTTGTCAGATTAAATATTGGAAAACGTTAAGACGTGATGCCTCTGCTGAAAACCTAATGAAATTTAAATCCTATCTTCAGAGTTTATCATTTTCTGATGTATATGCCACAGAAGATCCTAATAAATCCTATGACAATTTCTTAGAAATATTTCTACTTCTACATGACTTATGTTTTCCCTATAAAGTAGTGACAATAAGAACTGAAAAAAGGATTAAATGGTTATCCCGAGGCATACGTATATGCAGCAAAAGACAACGACAATTACTCTGGCAACAGAGAATGAAACCCACACCTGATAACAAAGCTACATTTAAAAACTATTCAAAAAGATTTAAAAAAATTATCAAACTGACTCAAAAAGCTCAAAATAATTACCTAATCAATAATTCTAATAATAAATGTAAAACAACATGGCAAGTTATAAATAATTCAAAAACAACAAGTGAACCTATTACACAAATAAAAAAAGGAGAAAAATATATAACAAATCCTAAAGAAATAGCTGAGTCATTCAACAATTACTTTATTGACCAAATTTCAGAAAAACCCACAACTTCAAATACCGTAATAAATATAAACAGCATTCCCCATTCAATTTTTATGCAACCAATAGTCCCCCAAGATGTAATTCGTATTGTGAAATCTTTAAAAAACAAAAAAAGTGTTGGTTACGACGGGATTTCTATTAAAGTTATTAAATTTGTTTCTGACTGCATAGCTTCTCCTCTAGCACATATAATTAACGTTAGCATTTACAGCGGTATATTTCCGGAAAGCCTGAAAACAGTTATTGTAAAACCTCTTTTTAAAAAGAACTGCAAAGAAGATATGTCAAACTACAGACCCATTGCTTTGATACCTGTTTTCTCAAAACTGATCGAAAAAGTAATCTATGAAAGACTTTATACATTTTTAGCTCGATACGATATTTTATGCGATGAACAGAAGGGCTTTAGGAAGAATAAAAATATAAATATGGCAATTTACGATTTCCTTTTCAAAATACTGCCTGCTGTAGATGTGAAGACACCCATATGTGCAATCTACGCAGATATGTCCAAAGCGTTTGACTATGTTAATCACGATATCCTTCTAAAAAAACTTCAAGCATACGGCATTCGAGGAAACGCCCTAAATTTGATAAAATCGTATTTATATGGCCGCAGACAATGTACCGAGGTATCTAGGATATGTCTAAAAACAAAAAATGAATTAAAATACAGATCTTCATATAAATTAATTAAATATGGCGTCCCTCAGGGCAGCGTCCTTGGCCCTTTATTGTTTTTATTGTATATAAACGAACTCCCCCGCCAAACGCCAAATCCAATGGTATTATTTGCCGATGATAGTACGTCTTTAATAAAATGTACCAATAAACAAAATTACGAACAAGATATTAATAACACACTCAGTTCTCTAATAGTTTGGTTAAACAATAATAATTTAATAATAAATCTTCATAAGACTAAAGTTATGCATTTTCACCAAAGAATCCTCCCTAACAACATGAATATAAACCACAATGGTCAAGCTGTTGGCACAGTAGATGTTGCAAAATTTTTGGGTATATTAATTGATAGCCGACTCACATGGAAGGCTCAAGCAGAGAGTGTTTGTAAGAAATTGAGCACATCTGCATTCATGCTGCACAATTTGTCCAAAAAAGTGGACCTGTCTAGCGTGTTGGTCGCCTACCATGGACTAGTTATTTCACTTTTAAGGTTTGGTGTAATATTCTGGGGCAACTGTAGCGAGAAAGAAAGTATTTTTAAAGCTCAAAAACGCTGCATCAGAGCAATGTTTGACCTAAAAGTAACTGACAGCTGTCTTCCTATATTTCAGTCTCATAAACTGTTAACCTTCCCATGTCTTTATATATTGGAATTATGTATATTTGTAAAAACGAACTCACACCTGTTTACAACCTTGAAAGAAACTCGAAATAGAACAATAAGTATTAGATCCCAATATAAAAATCTTTTTAGTCTGGGTGTTTTTAAAACAACACTTTTAAAAAAAAGCGTTATTTGTATGGCACCACTTGTTTACAACAAGTTACCGAATAATGTCAAGGAACAGCCACTAACAAAATTTAAAAAGCATGTTACAGAATTACTTTTGCACAAGTGTTATTATTCAGTACAAGAATTTTTGGATGATAAGTTTTATTAATTTTTCTTTTTAAATGTAAATTTGCATGCCAATTATGGTAGAATGTACAAGGAACCTTAAAACTATGTAACACCTAATAATTTGTACCTACATTCTTTGCAAATAAAGAAATCTATTCTATTCTATTCTATTCTATTCTATGACTGGGAGGATACACGTATCTGCATGGTTCCTGCACAATTTAATATATTAACGGTACAAATTATAGCCTACAAAAAAAGCCGCTGTGTATATTTTTTCTAAGAAATAATAGAGATAAAAAGTGCGATTAGTTTGGTTATTTAGTATCGTATGTAGCTGCACACGCCACATTCCATATGTTTTGTTAGCAATAGTATGGGAACACATTTGTTGTATTGTGTGATTGCGATCGGTCCAACAATCCGTTGCTAATTACAACGAGATCGAAATGCTATGTTTTTAATAGCTTTCTACAGATCAATGATTAATTAATTTTTGTACTTCTTGCTTTACATAGTCTGTAGGTCGTTGCTTTTTAGATCAGATTTTCAATTTTATCTTTTCTTATCTTATCTTATCTTTTTATGTTTTACGCACGATCCTGAAACGAGTCAAATTAATTTGTACAATTGGAGATAAGTAAAACGTTTACGTCACATTAATTAAAGCAGGCAGTAGGCGTGGTGGATATATCAGATGCATTGTTGTGGTTTGTTAGAGTACATACATACTATTACTTTGAGCCATATTGTAGGGGCGATGTGGTAACATCATTGTTTCGGAAGCATGGTAACATTTAGAACGAGTGTTTTGTGGTCGCAGTCGGCGCGTTGATGTCTTTTGTTTTGAGAGTTTTACTCTGTGGCTTGTATTTGTAATACCTTTCTGTCCCCTGTGTAGTTACCGATAAGTAATTAATATTGTAGAATGCTATAACCTGTTTGTGTATAAAGTAAATATTGTAGTTTTAATGTAACTATGCGATTAGTGTGTGTACCTTCACGCATTGAACAATATATAAATTAAAGCAAAACTCAATAAAAATGTGTTAAAACATTGCCCTAAACATTTCTATACAAAATTCTAAAATGAAAGCCCCATCGTGGCCCTAACAATGTAAAGAATGGGAACAAAAACATCCCTTCACAACGCCCCTCGTAACGGATGCTCAGAAACCGTTGATCATATCAAAGAATTACCTACAATATTATCAAGCTTAATAAATTACCTGCGCTCAGTTGAAAATACACCTTGTGTTTAAGGATTAAAGTTGCTTATTTAATAATGTATATTCGTAAAAAATGGTTCTGTTCGGAGGTTTAGCCGCAGGGTGTCGGAGGAATCGGGTTACAGAAAGTAATTTGAGCGAGAATTAGCTTTTAATGACAATGAGCTGTATACTACACGTAGCTACAGGTATCGGGTTACACAGAGCAATCAAACACACGCACATGTGGCTATGCTGTTTAAATTGAGAGTGGATTAGATTTATGATTTAATTGTATTCATATCAGACTAACATAGATCAAAATAAATATTAAGAGAAATGAAACTTAAGCTTTGACAGATACGCAACCATTAGGAATAAACCCATAGAAACCGAAGGCTGACATTAAAGTTATCTAGAAGGCTGTAGGAAACGTCGAGCGCGGCACAGTTTTAAAACCTTAATTAACAGCAGATCGTATCAAAGAATATTCAAATTGGCGACTAAAGAAAGCTTCGGAATCGCTTTAACGTCTGAATGACCTGAACATACAGCAGACAGAGGCAGAAGGTTCATACGGATTACCCACCAAAATGATGAGTGTGGCTTTTTTTTTTTGCCAGATTGAATTTGTATCTACATCAAGCTATAATAAGCTAACCGTTCTAAAAAAACTAGTATAAGCTGACCGTTCAAGTAGTAAAAAGACCATATAAAACCAGTCCAAGACAAATTGGTTTTGTACAGCTTGATGAGTAGCCGTGTGTACACCGACAATGCTGTCCCGCCTTTAGGTGATATGCGCGAGCAATCACATAACTGGTGTAGTTAGAATTATTTATTGAAATCCCGTACAATGAAAAGTTCCAGCCTTGCTGTATCTTGAGCCGTTAACACCGTCATGTGACGTCTCGCGCATGTGCAGTAGTGAGCCGCGAAATGCCAAAGTTATTTAACGATAATAATAGAGGATCCGTCCTAAGATCGTCCTTCACCGAGCTGTTTACCAGATAAAATTGATGTTTTAGAGAACAAGCTAAGTTTTTAAATATGTTTAGCCTGTAACTGTACCTTCTATCTGCTAGGCCGCGCTCATGACGCCTCGTTACAAAGCTTGCTGTTAATTAATAAAAAATTATGAGGTATAATTTATATTGCTAATCTGTTTGAAACACAACTACGCTATCAGAATATTGCGAAATTTAACCTACCTCATCGTATATAAATATCTTATAAATACTGTAAAATCTATATGTACATGCTCTATTGAAATATTTTGTTGTTGCCTTCAGTGAACCTTTTCTTCAATATTTGCTGCATAGCCTTCGAACGAACAATGGTACTGTTAATGGTTGCACTCGGTAGCTGCGCCCGCGCCGTGCGCACAGTGCTCGTGACGTCACCAGGGCTGACATACACCAAAACCGTTTGCTTTTATTTCTGTGTATTGTTGGCAGCGGCTGAGCTTTGAGCTTCTTTTGATGTGGCTAACGTTTGTGTATGGTATTCTATGGTAATTTTAATGGAGAGAGGAATATAATGCGAGAATGTGGTACGCTTTTAAAGTTTGAATACACTCGGAGGCCACTTGTATAAATATTAGTTTGTTAATTGACATTTGATTTTCAAACCACATCTAATAGATTTGTTTTTTAATCATTTGTAGGCGTAATATTAGATTTTTTTCCTCCATAATATTGTTAATTAACAATCGGATTACGTCAGTCACAGTACGCCCTACAGCGCGGACCATGGGGTCGGTTACCCGCCAATGCGCGCCAACAATAGAGCGGTCCTGCGCACGCGCCGCTTGCACAACATCCGATTACTTTCCACCGATTTCCTTCATTCTGTCCGTTTGTTTGTTTGTTTGCAAGGGAGCAATACCACAATTACTGAAAAGCAATCTATACATTAACAAAGGCGCTTTTTTCCAGTCATTGAATTGTGTACGCATTTGTGCCGGAAACCATTGTGCTCGACTTCCTTGTGATTACGAGGGTTTTGGTAATATCGAAAACAGCTGTCGAAATGAACAGCCAATATCTTTAATGTCTATCTGGAATTGCGTCCATCTGTCTCACTTGCATGGTTAAAGCTACTATGAGTAGATAATAATAGATATTTGTCTTTTGAAACGAAAATAAAAACAAAGTATCTTTTTTGGTAATCAGAAAAAAAATTGGGACCTAGTGGCAAAACTGTGAAAAGAGAGTTTTAATAAAGAATAGTGAACAAATCTTCTAAAAACATGAGAAGCGTCTGTCGACACTTACATATATATATTTTTTCCTGTTATCCATCCTCAGTATGATGATCGTCCTGCAGTGTCACGACTGGCAACAGAGCGGCGCGTGACCGCAGCGAGTAGTCACGTCTCGCGGGCATAAGTCACTGTAGTGACTTGTGTTATTGGCGGCGCACGCGTCGTTAACTCGCCACTCCAGGCGGTGCATTCGTTACTGGAGATGAAGGTGGACGATATATCTTGAGCTACAAAATTAATATTAAGGATGTAAACTTTAACCACAGTGATATACTGTCGAGGTTTCATCTGGAGCCTATTGCCATGAAACTTCTTACTGCTTTTCAATTATTGAATCCAGTAGAAGGAACTGCTGTCCAACAGTCACGTCAAAAGCCAATAGACGTGATAAATAAAGAACACATCAACTCAAAACTCGTAAATTCAACTTGAACGCTCCCCAAAATAAAATCACAATAAAATATTGAATCATCGATATTTGTTGAAGCATCAACACTCCACATTCGAGTGCTACAATTATTGCGACGAAATAATCGCAAGTCATTGTCTCAGTCGCACCGGGCGGAGCGCGCGGCCGCCGGGGTGCACACAATGCGTTCGTAACGCACCTCTATGTGACAATCGCAGCGGATTGACGTTTACTACCGTTATAAACGTAACAAACGTATTGTGGAGATGCAGTTGTTTATTGTGGAGTGAGGCACAAGCGGCAGCGATAGAGAGATCAAAGCTCTTCCTGAAAATTAATATTTTTTGAATATTTCTTTTAATCACTTGCACATAATTTGAATTACCTGGCTTAGCTCCATAGTCTTTAGTCGGCCGATCGTTTGAGCGGGCTCATAAATCACTACTTCTAGTGCGTATATTACAACGATCGACGAGTTTGATTGGATTCACGATAACCTTCAGAATAAAGTGCCAGCTAATCATCGGGCCAACTATTTAGTTTTAGTTACGAACCCGAAGATGAAGTCTGTATTTCTAATCACTTTTTTCAGTTTGAGTGAACGTACATTTGTTGGTCTGTATGAATCGTGCGACGTGCCAATAAACTCTTCGCTCATACTTCACACCACTCCCCATCTCCAATAAAGGTTCTTCCAACTAAGCTTTGATTGAACTATACACATGTTATTTAGAGCACCCTGTTACGCGGCTCCCGCGCATGCGCATTCCCCAGCAATACAACACTGACAATACGCTTTTGATCGTCATTTCAGACGCACCTTGAGTTATAACGCAATTCCGATTATTGCGCAGGAGTTTATTACGTTAGGGAACGATTCAAACGTTAGGGGAAGGCAATTTAAATGTTAGGGGAGTTTGCGAATTGTTGCACAGTAGCGCATGAGTGAATTATTTGGGTTCTGTTGAGTGTACAAACATTGTGTATGAGGCATGTTCCTACGAGGGTTTGAGCATGTTGACTCTTGAATAGAGCTCTTCAGAAAATAGATGATGGATGATATAAGAGGGTCTGGCATGTTCTAAGTAGATCCTGAATTCATGACATGGTTTTGTGAACAAATATGCTATTCAAGGCAGAATTTGTTACGATAAACGTATTAATATTTGGAGTATATCTAATGACCTAGCGCATGTGTAACGAGCCTATAATTTAAAAAGTAGACATAAAATGACACCGTTTTCCAAGACTTCCAAGGACGCGTTAACACACTTCTTTTTTGTAATTTTCTAGATAAACATAAAATTAAACAAAAGTGTAACGGTTCTGCTTTGACAAAGACATACAATAAACCGGGTCTTTCCTAACAAAACACCGAGCTGACATAAATAAATGACGTTACTAAAATAAAAAATAGCATTTCCCCGGCGATTGCGTTAGAAATGTTTAATTCAGAACAGGTTTAGTACAAAGCCGGTCGCGGGCCCCGCGCGGGCCCTGGCGCGGCCCCGCATTACTGGCGGCTCATTTATATCACTCACGCCGAACAATTGGGGGTAGGCACAAAGCGAACCTCCTAAACAACCCTTTGTGACACAATTTTTTTCTAATTTATTCAAAACAGGGTCAGTCACCCGATATTGCGACGCTAGTAATTTATTTGCAACAAATCTTTTTTCTATAAACAAATTATGTACCTTCTTTTTTGCGTCTGATATTATTCGTTGAGGTGTGAACGGTGCAGTTTTTTGATGTTTTCTGTCTGTTACACATAACGCTGGCAATATTTATCGATATGAAGCGTGGTGGACGAACTTTTCCCACGCTCGCGGTCACGACTTGCAATTACCCTTTGCTACGCTAGGAGGGTTCGAAATTATGGAGAAAAACAGTAAAAACACTATCGCGAAACACTTTGCTGCTTATTACTTTGCTCGTTTTACACGCTCACCCTTTCTGAAGGAGCCAGTTCTCGTATGAAATTACCTTAAATATTGGCAAGAAAACTACTCTATTAATGAAGATAAAGAGAAGGTATTAAAAAAAGTCGTTAACCTTCACCACGAAGGAAACCGTAAATTACATTTAGTAATTTCATAGTCACATCATAATTTCACCTTTCAATAACCATAACTTCATGAAGATTATCATAAATCATAAAATAACTAGGCAATCATGAAATGGCACCAATCATCACAATATTGCTTCTCGGGGAGTGCGAATGTGTCCGGGACGGAAACGAGCGACGTTAATCCCATGATGCGCTGGTATAAACGGCCGGTGGCTATGGCTTCTCAATTAACAGCCAAGCGCTGACATTTGCAACTCAAAATTACTTGAAGGGGGAGCTACGACTATGACCGATGCATAAGTGTCAAATGTTGGCACTATCTTCAAACTAGCTGTCCCCAGCGGTTTCACCCGCATCTTTGGTTACTGCTCCGCTCCCGTGTGTCTTAGCGTGATGGTATATATATAGCCTTCCTCGATAAATGGGCTATCTAACACTGAAAGAATTTTTCAAATCGAACCAGTAGTTCCTGAGATTAGCGCGTTCAAACAAACAAACAAACAAACTCTTCAGCTTTATAATATTAGTATAGAAGATTGAACCGGAGTATGATTCGGTACCTATGAGTTATTTTAAATATAACTTGTGTAATCTTGTACTTTCATGAATATGAAGTGGCATTAATGATTTTATTCACCTATATATAGAACATAACCTCGGATGCATATTACAGATGGTATGTACTAACTCTCTGCAACAGCGGTTGGCTGATTAAATCTTTGTTGAATTTCATCGTCCAAAGTGTTCGAGATATACTTGAATGAAGACCTGGCAGCCTATATGGACCCAGTCACGAAAATGTGTGTTGAGTACAGTTAAACAGTTATTGTATAGTAGATAAATTCTGATTGATTGATAAAACTTTAATGATACTTTAAGAATGTTTGATCGTCACACTCGCCTAACCACCTTGCCTCTCAAGTACAAGTATTTGAATTCAATTACAGGTTAGGCAAGTACCAATGTAACTTTTCTAAATGATATGTCCTTTCCTAACCTATCTTAGACATCAATGACTGCGTAAAGGTGAAGGAAAACCTTCCAACGATCCTTCGATCCTTCCAACGATTATAAAAGGCAGATGATTAACTTCATCAAAAAGATGGATATTAAACAGCAGCGATTCGCAAAATAATACTGTTACAAAACGACTTATTTTGGCAGCATCATTAATATCATCAAACAATACTAATCACTAAAAAAAATATGGTGATCACAAAATACATTAAGGCTGATTACACACGAGCCTAATTTAAGTAGAAGTGAAATCGTATAGTTCATTGGACTAATCCGTTGGGATTAATTTGTCACGAGCCCACGCCTCTGCCAAACTAATGCGGAAATACACGGGTTCTAAACATTATTGGGTGAGGTCATCTAACATAATGAGTTTAATGAAACTGGACATAGCAGATATTGTCATATGTCACGCAACTAACTTATGCCATGTATCATATTATGGGGTGCCTAAAGAAATATCGAAAGCTTTAAGTGTTCATAATTCAAATAAGTGGTATCCGACTTCTAAGTTTGTAAGCCGCCTACGCGCCCGGCGTGTACGCAATAGTGCGGCGTGAGAGCAGCGGGCACGCGCGGCATCTCGCGCTCATTAGAGTGCGTGACGTCACTCGGTCCCGCACCCCCTCCTGCTGCAGCGCTGAACGTTCATACATCGTGAGCGCTTTAGCTTTTTGCCGCGTTATAGCTAACGATGAAGATAGCTGGCTAAGTAGCTCCTATTATAGATTTCACTGAGAAAAAAGAAAAAGTTAGTACTTATACATAATTGGTAGTAGAAAAATGTTTCGCCGTATACAGCCTTTGAATATCCACAACCATTCGACTGGTTCAAAAAATACTGATACAACTGTTATAACATTTTACTGCAAAGGAAATGACAATTATGAGTAAGATTTATTAGCCGTTTATGGAATGACAAGTTTTTTTGTATGTCTTAAATCATGCCTTGGTGATCGATATAGTTATAAATCTCTATTATCTGTTTAAGTATTTAACTTAACTAGAATTTTATCGGATGGTCAGCTGGTCTGGTTAACCAGGTGACCCTATGTGGTGTGATTATCTCGTTCAGTGCCAGTAGAGCGGATGATGACGACAGCTGGTGGAAAGTGCTGGAGCGTTCCAAAACGAAAGTTCAGACATTCCGCACAGTTCCGCTGATTTGACAGTTTAGCGCTAGTGTTGGGCTAGTGTCGAGTACGGAAATCTTCCGTCTGCTAATGTTCAAGTAGTTTTTCTTACAATAAGTAAATAACTGTTCTTTTACATTGAGTGTTCGCTTTGTCTAAATAGATGTTTTGCTTCGCTTGGAGACGTTGCTGAGTGACATGAGACACAGATACATTGTCTCCAGAAGTTCTTATATAGTTCGTTGAAATTAACTCTTTCGCTCTACGACATTGTCGTTCTGTCTGTGATTACTTATTCTGTCTACTCTGTGACGTCAATACTGTGTGATTTCGTATTTCTTTCCAACCTCAGCTTATTTAGATCTACAAAAACTCAAAGCACCTACATGATGTTGATTATTATGACAGATGAGAATAGTAACTACTCATTGACACGTGCGTTTGGAAAACTGCCAGAACGCTAAATGCATAGACATTCAATCGTACAAGACATGCAAGCCTAAGCATGGGATTACCTACTGTCGCTACAAAAGGAATTTTAAACTTTCGGGATAGTAATGGAATTCCAAGATCCCTAGAAAGGGGATGGAAAATGATAAGTGTAACGTGCTGGTTGCAGGCGAGTTTCGAGAAGTACCGACGCATTAACAGTTGCTTACTTATACACGTAATAGTTTCGAAGAATAATAGAAAACGACATCACTGCGCGCTCTCTAGTTCATTAAAAATCAATCAGAGAATCTTCAGAGGTAATAACTCAATCACAAAAACTCATTCAACTGTCCGCGAACGGTGAATGATCGATGACGCATCACTTCTGTCTTCCCTGGAGTACGCGCATGCGCACAATCACTCAGTGATGGTACAAAAATTTGCGCCTGACCACACCCTCGTGGGATTCGGGTCACTATAAGGTCCATTTGTAATCTTGTGGGAAAACGAGCATGTGAAAATTGTGGTACGGAAACAAATTCATGGTAGGATTGTTACACAGTTTCGGTGTAAAATTGCTTAATATTATTTCACCTTTAAACAATTTAGACCTAACTTTGAATGGTTGCTTAACTTGATGGCACGTTGCGCTTGATGTAACATGAAAACACAACTCCCATTGTATGAAATGTCATTTTGCTGAAAAATTGGAGAGTGTTTTTTTGCCATTTTCAAACAGTGAAACAAAGTAAGACTTTCTAGTTTCTTACAGTGCGGTTATTTTCGTCTCCCTTTAACCAGTTCAATAGTACACGGGTGACACAGGCACCCGCCTGTGTCACGGCGCATGCGCACGCCCTCCGCCCTGCGCACCTGTCCGTTACGCGCGGCTTGCGCATGCACTTGACCAATAATGCGGGCCTTAGTAACAAGTGCAATGACACTACCTTCGTTTGTGAACTGCATTGATAGCATGTATCAAAAATATATTTTTAAATGATCACACGGATGATGCGCCAGAGCAGATTTGAATATTTAATAGTTTATTATTTTTGACTATTTTTCTCTTTATCTAGTTTGAAATTTTTTTGAAAGTTTTTTATTTGTATTGATGTTTACTTAAGTATGTTATGCTATTATTGGCAACAGCAGAATCTCTATGACCGGTTCAAGCATGACCATGAAACTGGTTCGACACTCAGCGAAAGCGCCTCATTTCCCTCCTTCTGTATGAAATACTCGCGATAGATGCTTCACAGGATAATTAGCGCGATATCTGTCTGCTAGATCTTGTTTAATTAATTGGGGACAAGTGTCGGTATGGCCGGTGGCTCCTAGTTAGTGCGCTTTCCACGCGACTGGCTAGGGTGATTCAGCTCAGCTAATCTTACCGGAATGCTGTAGTGAAGGAGTGAAGTTGAAAGTTTAATTATATCCGTAATGTATGGCTTAGCGTGGGTCTTCTTGAATTAATCGAATCGCTCTTGTGAAACATGATTTTAATGTTTAGTATTATGCTGTAGTGAGTTCCTGCAGATTTGTTTCGATTTGGAGCAATTCGTGCAAAAACACAGTAAAGTTTGTAACAGGATTAGAATTCTTATCAATAATCACGCAAACCACAACTTGAATTCACGACTAAGCTTACTGTCTAGTCAAACATTTGCATTTTTCGTGATTATTTCTATAATTGGCTTATCCATTTCTGTACAGTGCAACTGTATTTTCTATTATTCGATTACACGGATTTTTAAAAATTTTATCCAAATACTTAAATCCTGCAGGTGATGTACAGATAGAATCCACACGTCAATAAACTTAAAAATATATCTAATAATCCACCATCTGTTATTACAACCGCCAATCATTCGTCAATGTCAATGACGAACACTAACTGTAGAGGAAATGTATGAAGGAAATGATGAGCCTCACGGTCACTGGAGCGTCACCGATGTCCCTCCGGCGACCAGCGGCAACGGCATGGCTCGGCGACGTCGCTGCGTCGCTGGTCGGCGATAATTAGCCGGACGGTTTGTGGACGCTTCCGTTCATCACGATTATGAATGATATTGAACATGGACATACATAAATGTAGAGGAAGTTGTGAAGGTAATTTTGAGGTACAAAACAATTTTCAGGTAAATTTGAATGCAAGATCGCTGTAGCTGGCGTATAAAAAGGTTTACACGTACAATACTCTGCTGACAAAGTATCACTAAGTATATGTATAAACTTAAAGACCACACAAGTTAATCACTGCAGTTAATCTAATAGCATTTCAACATAATATAACTAAATCAGCAAGTCGTACTAAATCACAATCTATATCGCAGTCGATTAAATTATCGTTCAGAGACACCCACGGCCCGCAACTCCTATAAGCACAAATGTTTTGTAGTTATCAGTTAGTTCGACTATATTGCGACGAAGTTTATTTATGCGAATTATTCATGAGTTTTAAAACTAATTAAATTCAGCCGAGATAATGCTCGTTCTCAAGTGACGTTACACTGAAAGGTAAGCGCTGGCTGTTAAATGATTGTTGCGTCATTTGGTTTTAATAATTCGATGAAGAATTGGTTCCCTGCCTTTTGCTTCTAACCTTTAAAGTTTTATTTGCTCTCTCTCTAAATTCATAAAGTACTCCACAGGCCCCTCAGATATCTGCACGAGTCTACTAGAAAATTAGGGACTAAGCCTAGAAAAAATAAAAGTTCTGATAATAATATGTATATGCAATGAACGTGATACGAATAGCTTTTTGTAGATATCGGTGTGATAATATAATAAATAGTAGTTATTCAGTTAAATATAATTTAACTTAAACTTTGTTTTCGTTTCAAACCAGCACCTTCCCGAGGGCCCCAGAATTACTCACAAAAAAGTATAAAAAACACCTTTCTGGTCTGCGGCCGCTTTGCCCCGACCGGTTTGCGGCGCCGCACTTTTGAATAATTTCTCTTGATACCGTACGGAATTATTCCGTTTCGATACTGCTGTTATCCGACATAGCCGAATCAACATACGGAGTATTCCTTTATTTTAACTCTATTTCAATTATGCAAACTGACTGATAGGTTTACTTTCAATTTAAATTGGCTGCGAGCAATTTGTAGGACGCGGAGGCGATAACAACGAGAGTACGTACACTCGTATGTTAGCGTTCGGATACGACGACTGATTTCTTGTGGGTGTATCGCTTGTCTTATAACGAAGTGGCAGCAAACAGCGTCACAACTTATTCACTATTCTCGATACTACGATGACAACATGATTGTGGTCATTATAAATATGTTGTTTATGTCTCTTTAAGTTGGATAATTTCAAAAGACAAGGCTATTGGTTTTTGCTTGAGAATTTTATTTAGTTGTTGTATGTGGTAATAGAACATACATGACGCCTTTCTTTCTATATTCCTGCCATATCTCACAGGCCACAGACCGGTGCATCATATAGATCCGACGACGCGACAAAGAAGTAAATCCCTCAGTAATGGAGCGTTTCATGCAATAAACATGGCTGCCACCGCCGAGTGATTTACGAGACTGGCGCAGGCGCAGCCACACGCTTGCAACACGCTATCAATAATGTACTAGAGAAAAACAGCTCCAAGTCTGTGTTATACTAAAGTATTTACCTTGTGTGGCCTGAGGAAAAATCAACGGCATCATGTCCAAGAAAGTGGCTCGTCAAACTGCACTTTGGAAATTAAGAGTAGCAGTGTAGTGTAACAGAGTTAGGTGTTGGCAGAATTTGGGAACTGCCCTAAAAACTGAATGGAAACGATATTAGAGAGCAACTGTTTCTTATGAATTAAGTTAAGATGAACTAAAGATAAATATTACTCAGTGTAATACATTGCATGTGAGGCTTTGTTTTGGCAGTAGGATGTTGAAACAGTAGGCTCGGCTGTCGAATGTAGGCATTACGTTGTTCTCATAGGCAGGCTGTTGCTTCATCTATGAATGAATTATAGATGCTATCGATGGCTCATTTCCTTTTCGATATTGTCGTGGGTATGACATTCGTATTGAATAGGACTCGTTTCATAATCACCATACTAATATCGCTTTTGATGAAAATGTGACTGTTTTCTGCAATTGATAGAAAATTATGATCTTTGGCTTCAAAGTCAAATTATTTATATTATTGAGGCTTTTACCAGCACTTATGAATGTCAAGAAGATTAGATCTAGTTGCTCATTCCAAAAAATAGATCGCTTTACTCTTTTTAAACTAGTTTTTTTTTCGATAATTTCTCTTATCTTCACATTTTTTAATAAATTGTTTAACGAGCTATAGATGTAAGTAATTGTTTCCTCTTATCCCATATTAGTAATGAAATTTCCAAACATTTAATTTTTCATATTAAACTTTGGTGTTATTTTACTGCCATCGTTTAGACTAGTTTAGCGACTTTCATTGCTGATGTTCAACATCTCCACTTCTATATGCTAAGTATGTCATAAAGCTGTAGCAAAAGAGGTGTTAATATAATCCTCTAAGATTTACGACGAATGAAATTCAAATAAATTCATAAGAAAATGTTCGTCAAAATACATATGTACATAATATATTATCTGCGATTATATAAATATAGAACAGCCTTTTTATGATCGTTCGTGCACATAACAGTTTTAAATTGTTTATTTATGCAAATATTGCTGTGGAATATATTTTACTGGTTTTGTAGATGGCAAACGTGTCTATAACCAGTAGTCCCATGAGCTACGTATTGCTAGTTAGAATGTTTTTTTTTTCAATTAAATATATAAAATAAAAATAAATATTAAATGCTTCTGTAATATTCTAAAGCTATATTAATATCTGAAAAAAATGCAATCCCACAGATCCAACACAAAATTGTAATGTAGCTTTCGTGAAGCAGATGTTTTTGAATTTGGAATAAACTGTGATAAAAAATATTGAACAAGTTTTGCTGTGTGTCGAGTCAGTTTCCCACAATAGTATAACACAAATCATAGACACATTTACATTTGTGGCGGCAGATGTTGAGTTCGCAGTGACGACATACATGGCTACCGTCATTTATATTGCCGACATGCATATACAAACTAGGTACCCACTGCATGTTCATTTTACCAAGTGAGGCTGTCTTCTCAACATACCATGACCATAATATTTAACTACTGAAACTTACATAAACAACTATACCATCGGTATAAAAATTGTATTATTTTATTTTCAAATGGACGGACATTGCGCTTTATTATTAGTAAAGCCATTCCCGTATCTAGTATTTTATAGTAATTTAATATGGCGTCGATATCCATCGATACCTATAATCGTTAAGGTAATCGACAATTTAAATGAGTCGAACGAAAAAGAGATATTAAGTTATTTCCATACACAGCATTAAATACTTAGGTTGTATCTGATACTTGTAATTTTGTAAATTGCATGACGAATTGCTAGGTATAATGCTAATGAGATAGTAAATTATGGAGCTGCAAATGTGAGTTGTCACTTGTGCATCGTACTTCTTTTATTTCTTAGCTGGAGTTGCGAGCAGTTATATTGTGATTCGACACAATATTGGTATAGCGTTGCTTTAAATATTGTCGATGTAATTATACCACAAACCGAGTTATTTTATCTCCAGTACCAGAAAGTTACCTTTAAGAATATTCTGCAGAACCCGAGTGAGCTTGCTGACAACTGCTTCATGTAACAAGAGATTTACAGCTATACATAAGCAGCACAATTGACGAGTATCATCAAAATAATTTCTTCAATATTTTTTTTGCTGACGTCTGCTCGTAGTCATGCTCTCGCCATTTAAATAATGTAAATAATCTGCATTATAAAGTGGCCAATTAAGATGGAAAGAAACCGACGGCTCAATTAAGAATCGCGTTAATTAATTGGTTCATTTAAGAATAGCATTCCATTCTGAGCTGGTGCAGACATGTAAAATATACTGACACGGCTATATTGGGATGTTTTTGTACCATTAACTTTGTAAAATATATCATGTCTGGGTAGCTTGACACATATTTTACTTAACATGGACTTGCTCAATATTGTAATTTCTATAAAAAAAAAACATTATAATCTCTTATATTTCAATATAATCGGTTTAGGAGGGGAACGGTTAAATACGTAGTGTGGAATATTGGCATCAACAGTAATCTTTAACTGCTGTTGCTGGAAATACCATCTAGCATTATATCTTGAACAACTGTCACATAAAAAAAAAATGCACGCTACTTAATGGCCTTGTTAAGGTATAAAAGTGATTGGACAGGCTGTCTTTGTCGTTATCCTCCTTTGACTATATCTGACTTATCTACAATTCTGTTTTAACACAGATAAATATATTTGTGTTTCTTATGTTAACTTAATGATTATTAGCTGTAATGTTTTAAACATAATCTGTATTTATAATGTATGATTTTAAATCCTTCGTATGCAAACCCTGGAAGAAGTGCATTGTCGCGCAAACTAAATGATAGACTAAGCATGAAAGCGATACAGGTATCTCATATCTTGGAGGGCTCAATAGTCGAGGAGCTCCATTAAGCTGTTCTATTATTATAACTATACAAAGGCAAGACTTACCGCGTCATCTGTGTGCCGGTGCTCTAGGGCTGACCTAAGCACTTCAATAAGATAGTAGTGTATTTTTTGTTATCGAAGAAATTCACCACTTCACTATTATTTGAGTTAAATATAAATAGTTTAGAATTAGAGTTCATTCGAACGCTGTATGGTTATACAGCGTTGATACTAATAAGATCTATGAAATTGTTAGCAATTGAAAAAGAACGCAGGCGTAACATCTCTCTTCGACTACGGTAAGCCCGCCACGGTCTGCAGATTAAAAGGCTTGTAAAATATAAAGAGTATAAAACTGAAAATAAAGAGTATAAAAATTTAATAGAGGTAGCTTCTATCGAACAGGTTATGTCGTCGCAGACTGTCACTTTCGCTAATGTTATTCTAATCGTTTAACTTCCTTTTGATAATCGTACCACTTTTTCATTGATTTTATTGAACTATTCAAATGTAATAAATATGTAGATTAAGTCTAATAAGTAGAAAACGTTCTACACAACATGTTAAAATACAATATATTTTGCACATTATCACCTATCTGCTTATCTCGTTAGTAACTAAATCTATCAATCATTAGTTCGCTTGTAGCAAAAAGTTGTGATATGCCAGTTGTCGTGGTAGCAGCCCTACCGTGACGTGTGATGAGGCGGGCGAGCCATCAATCTGCCATCTGTTCGCACATGACGCGATTACTTGCGTTTTCATTATTATTGGCAACCCTTGTGAGCATTATCCGATATTGATATATTGGATGAAGACGTCGATAAATGCCGATGAATGGCGACTTAAAAATAGTAATTTGTACCGCAGTGCCACAGGAGCTGTGATGTGGAATTTTATTTTTGTCGCCTCCGAAGATAGAATCGGTTTTGGGCTGGCTTTCTTTTGTGAAAATATATTCTCCTTCCTTTGAAGAAAGGATAAAAGTAATCAAAAGCCGCTAAGAATGAATTGAAACGAAGATGTTATTTTTTTTGTTAGTTAGTACATTCTTTAAGTATTTAAAGAAGAAGAGAAAAATGTTATTATATTTATACAGTCTCCATTCGTGTAATTAATACACACGCACACCTACGTAGTGCTACGTCAACAGAGATATTATAATAGTTCATTCAGAGTGAGCCGTGACCTAAGTGTTCAGTGTCTTTAGTTCAGTGTTATTATGACATTAATATCATGTAACACAGTTACGTACAACCAGCTAGAATGTTAACTGCCTTATTACCTCGACTTTAGTAAACAAGTTGCCTTCGTTTTACTGTAGATAAACGATGTTGTTACAAATGTCTTTAGGACAGGATTTTTGTAATGTTTAATCCTTTTTGTTAGTATCCAAAGCTGAGTTATGTTATTTCTACTGGGCTTGAATGTTTGTTAATATAACGGACCCTGGAATCAAACCCAAGATTTTCTCCGCTACAGAATTGCTACCACTCGTTCAACGAGTTTACAGTTTAAAATGATAAAATGTGTAGTATTAGAAACTCAATAAAGTGTTCAATATTAGCGTTCGTAGAATGCAGTCGTTTTTCTAGCTACACAATTATGGTTCACATTTAAACTGAACAAGTCGTTGTGTTACTTCACTAACTATGGAGAATTAGGCTAATGTGTTTCCCAAGCATCGCAAAGCAGTTGCATTGGAAAACTTGCAGAAAAACCATAGCATTCCAACAGATTACTCGTGTGCTTGCATACATAATGATATGTTGGGAGATCGAGATTGATCATGTTGAAATTAAACTTTAAATTGGAAAGCTGCACCGTAATGAGTAAATTGACACACTCAGCAGCCTCACGTACGAGACTTTCAACAAGTCATATGTAAGAGAATCATTCGTGACCTTCACGGTGCAATCCCTTACACCACACAACACCCAGGAAGTGAACACTGCCTGCACCTGAAACCTAACATTACCAGCGAGATGACGACGTCACGACGACGTGTACCGAGTAAGTCACGCAGCACGCGATAAGTCCGCGCCGTTACGCGCGCACGCCGGCCGACAGCCCGTCATTACGGCTCGGGGCGACGGGCTAACATAAGGACCTGACAATGTCCTACAAATTATGATCTACAGTTGCTGTAGATGTAGCATATTTTAAATGTTTATCTATTTTCCCGTCGCGAACCTGGGATCACAGATGCGTTACAGGAAACTTCCAAATAAATATTTTATTGGTGCCCAAGTGATTTTGTATAGACATACGCTTACAGGCTAGCCAAGTATCCTTTGGATGTTTACCGTAAAACTCTTTAACATTCCTCTTCTAACACTAACACTTGCTAAAGTGTACCAAATAGTCGCAGCCTGATAGTGCGAACACCTGTAGCTTAATGGTTTGGTTTAATTAATATAATCATCAGTGTTGGCGATCTGACAAGGCTATCGCACATTACGCCGTCTTTGCTGCCAATCTAGGAATCAATTTGAGTAACCCGTAATTATGTCATCGTTCGCAAGAGATTACGTTGTGCTAGTGTTAGGGCTGTATCTGACGGCTAGTCTAACCACAGAGTCTGTTTAAAGATTCTTTCACTAATAGAAAGTTACATATCATCAGTTAATAAATAAATAAAATAAAAATAAAAAATAAAAATCGTTTATTTTCAGACAAACAAGTCCATAATAAAGTTAATTAATTAAGTGTGAAACATTGTCTTATGTAACTCCCCGAACATGAAGTTCCGTGAACCTTTTAAGAAGAACAGTGTCAGTTCTCTCTCCTATCCACTTAAGTGCACTATTCCGACTCCCTCGAACCCGCCTTACAACAGACGCCACTTTCTTTCTTATCAACGCGTGAAAGCCTTCAACACTCGCGTCTGCAAACATGCCGGATGCACTGCAATATCGAGGGAGGCGGAACAGCGACCTGAAAATGTTGTTATAAAGGACACGCAAGGCGTTATAGGTCCTTTGTGTAACACTGGCCCACAAGCCGCAGGTGTAAAACGCCTGACAATACGCTTTAAACAGCGTAATTTTGACAGGCGCCGTACACCTGGCGAACCTATGTGCCAGCATATTACCACGAACTGACAACGCCCTACGCTCCCTCTCAACATCCTCATCGTCACTAACATTTTCTGTCAACATGTGACCTAAATATTTAAACCTTGTAACACGACCTAGAGGCACTCCATTGAGCAAAAGTGGTGTGAAAGAGGATTGTTCGACGTTGAAGATGCTACTTTTGCATTTAAATACCATGTACTCACTCTTACTCACATTGTACTCCAGGCCGTGTTCAAATACATAGGTTTCACAAATTTGTAACAATTTTCTGAGACCACCAATTGAGGGGCTCAGCAGCACCATGTCATCGGCATAACTAAGATTATTCACACAAATATTATCAATATGGCAGCCGACATGTGTGCTGCTAAGCTCCTCAATTAACTGGTTTATGTATATGTTAAATAATCGAGGAGAAGTCAGACCCCCCTGCCTAACACCGCACTCTAAAGAGTACTCATCAGAGTAAACATTACCCCACTTTACAGCATTTAGTTGACTGTTGTACCAGAAACTAAACATATTAACTAGATCACCTGGAACACCTAAGTTTCTTAGCTTTGCCCAAAGCTTACTATAAGACACGCGATCAAAAGCTTTGGACAAATCCAAGAAACAGGCATAAACAGGTGTCTTGCGCTTTACATAATAGTTCACCGTTTCCTTTAAACATAGTATCGCACTTTCTGTAGACAATCCTTCCCTAAAACCAAACTGAGTGTCCCCAAGCGAAATATATTTAGCAAGTTGGTTATCCAACAATCCATCTAGTACCTTTGCTATTATGGTTGCCAATGATATTGGTCTATAGTTGCTTCTACTAGAAGTGTCGGCTGTTTTATTTTTCACTATAGGGACCACAACAGTTCTCATCAGGTCAGGAGGTAGGTACGAGTGCCTAATACAGAATGTAAAAAACATAGACAAAATTCTGCATAAATGAGCGCCCGCATGCCGCAGGTGCTCAACACTGAGTCCGTCATGCCCAGGCGATTTACCACGTTTCATACTTTCTAAAACATTGGAAACCTCTTTACTTGAGAAACCTATGGGGTGAGTGACCGCCTGGGGTTCAGATTTCAGCACCCACGGCAATAAGGAACTCACCTGAAAATGCTGCTTAAATGAGTTAGCAATTTCTTTGGGGTCCTCGATACCCTCAATGCTGACAGGCAGTTTCACCTTCCCATTTAGTTGTTTGGTACCCTTCCAGAACTTATGAAAACTCTTATCAGAGTGCTGTGTAGCAAGAATATCCATTCTTATTTGCTCCTGATTATTTTGACAATATCTGAGTCGTGATTTGAAAATTCGGCGACTCATACACATTTGCTCAAATATAGGTCCACTTTCAGGTTTCCCTGCAAGCAAGTACAATTGATAGTTTAATCTAGCCTGCCTATGCACTTCTTTTACATGTTTGTTCCAACCATATACACATTTGACATTAACTGGTTTTTTAATGCTTTTATAACTTAATATGGATGCCTGACATAAAGAACTAATAATATCTTTGTACATACAATCAATTATATCTCTATGCCGAACATTTTGACACATTTTGTCCGCGCACTCCTGAAAATCCGGTGGAAAATCAATATTTCTCAATTTGTTATTGCAAATGTCCCGATATTTATTTATTTCTTCTACTTCCCTAACGCCCCATATTATCTTATTACATACATTAGACTTAAATATAATTTTAGATTTAAATGCCTACTGTATCATTGAGATCTTGTTTTGTGTCAACTTTTCTTTTTGATCTCATATTCTATGTTCTACGGCCTGTCCTTTATCTTCATTGTAAGACCTGAGAAAAGGCTCTAGCCAGACGATGTGAGCCAATAATCACTGACTTAATCTTATCATCTGTTTATTATTCCGTGGCCACCTCGACTGTAATACCCCTGAACATAGCATCAGCAAAGCCTGATGAAGTCATAAAACGCTGTGTTTATAATAAATACTCGTCCATTTGAAGTGCACTAGTGTAACGGAGATGCGATCCGCGCGTAATTACCGGCGAGCTCTGGCACAACCGTGCCCCGCGGCGCCGCCTGCCGCGGACGTACAGTTTCCTTCGTCTGATAGTGTTTAAATGAACTAAGAATTGATGAAAACATTGAAATTTTGAATCTCTTGGTTTTTAATCATTATACAATTCATATTTATTTTTTATTCACTTTTTTACCTAATGCTGAGAAGGAACAGATGTTTGAAAATTTTAATTTCATACCTACTTTATTTTATGATATTAAAATAAAAGAAAAAGTGACACAAGATTAGCTTTACAGTAGTGAAGGTCACCTGTCACTGTTCTGTTAATTAAAAGAAACCATGGGTGGTCTGCGGTCTAACGCAAACTTTAAGGAAATTTAATACTTTAGACATCACTAAATCCGATTCGGTTTCTCTCTCGTCACTTCTATACTTTTTCTGTTTATTATAAATCCAATGCATATTGTATTTATTTCAGAAGACTAATTCGTTTCAAATTGCTAAACACCGCATAAGAACTGTTTATTTCACAATTTAAAATCAATAATAAAACCGACAGCAATTATGGATTCCGAATCATCCGTAACAACAATGACTTAATGAAGTGCGAATGTTTTGCAAGTCGCCGCCGCTTTATTGTTAATTGGGCAAGCTGTTGGTCGCCTCCTCACGCCGCCAACACCGTGGTGTGAGCAGAACCGTGCCCGATTGGAACACGACCAGGACAAAGCATTTAGAAGGTTGTATTTAGCTACAATAAACCTTGGTTGTGTTTGTTTCTGTAGATATATCAACCTTTAAAATAGTCATCTTTCTGTTCTCATACTTGGTACAAAATACAGTTTGGTTTTTGAGTAGGTATCCGTTTTTAGAAGTGTTGCTTTTTCAACTCTTAAATGTCTTATACATTTTTTATCAATCTTACGACACTAATTACATATTTCGTAAATCTTATCATCGACCATTAAATAACCTTGATATACCTATTTCAAGAGCCATCAATAATTTAATTAAGATACCATAAAGGTTATTACCGAATTAAATACATATTTCATAAATATTTAACTTCAATAAATCAGGACAAGTTTAAGCATTTTTAACATAATTAATAAACTCCGGCTACAAATTGCTGTCAACAACATTAAAATAAAACATAAATTTAAATAATCACTTGATTGTTCAACTATAAAAACATTTTGTTTCGCATTAATAATAATTTAAACCGGATTAAAAGGCTTTAAAATATTTCTTAATACTATTTAACATTGTTTAAATAAATCTGCGCCGCTTGACAGACGTGAAATTAATAAGCAGACGGATTTCGGCTAAATTAAATGGTGTGATAGCATTTATTTTAAATGGAATAGATTTTATAAGTCATATTTTATTCCATTTCCAACATTACAAGCGTAGTTACAATCTAAGAAAAGATAAATTCTGAAGTGTACTACTACGAGGTGTAAAAATAGCAGAATATTATTTTGCAGGAAACTGTGTTATCCCTCAGGCTTTGCACTCACTTTGTATAGCACCTTATCGCGTCATCTCCATTGAAGTGCGGCGGCGCACGCGCAGTTTTTGCGGCGCGGCTCGTTAAGCGCTACATCAGTTCACAATTTGTCACCGAGTCGCGACCGACACCGACGCGGCCTGTCCGATTTATTTGCATTCCTTTATGGACATACGACACTTGTATATATTACTGGGGTTCTTGGGAGAATCTGGCGGTAGATTATACGCTAAATAAAATGAGGTGCTTTTTGTTTGTACGTTTTCATACTCAAAACACATATTCCTTACACGCTATAATAATGAGTAATGACAAACTAAATCAATCTGCCAATGGGTTTAGCTGGATATGCATGCTACATAATTATGCATGCCGTATATAGCCACCAGGAAACACCAAAAGGAAAAAGACTAATTGTCTCCTGTATTCTCCTTTCCATCTAACAGAACGTATATGCTTGTCCATAGATCACATGAGCAGTTCGCAGTCGCCATGTCTGCTGTGATGAGCACGCTGTCCATGATCAGCGGCACCAGGCGCGCGCACCGCAAGCTTGGCTGCAGGTAAACTACGCTGGATCACAAACATTTGGTTGTTTTTAGATAAGAAAGGATTCGTTTTTCCTGCGTCAAGAAAATGATATCCGATCAAAATAATTAATACAGTGAGACAATGGAGCACACATGCAGCCCAAAATAAGCAAAGTGATCTCTCGCTAGAGCGCAATGAGCATGCCCGGTCTGGGTGGCGAACCGTCGGCGACGTCGTGGAATGCAGAGTATCGAGCAATACAATTACCTGATACTCGCACGGGCACCGTCCGCGAGTCGCGACAGCTGCGTGGGCGCACCTCGCGAGCTCCTTACATGTTATCAGGGATTATTTGGTGTAGATACGATGTAAATATTTGGGAATGACAAAAGTGTATAATATTACGTAAAGAAAGACGACAAATAATATAATATACATTTGTGTTTTGATAACAAATGGGATCACTTTACCTTACAGTTGTTGTATTGTTCTTGTTTCCGTTAATACCGCGTCCTGTCGAAAATAAAGTTGTTATTGTAAATTCGAAACAATTACACATATTTACTTGTACATGATGCAAAACCTATAATTTTTATACCAATCAAGTGTGATTTCAATAATCAAACACAACGTTAAAAATGCTCATAAATCATGCAAATTAAATGAAACACGTCTTTGTATTCAGTTAAGTATAAGCCTCATCAGGATATGTGTAACGCGTAAACGTATGTTATTGTTATAATTACACCCAAATTATATTTAATGCCTTTTTAAATGTCTTAATCTGAAGCGCAAGTAATTATCTTTCAATTACATGAAATATATACGATTGCTGTTTTTTTATAAGTTGCCTGTAATTAAGGGATTTGTTCAATTGTTTATGTAAATCAATTCAAATATAACATTACATCACTTAATTATTATTGAAAGTTATTTAAAAATTCCCGTAAGTTAAATTATGAAGATTCACCTTGATTAAGTGTCTACAGAGAGTCTTCTTTTAATCAACAACTATTTGACTGGAGAAGTAACTACAAAAACAGATGCAACGAATTATAATAGACGCGAACAAAAGACAAGCACTTACTATCAAATCCCATCATAAAATACATATAACAATCTTCATAAAACGACTGTCAACAGTGAGAAAAGTATTTGCTAGCGGGAATTCCCATAGTAGACATTACTTATTTAGTTATTTACATATTTGTCATAACTTTATAATTGTTTCTATGAAAAACTGGATTTTCTCAGAGTCATTCACTTCTATGCCACAAAATATTTGTTTATGTATATATAACATTTTTTTATGTGTTTTAATACTTAAATTGACCTTCATTGTTATCGTTTTTTTAGGATAATTTAACAATAAAACCAGACTGCATTTATATACATATTTTTGATTGTAACGAGAGGCGTGTGCTATTCTATAACATTTTTGTATCTGAGGCTTTCACTAGAATCATATATCATCACACGCATGATACTAAATCTAAGTCCGTATGGCATTAATCTTGAATATTGTAATTGTAACTTGTAACCGAGTTGCGGTCTCAAGGCTCTCCACCAGATTGTAATCTAAATGTGATATCTTATGTATTCACTTCCAGTTCATATGTCACACGGTAAAACGTAGTTTAAGTAGCTGGTAAAACGCAAAGTATAATACTTATATCAAAATAAATATAATTATTAAGTACTCACGAAACTAGCACATTGTAGGTACTTACTCATATTTTACGTGATAGATAAGGTATGTCTAAAGGTGATTTTGAATGATTATAAATAATATCAGCTCAGATCACAATGTGTCATTTTATGGTAAACCTTTGTGTCAATGGTGTTAAATATAAAAACACGCGTAGTAGAACAAAGAAATCTTGATTTGATCCGGAACCAAATGTACAGTATCAATTCGATTTAACCTTCGATGATATCCGTCTGTATGAGCGGACATTTAAAATTATACAAAGAATGGAGATACGACATTGTGTAAACGTATTAGTAAAGGTTGATCGTAATAGTGCTTTAAAAATTTGAGACACTCACTGCCTTAATAATTGGAATTTCTACACTCCGCGTTCACACTCAAACTTCACATTGTGACATATCTAAATTTTTAAAGTAACTGAGACGAATACATTCTAACTGAAAATATTCATATTTTTTTCACTCCTGTAATGATCTGCTAACAAATGTTTACGATTGTATTTAACAGCCGCAAGTCGGGGCAGTTCTCGGACGCGGGGGAGGAGCGCTCGCGCAGCCAGCATGACCTCAACAAGCAGCAGCGGTCCGCGTCGCTGGTGAGTACCGCGCTTACAAGCTTTTTACGTTATTATGTTAATTTCTTAAGCAATTCCGCAACTATTAGGAATTCGAATTATTGTATTATAGTGATGATTCAGAAATAACCTGATGGTGCAGCCAGGAGTCTCCTCATGAAGGAACTCCTTGACGCTTAGGAGCGCATATACGAAACTTGGTTATTTGCTGATAATATAAATGAAATTAATAAGGCATTAGCGGTTAGTAAGATCGTTTGTGAAGTTATACTTTTACCGATAATTTCAAAACAAAGAAAACAATATTTACATCAAAATCCACAATTTCGAAAATTGTGTTTAATAAAAGGAATAAAGGGGACTTAGAGTCTAACAATTAAGGAGGCACTGATTGGTTACAAAAGCCCCACTATTAATTTTAATGACCCAATTCCGTTGCTAACCAAGCCAGCAATAATAAGGCACTGCGCTTCAGGTTCACCATAATTTGTGCTCCTCCAGGGTCTGTTCCGTTAGCCTAACGAACACTATGTTACACAGGAGATGAATCAGAATTCCAAATGAAATAATTTGCGAAAATATTTGTAGACTGCATATCTGATTATATGAAACAAGCAGACTCTAAACAAAGCAGAGTCTGCTTTATATTTTACAAAAAAGCAACAGCAACAGCATTTTATAGCCTTAATTTTCTTCCTTGTTATATACTTTCCGAATATAATATCGGCAGCGTATAATTTATTGTCTAGTAGGCGTTTTATGAAGTGTACCTGTACAGGCTTTGTTACTCAAAGAATGGTCCTTCTATAGGCACGTATGTAGTAGTGGAGTGTATTGTGGCTGTCGTGCGTAGGCGCACGGTGCACGCCCCCGGCGCGCGCGCACCGCGATCTCATCGACGTAATTGACGGCTCGGACCGTACGGACCGCGGGGCTTTGTGCTAGAGAACTGCGCTTTGATTGTTTAAATGAGGGTATTGTGATGATGCTATACTTAGCTAGATAGAGATACACTTCGTAATGATAAAGTCATGAATAGTTCTGCTCTTATGACCCTTTGCATCATCTGCTTCTAATTCCAATTCAAATTCAAAGAGTCCTGAAGATTTGATTGAGCTTTAAGTTCTTATTACTGTTCTGATTTCTGTCCACTGTATGTAAACCTACATCACGTATGTACTACATATATAACGTTTGACCTGATGATATTTGATGCCAGTAGCTGGCAGATGATTTGATACTTACTAAACAAAGCTAATTAAGTGCCACGGTTTCACCCCCGTTCCGTGGAAACTTTTTACCTTACCCGGCTAAAATAGTTTACATTTAGGCTTAAATAGCCATTACTCAGGGTGAAAGAATTGTGAGATGTGAATCGAGAAAAAATGAGTTTATTCATTACATACATAAAAAAATACAAACTTTTCCCCTTTATATTATTAGTTTAGGTATAATACCGCCTTACCAAGTAAATGGAGATAAATATATGTAATTCCCGGGTAACAATGCTTAGGGATGATTTCTTATTTTTGTGGTCGGTACTTGATACTGCAACTCGTTCTTTACTTGCCAGCCTCTGCAGATCATTCCCCCCCCCAACAGAACAGAAAGTCTCTTTACAATACATCAAACAACAGCCGTCAGTGTAATCGAGATCGTGCGTCAGAATGAATGTGCTAGTACTGTCCGGCGGGTCCGCCTGTCAAACGAAAGTGGAACAATAAACTCCCTTCGGTATTATGAGCGGTTACTAAACGATCTATTGACGGCTACTTCGCTCGTAAGGGATTTGAGCCGAGGTTTTGTAATACCAGAGTATTACGTTGCTATTCATGTAGTGTGGTCGATTGTTCACAATACATGACTGCTTGTAGAGTTGAAGAACACTTATTATAAAGGAGCTTTCATTTTGGCCACTTCATTACATATATTATGCGTTTATTGGAACGTAATTTTTTGACTTTCCGACGACTGTCACGATTATATCTCTCCGATTTCTCGTTCATCCTTGCTCTGATTAATAACTTCACTTGTTTTGTATCAGTTACTAATAAAACAAATGACAAATCTGCTCATTATTGTTTTGTCGATAACATTTCATTGAAATTGAACACTTGCTCGGTGTCATAACAGCTTACTCCGTGTCACATAACAACAGCTCGCATTAACAACAACACAATAGTCACAACAGTATGAATGACAACAATGACGAGTGACATCAAGCGCCCGCGCCGGGTACGTGACGATGCGGGCTGCGTACGCGCATCATTGTGTACACACTCATCACTCTCACTTTCAGTTGATTATTGTTAGATTTTGTTCGTAATGTCATTGATGAGATCGGTGTAGGGTTGCCAAAAGTAGTATTGTAGTGAAAAATAGCATAGTCGAATAGTATTTACTTAAAACAAGACCATCTGCGTAAGATGACATGAAAAACCAAGCCAAGAGCCTTAAAGATTTGGGTATCAATTGATAAATTATGTACTGTTGTAAAAATATTTAGTTTTAAATTACTTTTAACATTGGCACTGATCGCTAACAAATCCTAAAGGCATTGTTACACTAGTTACTAATTACACAAATAAATCAAGTCAGATTAGCACTTCGGTACACCCGCTACATACCCTGAGGGCACTCTCACACTGCGCGTTTTCGCATTATCGTTCATAATATCCGTTGTATTATATTGAATGTAATTAATCCTTTGTGCAATTGCAGTCAGGTTGTCAGTTCAGACATACACACAATCGGATCAAGCCTTGGGCACAACAGAGCAAATGTTAGGACTTGTTATGTATGTCTTTTGTCATCATGACATGCATGAATCCCCGTTGACGTGTGGTTATTTTTGCTTGAATGTTGAAAGTTATAGAATATTTTATTTCGAACATCATTTAATTTTACGATAGGTAACTAACAGTTGGTCATAATATCGTCTAAGTACTGCAATTTCCTTGATGATCCCTCTAATTCCGTCAGCGAGAGGCACCGCTCAGCATCGGCGATAAAACCAGAGATTTGTGAGTCTGTGCCGCGAGTAGTAATTAAAGCTATCTCCCCCGAACAGCTCTAACAGCTTAACAGCACTAATGGCTTGTTTACACCGTGTAATCATGCTGCAATCGCAAATTGATGCAGACTCAGTGGCTAGGGTTGCCACCAGCTCCTAGCTGAACCTGCATTTGATACGAAATTCATGCAGACTAATTAAACATTTTGTTGAATTTGTCTGTAATTCTGTAACTGCCGGGATATAATATTAGAAAAACTCTTTTAACAATCTTACCAATTAAATATATTTATAAGATACATATTAAATTCCGTTATTAGATACTTTTACTGTCAGATAATTTTTAGATTAAGTAAATATACGTAGTTAGATAAAAAAAAATATGGTCGTGGACGACACCCTGAAGACGCTTATAAGCAATAAAGTCCCCTCGGGACGTAGTCCAGTCGGTAAGTATGAAGTAAATCATAGTAATAAATTGTTTTATTAATAATGCAATTATCCTGTTGCTACTTTTTATTTTTTCTCTAACAAAATATGTATAATTGAAGACAAGATTGCGGACTGTAAATAAAAGCTACATAGATTCTCCCGCAATATAAAACATCCCGTATCAGTAAAGCCGTCAAATTAAAACGTAATATATACTTTGCAACCGGATATGGTTACTCCATTACAAGGCATATACTTAATAGCTTTACCATAATAACGGCAATTATTATTATTTATATAAACAGCGATTATATTTACGTCTCTCCAAGAAATATTGTATCTTGACGTAAAGATTGAAGAAATCATTTTACTGCCTCAATTTAAGATTGATATTTTGCAAATTTCCATATCAAATAAGAAATACTTATCAGCCCTGGTTAGGCTGTCACAATGCGCATACGCAGCGCATGTAGCGCCCACGCGCCGGCGTGTGTTGCAAACGTGTCAAGATCATACATCACGTCGGGTTAGTGATTAATTATGTTTATACTTAAAGCTTGGATATCTCCGGTGATGTGAGAAGAGTACACTATTATGGGGAAGAGAAGGCTCCATACTATTATTATACCATACCATTACTAGAATTTCCGAACTGCCTCAGTACTTTTAAATTTAACTTTCCTTTGTTTTACTCATCATAAACATTTAGAAAAATATCAGAAATATTTTTTCTTGTTAATTAAAACTGTGCAATTACCGCTCTAAGTAGAACAACATACAGAAACCTTGTCAGAACATTCTGATCTGCCATTTGATATGATAGACCATAGTCCTGAAATTCTTACTACAACTGAAATTTGTCGAGAACAAAGACTGTTCATACAATTCTCCACATAACTTGGCACCACAACTGGTGCTGACGTGCTACTAACATTCGAGCTGTAGGCGTGTCTGTCTGTCCGTCAGTGAGTACTGGCGGTGTTAGTCTGAGATCGCCGCTTCCCCTGCCATTAGCCTTATTAGATGCACTAACTACTGAATTCCAGTGATAGCTCGGCTCTTTGATTGACTAACTAGATGTTTTTTTTTTTAATGTTAGTAATTCTAGATGTTTCCAATGTCATAATTGCTGCGGTGATTAAATTATACTTATTTTTTCTCGAAAACAGTTTTCAAGCCCTACATACCACACATACCACAGTTAGGGTAGCTGGTTTTTAAACAATTTTGTTTAAATTGGTTTATGCTATCCAACTGATAAATAACATAATGGAAAAATCCTGCATCGTACTACCTACTTCTTTAAGACTGTTTTAATATCACAAAAAAATTTACTGCATTACGCAAACTATAAACATAAACCAATGACACAAGTAACTGTCCAAGTATTGTCACACAACGCCGCACTCGTGACTGTTCCACAGGCAGCTCGATTGATCATTAACTCCAAACAGAACAGACTTCGTTAAACATTTTACCTTATAAGCGCACGATTTCTAAATTCAAATGAAAAAATCTCGTTACGGATTTAAAAAACAAAGTCTCTAATGGTCTAAGTATCGTTAAGATCCGGAAACGTGTGCGATTCTTCAAATGTTTCGGAGAATATGAGGGAAACGTCCACATCGCTCGCTGGACGCCAATTAACATTCCTCTAGAATGCCGCGTGATCTGTAAATATGAAATAAATAGACTGTGTCAATCATCCATACTGCGGCACAAGTGTGGGAAACGGAACGAAGTCTTGTCGATGTGTGAAGAATTTGTGAACAAGAGGGATGTTTACCCACTTATGTTCAATGTCCAAAAAGTGTGACAACATTAGATTAAGATTACTGAAATTTTAACTAAACTGAAAAAAAAATCTAGGCGATTTATTTTGGATAATATTTAATTTGTCAGTGCTAGCCATGTATTGAGCTTCTTATCTTAATCCTGTTTAGTTATCTATCTAAAAAAGAGGATATATTCACTGTAACTTCTTTAAAATGTTCTATCTTTACTGAACTTTACTAAGGTAATACTAAGCTGTGACAGACTGATTACTGGACTACACCATTTACAACATTATTAATGGTTGTTCTAACACAAATGAGGACCACACGTAGTGCGTTGTGACACCTAACAGGTAAATTACCCACATTACAGCAGTCGGCACGGTGTCCGTGTGCTCCTCGCCGTAATTATCGGCCGTGTTTATGAAAGCAAGTGTAACGTGAAACTTCAAGCAAATGTGCCGTCGCGCTCCACAACCGATGTAGGAGGCCTGTTTTGTTGGAAACAGGGATAATTTGTGCTTCAAGAAACCGTCAATAAATGCAAATTGATATCATTTTAATTCTATCTTTGTAGGTCTCATGAATATGAATTACTTTTACTCAACAATCCTCTTTCAGTTTAAAGCACCGTTGATTCTTTTACTGTGCGGTACAGAGTGCAACCACGGCTATAATATCTATTTGTATCCGCAGTCTATGTTTAAACGTTAATATAAATAACTTTTAGGTTTACAAACATCGCTCATTAATTTTTGTAGTTCATCTCAGCTCAATGTTAATTCAAGTTGATAAGTTAATATATACTTGTTACACCACCTTACGCAATAATGACCGGTTGTGAAATGACATCGGCCTTAATTTTATGTTACAAATCTAAAATAAACAAACTTTCTTATTATTTACGTAAGAAATCTAAAGGAAGTACGCGTCGGACTTATTAGTGTGACTTATTAATGTGCACTATAATTAAAACCGAGAGAGAGCGCATAATTTTGTTACAACCCAAAAATGTGTTCAAGCTAAATTGGTTTTCTTTTTGGTAGAAAGTCTGAGAAAATGTACACCTGCACAGACAGCAGCACAGACATATGCAGTAGTAGCTTGATTTGCTGATATCTGAACTAAGAATCTATTTTTTAACAAGGTCCCGTAAACTAAAGCAAACATCTGTTTTTTCACCGGTCCAACGGTGTCACAGAATCATCAACTAGTTTGTCCAATCCTCCTTCCTTTCCTATCCCTTCATTATTCAGTACAACTCCTCAATAATCCCTTCAACAATTTCTAAACCAAACAACAAAAACGCTTCTATTGAAGCACAAAGAAAGACAAGCATTAAGCGTCGAAGCCTTAAGCCGGCACAAGCCGGTATTTTATTCAGGAGCGCTATAAAAGGCTGGACGATAAAGTATAGGATCCTGCGCGGCAGCGCGTCATGGGGTGAACAATGCGCTGCTCACGTGAAATCTGACGGCGATGTGGAATAGAAAGCCGCGGCATGCGCATGCGCTCGTGAGATGTTGGTCCCACAGATAGCGGGCAGGGATTTAAATTTCAGTCATCTCTGTGTCAAACTGAGGACAGCTTATATGTTCTTTAGGGCACGGAGATAGCTGATGGGGTGACAATGTTAAAGTTGCCATTACGATCTATCAAACTGAATTCCTTTTCCTTGAGTAAAGATACTTTATTTAAGTTTTTGGATTCAATTAATGTTGGAATGTATTATATTGATTATAAACAACGCATTTGGATGATTCATAATTCAATGGATAGCAATGATCTTCCTTCCCGCTACCCGCTTTTAGTATAAGCTCACCCGCCAGCTGTCAGGCAGTGCGGCTGATAATCTTCATAATGAAGCGCGTGCGCCGCCAGTTGTGCATCCCGGTAATAATGCTAGGTAGTGCTAAAAGGGATGGGCGATGAAGGTTAACTAGTAATGTTAAGAAGAAGGTTACCTTTTAGCAAATCTAAACTGTTGATAATTATTGTGGTACCTAATTTGTTAAATCAAAAATCTATTTGAAGGACTCCCATTTTTTATCATTATTTCTAATAGACGGAAATAAACCTATAAAATAAAGGTTCACAGAACGACAAGTTACGTTAGCTATTCTATTTCTTTATTTTTGAGTTCCTACGGGCTTTTTTACAATTATGTTTTCTAATCAATAATTGAAGCGGTGGAAATACATTCATCGCGTAAATGTATTTTATCTGCAAACAAAAAGAGTCCGCTAACGGCCTCGTTAAATATCTCAACATAAAGTCAGACATACGGTATTAACCTTTATCCAATTATTCGGCTTCACGCTTCCATCCCGCTAGGTAGGAACCCCCCCCCCGCACCCCGCACAGGAAGATATGCAAATAATCACCGTTATAACTTCGGATATGTCGATGAAATGCAGAAAATTTACTTCAAAGCAAGAGACGTATAAGTTTCAAGCTCAATCAAACTCAGATATTCTATCAGGTTTAGATGTTAACTGCAGGCTTAGCATGACAACCGTAGAAATAAGTTTTGTGTACCGGATTGACGATAGAGATTGACGTAAGATATCTTTTGAATTTTTTTTAAGAATTTTTTCTTTTCTTCGATCGACGAGGCGCCGTGCTCGGGCAGAAGACATGTTGACATTGACAGAAAGAGCTTTGACTTTTCTTGATATAGAATCGCCATGCTAAGCCTGTAGAACATCGGATGGAGGCTTCTCCTAATGTGTTCCAAGTCGCAAGTTTATATAATCACTGCTGTTATTTACTCTTATCCTATAATGATATCGTTGTTACAAGTGGGACGCTATACCAGTAACTTGTTCATTTTCATACATTCAGTGATCTCCAAAGTCATATGAACTTGCTCTTCTGTAAATACCTTCGAGTGAGGTTTTAGGGCACACGTGCGCGGGCGCATCGATCGTGATCAGCGCGCTGTGACTGGCGGGTAGCGGCGTCATGCATTATACATACGAGTTATCAGCCAGCTGGCGGTCTGGCTGCACGACATACCGCCGAATAATTAATGTTGCTGATTTATGAAAAGTGTTTTCTTCTAGCCGACCGATTTCAATTGCAATTGCATCGTCACACCCGACACCATCGATTTTTTTTATTAATATAATGAAGGAGCTGACTAGTTTGTTTGGTTGAATGCGCTGAGCTCAGGAACCACCCCATCCGATTTGAAACACTATTTCAGTATTGTTTAGCTCATTTGGCGACGAAATCTTTAGTCTACTATTTATCAGGGTGCGCTGTCATTCTTACGGGACGTGTGATGGGTGACACCGCTGGCGGAAACTAGTTGAATCTTTAATTATATGTAAGATGCCTTAGCAAGCCTTGTTTAACAAAACTTAATAATCAGTTATTGTTTCAGCAAACCCTGGAGGCGGGCGGCGGCGGCGGGGTCGCGAACCTCGAGAGCCTGGAGGCCAAGGTCAGTGACCTCTTCACTACATCTTACGACGGAAGCGTATGTAGAGCAGGCGGTGAGGTTTACGTCATTACAAAAATAATAAAAAATGAGACAGTTTATCTTTTTGAATGAATAAGAATTAGTTTAAAGGGTGTTTTCTTTTAATTTTTAATAATTAGAGTTTTTGTGCAGCTTCAACAAGTTCACATACTTGTGCACGGAAGGCACTTCATCGCATACTGCTGCTACTTCGCGATTAAATTTTTTGCGAAGTCAGCGAAGCGCGTTCTACGTCAAAGCCAATAAAACTAAGTTACATCTTTGAGTAATTTACTACTTGATTCAATTGGAGAAAATAGCTACAATACATGCACATAAAAACCCATAACATCAACGGCAGATAAATTATGGTCCATGACTCTATGAAATATAGTAATTACAGCGACTGGTCTGCATCGATTCCTAGAACACTTTCACACATCTTAGAAAGCCATATATACATAAACGAGCAATATGTTATATACACTTGATGACTAAAACCGCTTTAATCAGTAGAAGTTCCAACTTTCATTCAATTTCCGTTTCGTCGTACAAAAGACATCAACGCACGCAGCTGGCTTGCCTGGTAATTACAAAGTGATTTCATAGAAAGCAATAAATTCTATAATGTAGATTAAACATTTGCTATGTACATATATTAATAATCATGTCTAGCTATTTATAATGTAGCTGGACATTATAAATAAGGACTTGATAACATTATATATGTTTATTTGGGATTTCTATCCAGAACCAGTCGTTCAAAGGCGGACATTCAGATTTTGAAATCCCCTAACGTGATTCAGAAAACCTAAGCTGAAGATCAATTAAAACTTACAACGAATGTAAACAGCTCTCAACATATAATTGAATTCGCTGAGAGATAGTGTCATCAGGCAGCATCCTGGAGATTAACGTTAGGATTAATATTAACTGCGTAGATTTATCGAGTGTCTGCCACCGCTCGATTGCATGGCATTGCGCATGATTTGCATCTCGCTTCCCGGAGTGTCGCGCGGACTCATACGGTGTCCACGTGCAAGTGATTACATCTGCATGTTATAATTTATTGAATGTTCAAGTAATTAAAATGGATATGCAGGTTGTAGTGATGAATTGATCAGGAAGTTACTTTTCAAATAAGTAAATAGTTGCATAGTAAAACGTCATTCACTTCATAATTTAAACGTCTACTAAGTTTGATTCAACGTAAAACTGTGTCGATGTTAATCGGAAATAATACAGCAGTCCAGAAGTCTGTAGTTTGTTTGTTACATACAATCAAACTAGAAATGTACATTCATTCATACATACAAATCAAGCCCCTTTATAATAGTGTTAATCACCATTCTACAAACAACTACGGAGATATATAAGCACATTGTTAATACCACATACACTATCAGCAACATACCAGCATTTGCGACAATTAGTTGTGCGTGCGACACGACGACACGCGCGACACGTCGCGGGTTGTACACGGGACGGCGCTGCGGGCTGATTAGCTAGGGTAATTAAGATCGGCTGATTAACACGCACCGAGGACGAGTGGGCAAGTTGGGAGTTACGTTGTATGAGGGTTATAGTTACTGCCTTAGGAAACGTATTCGTAGTACTAGATACAATCAGATTTGAGAAAGGAATGCAGCGTTGATAATATTACATCGGTCACAGTTCCGAGTGTTCTAGACCATTCGGGAACTTACTCGAACATTCTAGAATCGGGTTCAGTTCAGTTTTAAATTCTAAACAGTGAAGAACTAAAAATCGTGAGGTTTCTAGTTAGTGTATTATATAATTATATATATTAAATGTAGTGTAGTATATAATTTATCCAAACCCATAGCTCGTAACAAAAAGAAATTGTAATCTGAATATCAAATGAGGATTGAACTGATTATTCTGCATAAAAAGTTACACTTTGTCTTTGAAGATTTCGAATTTGGATACAATATTTAGGCACTTGTATTTTATTGCAATCATTACTGCTGTAGAAAATGCACCCCTACCAACACAAATAGTATAATAATCACAGTATATTATTCGCCCCGGGGACCAGCACCAACGTATATACAACCTGCAGTGAAGGAGGAGCCAAGACTTCACGTACATCCTCGTAATGAAAGTGAAGAGAACGGGTGTTGAGTCGGTGCCCGCCGGCGCATGCGCAGTTATTGATGATAGCGCAAGATCAACAGTAAAATATTTAAGTCGTAGCATTAACTACAACTGCTGTAATGACTTATGAAATTCAGCTTTTTTGAGATCTGCCATATAAAACCGTCGTATTCAGCATCTGCCTTACATTTTCCTAAAATTGTGAGGTAGGGCCGCTCTCTGATCTAGCCAGCATTAGATGGCACTCGTCGGACAAATTGTTAAAAATATTAATACTTATTAGCCCACAAAGTCGCCTCAGTAACCTACCTACAAACCTATTGTATCCTAATATTTGTAATCCGAGCATACCATGTTACATTCAGAAGCGAATAAAAAAAATCCCGGTAAATATTAATTTGGAAGTTGCAGGCGGTTTTATTATCCAGTTGTGTTTTCCCAATATAGAAACAACATTCAAATAAATACCTGCATAATGCAACACAATGTTATCGACAGTTAAACACAACTTAACTGCACACAACATCTTTACTCCAAACATTACAACTGCAACAAAAAACAAACGAACAGACATACAATCAGCCTTCGTACGAGTATCATAGCAATCTCGAATTAAGGCAGCTCGCATGCATGCATATGTAATCACAGGCCCGCATATGCAATTACTCGCCAATTTATTGTCAGCAATAGTGTTTGCATTTTATCGTCGCATCTGGCTGTCATTGAGACGACTATTTGCCGTCCCTTTCTATTTTCAGACAATATTAGACAGAGTGAAAGAGATAGTGGGTGTGGAACAGTAAAAAGTAGGTGGTTATTTAATCCCAATGATGTTAATGTTAGGAATGTGGGGCTATCGAGATTGTCAATGTAGCTTATGCGATCAGCCAGCAATAGTTAGTAGGAAAAGCTCCAACCTGTTCCAGTGCTAGAGGCGAAAGCTCTTATCCTTTAATGTATGGAGTGGTATGGAGTGGTACTGCTCGAGATCATCAACTGCTTGATTGACGCCAAGATCTTCTAGTTTTTGATTTGTTGGCAGTCATATCATATTTTTTTTATATTTGTACTTTAAGCCCATCATCGTATCAGATCGGCTCGCTTTCAATTATTATTCAATTTGTTATGCGACGCGCGGCCTGCGCAGCCGCAGCTTTTTGTACACAATCGATTATACTCGATTCATTATAGTCCGGTATCGATTTCTCGCCCGATATTTATTGAATTGGTATCATTTTAATTATATTTTTATGTTTTTTTATGGTATTACTGTAACTCAAGTGCAAGGAAAATGAATTGGATTACATTTGATAAGTAAAGTTTACAATTAAACTAAAACATAACACATTATTACAGCAATAATAACAGCTACTTATGCGTAAAATGTAAAGTATCAATCTCGTGGACGAGTCGAGACTTTCGCAAACCGAATTTACAAAACACCAAATTACGTTACAAAACTTCCCTTTATTATCTTCACAGCATCTCGCGATTAACAATTGCTAACACCACACATCAAGTTCATTACCCTACATAAAAACAATAGCCTGGTTGTATACATTTCTATGTATAATATTCAATCGGAGCCAAGATCTGCTTATCGAAGGCTGTGTATCATATGAGCCAGTAATTTGTGAGAAAAAAGGGCGGCATACGGTTGCGGTACCGCCGGCCACACAATGGCTGGGAACTCCGTGGTCGCCGGCTATAAATATAACTTGTGCTGTAAATATAGACACGCATCTAAGGAAGTCGCCGCAACTTGCGTGTTGTGGAGAAATAAACTGTAAACAAATGCCTCCTTCTATGTGCGTTAGGTGACTACGTGTATTTTTACACGTTCTTTTTCTTCGCAGTCAGATACTTCGTCGCCATTTTCTATTCCTGTAAAATAAATATAAAAATATACGTAGTTGTAAACAGTGGATAGCTATTTTAAACTGGAATTTCTAAGCTTCAAACTTTAAATAACATTAATTATTTACCTGAAAATGTTTTATCTACAAAATGGATAAAATTCATCAAAGAACCGAAGAAATGCTATATTCCTGCTCTTGTCTTAAGAACGTTAAAAATTCATATCAGGTACGAACGATGCGTGTACGCAGTCCTTAGCATTAATCAGTGCGAGATTGTTCTGCGGATGCGTGTCTACGGGCTAATCTGACGCGTGATCTGCGCACCTTCCCACCGACAAATGATCTTCATCATCTACCACAAGTAGTTGTTATTTACAACATCTGCACGGTCTGTATAAATCTAGGGACAAACATTAATTACAGATATCCAAGGAAGCAGTAAGACATAAATATAATATCATATTTTTATGGCTTTGTCGGCGTGCGCTTCGAAAGGGTACTTAGCAACTGTTCGTGAGCTTCTTGCGGTGAAATATCAGAAAAGATTGTCGGCCCATCATGATGCTTATTATTCGTACAAAATTATGTGGACATTCGCGTATATATACATCAATACATGCAAGTCTATGCAAGGCATGTGCATCCAATGATTCTCCATGACTACTGCAACTACTAATAAGAAAATACGTACAATATGTATAATCTATTCATATTTGCACTCGTATATTGTTACCAAAACATTTGAAACATAATATCCATTGTATTAGATCTATTAGTAGCTATAATATAGCTCTTCAGTTTAAAGCATAGGTAGTACCAATTTATTATTTAAAATGAGCTGTCAAGTCTTTGTCTGTCTCACACTTGAAACAGACTCCGCCGTGTGGAACGAAGCGTGCGCGCGCGCAGGAAGTGGCTGTACGACTCCAACGCGTCAGACCTTTTTAATATAGTACCTACATAAAAGTTTTAATAGGCAAACTGACTGAAATATAAAATAACTATGTAGCGGCGACTGAATGTCCCTGCCTTACCACTTAACGTTAAAATGATGTTTATCATCAATTAAATGTTGCATGGCGAGGGATAACATAACATTACTACCATTATACGCAAGTTCGTTAACGTAGAGTCGTGTGTGTGTGCTTGATTTACTATCGAAATGAACTATCTTTATATATTTAGTCAGAACAAACAATCAACTTGAAAATAATTATGAAACATAAAACATGTTAATAGTCTGTAGTCTGTCTGTCTTTATTCATGCCCTAAATAAAGATTTTTGAAATAAAGTCAAAGAAACCTCTCAATTAACATGGACGAACGACTTCCAACTGTGACGTTACTTAGACATTCAGTTTAAACGTAAGTTAGCAAGTCCGTTTAATTAAGTCGCTGAAGCCGAATGATGTACAGGCTGAACATAAAATGTGCCGAGTGACTGAACAAATAAACGTGGCTCGTACGTACCGCGGAGACATTTGTTTGGCTGCATGTCTTACTCCCGAGTTATGGGTGTTGGTGACAGTAACTGCTTTATGGCGGAGAGTGGCAGGAAGGCTTCGGTAGAATGCATATTTTACCTCATGCCTAGACAATGGACAGCTTCATAATTAAGGAATAACTGTTTATTTGTGTTTTAGTGCGGAATGCACTGCGACTACATGCAGGATATCTTAATAGACTATTCTTACACTCACACACATACACTCCGACGCAGGCATACACACTCCAAACAAACTCCGGCTATGTATGGTATTACAGAAGTCTGTTCGATAACTACTTTTACTAAGTTGTGTTTTTACGTAGATGGCGAATATTGAGGTGTCGCTGGCGGGGTCCCGGCGACGCAGCGCCGGCGCCCGTGACGTCACGCGTGAGTTAGACGCACTGCGGACCGCCCTCACCGACAAAGATACCCTGATACAAAGGTATATTTTAATTCAATAGAATAACCTATTTTTAAATGTAAAAAAGAAAGTTTAAATTAAATTAAATTTCACACTGTAAATATATAAAAATACCCTTTCTACAATATTACTAAATACAATGCTCACCTACTTATTAACAGCCTCAAAAAGCAGCTGAGCGCATCTCTAAGTGCGGCCCGTCTGGCGTCCCCCACTGCATCACGCGCCAGCAGCCATGAGGAGCAAGCATCAGCGCTATCAGCCGAGGACCGAAGAGCCCTTGATGAGCGCGCTAACGCGGTGCGAGCAGACTTGGAGGCAAGGAAGGCGAATATCCAGGAGCTGAGGAGAAGGCTAGAGAAGACTCATGTTACTGAGTAAGTAGTCGACATTTGTCTGTAGAACATTTTAGTCTTCTGGGGATTGGCAATGTCAAATGATTTACGAGTATATTGCAGCAGTCGTGACAAAACCGTATTCGCGATGCCACTACCTCCTATTCTTTTGATACTTCATAAAAAATCGAAAAGGTAAAAATAGTGGTTTGGGTGTTTATTATACTATAAATAAATATATGCATACATAGGGACAGTATTCTTCTAGCTTCCCTTAAAATGCACATCACCTCCGCAGCAACATCGACACGCGTATCCAGCAAGCGGAGCTGCAGTACAAGCTGGGCCGCGAGGAGCTGGAGCTGCTGACGCTGAGCGAACAGGCGCGTGCGCTTGCGCAGCTCATCGAGCAGGCCGACGCCGCCGCCAACAGGAACCACCGCGCCACCATGTACAGGTAACCACCGCTTGTCATAGACCATGCAGAATCGCAGATGCCACAACTGTCCATTGATAAGGGCCTTGCCCCCATTAACCCCATTTTTTATAACCAGTTTTTGCTTTTTCTTGTACGTTCAAACATCACATTTCTGTGAATATAAAGTGTTAGAAAACATAATCCTGAGGGTGCCACTGCAAGTACACGTCTTGCTGTAGCGCGCCTCTTGCGGCGAAGTTTTGTTTGATGTGCTCCCTCTGACTTAGTCATCAGTTGCAGGTATCGGGCTGCTGTCATTACATATTAAGTAGATTGTTGATAGGCATTTCTCTTGCTACTTAATTGGGGTGCATGTTGCACGTATCAGCGATGCACAAAACTGCTCATAACTCATATTAGTTGTAGAAAGCTCGGGAACCTTTTTGTTTGTTATCTCATTGCTATATCGCGTGCGCACGCGCCCCAGATGACATTATATTGTCGGTAGGAACGCGATCGGTTCACCCGAGCCTACTTTTCCTACATTATCTGCTATTAGCTTTTTCAGTTAGAAAATTGTGTTGCGATAAGCGTAGATAAATGACAACAAAAGAAAACAAAATACCTTGAAATAATTTTATTTGTGGTCGTCGTCGTTGCAATTAATTTCTACTACTTCTCTTTATAGCCCTATCAAAGTATTGTCTCCATTGCTTCCACGGCAATTGTCGGAGTTTTACAGCCATACGCCACAATCACACATCTTGAAATCTTCACTTGTCATACAAACGCTTAGGTGACTTAAGTTTTCAAAATACAGCGATGAACACATAATTTTAGTATTAACGCGAGAGCAATAAAAGTAGTTTTGTAGTTCATATTTCAAGAGTGATTTTACCTGCACAAAACTTTCTGCCGCTAACGATGGGAACGTGTATACAAATGAGTGGATGATCAGGTTTTTACTTGTCTATTGAAAGCTGACAGATCCGCGGCCGTCACTCATCGGATCAGGCACGTGTAAATTGTGTCGCACGCCACCCGCGACATGGCAAGTGATCGGCACCACTTACAGAACAGGAGCATTTAGGTCATCATCATCTTACCAAGCCGTTTCCCAACTATGCTGGGCTCAACTTCCTTAGAAACAAGGAGTATTTACCTAGTTATTGAATATATTTTTGCAGTAAAACTAGTAAAACTTGTGATTAGAACTAGGCATTAGAACCTATGCAGTCTTGCAAGAATACAGTTAGTTATTTGCTATGAACTTGTTAGTCTTTCAATTGAATTAACTTCTAAGTTTTATCTTTGTGAAGATACGTATTGAATTTAATCTCAAGATCTTCATCTATGAGAATTTTAACAGGAGTTCTTCGTAAATCTTGAAAAAATCAAGTAGTTACGATGTTAAACAGGAACGCAAACACGCATTAAGTTAATTTATTTCGTGAGACAGTCAAGTAATTGCATTTACACTCACACAGAGATAGCATCTATTCAAATTAACTAGAGACGCACATCGGCGTTTCCTGCGTTTCCACATGAAACGGAAAACTAGCCATCAGATCAGTGTTACGGTCATTACGCCATCCATTGTTCGGCTGGGCGTGTCTCAACACTATACTTTCTATACTTAGCGCTCGATGTAGCACAATCGGTGGGAACTATCGCCGAATGTGGGCCCGTCAATAGGGAAAGTTCTGGACGCTGATTCAGTTATTTGCTGCCAGCTATTACAGAGGCGGAGGACGCGTGCGAACTTGTTAAGAGCTTATAGAATTCGCTGGTCGATGAAAGGTGGGCAGGTACAGCAGTTAACTTATAGATTTCTTATCTCGATGATATATGATGATGAAGATATTAAGAGAATATTTTGAAAAGATATGACTAGCAAAGAGCATATGACTTGGTTCAGATTTTTAACACGTCTCGAAGATACAACGTAAAAATAAAACAAAACCTTTTGCAGACTGTAAATTACGAAGCCAAACAAATAATTCGAATCGTAGTGCCTACAATAATAACTATCAAGTGACCACACAACTTTATGTACACGATAATATTTGCGTTTATCGCGGTATTGCACAAAACCGCCTGCGCCAACGAATCCTACATATTTATCTATAGGGGTAATCAAGGTTCTGTTCAGACAAACACATTACCATAAAACAATTAGCCGACAAATAGCTGGCACTCAACACCTCCCACAGTGTTGCCGCCAGCCGCCACCGCCGTGTATCGAGTGGGTACAGCACAGCACTCCCACGAGCGACCACAAACAATGCCCCATTAGAGTACAGTCATACGTGAAATATTATTGGTATTGGTTTCCCACGGCGCGGTACAGTGGTAGCGATACTTGCGGTTGTGGTGTTGCCTTCAATCCCCGCGAATGGGGAAAGTGTAATTGGGTTACGGTGGACTATGAGATTATAAAGCGTTGAATACTTGAATTTATTTGAATACTTACCTAAAGGTGTTTTAAAGTAGAAGCAGCTATTGTTATTCACGAATATGATAGCAGTAATGATATACTATATCTCTCAATATGAACAGAATTTAGCCTAAAGGTGTTTTTAAGAGGTTTTGGAGAACATTTCTGATTTCGGATTTAAGTAATCTACACAAAGCAGCTTTTGAATAAAAAGCTTTTCGAAACCTTGACAGCACCTACATATTAAGCATTATAAATCAAGGTATTCTTGTAAGGAACCCAGGCGTGACAGTAACGCAATGTTCCCACGACTAGTGATTACCCGCGGCGCGACTCGGTTGCGGTCAGCCCGGCGATGTCCTGATCACCGAGACACTGACCTACATACGGCTTCGCTTCATGTTACAAGTATAATTTTTTACATTACCCTTACTGGGTAATATTCCAGTATTGAACTCACTTAGACACAAACATGTGAAACTATGCCTGCAGTAATCAAATACATGACAAACCGCAAACGATCTGAAAAGCTTATTTCGTATGCAAGAACATAAACAAATATGTCTCACTGATACGACGTCTTAGAAAGCAAAAACTCTACTACTCAAACTACAAGGCACAGTGGTGATCATATAAGCAAAACGAGGCAGTACAACTCAATGCATAAATAATCGTGTCATCAAGCCTGGTTCCTGCATGATAAATTCATCTTGATGAGGAGTGTCGTTTCATTCAATAACTTATGTATCTTCAACAAGAACCTTGTGCCCGTAAGATTACTAGCAAATAATCGAGCTATAAACTATGGCAAGACATTTCTCTTCCCTATTTAATATGGCAGACACGTAACTACTGCACAGCTTCCTTCTACAGGGAGACGAGTTTTTACTAATAAAAATCAATTTAATATTGAGCGACGTGGACTGAAGAAATCAGATATTTATTTTAACTGCAAATAAGAGTTTCGAATAAAAACCGGGATATAAATTATTATTGTACACCCACTATAATTAATTTATAGAAATTATACATGATTAGGGAGTACAATTGTGAAGAACAGTTATGGAGAATTATGACGAGATTAGAATTTTTGCAGCATTGGATGTAACGAAAATAAGGTGTCGGGGTACAATTTTACAAAATACAGTAGAATCTGTTTATAATGACAACGATGGGAAATAACAAACGAACGTCATATTTTTCTCCCAAACAAAAAGTCTTCGGGTATGACATGACTGCCCCTAAACACTGCCAAAGGTGGATACATTCATTTAAATTATAATTTTAAATGTATGGAAAAAATGACGGTTAATATATGACAATTTGATACCAGAATGTACCTCATTCTGCAGAGGGAACTACGGGTACACCTAATATTCATTTATTAAAATAAATTAACGTCAATTAAGAAACATTTGCCTAATATTCATTATCAATAAAAAAGCTAAAAAGCGGAAGCTAAGCTTCCCAGTATCTTCAAGTGCCACTATAGGAAATGCCATAATACGCTGCACGGTTTAATTACCCAATTATGTCAATGAATGGCGATAAAATACTACTTTTACGTTGCGGCTGTCAGGCCAATTGATTTATATCCACCGGTATACATAAGTGTTTCTCAATTGTAGTGGTCGTTTTTAGATATATCTGACGGCGTTATATTGAATTACTCGGGTTATTGATTGTTTAAGAATTCTGGTGTTAAAAAATCCCCTTTCAGCTTTATCAAACTGCAAATGATTAGGTAATATTTAATTATGAGCTTTCCGCAGTACGCTTAAATCACAACAATTATGATTGAAGTATCTTCGGGAAGTAAAACGGTCTGTCCATCAAACCAGACGATCCTTAAGTACACGCTATTTTCTCAGCAGTTGCAAAACTTCGCAAACACTGGAAAGGTCTGCATTTAATAACATATAATTTAAGATACTTGAAATTACGCAAATTGCTGAGTGTTCGTCTTAAAGCGGCAAATTAGGCGCCCTAATATGTTTCCTGGAAAGTTAGTGGCTGTAAACACAGCCTGGATGAAATTCCTGATAAACGGAACGGAGCTTAAACGAGACTGACAAACTAAATTGGGAGAACAATTAACGAGACAGCCTAATAATGAAAACGCTTGAATTGTGTGTTTGAGGGTTGCAATAGAAGGCAATTTAATCCCCATATTGAAAATGTTCATTTGAAGATATTAATACTTGACGTCCCTGCAGCAGTATACCTTGCATGTAACGTAACCAAGTCCTAAACCGCAACTACTCAAAGGTGCATAATGAGAGCTTTTATCCCGACCGTGTCATGTACCGTTTGATGAACTCACACACGCACACAGTCAGACACAAATACAGATATCCAGTAAAACTCTCCTCCGGAACAAAAACTGCGAGCGCAGCTAATTGGTTCACACCTTCATCACACGTGCCACGGTGTATAAGTTTATAGTTTCCGCGAATGTCGGGACGTCATACGTACGGTAACTGTCTGCTAACGTACTACATAGACTCTAAACGGTAATGCTGCCCCTGTTACTGATGGCTATTTATCTTTTGTCTGATGTTCAGCTTAATAAATTAATGACAGACATACAAAGTGTCTACTAACTTAATCAACAGAAATCTTAATGAGTTTAACCGCAGACGAAAATTAATGATGCAGGTATTGTCACAGCAAAACAAACGAACTCTCTATTTCTAGGAAAGAGTTACAGCATCTCGCAGACAGGCGTGTAGTGTAATCGCAATTATAATACATAATGACTATATTAAATTCCCAGTCTTCTTAAACGAAAGTAAATACCACAATGCCTAATAACAACCAAAGATCTTACCTTATCTTGTAAGAAATCGCTGGAGCACGATGACTTAATGAAAACCACATAATACAACAAAGGCATAAACTTCATCATATATCATGTGTAACAAGCTTTATTTAACATAATATAATTTAACATTACTTGTGATTTCTCTCGTGGGAATATTCACAATAGTGTACGAAATTTCGACTGATTTATGAGTGTGAACATTAATTTTAGTGAAAGTGAGCGAGGCGGAGGAAATAAGGTGTCGTGTGCGGCCATTAGTTGGAGGGTCGAATTGAGCATTGGGATATAATTTCGCATGATCAGTACCTAATGATGATTAAGTGACTTTAGAAACAAATTGTATCAGGGAGTCCAAAAGTCTGTAAACAACAATTCATGTATCTAATTACATATTATTATGATCACCAGATTAATTCTTAAGGTCACACATTTAACACTTTTGTACTAACGGTTGAAGAACTTGTAATTATAGAGTTGCTAATTAATGTTCAACCTATTTAAGCGCACTCGAGGAATCAGGCTAACCTTGCTGGGCACAGATGCAAATGAACATAAAGTCAGCAATACAATGCAACTGGTATTGTTTGTGTGACGTTATGCTCTGGTTTGTTGTAAGGAAGACTGCATGACTATCCTACAATTAACTGGTTGAAATACTATACGATAGTGACAATGGTATGTATGACAATATTTTATGCATACATTGATTATATACATACCTGCGGATTTATCGAATTATTGCGTGGTTTACATCACCAATAGACCAATGCACGATGGACTCTAGTACTTGATAAGCCAGGGGTAAGAGTGAATTGATAGAACAGGATTAGGATCAGATGGTGCTTGATTCGCTCATGGAATACTGAATAACCTGAACCACTTTTCTTTGACCATAATATCAGAAGATGTTCAAGTCTCTTTCATACGCGTTCAGAACCTTGTTAGCAAATCTAAACAATTTGTTGAAAGTGATGTGACAAACCAAACCACAATTATCTGTAAGCTGCGGGTACGTAATCACCTAATAGCTGTAATTTAACTCTAAATACAAGATAGTTATCATGAGAGCGGTCTAATTCGATAAACTGTGGGACAGATAGTGGATGCCGTGCGTGCGCGCCACTCGGCGACTTCTCCTAATGCGGTAATGATGGCCGGCGCCCACGCCAACTGATTGTTAGCTTGGAATCATTTTGGTGCATGATTACTACAATATGAGATTATTGGAACAATGATGGTTTCTGCTGAGGACGGCACGGAAAATTATACTAAGAGTACAAAGTTGTCACATAAATAAAATATTTTTTATAGGCAAATAACAAAGAAAGTCGTTTATTTGCACAGAACACAGGTGGTAACAGAATAACAATGAGTCAATGAATGTTCAGGCTATATTTTATAACTGTTTTGGTAACACTTTGTCGACGTGAAATTTGAAAAATCTTTCACGTTGACGTTATGGGAACACATAAGTTAAAGACACATGTTTGTAGCACACAATAGCACATTAAAATGTGTTTAAAATGAAGACACTTACTTTTATTAGTGACTAACATGGTACATACACAGGTCATCAAATCGCGAAGTATTTAGACGAGTAATTTCGCCCAGCGTGGGAATGCTCTCAGAATCTGTTTCCAGATGCTGCCAAAAATGAAGTCATTAAGAATGTATTAAGAGCTACAGATATGAATGTGTCGTCTGAATGATGATAATTTTTGCTAGCAATAATACTTAGCATTAGGCCATTATTTGTCAATGTCTACTTACATATAAATGTATTTCTTTTTTCCTGGCATATTCCTGGATTTTGCACTGTTATTTGGAAAATGTAATAATTAGTCGACAGCCAACGAGAATTAACTGCAGGTTCCGAAATCAGGGGTTACATCTCCGACCAATTTATCGTTACGGCGTTATAACTTACACATCATTTGGCTATCATAAATAGCAAGTATACATTACATTGTCACACCACTTCTCTTACACCTTCAGGAAGCTCATCCTTCACATTTTCCATATCACCGAAGTATCCGTGAGCAAGAACAAACAGTAGTGAACGCGTGTCAGACGCACATTTGCCCTGCGTGTCAGTGTCGTGCAGCGCGCGGCGGGGAGCATGCGCTGGCGCCGCGGTTTTACGCAGTTTCTACTGTGCGTGAAACTAAACCGCTAATAAACACAAATAGAAGATCCCCTTTATGAATAAAGAGTCGGAGGAGTAGCTGATGCTTGCTGATATTTATTAAGTTAAAAAATATTAATGCTTATCGCTCATCTTTTAGAAAACGTTTTTAAAAAGGGTTATTTTTCCAATAAGAAAGTACAATTAGAGTGACGACATAATAGCTGCTTTTACTTCCTAGTTCCTTATAAGAGTTTAAGTATCAATTGTAAAATATGAAGAAATACTGAAGCCAATTAAGGGTCGTATTCTATGCGACGGGCTCAGGTCATAAAATTGTGTCTTTCTATTCAAATCAGTTAAAGATAAGTGCGTCGTACGTTATAGCAAAGTTAGATGATGGACGTCTATAAAAACTGAGTGAATTTTATATGCAATTTTAATAGTCAACACTTATACATTTTAATACCCTGTCTTTTAAGTGTGTTATAACTTGAGAATATTCTCGGCGATGTGCGAGATATTTGCGAAAACTTTAGTTAGGCTATTACTTGCATAATAGTACTTTACTCGTGTGTAAGGCTTTCTGGTACATCATTGTCAATCCTTAGCGATAAAAATAAAAAAAGCTAGGAACAATTAATAAAAGCAAATAATTTCAGAGTTCTATAACTTTTATTCTTATAACATAGGTGGATGTCGGCGAAGTTTTCTTTACTGTAAATATAAAAGTTGAGAACATAAGTATTAGGTAACTCCAGATAATAGCCATTAATTTTTTATGAGCATAGGTGAGATTCTTAGAATTCCTTAAGAGGCTGTAACATGGTCTATAATAAATCGGCTTCCTTAAGAGGCTTCCTCACGTGCTGGCCAGGTAACGGCCGATATATATTTTATTTATTCGCACCCTACATGGCGCGCAATCTTACGCTCCGCGGTTCTCAAACGATTGATTGCTATCGCCTTTTATATTGCTTCTATGCGATGTACTGGAGCAGGAGAAACCAGGCTACTGAGTAGTAGTACAGAATAACAAGACTATACGGCACTACTGGCGGAGGTTTGAGGAAATTTAAAATGTGTGATTCATTACTGATGAAAAGAAGTAGATTACTGTTATCAATTAATACTTTTGTTTCTCTGTGAATAGCACTCGCTATTTTAAACTGCTCCGAACACTCGCAAGCATTTAGTTTTCGATCGTTACATAAATAAGGTTGAGAAAATTCAATTTTGTGTACTCAGATATTCTTATCTGCTTTAAATCTGAGTCATGCTGAAATAGTTCGAAGATATGGTCAGGAACCATTTGTATCACAACAGGGCTCGAATATTTTAATATTAATGTGAAGTATTTATGATTACTATGCAACTCTACGCCATACTACGACGTTTAGTGCTCTTTAGGGCTCTCCGAATAATAGAACTGCGGATGATGAAGTGTCTATCCTCATTCACAATACAAAATACCCTACAGATCACCGAATCACGAAATATATTTTATATAAATAAAAAAACCTATATCTGTAAAGATGTACCTATTAATGTAGATGTCACATGCACATAATTATCTATGTATAAAAAACTGGTTGAAGTGACGTGCCTTCCATTTTCATTCTATGTATAATAAATAAATAATGCTGAATATAATTCTATATACCTACAACGTACTGTACTGTACCTCAAGTCTTCCTTCTAATAATTATTGGAATATCGGAGTATTTCAGTGACTTTACCTAAAAGCGCGGCACATTTACAGTATATCACTTCAACGACATTATTATTCTGTCACTATTGTACGGAACCACTTATAAGTATAGGAGCGAACCAGACAAAACCACAATACTATAGCAGGGTTATTTAGTACTAATCTAAGTCTGATCATGAATCGCTTTCGTAACGTAATTGACATACAATTACATTTTGTGGGTTGCATTTCAATATTTACTTCACGACTATACTTAATCTTATGTAAATTAAATGGTTTAAACGGTTTATTGTTTTTAACATCTTGCTTTTAATCTATACTCATCTAATAAAGCTGGATTTTGTTGTTTGTTTGCGCGTGAAAAAGTATTTCAATAATAAATAACTATTTATCGAGGAAGACTAGGTACATTTTATCCATGTAGTGGACTATTAATAAAAAACCATAATTATATGATTTATTTTGTGTACATATACTTCTTAAACAGATTTTTATTGAGAGATTGACCATCAAAGCGGAAATGGGTCTTGCAACAATATAATTTCATAGTGTATTATTTGCGTTACGTCTCAAACCCGCATTGTTACATGCAATCGGTATATAATAACGAAATGACCACAATTTTCTCCCAGTGGTGACATGGTAAGTGATATTGCGACACAAATCAAAATTCCATTTCATTGCAAAACAATAGATAGTGACAATTTGTGATCTGTGTGTTTTGTGGTTTTTCTGTTATTTTACGATCTCTAGAGATTTCTTCTGGTTATACCTTAGTATGAAACTGAATAACAAACTTAGAAACTAAGAACCTTAATATAAAACTGAAATAAATGAAGCAAATTCATTGTTCCATTACCTCATATAAAATGTAATTTCGAAAACATATTATTTTTAAAGCTTAAACTAAAAATCGCCTGTGTTTTTCGTACAAAAAAATATTTCCATATCCATATTAAGCAATAGAGTCCCAGTAAAGTAACATCGCCTCAACCCAGAGCCCCGGCCATGACTCCGGGTCATTACATAAATAAAATGTAGGTAGAAATAGGTACGTATACATGTATAACAACAACATTCATTGCACTTGCACCTCGCTGTATGTAAACTCCATTGTACAGTCGAGCGCGAAATTCAGTATCTGGTGTCGTACCGTAACCAAAGCAAATTGAACATGACTCGTTTCATAAGGCTTTTATAGGGCTATGTGAAATAAAAAAGTTTGAATTTAAAATGGAATGTGTAGTTTGTTCTTTTCTGGGAAAATGATAGAACAAATCTAAGAAGCCCCGCTGTTAAGCATAGTCCCAGAAATAACTCAAGGGTAGCCAAAATTCACCAATAAATCGCCCTTATACCACTCTTGTACAAGTCCATAACATCAAATTAATCTGGCGAATACTAAAATAAGTTTAGCAAAAAATAACGACGTCTAAATAACTAGCAGTTCTAGCACATTTGATTCTCGTTAACGTAAAAACTTTTTTTACATTACAAAAGTCTATTTAAAGCAGGTGTCCTGCTTAACTGTGGTGTGTAGCAAAGTGAATTGCGTTCCAAAAAGTTATGTCTAAAGGTTTGTTCAGTTTTTTCGCACAAAGTATTGTCACTTGTGTAGTCACCTGTATCTCGGGCAGAGGCCGACGGTCTAGAACGTTCGACATGTTAGCTTTTTTACAACCAGTCCGACCGGGAATTTTATGGGTTTCATATTTCACATCTTCGCTAGAACCTAGTGGGTGTAAGCGGCTCGCGAGTACCTGCAGGTACAATTTAAGATAAGGAACATTTTACTTAGTTGGTAATCTGCATTTTCACCCAAGACAAAAATTGGTATATGAAATGCCTGGGTAAAAGTCGAGGTTATTTATAGGTTTTTGAGAATATCTCCATGCTTAATCAGGAAAAACTGAAAAAAGTAGTTATACTGTTTCTTGACCTCTTGACTCACACTTAACAACAACATGAACACTTCTAAAAGAAATTAATAAGTAGGTTAACTTTCAACGGATCACTTAAAGCAAACACGCAAAAATCTCAAAATATATATTAGATTGACGAAACAATAGTTGATATTCATTGCATTTCTCTATAACAATAATGTTCACAAAAAGACAGAACAACGTGAAAACGTAGTCGAACGAGGTTTCTATCACATTATGGTGTCGATCTTATAATTATAAGTAAAGTTTTTGTCGCACCTTCGTGTTGTATCGGTGAAATATATCTGACAGTTTTATTCTTTTTGCTCATGAGTGTTATTGTAGTTTGCATGCGGAACTTGGAAGCACAAAAACTGTGCATGAACAGTCTTAATCAAGTGGTACTTCAATCATATAAATACTAATCTGAATAATTGAAAACTGGTTATGAAATGGTTATTTTTGCGTCATCAATTATAGGTACTGTCGTTTGTTGTATTGCAATTGCCTATATATATAAACAATATGTAGGGTTTCGCCTTGAGGAACGTTTTATCAAAGAATTGTACTCTATACAAGTGCATCTACCATATTTTACGGGGGTATCATCAAGGTAAACCTCAGGTCTATTGAAAAAAATGCTATCTCTCTCAATGAAAAGATTTTCAGAATATAATGAATTTCCCACAGTGCGGTACGAGAGTGCGGCGGATGCGCATCGCTGGTAACGGCGGAGGTGCGCGAGGGCACGTGGGGCGCGGCCCCCCGGGGCGCCGGCATGCTTGTCGAGTGGCCTGGGGACAACGCCGCGCTGAAGGCCGGAGACAGGTTCGTACAGGAACTAAACTAAACACTATTTATATTTTACTAAAATAGATCTTAAGAACCTGGTACAGTAAAAAATGCCACACAGGCAACCATAGGAACTAACACTGGTTATCGACAAGCCACTAAGGAACAGGGCACAGAACATCACAATCTACGATAAAACATGGAACTCGCAGAAATAACATAACATCTATTCACATAACACCAAAATCGCATAAACACCTTTACGATGCAATCTCCGCGCTCTGCACAACACTTTATGGCGCGCAATAACTACGCAAATGCGCATGCATCTGCGTCTGCGCAGTCTGCGGGTCAGCGGCCCACAATCACGAGCATCGCGATGCTATCTGTGCCCATAGATGGGCAAACGATGAGCCTCGGACTGTGGGCAAACACCGTCGAAGTCATTTACATTAGCGCATGGAATTTCTTGGCACTTGTGACGGCCACACACCGCGCCAAATAGCTGGTCCGCTCGCTAGATATGCCACCTTCGAGATCTTTTATCGCTTTATTTTGTTTCGCTTTGAATATTTGAATGTAATCCATAATTTTACAAGTCTTTAAAGAACATGGTTCAATGGAGATAGTAAATAATCTTTTTTTTAGGTGTAGCAGTAGGTTGGTGGTATACAGTCGTTACCCATATAAAAGAAGTTGCAAAAATGTACATCATACTTTCACACACTTTTATTCAAAGAACTGATTACAGACAGGTGTTCTTTATGCAAATAAGCGTTAGCTTTATTTGAAGATCGCTCCCCAGACGTAAAAATAAAATGCAGTAGCAAAATACAGAACCATAAAGGTATACAGCCGAGGGAGACGCGTCCGCGCCGCCATCAATACACGTCCGCTTAGAATCCCCACAGATAACATTGCCGTATCTCTGCAAAATATTCAACAGCTTCACCATCTTTATTGGCATTTATTTATCGTCGGCACATCTTTGTTACAACTTAGACATTTGAAGTGCTACTGCATGGTAATTTCGATATTAACGCCGCTATACAACTCACAAGTACATAAATTCTTCATCTGAATTCCGTGCTTAAATGTTAAAAAACTTCGTACAAAGTCCGCTAATTATGAACCCAAATTAATATTATTAACTCAAGTGTCAGAACCGTTCGAATCCGCGTAAGCTTTTACAAAGTTGTAACATTCCTTCTTACTACACTATTGTGAGAGAAAATACTTTATTCAACACGTATAAGTTGTACACTTCTAAGAAAGCAAAGTTGTACGCAAAGTGGACTTAGTTTCGTGGAATCTTTTAATGATGGTGAAGTCTCAGTAATGGGCGGACAGCCAGTTCTTTTAAAAGTAAAAAAAACTTGGAATCTTTGAATGACTTATCTGTCTAATCACAGATGTGAATCTGTAAATAGTAACCATCTCTCTATGTGAGGTGGTTGGGCCACGCACTATGCTAATCGGTCTGGCAGTGGGATAAGCTGTTACTAGTTTTACATAAATTGGAATGCTATTTCATATATTGACATATATCATTTGGTAGACAACCTACGAGTATAATAGCTTGATAAAACATAGAGATGTTAGGCGTCCCGACGTTAGGCATCCCTACGCTAAGCGTTTCGACGCTAGGCATTTCGACGCTTGGCATCCCGACGCTAGGCGTCTCGACGCTAGGTGTCTCGAAGCTAGACGTCCCGACGCTTGGCGTCCCGTCGCTTGGCGTCCCGACGCTAGGCGTCTCGTCGCTTGGCGTCCCGACGCTAGGCGTCCTGACGCTATGCGTCTCGAAGCTAGACGTCCCGACGCTAGGCGACCCGACGATAGGCATCCCGAAGCTAGAAATCCCGAAGCTAGGCGTCCCGACGTTAGGCGTCCCGACGCTAGGCTTCTCGACGCTAGGTATCTCGAAGCTAGACGTCCCGACGCTTGGCGTCCCGACTCTAGGCGTCCCGACGCTAGGCGTCTCGTCGCTTGGCGTCCCGACGCTAGGCGTCCTGACGCTATGCGTCTCGAAGCTAGACGTCCCGACGCTAGGCGTCCCGACACTAGGGGTCTCGAAGCTAGACGTCCCGACGCTAGGCGTCCCGTCGCTAGGCGACCCGATGATAGGCATCCCGAAGCTAGGAGTAACGAAGCTAGACGTCCCGACGCTTGGCGTCCCGTCGCTTAGCGTCCCAACGCTAGGCGTCCCATCGCTTGACGTCCCGACGCTAGGCGTCCTGACGCTATGTGTCTCGAAGCTAGACGTCCCGACGCTAGGCGTCCCGACGCTAGGCGTCCCGACGCTTGGCGTCCCGACGATAGGCATCCCGAAGCTAGGAGTCCCGAAGCTGGGCGTCCCGACGCTAGGCGACCCGACGATAGGCGTGTCGACGCTAGGTGTCTCGAAGCTAGACGTCCCGACGCTAGGCGTCCCGACGCTAGGCGTCCCGACGCTAGGCGTCCTGGCGCTAGGCGTCCCGACATTAGGTATCCGGACGGTAGCTAGCGGCGTCTCCGTGAAGTGCAGGGTTTCTGAACTACCCTCACTTGGTCGTCACAATCTTTTGTTGTTAAGTTCGTATAGGGTAGATACACTACACTGACAACAGCTTTCTGCTGGCTTTGAGAATATTTTTCGCGACGATGACACTTGCTGATGACCACGTGACCACGGCCGTTATAACTCGGCCGAAACGTCGGGAGAAATAGAGGTAGCGTACATGCCTTTATAATATTTTTTAATCGCGAGTAAGACCTGTGTGTTGTGTTTAAAAGGTGTGCCGACGTTAGGTATGCCAATGTTAGGCGTCCCGACGCCTAACCTCGGCTCCAATCAATCTAGTTCTATTTCTCACCGTCGTACAGCATTTCCAATACAAGGAAAGCCCTCAGCTCCACCGGGGGCAATAATAATAAATATTTATACATGTGAATTGCTCTGACGTGACGTATAAGGACTTGAACGATTAATTGTACACGATTTATCGATCGTAACGACCGTCCACGCTTACGCATTTGTCAATCGGACATAACTCTCATACATGCTATCATAGATCTTATCTTGGCTTAGAGGCTTTTATGGCGGCTGCATATTGATAGATATCTTGCAGGAACAATTATTCAGAAGCATAATATTTATGTAGGTACAAACCACAAAGAGGAATCTCAGGATTGGCAGGTACCCAACTAACTCAATGTTTCTTAAACTCACCACATTATAAAGCACTATTCATAATATAGAAACAGTAGACAGTAGAATGATTCAATCTAGTGTTTGTTTTTTTCACCCTCGTATAGCGAACAGACTACCTGTTAACCGGCAGAAGTTGCACCAACATTAAAATTAAAAAATATAATGCAGTTAAAGAATAGAATTATAAATGGTATCGTCACATTCTTTTCCTTGTATGTGGATATAATTTCACATACTATAAGGTAGAATAAACCCTGGTACTTATAGAAAATGACCACAGCGGAAAATGTTTATAAATAAATATCGTTCCGTCTGCAGATTAGTAGAAGTGAACGGCACGTCAGTACTAGCGTGCCGCAGCCAGGAGGAGTTACAGCGCGCCACGAGCTCCGCCAACCCCGCGCGACTCGTATTACTGCGCAGCACTGGCCCAGCGCCTGTGCCGCACCCACCCAACGGTTTCACACAGGTTCGTATTAAATGTCATAAAATAATAAATATTTTTATACTGTCCGTACCTACATTTTGTATACTTCCTACTGGTCAGATTGCCAATCGTCGTGATTCAGTCGACAAAGGGTCAATTTTGTTTAAATACCAATCAATTGGGTAGCTATTTTCACCCATAGAACTGCAAAAACCCCGTACAACTTGCCACAATGTTGGTGTTGTTTCAGAACGAAGCCGCATCACTACGGGCAGAGCTGGGCGCCCTGAGGTCTGCCGCAGACGATGCGGAGAAGGCGAAGGAGAGCCTCCGCTCCGACAACACGCGCCTCACGCACCGCATCTCTTACCTCGAGGAGCAAGTCGCCGAACTGCTCAGCAGACATACGCAGGTAACGATTTTGTTACTAGAGAAAAGCGCATACACCTTATAAGCATCAAAAACTAAACCATGTTTTTATAATTGAAAATTGACTGAAATGACCTGACTTTTTCATTTTATGCACTCCAGCTGCATCCAGTAAGCAGCAACGACAGCTGCATAACAGTAAACAAGACAAAGAAAAACGTGACCAACATCAACATCACGACGGAACCACAGCAAAAGCCCAGCCCCAAGTCTGAAGTTCAAGTGTTCCAGAAGGGACCAGACATTACGGCTATAGTGGCCAAGCTGCCAGGATTAGATGGTGTTGAGAACAACCTCCCAATGATACGACCGAGGTCTAACGCTTCAGGAGCATCGTCCAGAGCTGCTGTGTCACCCAGAGCCTCACCACCACTTAACCACAGATCCCACAGCTCTCACAGCTTGGAGCATAAAGCCGAACGAATGCGTCACTCTCTCTCCCATCACTGCATTCATGGAGCTATCGACTACAGCGCCGAGACCGACGCAGCGATACGCATGATCGAGAGAAACCAAAGACATATAGAGAAGCAACGATTGAAGAACGAAAGGCTCAACAGGTCCAAATGTGAAGACTACTTCAGATCCGATAGCGATTTGGACATGCGAGACACGCACTCCACCGCCAGTGTCGACCCCAGACATTACGAGATAAAAAAAGCGGCCGACAAAATAGAAGAAAGTATCAAGAAGACGAACTGGGCTGAGCGGAAAACTCTCTCAATCATAGAACAGCTCAAGCGGTCACAACGGCTAAGAAAGATGAAGAAAAACGACAGTTCAGAAGATATTCAGCTGGAATCTGAGAGACATTACATGTACCACAGAATAGACGGCAAAGTATTGGAGAACGCTCATAAGTCCAGCAGACGAACTTCCAAATTGCACTCTCGAAGTGCCAAGTCTTCAGAATTTGAATCAGAATCAGATTTTCCCAACGGAGACATGTACAGCAGCTCTCCTAGGATAGACTATGGTTCTGAAACTTGTTCACGCATGAGTCATTATAAGAAGAATGATGACAGAAAAGACAGTGACGTCAAGTCACGTCCAACGCCGCCTCGGAAACCTTTAAGACTGTCGCTGCATAAGGCGCGGAGTGCGCACTCCTTGATGAATGGAAGCGAGTCGGAGACGCCCAGCAGACCGGCGTCTGAGGCGAAGCATACCGACACGGAGTGCAGTAAACGGCCGGTCAAGAGAACACACGCGGCGGATAAGTGGGCGCGAGAGAGAATCCGCGATGCCGGGCGCGCCACGCCCCGCCCCGCCCGCAAGCATCTCAACGGGCTCAGCGCGTGCGACGCGCCCGCTGCCGACGACCTGTACCCCGAGAATACACACATGCCACTGAGGATTAACGGCAGGTCCGGCAAGTGGTGCTAGCACCCATCCTACAGAAACACAGCCAAACAGGCATACAATTCACAAGGGCAGTAACGAGGCTGAATATAAAATTACATTCAATTGATCGAACTTAAGATATAACTTAAGCAATATTTTTGGATATTCCTTTTATATGCAATTAAGACAAAAGTGTGGTATTCATCTGCCACAAAACTAGACAACATGGTTGTATCTGTGTACAGAATAATTATAAAATATAGAATAATGTAAATAGACCGTATGTAAGCACCCACCGCGCAATACTCACCTAATGTTACGTATTTATTTAAGACATTTTGTAAGTTACAATGTGTAAATGACAATAAATATTATTATGCCTTTCTCTTGTATATTTATTTATTGTTCGACTTAAGTATCCCTTTAAAACCACAACCAAAGGAAAATAGTTGATTAATGTCTAACAATTAGGACTAAACGGTAGTTGTCGTAATAAAAACATAGTTAAAATAAAAAACGCGGTTCATAATAAAATCATTATAATTATTATTACTAGCAACAAAAAACAAATGACATTATTATGTACACCAATAATTAATATTGTATAAACATTTATCATAACTCCCCCTAAGCTCAGTGCACACTCCCCTGATATACGCTTTTCCCTCTCTATTTACTTATATGACGAAATTCAGGATATACTCTGAGGTTAATGCTGAAACCTAACACGACAAGTGAATGTGCGCCCAGCTCAGGCCGATATAAATACTCTACTTTGAATGAACATGTCGCTATATATTTATATAATAATATAATTTAGTGAAATTGATTTCAGTAAGGTTCGAGACACATTTGTTAGATCTATATGTCGATAATATATCGATGAAACGATAGAAGTACATTATGTATTATTTTGAACAGTTCATCTTTTGGCATGTGAAATAACCAACGCATATCAAATCTGAACATAATTATTTCAGATAAATTACAAATTCATGGTATTTCATACTTATTCTAGGTCTTTCAGGCGCTCTAGGCTCATAACATGTAATGTCACAAACCTTTATAGAGCATGATTATAGAATGTCCTCATTATAATAAAATATAAATCATTAGTTGAATTATTGTAGTTGCCACTCATTACGATCAACATATTTACGAACAGCCAACACTTAATAAAAAAAAGTTCATAAATCAACGAAGCGCAATATCCAGTCAAAGTTAAGAGTATTTCTATGACACATATTATAAGCTATCTATCAAATGGTCTGTACGCGAACACCAAACTATAAACGTACAGTCAACCCCAAAAGTTTTGTAACAATTTGGTTGGATGTGTTTATCGACTTTTGGGACTGACCGTGCTATCACTGACTAGGTCCAACATGTGGAGTATCCGTGCTCATACGTATACGAAGAAAAAGTAGCAATATATACTTAAATAATGGTACGAGATAGTACAGTGCTTACTACAAAGCCATGCGCGATCAGCGAGGCCCCAAACATGAGCACAAAAGATTGGCCGAAGAATCAGAAAAGTTAGGAAAAGTACTAGAGATTACTTGACCGCGGGTATTTCATTGCCAGGCACATACGAAAAATAGGCAAGGCATTGAATTTGGCACGAAACACTTATACTTAATCATGTTCCTGGTACATAATAGGTACATAGTACGATATCGAAAGACAAGTGACGATTTCCATTCCCTACGGCGCGTTCAGACCATTTGAAAGACAGCGCTCCGACAGTCTTAATAGTAACAACTAATCTACGATAACTGCAGTACTCGCCTAATAACGGCGTAGAAAAATGTTTATAAAGTCCATATTTCATTGCACACGGCAGAGAGAGGTAATACACGCAATACAAACTATGTCAAATGCTATGTCAAACGAAATAAGACTCATGCAAGCTGCATATTCAGTTAATCGTTAAAAATCTGTCTGGCGATATTTTCTGTTCTGTTGTCTGTATTCAGTAAACTAGTCTTACTAGTCAACAAGAAGTTGAACAGCGGTGTTGCCAGTGTCTGCTGCATACAACAAAATGGCGGCACATTTTAAAATTCGAAACGACCGACTATCCAGATCTATCGAAGTGGCCGAACTTAGCCTACAAATAGATAATTTACAATCAAAAAGGTTACGCTCTGAGAGAGATCTAGCAACTGACTTTTAACTTTTTAATATTAGTTACGCTCCTTAATTGCCACTGCCTTTTTTGGTAGCACTATGTTCTTCAATCAGTGAGATTATTTGTTGCCTAGGGCTCTGGGTAACTAATAGCTCGAAGGAACCAGAGACAAAACTAATATTAAACTGTTTATATTTCTCTAAAACATTAATGTCTTTAAATATGTATTGATAAGATACGGTATACAGAAGAAATTCAATGACTGACTAGAGTTTATTTGGCAAGTAAACCTTGGCAACTAGTTCTCAAATCCTTGGCAACTCGTTATCTAGAAAATTTAGATGAAGGATATTTTTTTACAAGTTTACGGAGTCCAACGCAATGGTCAGTCATTAAAGTTCAATCCAATATAATGAAATACTCGACCGTACGGTTGATACGGCCAGTATAATATTAATAAAACAGGTAGGCGCCTACTTTTACTTTGAAAAATCTGCGTAGTTCTAGTATTAAAATTACAACAACTAGTCGCCCCTGTCAAAATTGGGTTTGTAATCGACTAGTTGAACTAATCGACATTAAATCATTACGCAGGTATTTTCAAAATAAATATAAGCCTTTCCATTCCATCAATTTGAAAGTCATTTTGGAAGTCATGGCAGAATAAGGAGTTATTTGCAGTCGAAGTGCGTGCCTTATAATCTCTAAATATTTCATTGGCAAGTTATAATATACCCTAACGGCGTGTATATAAAGCTCAAAATGCAATCACATAGTTTACCGGCACTTATTTTAACAATTTAATCGAAATTTGAGTTGTATAGACACGAATTAGAAATATACTATAATGTCTCACAATAGAGCTCCGTTTCAGATGTAGAGTTTTCTGTAGTAGTAGGGCAGTACGTAGCGTTCTCACGTGATTCAGTCGTAGCAGGCGAGCGGCTCGGACCTGCGCTTAGAACTCGAAGCAGCGGCCGAGGTTGACGTACTTCTTGAGCGCGTACGGCAGCGGCAGCTCCTTGACGCCGCGCTTCATGAGGATGGACAGGCGCACGCGCCGCGCGTCCGCCCCCCCGCGCCGCACGTCCGCGCCCCCGCGCCGCCCCTCCGCGCCGCGCCGCTCTTCCGCGCGGGCGCCGGCGCGGCGCTTGCAGCGCCTGCGGCCGGCGGACGAGGAGGACTGCTCGGAGCCGCTGCCCGACCACTCGGTGGACGACGCCGAGCCCGGGCCCAGCGCGCAGCGGCCGCGCTTCTGCCTCCGCCGACGACCTGCTTATATACAAACAATTCTTTCAGTTTTGATTTAAATTGATAGCCAACCATATGATTCTCAGGAAACTCGACATCGTGTGATGAATTCGACTTCAAATAAGAAATGGAAGACATTATCTCACCTTCGACATTCTCTTCATCGATATCGTCGGACAGGTTGTCGGAGCGCACGTTGTCGGCGTCGGACTCGTCGCACACGCCGGACTCGGACTTGGCGGGCGAGGCGCTGCTGGACGTGGTGGTACCCTCGCCGATGCCGCTGTCCAACTTCTTCCTCTTCTGCTCCTTGGAAGGCTCCGCGGTCTCCTCCTCGCTAGAGGAGTCCGGCTTCTGTTCGGTCACCGAGCCCTCCCACTCCATGTCGCGGGACGTGCTCGGAACCTCTTTGCCCAAATATATCTCCACTTCGGCCGGCACTTTGAGCGGGTCCGACTTCCTGGAGTCGGACGACGTCTTCGACGATTCAGAGGTGATGGAGGAGTCGCGACGCAGGGTGCGGCGGTCGTCCTGGAACTCGAAGGTGAGCAGGCCGCGGCAGGAGCGCGCGGGCTTGGCGCAGTCGTCGGCGGCGGGCGGCTGGTCGGCGGCCTGCGCGGCGGCGGCAGCGGCGGCGGCGGCGCGCTCGGCGCGGATGTGCCGCTCGGCACGCGCGGGCCGCTCCACGCGCAGCGTGCGCACGTGCGGCCGCTCGGCGCGTGGCGGCCGGGCCGGCCGCGCGGGCCGGTCGGGCCGGTCGGGCCGGTCGCCGCCGTCACCGTCGTCGCCGCCGCCGTCCCCGCCGCCGCCGCTGGCGCCGCTGTCGTCGTCCTCGTCTGCCGAAGAGTCGGATGGCGAGTCGAGGGAGTCAAAGCGCAGCGCGCCGGCGACGCGGTTCTGGCCCATGCTGAGCACGAGGCTCAGCAGTGCGTTCATTTCATTGGCCCCGTTCACGTGATCCAGGTCGTGTAAAGCATTCAGCCCCTCTGCAAGTATAATTATGGTAGCCCTCTGTCATTACGCGGGCGGAACAATAACCTAGCAGTACGTCGCGGCGATCGTACTTCGAATGAGAAGGCTTTTAAGTTTTCAGGTTACTTTAATTATGCTTGCGAGACAATTCTGTTGAAACAAAAACAAAATAAATGTAAAAAGGGCAGTAAGAGGTAGGAGCGGCGGGAGTGCTCACCGACGTCGCTGTCGTCCTCGATGGGGATGCAGATGCGGCGCGGGCAGGCGGCGGCGGGCTGCGGGCGGCGCGGCGGCGGCTCGCGCAGGTGCGGGTGGCGCGCCAGCAGCGCCGCGCGCATGCCCGCCCGCACGGCCGCGCGCGCCAGCACCTGCAGCCGCGACGGGCACTGCTCGTCTACACCCAAATATCACTGCTTAGTAAAAACTCCATCCTTGTCCCATAACTATGAGATCGGCCGATTACCTAATTTTACCCCATTACCAATCTCTAGGTAGGCAAACTCTTATTACATTCTGAATTTCATAAACCGAATCTCACCGAGTCTGACGAGTTCAACCGACTCCTCCTTGGTGGGCACGCGCAGGGTCGCGAAGGACACGTTGAGCAGGTTGCGCGACACCCAGTGGTTGGTCGAGACGCGCTTCACTTGCACCAGGTTGTCGTTGAGCGGCATCACCAGCACGCCGCCCACCTGCGCATTACAATACATTACACACTCGACCAGTATTGTGTGACTACAGAAGTCAGCACGCTGTCACTATTCCCAAGTAAAGTACGAATATTATAGATTACAAAGACAAGTAATCATCATTCGTGGTTTAACCTTAACTTGCCATTTTAATCAATCTCCATGTCTGCTTTTGAAAAATGGCTTCTGCAGTGTTTTACACGTGGACACGTGTCTTACAGTCAACATCTGTAGTCAAGAACCATAACCAGGAGAGTGGCGATGACCAGCGTAACAAATAATTAAGATGACTTGCATTATTCTTCTAAAACACAATACTCGATACCAAACAAAAAACATGTTTAGCAACATACCTAATCATTCGTTGCATGCAAACGATACTGAACCTTAAATTGAATGAGAGAGCACTCATATCGTATACCACCAGAATAGACAAACACCCGCGTTCATATTATGGAAGGCGATTTCCCCTCCTGTTGTCTGGAGGACCTGCCGAGGCCTTACCATAGCGCGGAGTGAGACATCCCTGCTAACATTAAACATCAAAAATGAAATCCAGTCAAAAAGGATTATGCATACAATCTCTTTGAAGACAATTAAAGAACTGGCGACGATTAAATGCACGTATTGTAACGAAAAAAAACAAGCAGAACAGAACTAGTTCTACCACTATCATCCTGAACAGCTGTACTTTGAAATTTATAGTTGTAGCAAGTGGTCATACCTTAATGAGTTTCTTGAAATAGGTCTGATATTCGTCGGGACAGCCGGCGCCGCAGTACAGGCGATCGTACGGCGTCTGTAGCGGTGCGATGCACAAGCCATTACCTGCACATTATTCATAATTAAGTAATTGCTTTAATATGTTGCCTAAAGCGCATAAAATGCGACTGGAATATCAGGTTTTATATTTGGAAGAACCTTTATACAGTTTACGATTCAATTATTCTATGTAAAACTTCTATGCATTTATTTGCTTGCATCATGTATGCAGGATCAGAGCTGTAGCTATAGTTTTTAAAGACAATGTGAGACTTGTTGTGTTTAAATAGCAGCATTATTATTTAACCAAATTATAAACACACACACACATGAACCCAATTCATTGCGATAACACTTACCACAATAAAATTTAGGTTCACAGAAGTCAAACTCGTCCAAAGTAGGTGAGTTCTCTATGAACTGTCCTAATTTCTTGACGGCATATTCCATGACAAAGGGATGTACTTCGATGCCGTGGTTGACGCCTCCCGAACCGATGATGAGACCAACCAGGGTGCTCAGGTAACCAGTGCCGGAACCAATATTCAGGAACGAGAGCCCCGGCTTCAGCTCCAGTCCTTCTAACACTTCACTGAAATGTTAATGTTAAAACAACATTGGCTAAGGGGATTTCTATTTTCTAGTTCAAGTATCATCAAAAGCAAGTGTTTTACAAACTGGTTATTAAAAATGCATTTTTGGGGCCTCATTTTCATCCACGTAAAGGTCAAGTTATCAGTGGCAGTTACTGTAGACAGTGTTTAACAACCATCAATATAATGTTTTACTGCTTACAATTGTTAGTCAAGAATTCATGATATTTTATTTTTCCTATAAAAACCTAATTCCTAACCTTCTGTCATCATCATCAGTCAATTTAATGTTAATCTTTAGCTTGATGCATCCATCTTCTCTCTAGCTCTCTTACTAATAAAAAGTAGACTAGGCGACAATATGAGAAGCATTATGTATAAAGACATATTAGAACTTTTTTTAGTTTGATTTATAATAATTTTGGGAATGGAATACTTAAAAGATAACATGTGTCATGTATTTGAAAGCCTACTAGAAGTAGTGCAGAAATAATTGATGATCACAATATTTTAGTGGCAGTATTTGAAGTCTTGTTTTTCTGTTTGGGGACCTGTGGCCCTTAGGCAGTTGCCTACTCTGTTTGGTTAATAAGGTGTTGGTTTATACTTTATTGTTTGAAGAATCATACTGAGTAATAGCAACAATAACTACACTAAGTTTTCTTCCTGCAAAATGATGGTGCAAATAAATATTTATAGAATCTGATACTAACATTACAAAGCTAGGTTTGTTAGTTTGCTTAAATGTGGATAATATCAGGAACTTTGGCAAGAAATTAAAAAAAAAATCTTTCAATTGTGGATAGCCAGGCTACTTTTTAATTGGGAATATGGTGTAGTTCCCACTGGACACAGATGAAACTGCTGGCTTTTTATGTTAAGGCCATAACATTGCTTGCATTGTTGTTTTTGCCAAGCAAAAACCTGAACCTATTGAGACAAGATATGCTGGGAAGATTCTCTGCACACAATACAAGTTACTTTAGGGATACATTCTATGAAAACACTGGAAATACTCTTTAAAAACTTACTTGATTGACCCAATTCATTAACTAGCAGGTAAAACTCCCAAGTGACATAGTAACTCAAATGTCAAACTATTGATTATTCATATGCAGTTTTCCCATATACGCTCAATATTGGATGTACCCACCTATAAATACACGGTGCAGACATGTGTAGCGGTCCATTCCGCCAGGCTAGGTCCTTGTACGCCTGATCTCTAGCCTCGGGCGTCATATAGTCAGCTCGGTCGAGCGAGCGGAACACACGCTCCACCGGCCGCGTACGGATGTAGTTGCCTCCCATCAGATTGTCTATCAGCTCATTGTTGTCGCGCCCGGAGCTTACTGCACCACCCATCTTATTTGTTTTGCTGCACTTATCGTCTTCAACCCTCCCTCCACACACCGCCTCAGCTGATTGGGATTGTGACGTCACAATTGTTTTTCAACATATTTTTAGGGACAGCACTTGCAATTAGTGATTCTACACAATCACAATTCACAAAAACCTAACAACGATTCCTAAAGTAATAGGCACGTATGTGAATCGATGGATATTAAAAAATATTCACACAACATTCACTTCTCACAGGCAAAATCTTGATATTTGTTTTCTTTGTACAAATTTATCGACTGCGTAAAATATCACGATCAGAGACAACGAGACAAAGAACTACCAATCACATCGCAGTATTGATATAGCAAAAATGACAAAAGGAACATAGTAAGATTTGTTTATAAACAAATGATAATCGATAATGTTTCTTGCACTTCATTATAGTTAGTTTCAGACAAAACCATTTTAAAGGTATCTCTAATAAAATAAATTAAGTTTATTCAATATCCAGTCTATACAAAGAAAAGCTCAGGAAACGAAAGCTTTAAGCCACGTCTTCACATCAAGCAATCAAAAATTACAGATGCAGTGACAGTTTTCTCTATAGTCTATGACAAAAAAATGACAGATCATCAAACCACGGGATTGGGGATGTGATTTATTTATTTTTATAATTTTCTGTGTGAAAAGCTGGGTATTATTTCAAATTTAACAGTATCAGGTGATTTTCTCGTTGTACCGATCGTAAAAGTTCAATAATACAGTTTTCTATAAACTCTGTGAAGTTTTGTCGTGTCACACTGGGAACGTCATTGGTAGTGATAAGGATTTATGTTGAATATTTATGTTCAATTGACGTGATCAGTCTGTTGTGCAGTGTTTTGTTGGACAGGGCGATGCCGGAGACGAGCGAAGCGCGGGCGAGCGCATCAGCGCCGGGAGGCAATGCTGACGGAGAGGAAGACAAACATGATGAGCGTATGTTGGAATGCAACATCTGCCTGGACACGGCTCGTGACGCCGTCGTCAGCATGTGCGGTCACCTGTTCTGGTACGACTAATTTATAAACGACACAAAAACCTTAGATACTATAACTTGTACTGAGTATGAATATGCTAACATCCAGTAGCATCCGCACCTTTCACAATTTGTATTATGTTAATTAATTTTTCTGTGTCAGATTTTAATAGTTAAAAAAGTTATCAACAATTTGGAAATGCATAAGTATTGTATTTCTGACTTGCCTAAGTATGTACTACTGAAACCCTTCGTAAAAATGATTAACATGATTTACACAACAAACAAGGTTGTACATACTGAAACAAATATGTTGTGTGATTGGTTTTCATTTTTATCTATGATAAGTTTCAGAACTGTGAATGACTGACATTCCTTAACAATACCTATCTATAATATAAGATAGTATGCAAAGTATTTCACATATGTATTCTTATACAGTCACAACATTTAGAAATAACTTAAACATTAATTATTATGTAAGGTGTATTGTGAGGTGAAGATGACCTTCCTTCATACTACTTATGTCATTTGACCTTTTTTAAGTGTATTATTATTAATACGGGAAAAAAAAAACAAATATTGTGGCTAAAACAGGAATGTATAATGATAAAATCGATTTATCTGTCTGTCATATCATGGTATAACAACTTATTCAGATAGTGTTTGATTTGGAGATACCTTGAGGTCGAACTGATTAACCATAACAACACTATATTTATTGACACTGGGTGTCATTACACATTGACACAACAAGCGATCCATCATCTGCCGAGCCTATTCTCAACTATGTTGGGGTCGGCTTCCAGTCTAACCGGACTTAGCTGTGTACCAGTGTTTTACAAGAAGCGACTGCCTATCTGACCTCCTCAACCCAGTTACCCGGGCAACCCAATACCTGTGGGTTAGACTGGCTTCTGAATACACGTAATGATTGCCAAGAATGTTTAATGACAGCCAGGACCTACATTGTAATGTGTTTAAATCCCATGAAGCGATATAGACATAACCCAGGAATTGAACACAAGACATATCCACACTCTTCATAACTTCTAGATCATTGAGGGTACCAAAAGCAGATAACAAAAAACTACACAATTAAGATATAATAAATAAGATTACCTGTTTTTTTTCAGTTGGCCGTGTTTGCACCAATGGCTAGAGACGCGGCCGAGCCGACAGGTGTGTCCAGTGTGCAAGGCGGCCATCAGTCGCGACAAAGTTATCCCGCTGTACGGCAGGGGCAACACTAAACAGGAGGATCCTAGGAATAAGGTATCTCAACAAGCTAAGACAACTGTCTATTCGTGGGGTCTACTTACATCACAATGTGATAGAGTCAAAGAGAATAATTAGCGCTCGCATCCTATCATATATTCCATCTTCTACATTGAGAACCATTTTATTTTTTTAAGTAGTAAAACATCCTATATTTGTAGCTATATTACTGCGAATTTTCATTAGAATCCATTCAGAAGCTTTTGCGTGAAATAGTAACATACATACATCCATACAAACTTTATAGCGTTTATAATTTTATTAGGAATATTGTCATCGTCATGTCATGTCTGTAGGTGCCGCCGCGGCCGGCGGGGCAGCGCACGGAGCCGGAGAATACGACCGGCTTCCCCGGCTTCGGATTCGGCGAGGGCTTCCACATGTCATTCGGCATCGGCGCCTTCCCATTCGGAGTGTTTACATCCACGTTCAATTTCGGTGATCCCAGACCCAGTGCCGGTATGTATTCACCAAGTTTTCCTTACCGTACAAGTGAGTGGGATAGAAAATAGTATTTTAATAACACTCTGCTACTACACAATGTTTTGAATGTTACAAAAGTCATGTTTTGAGTTTTGTTTTTTTGTCTTTTTTACATAAGGTGTATAGATTGGAAACTAAATCTCGAAGTCTATTATTTATGAAATAATTATGTACCTTATGTATTCTTCAATATGTTCACGGTGGCGCAGCTCCCCGCGGCACGGCGCAGTATGAGGAAGAGCAGTTCCTGTCGAAGATATTCCTGTGGGTGGCCATCCTGTTCGTGCTGTGGCTGATCTTCGCATGACCGCCGGGATGGACCCCGCAGCCCCCGGGTGGCGCGCTGCTCCCCCTCTGACTTGCCTCCGACACCACTGTGCGTTTCGGTATGTTTACACTTTGCTCGATCCTACCCAAATTCTCCCCATTTCCTTTCCAAATAATTTTAAGAATTTTTCGGTGGATAGGTTTCCACCTTGAAAAGGTGCGACTGTATAAAATGTTTTGTATTGTAAACGTATTTGAGCTGTTCACGTGTGAATGTCTCAGCTAAGATAGGTTGTTACTTCGCGTCGTTGTGTCAAGTTGAGCAGTACCAAGTGGGAGCCAAACATTGTTTCACACACTTGATATATCATTTTAGCCCTTCACGTTAGTGTAGTTAAGTCGAAATTCGACGGCTAACATGAAATTGATAGAATTTATTGAAGTTAATTTGTAGCATATTGTGGGACGGCAATCTATAGTAAGTCTTAAATTATATTGCAGTAAATTGTTAGATTTATCAACATTTGCATGGCACAGTTCTGCTATTCCGTGGAATATGAGTTAGTACGATCTCTTCCCAAAACAGTCTTTTTTACGTTTCGGGAGTACATTAAAAAAAATAGTTATCAGAGTGAAAGTGTGTCATACAGCTGCACTCAAATATAATTATTCAAATTGTGTTACGCAAGTGACGCGCTATTTATATGTATATTTTTGTATAGTGCACTGAAAGTATAGGATTTTATAAATTCGGTCATGTGTGTTAAAACTTAATAATGGAATTATTATAAAACATACTTAAATATTGTAAAGGTAGCTAAATATATCAGAACGCTGTCACTCCACCGACAGCCAGGCGCGTGTTCTGTTAAATAATTATAATGAAAATAAAACACTGACGAAATTATAATAATAAAATACGCAAAATTTAAGCAAATAAACTACTCTCCCTATCACAAACCCTTACAAGTAAAAAATAACAATATATAGTTTATTTTTTGTACATCTACAGACTCATTGACATGTTCTGTCTCTGATTGGGAGCAGATTCAGGCTAGCATATTTCTTCGCTCTGTTTTTATTACGTGCTAAGACGTGTTGCGCACTCTGCGCTTCACAAAACATGACGTTTGTACTGCTTAACGAGATCATTCGGGGGCTCGAACTGGCAGTGGACAATCTTAAAACTATAATTATTGGTATGCACATGGTAAAATGCGTATTCATTCGGTACTCCTATGAAAAAATATGCCCTCGACTTATGCATAAACATGTATTTTAAATAATTGACTTTTAAATGAGTCTTTAGATAATGTAATAGAATAGATGTATTTTTAAAGAAATTATGAAATGAGAGTCCTTGGAATATTTAAGAGGGAAAGTTAACGACACACTATAAAAATGTGATGTAAATTATTGTCGTCAAGTGTAAACATGTCGTCACCGCATTCCTTTATTAAGCCTTGTTTAACTCTGCATGTTGGTCTAAGTACCAGATGAATTGTATGGCGCTCACACGATGGTTTCAATAACTTTCCTGCAGTTGTAACTAACGTGTGAATGACTCATGGGTTTATCGAATGTCGATATTTTGTCAACAGTACACTATGCCCCCTACGAAGTTTCAGAAACGGCAAGTGGTTCTGGTTCTGGTATTAAAAACATCTACGACATAATCAATCAATCTTAAAATTGCTAATAAACAATGCTTTAAAATATCGATAGTTAATTTGATAAATAGTTTAATCGAAAAAAGTATTTTAGCTAAAACATGTTATTAGTTTCATTTGCCGTAATCTAAGCAGCATAGGTACTGTTACTGAATGCAATGCTATTACAATTGAATTATTATATCGACTTAATGTGCACTTATATCAATAATTCGATTAAAAGTCTACATCGTATATATTGAGAATGTTCCGGTGTCATTACATATCTTGAACAAATAATAACTTGTTTTGCAGTCGAAACTTAAGATGTCCTGTTACTTAAACTTACTTCTTTAATATGAATAGTAATAGAAGACAATATTCATAGTTTCTACAACCGCTTCGTTTTATCGAGGTTTCGATGCATGTAGTTGTGTTGATGAATTAAAAAACGAATTTTATCTCTTACTCCTCCTAGTGAGTGCTGTGTATTGTATTTTTGTATATAAACCCGTGTTAACGTTAGAGGGGCCTTCATTATCACTGGTGTGCGCTAGTAGGGTAGGTAGGGCTAGTCTCGCGCAGCATCCGCTGCTGTATAACCTTGTATTTGTGTACACACTACGTAGACGGATCGACGCCTGTGCGGCAGAGGCGCACGTAAGGCGATGCATTAAGCTGATTGAGCGTCGATGTAGATTCGGCCTTGGTCATACAACAATTTGTCGAACATAACACAAGGATGTATAGTTGAGAAACATTAAAATCTCACGTTGCACAAGTTTGACATCTCTGCGCCACATACCAGTAACATTTATATTCTGTGCATTTTGTACACGGCTCATAGTTATTATTATATTCGTACTTTAACTGTTAAATGGACACAAAACTGTAGGTTTTGAATGTCTGGAAGAGTATAAATTATATTTTATTTTGGTACGGAGGTGTGACTACATATTGTATGATAGTTGTTTCCACAGTCGTTGCGAATACTCGGACAGACGGATAATATATGAATTGGTAGATGTTATGTTAATATTCCTGTAATGTTAAGTGTATATATAATTATTGTATTGTATATCAAACTAATTACGTTGTGATGGGAGGGTTTGTTTTGATTGTAAATTTGAAAATAAAGATACGTGATGCTGAGCTGAGTGTTTTATTTTATAATTAGTGACGTATTCCTGCTATACCTAAGATTATCCATACTTATTTAAGATTTCAAACGAGTCATGCAAAACGGCTAAGGCCTCCAATATTTAAATTCGATAGGCAAATAATATGACAGACAGAGAGAGCGCTGTATCATCTCCGTGGATAGGGTGATTCCTGGTGTCCTCAACTGTTTAAAGTTCGCGAACAAAAAATGTTTGCGCTTCAGGGCGAGTCCAGCCACCTGTGGAATCTCGCCTATAGGCAACATCTACGCGGCTATAGCTCTGCCCCAATTCTTGTATGCTCATGCCACAGGGTGAAACTGCTCGCCATACACAGACTTGAGCTTATCATTATACCGTGGTCACTAGCGAGACTAGCTTTTGCCAGCGGTTTCATCCGCGTCCCGTAGGAACAACTAAAAACTATAATGTCTAGCCTTCCTCGATAAATGGGCTATCTTATACTGAAATCGTTTTTCGAATCGGAGCAGTAGTTCCTGAGATTAGGTCGTTCAGCTAAACCGACAAACTGTTCTGCTTTATATATAGTAGATATGACGCACCCATTATATGGCATATTATATGGCACTGGATGACGTCTCATTTAGCGGCATTCAGATATTTAAAATAATATTATTTTAATTTTATAGTTTATCTCGTAATTTGTTTTTTTATGGACTGTAATTTTGGTCTGAAATAAAGTATTATTATTATTATGATGCGAATAGATTCGCAAGCACTGGTGTTTACCATGCCATGGCAATTTTGTTTGAAACGAAGGTTCTTGGTAGACACAGGGATGGGTAAAAGAAGTAAAAGGCAAAAGTATAATCATTCCCTTTATTACTAAAGAAATGAAATACTTCCATAATTCGTCAGCTTCCTCAAGTTCTTACAAAACATTGACCACTCACTACTTTACGAATACACTTAAAATAGGACTTTATGAGCTAAAACCTAACCTAATATAAATTTAATCAAGGAGAATGTATGTACTTTTCATTATGATATTTATCGATGCAGACTCCAGTCAAATATGTTTAACTTCAGAACTGCCAGAAGCTCAAAATCAGTCTTGTTCGAAATGCCTGAATTTAATGTTTTTATAGTGGGCATTTTAAACTCAATTCGCCTGTTTTGAGCGTGATTTATATAAAATTATAGAGAATTGCAAAGGTTGCAATGTAATGTCAAAAATTGCATAAAACTTATGTTAACAACGCGCAATATTACGGACATAGCAACGGGTGATCTATTATTGTGTCACTATTATATTCATGTATAAGAATGTCTATATATTAGCTTAACTATACACTCTGTCAGTACTTGGAGAAATATATCAGTAATGGGTACGGTTGTTAAATTGACAACCAGTTGGGTTAATGCAATCTGTTTCTGACCTTGCTGTGATCCCAGTTAATGTAGCAAAATTGTGTTTTTTCGTAAACTAAGCAAGTACCATCTGACTCCCCAATGACAGAGTCGCAGTATTTATAAATCATGTTTACAAACACAACAACCCTTCAATTGATTCATAACAGTAGGAGCTTACATCAATTGCTATGTTAACAGGGCACACAGAGAGACCATAGTAAATCAGCTCACTCTATAGATAACAAGTAATAACATGGACTAGTGTAGGCACTACTCTATGCCGTACAGTTTGAGCGTTCTGTCCATACTGGTGGAGGCGATGTACTGCGCGTTCTTGCCGAAGCGCACGCCGGTCGCCGACGCCGTGTGGTCGTTGAACACCTTCAGCTCCTGCCACTGCCGGCACAGGTACACCCGCACGTCGGTACCTGCGATAGCTAGGTATGTACCGCTCTGGTCGAAGCACAGCTCTTTGATAGCATACCCCTCCTCAAGCTGAATAGTCTTGAAGTTCTTCAACTTTCGCAAATCCCACAGTTTAACGCAAGCATCTTCAGCTGCTGTGGCAAGGTAATAACCGTTCTCAGAGAAGGAAATAGATGTCACTGGGCCTACATGTCCTGGGAAGTTGGCCACATTACTCTGTTCCTTCAGATCCCAAATCTTGACTTGGGAATTCTCCGTGCCGGTTCCGAAGATAAGTCCGTCAGGATGGAACTGCGCAGTGGTGAGGCTGACGCCGGAGAAGTCGCTGACCTTGGTCAGCAGCGTGCCCGTACGGATGTCAGAGAAAGCCCAGTGCTGGTCAGTGGACGTGGACAGCACGTAATCGCCAGTCGGGTGCAGCGAGAGACCAGTTACTGGACCGTCGTGCGAGCGCAGAATAACAGTTGTTTGAGACCTGTCAACAAGCATTTTATTTAGGAATTCTAATGGCTAGTTTTTTGATGTTTTATTCTCTATCACTGTAATTCGACACTTGAGGTGACATTATAAGACCTCGCGAACAAATTATCCAATGTTACAAAAACTAAACTAAATTAAACCTAGAGGACACATCTGACTACATTCGAGCTAAAAAATAAATAAATTGATGACACTTACGTAGGCACATTCCACACACGAATAGTATGGTCGGGTGACGCAGTAATAACGGTATCCTCGTCGGGGTGGTATATGACGCGTGTGACCTTCTTGCTGTGGCCCTTGAGGATGGCCACCACCTGCTCCGTGTCCTTGTTGAACACGGTCGCATTGCGATCGTTGCCGCCCGTCAGCAACTTGCTGTGGTCTGAAGGATTGATGTCCAGAGCCAAGATACCGGGCACGCTGGCCGAGTGGAGACCCTGTGGATCAGATAAAATATATGCTGTTTTATATTCTTGTTAAAGCCTGAATCTTTCCACTGTAATACTGCGCGGGTTGTCTTAACATATAAAATAATGATGTGTTCATGTAACATACGGGATGCGAGGCGAGCGTGAGGAAGGCGCGGATCTGGTCGGGCGCCAGCAGCCCCTCGGGCACGGTGCGGCCGCGCCGCTTGCGCTCCTGCGTCAGCGCGGTGGCGCGTTCCTGCAGGCGCGACACCACGTCGCCCGACATGCCCACCGGCGCCGCGCCGCCCGCCGCGCCTGCCTCCGCCTGCAACGAAAATACAAAAATATTCATACAAATCATACTTTAAGATCGAAATAAGGATACTCATTTAAATCCTGGTGGAGCTATAAAAATGGTTAATCGTTATTATTATGTACAGCAGCACTTCTTACAGACTAAAAATACATACACAGTCCCCAAAATGCGCGACTCCCTGCTCATAAACTGTCCAGAAACAAATGTCCTGTTAAGTCTAAAAACCTTATAATATGTTTATCTGAAGATAGACAATTTAAGAGAGTACACACTATTTTTTGGAGTTCGTTATTTATGTTGAGTCATAAAATTCCTACGACAAACAAAGAAGCTATAAATAGGATACAAACCGGGTGCGTGGGTTGCGGCGCGACGATACCAGCTTGCGGCTTGAGCGTGGCGAGCGCCTCTCGAGCGGCCGTTACCTCCTTGGTGAGACGCGCGATCACACGGCACGCAGCGTCGTGTTGGTAGAGAGCGTGACTTAGTTCCTGAAGGAGACAGTGAGGATTTTGTGGTTACAAGAGAGTTTTGAAATGATATCTTCTTATGAGAGAATAAATTGCTTCAAATATTTAACTCTGGCTTCCTTTTCTCTCACAGATACAGCAACAGTGGGCTGGCAGGTCCTGTCACTCTAGCCCACAGCACACTAGCCTTAAAGTTTATTTGCAGTTTTAGCACTTCTGTCAGGTGTTCAGAGACATACAAGTCCCTTTTTATGTTGTCCATGTTGTTCTTAGTAGTAACAATTGTGAAACATGGCTTTTCTAGAGCCAAACAACACTACTGGGATAAACCCTAGTCTATTTCCAACTGTATGTATTTTCAGCTTAAAATATCCAGTTCATTTTAATGTAAAGATATAATTCAATTGCAGATAAAATAGATGTTTAAGGGCCAGCTTCACAGGTTGCTGATAGTTTATCTGGCAGATAATTTCATACAAATATGAAATTATCTGCCAGATAAACTACTCTGCTCCATATTTGAATATATCTGGTAGATTGTGAACATCCGTAATCTGTGAAACTGGCCATATATCTTTTAGTTACTTACCTGTCGAGCAGTCTGCAGCTGCTGGCGCTGCGTAAAGGCATGCAGCATGAGAGCATCCCACTCATCCTGCATGCTCTTCAGGGTGGCCGGGATAGATGTGGCACTTGGTGGTTTTGGTTTAACTATTGGTGGAGCTGTTTGAAAGTGGTATATTAATCATAAAGCTTCCAGGTCCCCTACATTAGTCACAACAAATTAACAGATTTGTTATGAGATCCAGCAAAAACAGCTCCATAGTCAATGAAAATGACCTCAGACCTTTTCACCCAGCTTACAATAAACAGTAACATTATTGATAAATTCAAATAGATCAACAAAAATATTATGGGGTACTGCCATTGCCCTCAGATATTGATTTATTTAAACCTATGTTGCATATATATATATATATATATAATGCTACTTCTGCCTAGTGAACAGGCATCACAATTAAGTAATCAGTGTTGCAGAATTCCAGAGTCGTAAGTATATATTTGACTTAATTAACAATTGTGATGGAATCCATTACTGATGGATGTACAGTTTGCACTTGAAATAGTTTTGTATTATTATGCTACTACCTAAGTAGGTATTTGGATAAGAGAAGGTAAAAAACCTAAAAAAATGTATACTCACTTTTAATCTCAATGAGATCCTCAACTCTCAATTCCTTGCCACTGATAGGATCTACTCCATTTTCTATGATATATTTCTCGATAACGCGCTTTTCAAATACGGCGCCAGACATAGGAGACACCACGGGCTGCTCGGGGACCTCATTAGATACTATAATCACAAAGTTAGGTTATAAACATAACAAATTGCACTAATTTCGTATGTGTTGTAAAGGTACATTTTATAATTGAACTAAAACATGAGATTCACTTTGTTAAGCATACTTTATCTCGGATAAACGATAGAAAATTATTTGTTCGGATTAGTTTCTCCCACCGGTAGGGCATTGATTACGCGCCTTCCCAAATATAATTTGTTCACGTCTATCTCCCAGAAGTATATCAGATTGAACACTTACTTGCACAGTACAAAGCCATTATTAAATAATATTTTAGCTATATTTCCCAGAAAATACTTGAAAACTCATGAAAATAGGCAGCCAAACAAAAGTATTTTTTCATTGATAGACCACAGATAAAAACGAAAAAGAGCGGTGCAAAATCTATGACAACATTTTAGTTCACATACAACATCTCTATTATTCTCTATGATTGTGTCCATATATTATGTATGAATAAGATTCCCGTTCCACGTTTTCAGAATTTTAAGGACTTCTGCTAGCAGTCTAGCCCTATCCCAACTATGATGGGGTCGGCTTCTAGACTAACGGGATGCATCTGAATACCAGTGTTTCACATGGAACAACTAATTGCCTGGGCAACTCCACCTCTAGTAATACTCAACTTTTTAAAGGGAACTTATTAATCTTGTATTTTGTTTGTTATTATTTTGGTTTGATGACACAATTTCTAGACTCGGCATGTGCCTGCGTCTGAATACCCCATGCTGTGATCTTTGCTACTGCGATATCTGCTAAAATTCTATCAATGCGAGATAGTCCATTTATTGGGGAAGGATAGTGGGATATAGGCTACTTTTGATCTGGGCCCATGAAAAAGTATCTACACGAAGCGGGGGAAACCGGTGCTAGCGGAAACTAATATTAGTATGAGACTGCCTGTCTGACCTCCTTAACCCAGTCACCTTTGTAACCGGATACATCTACCTTGGTAAGACCTACTTGACCGACTTTTTGGGTTCTGGCTCGTTGAGTCCAAATAACCGGCCGGACCCACCAATTAACTTGCCTACCGAAACCAGGAGGAACTCGTCATGACAAAATGAACAGTCGTCCACGAAATGACCGCGCCCACCGTTCTTTAACATCGGTTCTCAAGACTAAAGGCCTGTTTCACTACCTACGAATAAATTCCAGTTAGTTTACTTGGTAATTTCAAATTACGTTCAATTTTTTTAATTTATACGGAGGCTGGCCCTACAACTATTATCTGAAATCCAATTTTGAATAAGTAATTAATTTTGATTGCAATGGTAAATACTAATGAGATAGACAAAATACGTTTGGAAAATCAGTACGAATCCTAAGATCCAAAATAAAAAATGCCATGACTTTCATAATTTTTATTAAATTACAGAGTAACAATAAAATATTTGGTGCCAATCGAAATGGCACTATAATACTAACTAGTCGTCGTGTAAAAACTTACATCGTAAATTACAGACTTATGTACAACTGTGGCAGCTATAAAAATACTCCAGCAGCCTACAGTATATTTACACTCACAAAATAAGTATTACTATCTTAATTTATGATTTTCATGGAAACATGAGGACATTCTTAGAGCAAAATGGAGAACTAATTCCAATGAAATCAAATTTCTTTGCTTAAATTATTTAATACATACACACATTTCCATTTAGCAAATATTCAAAATTATTATTTTGTTGTCCCTCGCCAGGACCTAATTTCATTGATACGAAAACTCATTATTTGCATGTGCAAATTTAAACATAATAACTGATAATGCAATCTGCACACAAAATAAAAATTCCATTCTTTACTTACAACTAATCAAAGTAAACTAATATACTTAAAACAAAATTCATAAATTAAGATATTATAATTTTTAACACATAGGGATTCTTAAAATAAAAGTGACAAGTATTGGTTAGATTGTTTTAACACTAGATTGCACAAAATGTTTAGCTATTTACATAATTAAATATTTACAAATACAACACCTTTGCTAGTCTCCAAAATTGGAGACTAAAGAACAATGAATAATTCTTGCATGTTTAAATTCATAAAAGCACTTGAGAGCGCATCCACATATCATCCTGATATGTGCAGTGAGTGCAAATCATAATATAAGTAAGGCCAGAGAACTGATGTTTATGTATTCAGTTATAGGATGATTGGGGCCAAATATTATGTCCAGCAAATATCAGCAGCTATCGTAAGTGATAGGATCAAATCAAAATTCTCAGAAACAAATAGATTTAACACCATGATACAAATCATTGATTGCATATACAATAACAGAATCCCTTTCTCAATTTGTTTTATTTTAAGGGTGTGACTTAATCCAAATATAACCAGTTGAAATGTTATCTCCGTTGACTATCTGCTTCTTTGTCCCAGATTTCACTTGAGCATAGCAGAGAATTTTGTTATTGAGGAACTCCGAAGTTCTTAAGCAGAGTACTTCTGTTGATTATTTAAATTTTGCTCCGTTCTGCTTTGGTGGAAGTCTAGACCTTATGGACTGATTTTCCAAAGGACAAAACACATAAAATCTATTTATGATTCCTTTATCTGATGTACTCAAACACTAAAATGTTTGCCATTAAATTCAATTTCTTAAATATTTATTATGTAAAGTCACGATACTAAGATTGCATACAATCACAACCGCCGCATTTAAAGCCTCAAAAGTTCGTGCGCTTTGTGCTTACATACAAGTATTGCTTGATGTAAACAATAATAAAAATTATCATTTATATTGCCTAATTTCATAAAGTGCGTACTGTTGAGAAATTTTCAAATAAAATAAACACTCAAGTAAAATTTTAAATATTACAACAGTCACAAAAATATACTAACATCAAGCAGTAATCTATGCACAATCTAATTTGGCCGATGTCTGATTGCTACAGTAAAATAAAAGTCCATACTTTTTTCTATCTAGAATCAAACACAACATAATGCTCAAATAAAGCCAGTGAGCATAAAAATATAATTCGTAATTTTTAAGCTCAGTAAAATCCATCCCACTACTGGTAACTTAAGAACCACAATATACAGATATTAATAAATCTGACTCAGTCTGACAAACCTGGTGAATTCATAACACAACATAATTCCATTAAAAAATTTGAACATGTCACTAGAAATTCGTTTTCACTTGAATTGATATTTACACTTTTAATACAAAGAGCATGAGTCTGGAAACACATAAAAATGCTAAGACGCACAGTTGACACTAATTAATGAGCCGCCTCGTCACTAGACGTTTGTTGTCAGGGGAGCAGAGTTTGGCTTTGGGAACATTATAACGCACGTGACTGTAGTCCCGGCAGTTCACATGAGGATGTGCAGCAGGGCAGCCGCGGCGGGCGATCACGTGGCGTCGTGGCGCAGCAGGCGCACGGCGCTGTACACCTTGACGGCCGGGCCCAGGCGCAGGCGCGCGCACGCCACCAGCTCGTCGCGCGACGCCATCAGCAGCTCCGCGCCCGACAGCCGCGCCGCCGCCACCAGCGCGCCCGCGCCGCTGCCCGCTATCCGGCTCACCAGCGCTGCCACGTCACTCTGGAAATGGAAACATATTTTATCATATCATAATATATTGCAATACTCGAGGTATAGGGTTCACGCGATATAAGTGGATAAGGATCGAGTGAAGAGTCGTACCTGCGTCCAGACGGCGGGGTCGTGCGGCAGCGCGAGCGCGGCGCGCGTGGCGGCGAGGTGCGCGGCGAGGCGGTCGCGCAGCGGGGCGGGCGGCGCGGGGGGCGCGGGCTGCGAGGCGCGCGAGTACGTGCGCAGGGTGCGCGAGGCCGACGCGGCGCGCCAGCGCTTGCCGCCGCCGCTCGATACTGACTCGTCGTCCGACTGCTACACACAAATACATATTATTGTCATTTTGTAACATTTCTACAAAGACCTTTTAGTACGTAATATGTAACTTAGTATTAGTATGTAACTTTTAGTAAAGGTATATAAAATTCACATGTAATCCAGCGCCTTGAGGATCGCGGTCACGTACAAGTACACCACATGCATGACGCCTGCCTACACGCGCGGACAATCTAATAGAATTTAAGCATTACCCCGGGCAATGCCGGAGCAGGCAGCTAGCAGTAATAAATAATACAAAAAAAAATCATGAGCCATACCGGGTCATTCTTAGCAACTTCTTCGATTCGCTTGTGTTTTGGCGGCCTTCCTCGCGGTCTGCAAATTATAATTGACATTAGTTCACTATTTACAATGATTGACTGACTCGTTGGTCTAGTAATCGCAAGGCGCCACTGCTGTGCGCGGGGTCTCGGGTTCGATTCCCGGGTCGGGCCGACATTGCTTTTTGGGTTTTGAGAAACTTTCATAACGCAGCCTAGATTCTGGAAGTTGGTGATTGATTCACCCGTGCATCGGAGAGCAAATAGTGTCGGGCCTAGGCCTGATCTCTCTCCGGTCGTGTGGATTGCCGTCCCATCAGACTATGAGAGTGAGGGAATAGAGAGTGCACCTGTATCTGCGCAAATGCTTGTGCACTATAATATGTCCTGCGCGGCTGGCTGATCTCCATAAAAGAGAACGGCCGCCCGCCGCCCTGGATGCTATCATTTACAATGATCATTGAAATTATTACCAATAGTAGGTAAGATAGTAAAGTTATCTGCTTACCTATCCTTGGTTTCGCTGGTAGGTGTACTCGCGTGTATTGAATTCGTCTTGGGCTGTTTGCTGAGCACTCTGTAATGGACGATGTCAATATTTATAGGACTATAGGAGATTAACAACAATTACATAAATGTGTATGAAGTGCCATGGAGGCTTTTATCGGGCATTGATAAAGAGTTTATGGAGTCTGTGGCCTGGTTACCTACTGGTGATCTCGTTGGAACACTCAAGGTACTGTTTGTGTAACTTGGATGAAGTAATGATGAGGAAAAGGTATTATTGACATAATATGTCAAACATCGGCGTCCCGGTGAATTTATCCGACCTATGTATAATCTCTGGTTGTTCTCATCATGCTACCGGCACACGAATAGAAAACGTTTGCTACCACATAATCTGGTGTGTGTTCCCGATGCCGGTGGGAAACTATATTATATCAGTGGGAGGGCTTGGCAGCGGCGTGGTATGTTACCTGCGCTCGCGCGGCAGCACATGGTCGCCGTCCCGGGGCGGCGCGAGGCGGTCGGGCGGGCGCGGCGGCAGCGCGCGGTAGGGGCAGGCGGAGGCGGCCGCGTGGTGCTTGTGCGCGCCGCCGCGCACCGAGCCCAGCCCGCGGCAGCCGCCCACGCCGCACGGACCCACCACGCGAAGCTCTTCTGCCGCTGTTGGACGAGTTCTGATGTTAGCACGGTTTCTATACCAATGTGGTGGCTAGATTCCAGATGTTTATTTGGTGTCATGTCACGTACATCAGCATACCATCACGTATTACACAAAATTTAAAAGTACATTAGCGAAATATAGATTTATTTAAATTCACTATGAAGGGAAATTAGCAAAGCGTAAGTACAAATGAATAACAAAAATGATTCGATTTTAGTGGGACTGTTCAAGATGGTATTTTACTTTTTTTTTTACTCTCGATGGACCTTGGACTCATCACTTACTGAGCGGCGGCTCCAGTGGGTGTCCAGTCTTCAAGCACCAGCCCACAGGGTGTAGGTCGGGCGAGTCGTCGTCGAACCAGCACGCGAGTTCCTCAGGCCAACCGTCGAACGACACTTGCACTTGGTGGCCTTTCACTGCGATTATAGTCGCCACGCGGATCAGGAACGGCACCTGGTATGTATAAGTCAAATATCAAAGATTTTAATTACAAATAGACCTGTTACAGGTTCTTATCAAACGTCAGAAGCTAAGCGTTCTAGTCTAAAATTATGAATTTACCAGTAGATCGTTTGGGAACAAAGTTGTCTGTCACCGCTGGAGCTGGCGATACAAAGTACTGTAATGTTGTAATTTTCGTCTTATTTGAAATAAGAGCAAGCAATAATAGCCGTTATTGGAAAAATAAGTGCGTGTAAATTGACGTCCCCTAGCTACGAGTTTGGTGCCTACTAGGCATAATGCATCAGGTGAAAGTTTAGTAAGATCCAATCGCCACTTACCCTTTTATCCACAACTTCAAGCTTCATGCCCGGCTTGAATCCCTGCGGTGGGCGAGGCTTAAAGGCGCGAGGCGGCGCGGGCGACGCTCCTGTTTCCGCCAGATAGTTTTCCCACGAGAAAGTATCGGGATCTTTGTAAACTAAGAGCAAAAATATAATCCTCGTATACATTATACTGAACAAGAGAATTGAGCATATAAAATAAGGGAAAACATCCTAGCTTGCTTAAAGCGGATTGACGAATTTTGATTCAAGTCTTCTTCTAGCTCTTGGGATGTCTAGATTTCCTGGTGTTTTACGCGATCATGAGCGAGTAGATTATAATATTCTCTCTTAATCAATAATTAATTATTTTATTCAAGCAAGAATGCCATCCCGGTTTTGGGAAAAATATATAAGACACTACTTTAAATAGTAAAATAGTCTATTCTCCTACTTTTATTTGAGTTTATTTTCTAATAACTATAATTCGTTGCTGAATATGCCTTCAGCATTTAAGTAATGTTATAGTTACGACGCAGCGGATTAAACAAGATGCCTAGTCAGAGAGATGCGACACGTTAGAGATATGGTCAACATCTTTCTGAATTCTGGACAATCATTCATAAAACTTACAGATGTCCGATTTATTTCTGGATGTGTTGGTTTTGACACCGAGAACATGTAAGGACGCTCTCAGGCGTTCATCATGTTGATCTGAAGGTTAGCAAACACATCTTCTACAAAATTTGCTGTTATGTGACAAATTAGCCGCCACCAGTGTCAAGTCAAATCGTTTATCTGACTTTGACTTATTAAAGTAAAAATGTAATTAAATGAAATTTTTAGTAATTAAAGTAAGGATTTGAATTGAATTTGAAGGATTAAAAGTAGGCCTATCTCATTATAGTCTCTATTGTTAACAGGTTAATGGTATAACCGAGGTGATGTTTGACCAGTAGATAATAATGAGTTTTATTTTGAAGTTTAATGTTTCAACTACAAAACGGACGGGAGATAGATGTTTGTGTGGATGTCTATCAGGAAAGCAACACTCGCCTTCAGATGCAGTCGGTTATTATCGAACGAACACAAAGTAAAACCGTCTAAATAAGGCTACTATTGATATTAGAATCTCAACTTGCCGCGAGTTGTCAATGACACTTTATCAAAGGAATTTGAGCTACCTAAATTACATTGTAATGTTGAGCTACGCTCCGCGACGAAATACGTATGTGATAAGAGCTATGCACTTAAATGGGAGTAGATTAAATTGCATTTAATATATGTTGTAACCATATCCTTCAAGTCTAGTGCATTTTGGTTTGAGTTTGGTATGAATTTTATCATAAAATTAATTTACTATCTATTGTTTAAGTAATTTTGAAATCGTGATAACAATGATAGATAAATAATCTAATATCAGAAAGAAGAAAAAACTAAAAGACAAAAAAGCGATCTACCTTATAAAAAAAAACTAGTCGTGTGCAATGATCCATGAAATTTGTTTTATTACTATTAAATAACAAACATTATAATATTATGATACTGCATAATACTTAATTCCCTAGAGTAATACAAAAACTTACTTGTATTGCCTAAAGCACATATCCAATTATTTGACATTAGTAAGGGCTACAGCTAGAGTTCACAGCTCCGTGATATTTTTGATTGAAAACAATAGGCACGACGTTCACATACAAGCTGCGGTACATGACTAATTCGTGCAGTTCAAGTGACGAGATAGCGACGTAACCAAACTACCGGTTATCCTCGTTGCTACACTCCGTATTACATTTGAATTTTTAATTGATACTATTAAGAATAATTGCGGAATTAATTTTGTGATGTTCTGTTATAAAATCATTAGCCTACCAAATTTTTTTTAACGAAAAATTGAAGCTAGTTATTTTAAATATTTCTGGATTAAGACTTAGCATTGAAGAGTAATATTTTATTTACTTCACCTTGATGAATAAATGGGCAATTAAGTAAACAGTGATTACTTTTTATAGCACTACTTTTAGCCACAATGCAATGGGAAGTATAGGTACTAGCCAAATTATCTTTAATACTTGCGCTTATTTTGTGGTCAGATGTTGTATTTATATATACTTATTTATTATTTGATATCAGTCATCACAAATATGAAGTGTAAAAACATTCTTAGTGCTGAAAACTATCTTAAGAAAATTATTTAACAGTCTACATAAATAGACTGCGATTGGTTATTAAACCTAGATATATGGAACCAACTCATGAATAAAGAATAAAAGATAGTTGAAATTTGAGCATAACGCAAATATGATAGTAGAATCCTGCTAATTGAAGCTAAGCTTTCCTTTGAAGACAATCTTTAGTCTGTAATTGTCTGGTGGACAAAGGAAAAAGAACCGAGGAAGAAGCGTGCAGTCGCTGAACCAGCCTGACCCATATCACATCAAACATTTGTTTTTATGAGTAGGTCTGCTTGATTTACACAGACTACTACATTCTACAGACGAAAAGTATATAAATACGTTTATCAGTACTCACAGTTAGGGGGCGTCAAAGGAACTCCATTTTCCTCAGCCCAGCCAACGGGGTGTATGTAGGGTGAGGTGGGGTCCACCCAAAAGTCATACATTTCGTCCCACGAGTCGAAGTTGATCAGCATCCTATTGTCCAGGATATCGGCTATCGAAGCCACGCACACTAAGTCGTTCTTACGGTCTTCGGCTTCTAGCTTCATGCCCACGCGGAAGCAGTTCGGTTTGAAGATCTGCGTTAAATAAAGGTTGTTTAATAATTTCAATCTGAGTATTTTCAATGCGTAAAACATTTATGAATAGAAAATTATTCATAACTAAAATAATTTTATGAATCATAAGCAGAGTACAAAATGTAACTCACCGCAGCAGTTACATGCGGGAACAAATTCCTGGGCGCGGCAACAGCTCGCATTTGCTTTAGGTACAGTGGCCACGAGAAATTTGAAGAGGACATGTTGCCCGGCGGCTTGAGCGATCGGCCATTCTTCTCGCACCAACCCGGCGGGAATATCTCGCTGGAGTCAGCATTCACCCAGTAGTCATACACGTCTGGGTGCTCGTCGAAGTGCAGCCGCATCCTGTAGCCCTGAACTTCGGCCACAGAGACCACGCAGAATATTGACGGGTGCTGAGGATCTACTGCTTCCAACCTCATGCCTACTTTGAAGCCATTCCTGTTGTAGGGAAATGGATTCTTGAATAGCTTGACAGGCGCAGCCTTCGCTTTGCAAATGTCGAGATACCGCATCCAAGAGAATCCGTTCTTTCCACACATCCACGGATATTTTTCATTCTCTATTAAATCTTCACTCATTTTTAATAAAGCCGCCTCGGATAATTGATCTGCTGGCGAGGAGTCATAGTGCTTCAGCATGACTTTGTCATCTTTTCCTTCAGACACGATGTCGGACTCTGAATGCTGTTTCCTCATTAACAATTTCTTTATTTTATTCTTCTTCTTCACTAGATCGACTCGTTCCCGGTCTTTTTTCTTTTGCAAAGCTTTTTGTACTTCAGTCTGACAAGCAGCGCTACAGAAATTGGGCGTTATAAACTCAGCAGCCATGCCGTGGCAGCCGCAACATTCGCAGCGGTACATGTCCTCAGGAGAATTAGGTTTTTTATTACTCCTGTCAATTCGTTGCTTCATCGGTGTGTGGTATTTCACATTATTTGAACCTTCATCAGGGTCACTGCTATCAAGCAAATCAATAAGACCAAATTCGTTAGTCTGGAATTGCAAATTGCTGCCTTGTAATCTAGCAACCCCATTATTCCATATTAGCCCAGGAGGATCTTCTTCTAACAAACCCTCTTTAATTTCTTCCTTGCTAAAATCTTCCATTTTAGTAAAATATATTTCCTGAGGACTCCTTTCGTTAAGCGTTTCAGGTTTGTTGTCTTTATAATCTTCAGGATCTGAATCGAGGTGTTTAGCCTCCAAGTCTTTGTCCAATTTCTCATCACAGAATAACGACGGCACTCGGTGGTCGTCGTTGTTGTCAGCCTCTGGGGGCAAATCTTCAATTTTATCGATTTTCTGCGGAAGCGGCGCCAGTCGCGTATTCTTATTGGACAAGTTTTCTGCACATAATGAGATGCGCCTTTTCATGCTTGCGTTCGATATTTTTCTCTCACTGTTATCTGAATTGGACCGTCTGAGAATCGCAGGCGCAGCTATGGTGACTGTTCCTACATCATGCCTCTCTATCATGGTTCTGTTCAGTAAACTTTTTCCTTTTTCAGGTATAGCTAAAGTGAAAGATTTCTCCCTATGAGCCCCATCTTCGTCTGCTATCGATACAGTATAAAGATCGTCATTCATTGCTGCATTCGTTTCTGGTATAGAAAGTGTATATTCTCCTTGCTCGCCGGTCGGTTCTGCCCTAGACCCCGGAATAGATAGCGTGAATGCTTTCTCACCTTTAGGGCTTTGAGGTTCTTTTCCATTTATAAGAACTTTTCCGAGAGGCTGCAATGGCGGCATATCCTGAGCTTCCATTGCAGTGTCTCTCATGACAGTAATATTCCCTTGAGGATCGTTTTGTATTTGTCCATTAGCTATTTGCAGATTGATGATAGGACCCTTGGAAGCCATAGTCGCTGGCAAAGTTACAGGTAAAATGAACTTTGTGTTTGGAATTTTAGGCATATTCATTGGAGTTATAAATAGCTTCTGATTATTAGCATTGACATTAGCTTGATTGTTTGATATGAGAATGGATTGGTTCTCAGATAAGTTCTTTTGGTTAGGTTTCTTCATTGAACCAAGGTAAGCAATGGCCTGCTTGTTGGGGTTGCCGGGAGCAATACTGACAGGGACTATCATCTTGTCATTAGACTTTGGCTTCTGTATGACTATTGGCTGACTAGCATTGACTGGTGCGAGGATGGAAGACTTGTTCTGCGTAGACACCTTTGGAGCTATGTTGGGTTTGGTGCTTACATTTGGTATTAAATGTAAGTTTGAATTGCTGGTTACCTGCAAGCAGTGAAAATAAATTTATGACATACCTGCAGTTGTTACACGTAGTATTCACTGCATATTGTGTTTTGAAAATAATATTGTTTGCTAAAGTTCTACCTTACTAGTTTACCCTGAACAGTTCAGCACATTATTTTTTTTACAGTACTTCATAGGATGAAAAAATCATAATTAATAGAATTGCTAAATATTAAACCAATTTTAGTTTAATATTCTAACAAGTTTTTTATTTGGTATTTAGTTAAGAGTAATCCTTATATACTCAAGAACTGTATTGTCATTATTTCACAGTTTCCTCAAAGTATTTAGAAGAATATCACTATTTTCTCACAGATTGCTAGCTATATATGAAATCAATATGCTAACTCCTGTCATACTTATGAATTATCATTTTATAATGTGTTATTTGGCCTTGCTAGTAATCACAATGAAGGCTATCTTCATAGAACCAAGTCTCCTAAAAACATTATATAACAAACTCAAGCAAAACATAATACAACTAAAGAATGATTTGTGATTAAACCACCACCATTTTGTTAATTTTGTGCAAGTGAAAGTGCATTCATTGAGTATATTGACTATATATATCAATTTTACTACTTCTTATCTTTTGGTCTATCCAATTTTGATATTAATTTGGTAAGCCAATTCAGTATCACATTACTTGTCTTATAGTTTAACAGCAAGGAATTGAATCACTATCAACTTTTTCATAAAAATTTTGGTAGCTGAAAGGTGTAAAAAATATTTAATGAAATAAATCTTACAGTTCCAATTTTACATGAATGCATGTTAATGGTGATGATTCACTTACTGGTCTCCTTACTATGATTTGTGGTGGGTTTCCACTTGTACTTGCTTGGGTGATGACATCTGTACTTGTGACCGGCTTCAGGCCTGTTGGAGTTTGAATGTAGACCACGTGCGGCACCTGCCTTGGAGCTCCTCGGATTTGAATAGAATTTGCAGCATTCTGCATTTGCAATACTGCATTGTTGTGGCCTACTTGTACTTGTGGGAGGGGATTGTTTACTTTAACTTGAGATATAGATGTGTCTGGCATCTGCAGATGAGATGAACTTGACACTGTCATGTCAGGATTGCAGTCCATGTTGGTTGATCTTGGATTTGAAGCCATATGGACTTGAATAATGGAATTGTTGATTATGGGTTGATTATGGTTTTGTAATACTGGCATGGAGGGCAATGTAGGAAGTTGAATGTTTTGATTGGCAGCTGGAATTTGCAGGGGAACGTTTATAGTCTCACCAGCTGGCAATTGTACTGGTACACTGGTTGTTCCCGAGACTTGGATAGGAAGACTGACTGGTGCAATCTGTAATGGCACTGTGTTAGTCGGTCCAGATATTTGGACTGGGACATTGATATTGGAAGTAGAGCCTGGTATTTGTACTGGCACATGCACAGTGGATAGTTGCAAGGGGTATGGGGAATTGTTTGGGTGTATTTTAACAGGGGCAATAGAATGGGTAACTAAGTTGTGTGTGATAGGTAACGAGCTCTGTGAGGCCTGCATCGAGGACACAATCATGCTGCTCGATATTGGCGCCTGAAATTTGACAAATGTATGTCAATGATGTCAAAATTTAACACAACATCACAATAAAAAATAATAAACATATTATAAACTCACGCGTAACGTATTCAGTAGCACATTCTGCTGCGGACTATTTTGTGTTAAATTAGTGTTCACTGCTGATTTCAATAATCTTTTTTTCAAAATTTCTGTTTTAGGTTCATCAAAGTTTTGAAGTGAATTACACTGCTGTCTCTCCATTTCTCAGTGCCAAGATCGTAAGCGAGTTCATTACAGACACTCGGTTATCTTTTACAATCCATAATTGATGACCTGCAATGCATTTAAAAATAAAATATCGCGAAATGAAATATCATTCCGACGCACAATTCTAGTATTACGTTTCTTGAATGGTGATAAAGTTTTAGTTTGTAGTAAAAAAATAAATAGCTAGGATAAAAATAAAAGACCTTTTTTATTTAATTAATACAAAATACGTTACACACATTTTTCTTTCGTGAGTATCGCACTCTATCAATTGTGCAGCTACTTTTACAGAACCACAACCTTCTACAAAAAAGTTCACGAAACAGTGAAACAGAAACTTATTACTTACATTTCTATGTTTCAACAGAGAGATGAGTTCTTCGTGTATCTTTCCAAGTATTACAACATCGTTATCGTGTTGAAAACCATTAAAGAAAAATAAAATATTCTCAATAAAGCGACGATATTTACCTGCCCAGCACAACTGGTAATAAATCTGACAACATTGCCAAAACGTTATAGGTGTTCGTTAAGTTGGTAGAGACAAAATTTTCCACCAATCGTAGCTATGCAATTTTATGACGAAGCTTTCGCGCCCGATTATTCAGCTAAAAAAAGTCAACAGATAAGTTTATATTTATACAGTTTGGTATGCAAGGATACGTGTGATGATTAAGAGAATTGGAGCTTAAACATCTTGAAACTTCATAATTTTCATGATAACTTTCTGTAACGATCTTACATTTACGTTTATTTTGTTTTGTGATATTTATAGTTTTATCTTTGACATTGTTGTGTTGCTACGCAAGCATGTACCTATAGCACATAATGCTTTAAGTCATCATAACTTAACAGACTTATGACGATAATCTTAGAGTGCATTTTGCATTGCTTCTTACTCAACGGAAATAAAGATTCGATCTTTAGGTTTTATCATGGTCCAAACTTTTAATACGAGGATTTGACAAAAGTACTTGCTTTATAGCTATGTTCTTATCAGGATGTACAATAATTAATTTTTCATAGTCCTAAGTAATAGATAAGTAATAGGAAAGAAAAACGCGTACACCGGAAACGGATGATTAATTTCCACGTATTTAGTTATTTCCGATTTACATAACACAAGAAAACAAAAATAAATGAAAAGAGGTTTACAGGTTTGGCAGATATAAAACAAATTCACAGCCAACTAGACTCCAATGTACCGTTGAAGGTTGGTTTTGATGAAAATTGCTGAGTTTTGTATTTTTATCAACATAAATAATAAGAGAGAGAATTAGAGATGAATTCACATTATTTGGTAAAATGAGTGAGACATCTTTCTATCAAAAGTTATAATAATATTTGTAGGGAACGTGCTTATTTTTCTATTTTTTTTCCTACAAAATTATTAATAATACAGGATTTTCTGGTGCGCCTTGCCTTTGGCCTTGACTTGTATAAACCGTCATTCAGAACATCCAAAATAACTTGGTGACTCTGAAGTTTGCCATAGAAACAAAATGATACCTGAGCACAAAATCGGTTAACTTTTGGCTTAATAAGTTATTCCACCTTTCTATTGACATAGTACTGCTAATTTTTTACATGTTGTATTTTTAAAGTAATTTAGTAATGTATTTTCATTATTTTGGGTTCTCCAAAGTCGGTGGCTGAAAAGACTAAGACCCTTAATGAAAATGTTAAAAAAAAAACAAGTTAAAAAAATGAATGTTGTCAAATATTGTCAAAATAAATTTTCCTTTTGCGGATTTCGCTATTTATCACACAAAAAAATATTTACAAAACAAAATACTAACAAAACGGGAGCAATCCGTTAATCATTTATGCGCAATTTTGAGCTATTTGAAATATTTTTAGGTGGAGATTATCTATTGATGCGTATGTATAAAATTTTTGTTTTGTAATTTAGTTAATGATTTATTTATGGCATAGATTAATTATGTAGGGATTCGAGTTTCTTGAAATTATTATAGTATTTTTATTGTTCGGGGTGCAGATTGAAATCAACTGATTCTTAGGCGCAATATATATGCGTGTGTAAATGTTCTAGACAATTCCTTGTATTGTTTTGAAGACACTTATGCGTAAGGAAACCTATATTTCTATTTGGGAATAATATAAGTACAATTGCTCCAGTGAAAATATATAATAGTAAACTGATGATGTGAGTATTTGCTATTTAATGTGTTTTGTTTGGTGTTTTGGTACTCTGAACTATGCAGCCATCTAATTTATGTTAGGGAAGTCCCCTAAAAATTGTTAAAATTATGAATGATCATTATAATCTTGGCATCCTACCTAAATAATTAATTTATCTAGCAAAGAGGTTGTAAAATGAAATGAATGATGTTAAAATGTATAAAAAATCAAGTGAATGTTTCATTGTTTAAAGATTCATTGAACATCGTTAATCTGAATGAATCACCTAGATAGTTGGATAGCCTAAGGGATGAGTGATATATCTAATAATAAATAATACATATGCAAGACATATATCCAGATCCAAGTCAAATTACCACTGGTGATTGTATATCTGCTTCTGATTCGAACACACTATGTGAGTAACTATGAAATAGTTTAGCTGCTTTTTATCATGGCATTTATTTTGATTGAATGCTTCTTTCCTATCATCATCATTCCATTCCATACCCAATGCTCCAGGTTGTAGTTAATTATAAAACATTTATCTGAATTATTTTTGCAACACATTTTATCCACAGTTTTACAAAAAAGCCCAAAAAGACTCAAAGAGAGAGAGAAAAGGTCAAAAAGTGCTGAAACAATCCCTTACCAATGTGGTAAATTAGAATATTTGAAACCCATAGGACCGCTTCACATACATAATTAACATAAAATACTTATTATATGTTAATTTATTTATTGTTAAACTGTTTTACAGTAAAATTATAACTGCACAGAATGGTTATTCATTGACAATTTAGATCCTTGGAAAAACAGAGTCATAGTAACAAGATTTAGATTGCTAATTTTAATATTTTTTATTATTTTTAACACCTCATTACTAAACTGTAAACATTTTTAATACTTGTTATATAGACTGAGCCCTCATTGATAGTAAACAATGTTATGGAGTAAACACATTAACAGTTCTTATTAGTGATAAGAAGTATAGCTCATGTATCATAGTGAACAGCTTGTATTGTAATTTGCAGCACATTTGATGCGAACCTGGGACAATGAGTAGCCAGCACCAGTACATGAGCGTCAACAACACACCAAGTGCACGCATTGGCGATATTGAACACATTAGTAAGATATACTTGCTCTTATATTAACTTTTTATATGTTTACTGATGTAGAGTAGATTGTAGACTTGGAATAGTATCATTAAATATAAATGTTTTAGCTTTAAGAACTGAGATCCTACCTTAGGTATTACATTAAAATAATTTGACTCACTTAAAATAAAAGTTGTGTTGTATATTTGTATAGTGTATTGATCAAATTTCAATCAGGTGTTAGAGCAAAATTTTCAAATAGGCTCCTAAATCCTATGATCCTGGCTATTCCGGTTAAAGTAGATTTTTTGGGCAATGTAGGAATCTGTGAGTTGACGGGAATTACAGTCACAAAGGTAATTTCTAAGTTCTACATATAAATGTTGAGTTTGAGCTTATTATACCTTGTATTAGTCTGGGTGACCTACATTTAAAAATAGTTATTTCAGTCTCTTAATACTCTTAAAACATGAACTGCTATTTATGTTTCGTATCTGTTTACTTCACTTGTCTATAGACTTATAAATTTCGCGAACACGCATATTGTTCAGATTGCGTGCTGATACATATTTATGAATGTTGTTCCGTACAGTTAAAGAACACGCTAACCTAATGTCCTCATCGTATTTCATGACGTGATTGAACAAAGACAATTAAATAGGAAGTCCAATATTTAGTGTTGAAACTGTAAGTCTTAAGGTCTATCAGTATATTATCACAAAAGCGCTGGTTCTCCCACAGTTCTGAGGTTCTTAATACGAAAAGAAAATGACAAATGGTTCTTCGCTGCCGCTCCGCCTAAAGCAGGTTATTTAGAGTTCCCATACCGAAAAAAACTCAATATCTCTCATTAATACTGTATGTAGGGCTTGATGGCCTCAAAGAGAAACCCAAACAATATACTTCATTGTCTTGATCAGCCATTTTTTTGTCCCACTGCAGTTTACAGAGCACAGACCTCTTCTCATACATATAGAGAAGGAATGAGCCACGCTTGCTTAGGAGATATTGGCCTTAATGTTTACTAATCCTATAATTGCCACATTCACGTTGGTACGATCGACTGGAGCCAAGCTGTTGGCGGCGGATATATCGCATTGTGCTTCCTATTTGCAGTAGCGATTGTGTGTTCAACTTGTTCAATCGAACCTTAAAGTAAATACCTAGATGTTGGCTAACCCGTTGCGTGTAAAAAATATTTAAAGCTATATTTGTATATCTTATCCGGTCAGCAACCGCAAACGCGTTTGTACTGACGAAATTGATCAACTTCACTATTTAGGGGAAAAAACTGACTAACTATACTAACTGATAGAGTGCAATAGCTAAGTATTAGTGACGAACAGACAGACAGAGATTATACCGTGAGAAATAAACACTGGCTATAGAAAATAGTAATAGGTATGCTAGGAGAACTGCTATTAAAGAACATGGCGCATCCAGACGCTATAAGATCTCCACAAAAAAAATGTTAATTTGTATACTTTCGATTCGTGCCAATAAAGGCCAATCCGATCAGACCTCATAGGTAGGTACGGTTATCATAACAGTTGATATTTTGTCAGGCCACCTGTCGGAACACATAGGGTCGCTGTGTCTATCGTCGGAGTACTCGGATGTGACGCTCATCGTGGAAGGGCAGCGGATACCGGCGCACAAGGTCATCCTGGCTGCCAGCAGTGATTACTTCAGGGCCCTGTTGTATGGTGGCATGAGGGAGGCGAACCAGGTAAGCGAAAAGGCTTTTTCCCCTTTTCCCCATTGGAATTAGACCCAAGTTTATCCTTCCAAATCTAACTAAAGTTTTGGTACCCGTGAAATTTTGCTATGCTTAAATTTTTGTCTATACCCTAACTGGGTCATTTCATTTGATTTCTTTGAAAACATAAAATGTACCGCAATATTTCGTAGGTGCACTGTTCGCTAACACCCTTTTCCATTGCAGGCCGAAGTTGAGTTGCAAGCTCCACTGCAAGCCTTCAAAGCGCTTCTTCGATATGTTTACTCAGGTAATTATCGAGGTAATAGCAGATACTGATTCGATTTCTATAACATAGCTACAGATTCAGTTACTGTTGTACTATTGACTGTAGTTTGAGCAGTAGATAGACATTTATGAATGAGTATCTAGGGTTTTTGGGATTATTTTCAGTACGGATCGATAGATAAAAAAGCTGGTCTGTGCTTGGCTCGTAGTCAGATGTAGTCAGATTATTAATTGGTGGGTCTGTCATGTGTAGACTCTTGGATAGTTAGATCATTTCATTGTAGCAATAATTTATAGATAATTAACTTTCGATAAGGTAGAAGACAAAGTCTAGACGCATCAAATAACCACGTAAACGGGTTGTGAAGTCAAAAAGACTTCTTGGGTGACTCGATTTAGACCAATTTAAACTATTATTCCAATAAAAACTAGTTCATCGGGGAGCAACTCCAATGTAGTTGAGAAATGATTAAGCTTATGATGATAAAAAAATAGAGTTTGAAGAATTTTATGTTGTTTACCCAGGTCACATGGGTCTCTCGATGCTGCGAGAAGACACAGTGCTGGACATGCTGGGGCTAGCGCACCAGTTCAACTTCCAGGAGTTGGAGACCGCCATATCTGACTACCTGAGGCAGGTGCTCGCGCTCCGGAACGTGTGCTCCGTACTCGATGCAGCCAGGTATGTAATAAACGACTGTACATTCGGCTCCAAAAGTCGAGTAACACCTCCAAATTGCGAAAACTGCTGAACAAAGTAGGGTCAATAAATTGCTTAACATATTGAAAGTTCTAAAGTAGCTTAACCCTCAATTGAGTGTCTCATGACATGTTAGTTTTTTTGTTGTTGTTTAACTATATTAGATTTTTCTATTCCAATGTTGCTCGAAATTTTTAGATTGTTTGATGTTGCTTACAAAAAAAAAAAAAAACATCTTATATTTGAACCACTCACGTCATCCAACTTAAATGCTGGGAGGCTTTGTTGATTTACATATTGTTTCAGGTTATATGGACTGAAGGCGCTCATGGACTACTGCTATAATTTCTTAGACAGGAACGCTGTTGATGTATTGCAACATGACACCTTCTTGCAACTTTCTGTGGTAAGATTTTTTCAGTTCAAACTAAAAAAAAAAAAACATTAATTTGATTTACGCCTTTACATGCATTTATGAAAGTCGAAAAAATGTAATTTAATAAGCCCATTGAGAAGACATATAGCTACCTACATAATATTTTCATAAATAAATTGGACAAGGTACAATGTTGACAGTTCCTTATGAGAATCTCGACAACGGAAGTTATGTATCGCTTTAACTGCCCTTTTTTGTAAGATAAATAATGCAATCAATGTCAACAGCTCGTCCCTACAGCAAAATGCCATAAGTCATAATACTGTGGAAGTAAATAGAATATAATAATAGTCTTGCTGTTTCTACATCCGTTAACTATGTTATCTGTTACTTGTTCCTAAACGTACCCTTCCATCATAAAGTTTCCGCTAGGCGTAACTGGTCTAATTTCGCCAAACGTAAAAATTACAAAAATATTTTACTAATATAAATATGTTTTACAACGTACGTAGGAAGCACTACAAGGCCTCCTGGAGCGCGACTCATTCTTCGCGCCCGAAGCTGACATATTCAAAGCGGTGTGCAACTGGTTCAATGCCAACCAGCAGTGGGTCAAGTCTGAGGCGGGACAGCCGCAAGTAGTAAGTGCTCAGTTTGTATCAATCATTTTACAGTAGGCAGTAACAATTATAGAATAATAATAAATAAATTATGTAAAGTATTGTTATACTCAACACTCAGGTTCTGGTGGACGTGCAAAAAAAAAAAACAGCGAAAAAGCTGTTATAAAATAATTTATCTGCAAAACTTCCAACTTTTAAAAGTCTACACACGATATAAAGTTGACAGCTCCTAATTTTTTTGTAGTTCGAATTATATCTATGTTTGTGTTTGTGTTTTTTTTTAACCTGTTTTAGATAGGATACGACATACAGTCACATAAGTGATCGTAAATATTTATGTTCACCAGGAAAAAATCCTAAAATGCGTGCGCCTAACCCTGATGACTCTCGAGGAACTACTGACGGTAGTCCGTCCCTTCTCGCTGGTGACGCCCGACATGCTGCTTGATGCTATACAGGAGAAAACTCAAACAAAGAGCACTGAGTTACGTCATCGAGGCTTGCTGTGTAAGTATACTGGGACAGGGAGTAGTGAACAAATGGAGGGCTGAGTAACCGCTAAAATATTGTGTACTGTGTGATTATTAATCGATTTTTATCGATTTTAAATCACACTCACATACAGTCGATAAAAACTCGATTATAAAATCAGAACTATTTTAGGAAACCAAGGTTAACGAGGATTTATTTAAGCATAAACTCGATGGGGAAGTTATTCACCATTTATCTTTCATTAGCATCTGAAGGTATTAAAAGCAGTAACCTTTCCTTGTTGATTTTCGATGCGACTGCTATAGTGTGAAGTTTTGCAAATAAATACAGAAACTCAACAAGCTCCTTATTTGTCCACTAATACATGCGAATGTATCTACTAGGTAAATGTATTTATTTGTACCTTATTTTATTTATGAAGCTATATTTGGATGTAGAATTATCGACCCTTTCCTTCCCTTCCCGTCTGAGTGGTATTATATTTCAGCACTTTCGGTTAGAAGATTTCCTCCCATATGTTATACGTATTACAACGCTGGTTTCAAAAGACGCTGTAAATTATTTCTATCGTTTTTTAGAAGTTAGGCAGGCTGGCAAGTTATCTTTTAATTTATACCATAAAACCCTTCTAAACTAAAAACAAATCGTAATGCTCTTGAATTTTCAAAAATACATAAATGCTTCCGGTGACTGGGTATATTTGGGGTGCTTGTAATTTATAAGTGTCAAAATTATAGGTGTCGGTTGCGAGCTGGTATTGTAGGCACTGAGTGTAGGACAGAGCAGGCACAACCGTTGTTTCCTACCAACACGAGCCCACGCGGTGAGTACGCGAGCGTTATAGCTGGTCCAGTAGCGAGGTGCCTGAACCTGATGTTGTTTACAGGTAACCACTGGAGTTCTAAGTGGAGGGGTCTCAGAGACACCTACAACAAGTTTAAGAAAAATAATGATTGCAGCCAATCTTGTAGAAAATATAAATGGCCTTGGGGCGAACAAATGCGATTTATTGAAGATTATAATGACAGAAGAATGTCGGGCAGTAACAGTGACAACGCCGACCAGGCTCAAGAAATAATGAACGACATATTTTCTCAGTCGTCGATAGACCTGTACTCGCCCGACGAGCAGGACTCGGTGCCCGTCGCCTCGCAAACCTTTGCTCCCGAACTAAAAAAACGGAAAATTAAGTACAGAGCGAAACCCGCCGATAGAGTTTTGGAGTATCTTAAAATTAAATGTGATCAAAGAGCTAAGTTGGATGCAGTAGACTATTTCTTCTTGGGCTATGCTAAAAGCTTTAAAAAGCTTCCGAACAGTATGCAGAGCATGCTCAGACTAGACATAACAGCTTTGTTTACTCGTTACGAATTACAAGCTGAAGGAGTTCCTCCTGCAAAAATTCCGTGTAAACTTCCTCAGTTTGAATATTCGGGAAAGTCAGAGGAACGGTGGGCCAGCGCCTTCTGCTCAAGTGACGAATGTAAACAACCAAAGGGGGCTATTTCTGATCTAACTAATTGTTCGAGTATTTGTAAGAAAGTGCAGGAAAATGCTATAGTTCAAGGGGAAATCGCTAGCACCTCTCAGATAGTACCTACGTCATTACAAAAAGAAATAGACATCCCGTATTTTTTTTATACGCCAGCCCTGTCTATGACCGAAATCAAAAATCAAAATTCCACCATGTCGAAGTTGGACATGTGCCCAGTGTCGCAGCGCGCCACCACGCCCAACGTGTCCATGCCGCGGGCCGGAACCAGGTCCTTCCAACTACCGACAGTTAAGTTGGTGGATTACTCTCCCAAAAATCTCCAAGAACCCGCTAATCTACAGTTCACTAAATATTATGACGTAATGGCAACATCAGCCAATAAATATAATTCTGAATATTATGAATACGATACGGACACAGAATAAATTATATGAAATAGGCTCCCGATCGCATAATATAATAATTTACATCAAATCCAACAATGTACAAGTCCAAATGTTAATTTTGATATTTATTAAATTATATTTATTATCCGAAACACAAGATTATTTTAATGTAATTTGTGTTAAGATGAAAAACCATTTTGTCCGACAATTTCATCTCCTTTCAAAGAAAGATATTGGTATGATAATATAATATATGATGTTTGGCGAGACCTTGGGTAAGCAGTACATGACTGTTCTTTTCGCAAAACACGTGACGACAGCCCATTTGTTTTTCGTTGAACCAAAATTACACTTTTAGATTTCTGGTTTGGTATATCTTAATATTTCGGCGATGGCAATGCGAAGCAGAATTTGTGGAATCCCTATTTATTGAGCTATGCCTTACAGCATATTTACTTACAGATTTTATACTGTTTGTAGTGTTTATTGAGGGCTTTTCGAACTAAGTAACAACTACAAAATACAACTAAAAATGTATCCTTCTTTGACATTTGAAAATGCAGTTCGATAACGTCCTCAGTTCCTAAAGTCCCAAAGCCATATATTACCTCCTTTTTTTCCACGCAACAGTGCCGGAGGAGAACGTAGCAACACCAAAGCGCGGGGCCCGGGTGATCTCGGGCGACATGCGCTCGGCCCTACTGGACGGTGACACCGAGACCTATGATATGGAACGAGGGTATACAAGACATACCATCAGTGACGCGCCGGATAATCCGGGAATCATTGTACGGCTGGCTACCTCCACGATCATCAACAATATAAGGCTGCTGCTGTGGGATAGAGATAACAGGTATGTAGAGGGATATACCGAAATGTGTTAAAAAATACTTACAATAACAAAGTACCTACATTTCGCTTATGCTTAGCTGTTAAGTCGAGGTGGCCTTGTAGGCTCTCAATTACGAATGTGCGAGTTCGTTTCCAGGTCAGGCAAGTATCATTGTAGCTTTTATACATTGTATGTATTTTCTAAGTGTATCTTGGTTGGATACTAATGACTGAGAAAAATGTGAAGGAAAAATTTTTAGAAAACCTGAACTTAAAATTCATAAATTGCCAATCCGCCTTGGGCAAGACTACTTTGATGAACGCAAATATATAATATATTGCAAATATAAAATATGCATGCAAATATATAATATATTGCTTACGCAAATATATAATACTAGTGACCCGCCCCGGCTTCGCGCGGGTGCAATGCTGATACTAAATACACTACAGAAAAACTGTGAACGTTGTATATAAAAACATAGCGGCCCGCTCCGATGTTATTATACATATAAACCTTCCTCTTGAATCACTCTATCTATTAAAAAAAACCGCATCAAAATCCGTAGCGTAGTTCCAAAGATTTAAGCATACAAAGGGACATAGGGACAGAGAAAGCGACTTTGTTTTATACTATGTAGTGATTATCGCATGAATTTTTTTCCTTTCCAGGTCATACGCCTATTACATCGAGGTGTCAGTCGACCAGAAGGACTGGGTGCGTGTGATCGACCACAGCAACTACTTCTGTCGCTCGTGGCAGAACCTGTACTTCGAGCCGCGCGTCGTACAGTACATCAAACTGGTCGGCACCAGCAATACCGTCAACAAGGTAAGGGAGCCAAGACCAAGGAGTGTGCTACGAGTATAAAGCTTTATGCCTTTTGCTAATGAGTTAGTTTATAGTCTAAACGCATGCAGCGGTGTAAATTGCAGCAACTCCTTACCTCCCCCCCATAAATCAGTTGTTGTCTATGTGTCAACAAATCTTTTGGCAAATTGTTTGGCCAAACTTGGCTTGCTTTTTGATGAGGAACTGGCTATGACAAAGATGGTAAGAGCTGAACCTTTTATCACGACGAAACACACGTGAATTATCGTATTGTATTATATTATCGTATTATATCGACGTAATTAGGAGCTATAGTTCTCATTAGATGGCGATAAACTCCGTTATGTTGTATGCAGGTGTTCCACGCGGTAGCGCTAGAGGCGCGCCACACGAGCCGCGTGCCGCCGCTGCGCAACGGGCTGGTGGAGCCCACGCACAACGTGGCCACCGTCGACCTGTCCGCCGTCGTCATCGAGGGCATCAGGTAAAACACCAGCAAAAGAAACAAAACTAAACACTTTGGTAACTCATGGAACATCATCATCATCAGCCTATCGCAGTCCACTGCTGGACATAGGCCTCTCCAAGTGCACGCCACTGAGATCGATTTTCGACTTCTCGCATCCAGCTCCTGCCAGCCGTCTTGCGCAAGTCATCCCCAGGCACTTATGGAACACTTAGAAAAAAAAGTCGAGTTATATGCTGTGGTCATTCGTGAATAAAATCACTCACAAAGTAGTTGAAACAATGTATATCGACCTTTTTTTGCTTGAGAAGTTTCTTTCTGCCACTTTTGTTCCCAACAAAAAGCCTTGGGGAGTCTCTCGTCCAACAAGCCTGAATTCAAGAAATTAATTTTGAATGTTTGTCAGCCGTTCCCGCAACGCGCTGATCAACGGCGACACCGAGCACTACGACTGGGACCAGGGCTACACGTGCCACCAGCTGGGCTCGGGCGCTATCGTGGTGCAGCTGGCGCAGCCCTACCTGCTGGCCTCGCTGCGCCTGCTGCTGTGGGACTGCGACTACCGACACTACTCCTACTACGTCGAGACATCGCTCAACTACTGGGATTGGGAGATGGTGTGCGACCGCACCAGGGAGTCTTGCAGGTAATAAGAAGTATCAGATAGTAATTGCTAACGGTATTTTTCCTTAGTAAATTTGTTCTTCCGAATGTGGTTATGGATTTTAATTTCACAATTTCTTATATGATTTGTGTTACAGGTCATGGCAAGTGATATACTTCAAGCCGCGTCCGGTGTCCATCATACGTATCGTCGGCACCAATAACTCTGTCAATGAGGTCTGTACTACAAATCACGAAACACACCATTATGCAATACACTTTTTGAATACCATCATTTGATATTTCATTTCGAGTAAGTTTACAAGAGTATAAGTTACTGTGTGACCTTTAGTGATTGGTTAGTTTAAACTAGATTTGGCGGATGATCCTTAATTCCATTTGGCGAAATAAAGATTTTGAGGTATGATAGTGTTAGGTAGGTGAGTGTGATGGGTCGATTAGATTTTGACGTGATGTCGCTACGCTGTCCGGCAGGTGTTCCACCTGGTGCACCTGGAGTGTCCGGCGCAGGTGGACGAGGCGCGCGACGACCCGGCCGCCAAGAAGCAGCGGCCATCGCGCGATAACGTGCTCAACCCACCACACAACGGTAACATACCATACTACTTTTACTTTTATTGCAGGTTTTTCTTTATCAGTACATAGTAATATTGTTTTACAAATAATGTGAGCGAAAGATCTTAGAAGCCGATACGAAGCACGAAATAAAAATAGATTATTTATACATATTCTGAAACGCCAAAACAGAGCCCCAGATTACACATTATTTACGAAACATATGTATATTATCAAGACAAAAATGTTTTGTTGCATGTACAAAACACATGTTCTATAATAACAACGACTGTCTACCAGGGTCCACATCGGAGTCCCCGGCAGGTTGCGGCGGGTCGGGCGCGTCGGGCGGGTCGGGCGGCAGCTCGGGCTCGGCCTCGCCGCGCTCGCTGCCGCCCGCTGAGACCGCTACCGAAGCCGAGGAGAGGTACGACGACTGAACGCGCGGGTACATGTATTAGCTGTCGCATATACATACAAATATCACCGTTTGATTGTACATACCATAAGAGCTGAAGAAGATTTGTCTGTTTTAAACCGTTAAATTGAGAACGTCAATAATCAAAAAAGAATAAAATCATTTATTCAGCTAACGAAGGTAAGAATTATGAGAGCAGTACCATTCGCTCCCCCCTGAGGGACAATAGCCACAAAATTGTGTATATTATATTATGGACTCTAATCCGTAGTCTATCTGAACATATAGAAGTTATTGTTACTTATGCTCACCAGTTTTGCGATAGCTAAATACGAGTAATGTAAAAAGGATCCTACCGATATGTTAATGCATATCATGCCCAATAGGCAATGTGCCAGTCTTTATATAAACTGACATTTTTAAATTGTGATGTAGCCATTTTCATAAAATTAACCCGAATATTTCGACGTTTCCACGACAAAGCCATGTCGATTATATCAATAGAACCTCCTCTTTGGAATTTGTTTAATATTCTTCTTACCTTGTCTTGCTTGGTAGGTTTGTGGTCACATTTTAATCAACGAATTTACTGAATAAAGTTATAGTTTTAGTAGACGAAAATTTTCATGAAATTCTACTGCCAAGTGAAAATATTTTATTGAAAAATAAAGTATGCACTATACTACATTCAAAGTTTTACCTTAAAGTGAATAACAGTCGAATCTATTTTAACAGTTTTTTTTCTGAGTTTTATTTTATCAAACGCTTTTATTTGCAATACAGATTGCATCCATTGATGTGTGTCATTGTAATTAAACTCTCGATTCTCGGAATTGTTAAGCACACGGAAGATCTGTACTGACCTCACAAATAAAGTGCATAAAAACAATCACGACAGGACCTGTTTAGTTATTTAGTATGTAAGCTTATGTTTCTAGTCTGTTCTCTGTCATCATGTGGCTATGGTTGATGCAAAACTAAATTGCGAATTGAAGGTTAAGGAATATTCGATATGATGAATTAATTGTATCTCCACACACGTTAAATTTTTGATACTACCCATTTTAGGCAGAAATGTTACTAACTGTACTAACTATGGTTAACTTTTCACTGTAAGAGTTGACTTCTTTGTTGACTATGAAGATACAATGAAAAAAATGTGTTTCCACACAAAATTTTGTAGATTTTACTGAATTTGTATTCAGACCTGCTTAGTAGATTCTCGTTTTAGAAATTAAGATGATTCGTAAGATATTCTTTTTTGTAGTTTTTAAATTCAATATAACTGTTTAACATCATTTTGCATCATCCGTGCCATGTGTATAACATTCTTACAATCTTTTATTTTTGTACCATACTTATAAGTTTACTTTTTCACAAAACTAAGTGGCATAAATTGTCTACCTGTTAAGATGTTTGTTTGTGACTAGGAATAGCTTGGGAATAAGCAAAACTATGATAAGCCCACGTTTATAGACATTAAAGTAGCGGTAATTATAATAGCGCTTCATGTGTGAAGTATTGTTGATATCATATTTCGTCTTCCTCTTAAAATCACGAACGTTTGGTGACCGGCAGCCACAGTCTTCATTATGTTTTCGTTTTGGTGGGCCTTCGTCATATAGGTAAGATTCAGACCAACCGGCCCGCATCGGCCGGAACGGACTGCATTTTAAAGTGCGGTAAAGAATATTAAAATGTATCAACAGTAACTACAGTTCATATTTGCTTGCAACTTACGCATAGTTACCTCCAGCGGCATGCGTTCGGCTGCCGCGACGGCCGACCGGCTCCGATCGGCGGCCGTCGGGTTCGCTCGGAGCGCGCTACGAGTGCGTACGAATTCCAGCGGACGCTGTGGCACGCGTATAGCTGCCGCGACAGCCGTCGCCGTGCCGATGCGGGTCGGTTGGTCTGAATCTAACCATAAGGGTTGAACTACATCTGGCAGCACGGAATCGCCTTTTTCCGTCGCCCTTTCTCATTCTGTCGCTTAGAACTGCCATTTGCTAGACCGAGACAGAAAGCATAATGCGATAGCACGCGGCGGAATCCTCGAGACGATCGGCTGTCTCGGTCTAGCAAATGGCAGTTCTAAGCAACGGAAAGAGAAAAGGCGATTCCGTGCTGCCAGATGTAGTTCAACCCTAAAGGTCTCTTTAGATTAATTTATGTGCTGACAAGCCTGCATGCACATAATGTAGACTGTAGTTGCATTGCTGAATCGACTAAACATTTTAAATAATTATTCTAATAAACCCATCAATAATCATTCGTAGTAATTAGAACAATGTATATTTTGTAATATCATCCACACCCACATGTAAGGAGTTGGATAGTTTTATAATGTGTAAATTATTGTTTATTGTATAAGTAGTTATGTCCAGTGTAGGATATGGTTTGGATGTTGCTTGTTACTGGCTAACAAAACAGGGAACTGAATTATTGTTTTTAAGACACATAATATAACTGTTCACTTGTCGCCTGTGTTTATCTAAGTAAAAATCTTGGACCATACTTTTGCAGGATTATCATAATTGATAAGTAAGTCCATCTGTGACAAAAGGTTTAAACAACACAGTTGTTTGTCATAAGAATTCTATCCCTAGTTTGGTAGTCAAGTAACTTATGAATCACTGTGATAAAGGTTTAAACCAATGGGTTTGAAGATTCTAGACTAAGGTGGAGTTGGCAGTTGAGTGACTTTTGATAGTGATTGTAGCATGTAAGGCAGAGAACACTTATGGAGCTTATAATTATTATGTTTAATAAAAAATATGAAATATATTTTTGGTTTTATTGTTTTTTAATTTAGTAAACTATGTAATGACACTGTAGTGCAATGTATTGTATAAGGCTGTTTCTTAATAATAAAGTGAAACAAATATCACAGCTTTATTATTTTATTATAATACTAAGTAACTTTAGATCCCCTCTCTCTGACAATAGCTCTTGATTGTCTGAATAACTTGCTAGGATCCACTATGTTTGGATCAGTTTCATCTGCCAAGTCATCTAATCTCTTTCTTAACAAGTTCTTTAATTCTTCTATGCTCGGGCCTCTTTTAAGAGCAGATATACCAATGATATCATCAAATGCTATCACATTTTCTGGCCTAATTTCTTCTGGTAAGGTGTCAACTACTGAATGTATATCTCTGTATGCTTCTTTGATACTTTTAAATATTGCATCAGTGCCAGGCAAGTCCATCTTATTTATAGCCAGTATAGCTGGTTTCTGTAGTAGCTCCGCATCATAGAGTTCTAACTCCTTATTCAGTAGTAGTATAGTCTCGAGACAGGATCTCATTGGATGTTTATGGCTGAGCTGGAAGCCTTGCACATCAGCTATGAACAGCAATATTTTCGTTCTCTCTACATGCTTCAAAAAACTGTGCCCGAGGCCAACATTAATATGAGCACCTTCAATGAGTCCAGGCAGATCAGCTATGGAGATCTGGCGGAGGTCTTTGTAGGCAATAATTCCTTTATTTGGTTTTATTGTAGTGAATGGATAGTTTGCAATTTTCGGTTGAGCCCGTGATATTGCTTTCAATAAGGAGCTTTTTCCGGCATTCGGAAAGCCCACAAGCCCGATGTCGGCAATTAATTTTAGGTCTAATCGTATGTGATGTATCTGACCAAAGTGGCCTAGGAAATTTGTTTCTGGGGTGCCGCCGGGCCCACCTCTTGCAATGATAACTGTCTCGCCCTCTTTGTCAATAGATCCTAGAACTTTACCATCTTCTCTAAACACAGTAACACCAAGCGGAACTTCTAGTTTTACGTCTGAGCCAGGATTACCAACTATTTTTGTTTTACGACTGTCTTCTCCATGACCAGCGGTGATTGTCTTGCCGCGATGTTTGGACATAACACTCCTGAGATTTGCGTCTTCCTTACCAACGCAGTAAACACAGCCACCTTGTCCACCTAGGCCGCCAAACTTTGGGAGACCAGTTCCGCCTGTACCACCCTTTACATGCAGTCTTACAGAATCTATGAACTTAGTTCGAAGATAATTTCGTGGCTTCTTTAGTTCCTTTGCAGCAAACAAGGTTCTGAAGATGAACACCATTCTAAAAACCACACTTAACAATTATATAAAATAAATAACTTATTATAAATTAATTTTAAGGTTACTCATGCTTGTTTATTGTGCGTTTGACATCTGAGTCTCGTTTTACGGTTCAGGAAAATGAACCGCTCAATTTTAGGTATCGAATGCATTATACTTATAACTTTAGTTACTTTATTTATTTAGTGTATATACAATAATATTTGATTTAAAGTTGAAATTATTTGCGTTTACTTCGGTTTGTCTACTTTAGAATTATTTATGTTCCTGTCTTATCATTTCATAGGACTTGAACAGGATAGGAACGTGAATGATAAGATAACAAAAGTGACAGACAACGTGAAGGGAATAAAATAGGATTTGAAAAGGTATATAATTTAAGATTTTAAATCATCTCCAGAGGAATTTACCTTTTCCGGTGGAATTTGATGAATATTACACGAAATACGCTAACTGTTAAATATGCCTTATCACAAAGGATTTGATTATATTATATACATTTAGCTAATCAAAACTCTCTAGGTGCATGTAAACAAAGATCCTAGCTACGATGAAATTCCTTTTTAGTGTTTTTATCACAGTATTACTGTGTGAAAGATTTTCCCCTATAACATGTAGCATTGGTGACACTTCCCGGGTGTATACGAATTGCTTAAGTAAATTTGAGAAAGAAAATTGTTCCAACAGTAAGTACTTATTTCTTTTAAAGACATTATTGTTTTTGTAAGCACCTGTTTGATTATTTATAGCAATTTAATATTGAACCTCCGTGTTCCATATAATGCAGAAAACACATAAACACAGACCAATTTCTCAATTATACCACAATAATATGTCCAGTTTTGTGAAAGTGATCCTATTCTTCATTTTATTTATTGGGAAAGATAAAATCAATAGCAATCACATAAATATTATGTGTAGTAAAAATATATCCTGTACATCAAGGTACCGTTATACTTGTGGAAAAGAAGTTAAAATATGTCATCTCTTGATAATTCCTAAAACCAACAGATGGTCAATCATTTAAGAGTAAATCAGTGCTGCAGCAGGATTTCTGGAGCAGGTTGTTTCTATGGACCTGCAGGGAAGAATGCCGCTATCAGTGTATGTGGATCACTGTCGCAGCATTCCACAATGCTGGTGAAGATACACCCAAGTTTCATGGCAGGGTAGGTGGGTTCAGCTTACTTATTTGATGTTAGAATTTTGGGAATTAAATAACCAACTTGTTTTAAAACCTATGTGGTACCCATACTGTAGCCAACGGTACCCACAACAATTGCTTTGTCAACCAGGCCATTATTTATAAATACAATATTATTTGTTGTTTACAGTGGCCTTTTGTAAGAATCCTGGGTATGCAAGAACCAGCATCGGTGTTCGCATCCATATTGAACTTTGCTGCCAATGCATACATGTATAAGAAGATACAACGGCTCCCTACTTATAAATCGAATGCAGCGCCTTTTGTTACATTGTGGCATGGATTTGCTATGGCAAGTTACGATTTTCCTCCTCAATTTGTTTTTTTCAAAGTGTAATCATTTTACTACAGCCAGAAACTAAATCTGGCTTTAGATTGTCCTTAAACTTTGCATGTGTTCAGTACACATTCTGATATTCTAAGAGAATTTTAAAGCCAACCATAGCAATACCAACTAAATGTAATTTTATTCAACTCTATTACTTAACAAGCCATCTACAGCTACCTCAATTTTTGGCAGGTTTGCATGAATGCCTGGACATGGTCTACTATATTCCACACGCGAGACACCTGGTTCACTGAGTTCATGGATTATGCGTGTGCGTTATCTATGGTCATGGGACTATTTGTCACTGCTGTTGTCAGGTAACTCATTCACTTATTTATTTGATACACTAAAAATTTGTGCCACTTAACCACAGATTACTGAATAATTACTACGTAACAGATACTTCACTCAGTAGAAAATTTCCAATACCTACTACGATAATTGCCTACTCCTTCGCGTCAACAACCACTGCATGCTAAAATGCGCCTAAATGCTCAAGCGTACAGCAGTGATTGCTTCGCACCGCGCGATTCCACAGTAATCGCAGGGCTGCCTCTTCGGTAAAATTAAATTAACATAAATTTTTATCTATGTTATTGAGAACTGTTAATATGTTCTGACTTTTATGTGGCAGTTAAAAATTTTATCATTTATAAAATATTTAACCAACTTAAAAAATTATATAACTTGTATATATTAATTTATATTTTATTTGTAAATATATTGTAAATATTTATGTGAATAAAAGACTTAACAAAAAGTAGTTGATCGGACATAGGTACAGACCAAACTGAGAAGTTTGACTTGTATGGTTTGTAGGTATGTATGTTTGTGCGCGATAATCTCGCGTTTGGCTAAACCGATATCGATGCGGTTTTCAGAAAAGGATTTGTTACATTTAGGAGAACGTTTTAAAATAAGTATAATACTTCTTAGTTTGATGATGATCTTCGGAGATGTTCACTAGAAATGAAAAAAAAGCCTTAAAAAAAGAGAACCGACTTCAAGTAACGCACTAAGCCGTAAGAAATAATTTGTTTTTTTTTTTTATGTTGGTGCTAACAGCTGGTAATTACGAATCGAAAAAGCACCGACATTTACACCCATCTACAGCACATAAGGCACCACACGGCATCGTAATACGCGTACGAACGAACAGAACAAAAATTGAACGGCGTGCGCGCGCTTCGCTTGCGAAACCCGCACTGAATTTGCTCCGCCGGCGGACCGAGACCGCTCGGCTGGGCGGTAGGCACTTATAGCGCGCAAGTACATGGAGTGACGGAGGCCTGACTTAACATAATAGTCTGCCATGACAAAAAATGATATGACTCTACATTCTGTGTCAAGGAAAGAGATGAATGATGCTTATTTAAAAAGTTGCTATCTGCCTATTCACCACAGCCTCATATCCTCATTCGCCTTAAAATTTTTCATGTGTGATATTAGCGCATGGTTGAAATCGATTTTGATTTAAATAATTTTTAACTCGCCTACATGGGCGTTTCTGCTAGCAGCCTGAACGTTGCAGTGACAATGAAGTACCAGTACAAATAAATATTATTACTTTCTGTCTTGCAGAGTATTTTATTCGCGGTCGAAGCTGATGACGTTCACGGTACTGCTGGTGCCGCTGTTCTACTTCGTCACCCACGTGCGCTACCTGTACGCCGGCGTTATCAACTATGACTACAACATGAAGGTCAACGTCGTCTTCGGTTAGTCATCCGTACACTCAAATAGTGAAAGAGGACCTCCCGTTCTTAAGCGAACGTAATTATTTTTCGGATGGATTAATGCTTTAATCAAAGAATGACTTTGAGGGCGTATCTACTCCATTTTATTTAGAGATCGACAACGCACGTTCTACTCCTCTATTGTTTCGGGTGCAGTGTCGCGGGTGTCCATGGGTCATTGTGAAAGGGCTCTATTCCCATGGGAATATGAAAATGAAGAAAATGAGGGTATTGTACCCGAAAGTCGGTGCCTGCAAGCGTAATTTCGACTAGGGTTAATGTTAGCCAGCCGACCGGTAATTTTTTGTAACATATCCAAGTAGTAGTATCTTCATTAGTTTTGAATTAGACCATTGGATCCATCTGGCAGGCGTGTCGGGGTCGCTGCTGTGGCTGGCGGTGTCGTGGCGGCAGTGGCGGCGCAGGCGGCGCTACGCGTGGCGCATGCTGGCCTTCACGCTGCTGTCGGGCGCCGCGCTCGCGCTCGAGCTCTTCGACTTCCCGCCCAAGCTCAGCGTGTGGGACGCGCATGCGCTCTGGCATCTGAGCACTGCGCCTTTGCCTCTACTATTTTATAGGTAAGTGTGGTCAGACATCTTTCATTTACGTAATATCAATTTATTTAAAAAGATTAATTTATAATATTAATTTCAGTTTTATTTTGTTCTCAGATACGTAATAGATGACCTACGCCACCTAGGGTCGAGAGATTTGGAGAAGTTCACACTCAAATTGCCATGAGTTGAGCAAACCATACATATTTAGTTAAAAACGATTTCGACATCCCGATGGCTTCCCGCAGTCCATGGACGTAAACTGGAACAATGGCAGAACTGATCCGTGAAATACAGAACAAGCTTTTATATTTTAATAAATCGTTAAAATATAAACCAAACTTTCTTGTATCAATTTTGTTCTGCGGAACACGAGTCCTTATTTATATAATCAATTTGTAGTTTTTACTAAAACGCCAAAATAAAGACGGAAATTTTTATTTAAACTTTTCCAAAAACTACATACACAAAGACATGTCACAAAAGAGCACAAAACGACACGTATCAATCACGTCATAAGTTAATTTTCCAGCAACAGCTTCTTCCACTGCTCGCCGCACTGGATGCCCATCTTGTGTTTCTTCAGCCACGCCAACCCTTTGGCCGCAGACTTTGCATCCAATTTATTATCGTTGGCATTATTTATGGTTCTTGTTTCAGTTTTGGGAGCTTGAGGTTTGGGTTGCACGAGCGCTCTTCTCGCTTCGTAAGTCTGGTAGTAGGCAGACTTTTGAGGCGTGGTCTGATCGGAGTAGAGTCGGTCGGAGGAGTGCCTCTGTCGGTTGTCGTGGAACATTAGTCGCTCGTCCCAGTAGCGCCGGTACTCCTGCTCCATGTAAGGCGACCTCTTCTTCTCGGGGCTCCGGTCTCTCAGATATGTTTGCTTATAGGATATCTTCGAATGCGTCTTACGCTTCGGCATGTTCTGAGGTCGACCCCTGTTCTTCACCGTCTTCTCGATTCTCTGGCTATACACGGTCTGGTAGTCGTCAGAGTCGCTGGTCGTTTCTTCCTCGCTCTCAGTTTTCTCACCTCTCTTCTTTGCCTTATCCTTCGGCTTGAATACGGATTTGAACATCTTGCTAAATAGACTTTCCTTTTCTTTTTTCTATAAATAAAGGAATGATTATCCCTGGAATTAGAGCGATAATAACTTATAAATGATATTCAAACGATACTCATTTGAAAACAGACTTACGTGTTTAGGTTCCACTATGTCTTTTCTAACTACTATGGTATCACTTTCGCCCTCGCTGCTTGTTGTCTCGGTCTCGGTGACAGTAACAGCGTTCTTTGCCACCGCTTCGCGGAACGTTCGGTTTTCCTCGTGAACCGTTGTAGGATGCATGTTTTTATTATGTATATATTTATCCATCCTATCTTTTCTTACCCTCTGTTCGGTATCAGTAGTAGTGACCAATTGCGATCGCGTGCTTGTTTCGTTTGAAGGCAATTTGCTATCAATCGTTGTGTTTTGTGTATCTGACGTGTCCACCATGTCTTTCTTCATGAATAACTCCGATACCGCCTGCACGACGTTCCTTATTTTTTTTGCTGGCTTTTTTGGCTCCGTTTTTAAGATTATTGGTGTTGTAAAACCATTAAAGGATTTCATCATTTCGTCATATTCGCTTAGCGAAGTATCTTTATTCGGCAAGTCTACGGTTAGCGCCATAGACTTATATATTTCTTTGATCAATTTCTCAGTTTCCTTACTGCGGTTTTCTTTTACGTCATCAGTGTTGGTAGCAATCGTTGTTGCTTGCTTGACGTATCCGGATTTAATATGAGAGCTGTTCCGATAGCAACTAGCGCACATGTGTCGACCTGGGGTTTGTATGAAAAGAGGGAAGTTTTGAAAACATTTCATACCCGCGGGGGGATAATAGAACTGGCTGGGCGTTAGCTGTCGTGAGCACGATGCCATGTAGGCAGAAGGAGTCATGGTATATGGACTGTAAGTAAAACTGTTCATCAGACTGGACTGGACGTTATTTTGTGATGGTCCCTTTTGGACGACTGCATCTTTCTTATGCTTCTCCGGTAACACCTGACTTTTCGTTTGACCTGAAACTTTCACTTCTTCTAAAACAGATTGCAGAATACTTTTGATTTGGTTTAAAGTCGCTTCTGTTTTAGCGTCAGCAGTGTTCACCTCGACGGTGCTCATTGCTGTTTGACACTCATTGTTGTTTATAGCAGTGGTTAAACATTCAGCGTTTTTCTTTGGTATCGGGATCGGTTGTGCACTATATTGTAGTTTTGATTTCTTGCCCGTTTTTCTCGGGTAAGTACTTCCAAATTCAATCGAACAACTTTTTGATGTCTCAATGTTTATAGGTCGCTCCCTTCTATAAATTTCTTTTCGCCGTTTTGTCTCCTTTCTTGGAGTTGGATCTGCTCTGCTGAATCTTACGGGCATTCTTCTTCCATAGTTTTCTAGTTTGTCTCTGATGGTGTATTCAATGTGTGGTCGAACTTTATAGCAATTAGCCGTGGGTAGAGGATACAACGATTGGTAGCGACACCTCGTGCGCACTTTCTCCGGCCAGCATTTCATGTCAATATGACCTCTTAGATCTTTCGTTCTTGACATTTCTGATTCTTTCTTAATCTTGACTGGTTTTTCTTTTACCGGTACTAAATCGTATTGATTAGTATCATAATACGCATTGCCGGTGTTCATCTCATTGAGCATGTATGTCTGAGGGTTATTAAGTTTATTAATTCGGTCATCGATGTTGTGGAATGGACCATGGCAACACGAGCATACGTCAGATTCGTAACGACTGGGGCCCTCACAGTGCGGCACATCTCTGCAGACGGGCGACGAGATCTGGCTTAATAAGGAGAGGTTATCTCCTAAGGCTTTGGGTTTGTATTGCTTATTAATCATGTTAGCTAAATAGGATCGAGTCAAGATGTCACTGCTTTCATACTTTAGGACTTCTTCGATGAATTCCGACCTATTGAACGGGGAACTAATAGTTTGTGCGTAGTAAACGCATGGAGACTTCCCTTTTTTACTTTTTATAATCTTTTTTTTCTTTCTAAAGAAGTTTCGTCGGGTTTCGTTTTGTTTTGGCTCAGCCATCTTGGATACAGGGTAATGATGTTCAACTTTAGGTTTCACCGATTCTGCTGCACCTTGAGATGCTTCAGAGTTAAAGTGGGATGCTATTAAGTTTGTGTCATTTGCAAATTCTGGAAATATGAACGAGACGTTAGACTTTCTCTTGTGGTGTAAACATGTTGGACTTGTACTGCGGTCACAGTCCAGCGACTTGCAGGATATGGCAGCTGTCGACACGTTAGGGAACTTGGTTTCTACGATCGCTGTATTCACAGACGTACGTTTCGCCTTGGGCACTTTGCCGTGTTTGCCTGTCTTGCTGGTTTTGCTCGTGTCCGACGGGCTGTGCCGTGGGCCCTGGACTTCCTCTAGTTGCTTCTCTAGGTGGATGATCTTTTGCTGCAAATCTGTTACGTCTATCGGTATACACGATATTATTTTAACTTCGGTCTGTGATGGTGTGTTTCCTGAAATATTTTTATTATTATAATTACTTAAAGATTTGCAAAAAAATTATAACTGTGGATCCATACTTTACCTAAGTTAAAAGCGACCCTTTTCAGGAAGTTCTCAAGTCCCTTAAAGCGTTGTTTACAAACAGTGGTCGCAGTGATGTCTTCTGTGCTCATGTTGCCTGTGCACTGAAAAATATTGCGGAATCAAACTCAAAAAAAAGCAAGTTAAAGGGTTTCTCAGCAGAACTCCGGTGTATAACTTACATTTCGTAAAGGGCAGGTTGCACGCACCTGTTACCTGAAAAAGAATGCCCTTGCCGATCTCTTCGAAACGAATAATTTCATTGTGAACAGTTCAAGATAAAATTTTACAGGAAAACTTAAAACTAACTGAAAAAGCTTCTAATATTATCCGCTCACATTTGGCTCTTTTGACGTTGATTATACCCTTCTGTCACTGAATTATATTCCACTATATCCGACATTGAAATTCAACCAGTGTTTTCTAATAAGAAAGAGTTTTAATATGCAGAATCTTTGCGTAAAGGCCGGGAATACACTGGTCGTGTGATGCATTCCTTTCTGAATGCAATTTGCTGCGAATGCATAGAAAACTACAGTATTTTAGGGACAGACAGTTTTGGTGGCAAAAAGATATCAAGATATTGACTGAGCGAGCAGCTTCGCGAGGCATCCTCAGACATTTATATGCAGTTGCTGAGCGTGCTTGGTAACAAATCTATCTCAGTCGTTACATGCGGGGAGTTCCCGAATAAGGGCTATTAGCCAAGTGTCCACACCGATTGAAATCAGTCAGCTGCATAGTAAATGCACAAGCATTTTCACAGACACGGGTGCATTCCATTCTCTCAGTCCGATGGCACGGAAATTCTACACTACCGGAGCGAGAACAGGTGGGGGACCGCCATTTACTGATGCACGGGTGTATCAGCAATCACCAACTTCTAGACTGCGAGATGCTTTTCTGTATGTAGGTAATTATTTTTTAGTTCAGAACTAATAAAAATGATAGAATTGAGCAAATGGGGAAGAAAGTTTGCACAAAAAGCTCTCTTAGCTTATTTATAACAACATTTTCCTTCACTGCTCTGCTCCTATTGATTGTAGCGTGATGAAAAGTATCCTATAACCTGCCCAGGAGTATGAAGAATAATTGTACCAAGCTTCATTGAAATCCGTCCAGTAGTTTTTGTTCCTATTAATATCATACAGACAGACAGACAAAAATTTTACTGATTGCATTTTTGGCCTCAGTATCGATCACTTATAGTATACCACCTGATAGTTATTTTGAAAATATATTCATTGTACAGAATTGACCTCTCTACAGATTTATTATCTACAAATATCTACAAATATTAAGTTCATTTGTTTGCTGAACCCGTTAATCTCAGGAAACACTGAATCTAAATGAAAAATTTCTTCCAGTACTAGATAGGCCATTTATTGGGGAAGGTTATAGGCTACTCTTTATCCGGGTGCGCGGAGTAGTTCTCACCGCGGGTAAACCGCTGGAGGAAGCTAGTCATTAAATGAAACACGTAATTATTTTAAACACACTCTTAATATAATAATAAATAACGCAAAAATTTAAAACACACTGACTTGACGCACAACTAGAAGAACATTCGTGGTCTATACATAGTCGGTGCTTCGCCGAAACTCGACTTGTCTTTACCTAACAACGTCCGCACTATGAGGTTCCTCGGAGAGAATGGATTTCTTTTATAGAACAATTTCTTTAACATCGCATTCCTTAATGTTTGATCACCATCAGCTAACTGTTTTTGTTTTTTCAAAGAAAAATCTAGTGGATCAGTGTTCAATTTACCGTGCTCCATCATCGCTTTAGCCTGTAGGTTTTTCCAGTTGAACAACGGCCTGGTAAGCTTTGGCTTACTTTGAGTCGCCTGTGTCTGCGTGGAGCAAGTCTTTTGATAGTAATCCTCTTCAGGTGACATCGGCGGCTGGATTTTCTTTTTGATCTTACGGAAGAATGACATCTTTCTTTCGCTCTGTGTGCCAATACTTTTCACTTCTATTTCTCTCAAACAGAGAGGTACTTGTGGTTGTTGCATTTGGGTGTAATGATTTTCATATGAGCTCTGATAAGGTGGAGCTGTAGGCCGATGTTTAGAGTTAAAGGGGGGAGCCGTGGCGTGTTCTCGAATTCGAGAGGGATGCGGTCTCGGTCCGTAAATGTCTTGCATCGGTTGTGGCGGCGGGTACTCCGGCAGTCCAGGGTTGTACGGTGGGTGATAATCTGGTTGATATTCATGAGGTCTTTGATAATTTGGCGTCATGGGTGGGGGATTGTAGTACTCCTGGCCATGCATCATGTAATTCGTTACTTCTTGTCTGTACGGTGCCTTTGCTTTCACTTCAACGTCTATTGCACTTTCACTTTCGCTCAGTTCTTCGATAACATCCTTTTTCTTCTTCTTCTTGAAAAGATTCATAGATTGCAGCACTTTACTAAATTTATTTATTTTTGACTGAAAATAAAGTAAAAACATTACTACTATGATTGCATGGTCTAGTTAAAAATAACAAAACGAACGGTTAACTGTTGTTTGGAATCAAGACGTAGGACGTACCTTTTCTTCAGTAATTTCATCAGTTTCGATATCAGTTCCCGATGTAGACTGTGTAACTTCTAAACTAAGTTTTTCCAAAATAGTGTCCGAATAGCTAACATTAGTGGTACCGGTAGTGTATGGATCTGTACTTATTCTAGATCCTATAGCTTCACAACTCTTCGAATAACACTTAAGCGGGGGTGTTCCCACTTTAGCATCATGCCTAGAAAGCTTGGAACTTTCACCTACACTTCTTGACGTTAACATTTTAGCTTCGGCTTGTCTAGCTTCATGTCTATCAAGACTGCTTTGGTAATCTTTTTTTCTAGTTGGCTTTTGTGCCACAAATTTGTAAATTTCTTTAATAAGCTCATCGGTTTCTGTGTGACAGGTGTCCGTGTGGCACGTGTCTGTATGACATGTACCTGTTGTGGTTACGTTCTTATTACAGCAATGTTCAGTGTGAGCAGGCTCTTTAGAAGCATTGGCGCAATTTGTACACGTGTAACTTTGACTGGGCATCATAAAGCTGCTCTGCATGGGTATGGGGCAGTTCATGGGACACACTGGCATCATAGGATAGCAACAAGGATTTTGAAATGGTGCCATAAAAGTAGGCGGCGCGTTGCACCCTACGCTATAATTCACGCTGTGCCTACTGTTTGGCATTACGCTGCTGTTGAATTTGGCACTATGTTCGTTCAAAACATTAATGCAATTATCATCAGTCTTTGAAGTAACGTCAGATTTATCGCATTGAGAGGCTACTGTTTCCTTCTTAATTTCGTGCAAAAAGCTTTGAAGTATGTCTTTTATTTCACACAGAGCTTTGTCAGTTTTATCAACAGGTATTTCAGTTTCTTGTGTTTTATTGAATGCTGTGTCGACTGTTGTATTAGCTGGTTCATTTGCATAAATTGGATACTGTAAACTGCTCATAGTGCAGTTCTCCTGTTGGCATAATTCTTCCTTTTCAACCTGGCACTTCATATTTCTGTGGGCTTTGCGTGGTTCCTTTATTAATACAAGTGGTTCCGTGGTAATATCGCTTTCAGGTTCCACGAGTATGCGTTGTCGCCTTTGCCTATGCGGTGATCCTTTCCTGTGTGAATGCTTGACGTGAGCCATACAATCTTCAAAATCTGTATTGCATTGTGCTTTCAGATTAAGTCGAGGTCTTTGCGTCCTAGGCGATGGTGGAACTTCCCTATAATATTCATAAGGTATCATATTGTCGTCCGTAAATTTTCTTCGAGACTTAGGGCTAGATTTCTCTTTAACAGGAATCAGATCATAAAGATCAGAGTTATTAAATATATCTACATGGACCCTACGATGCTTTCTGCGGGAACGTTTCTTAGAGCTGTACAAACGTGTATCGCAAATACTTCGCATTTCACCGAGTTCGCATTGTCTTTTCTTGTGCTTTTTTTCGTCGTAACAGCAAGAACATAATTCGGTACCCTCCTGTATCTCTTCACGAATTGGAAATTCTTGATCACGACAGACGGGAGCTGAGATCTGACTGATGTCAGACTCTCGCCTGCCAAACATTTTCACCGGCTTATATTGTCTTCTAATTATATCAGCAATAAAATCGGGATCCAGTTCTCTGTTATGATGTCTGTGCTTACGAATTTTGTTGGGTTTTTGTTCATAAGCTTCTTTGTACAAATCAGCTTTATTTTTTTTCACATTTTCTCTGTATTTTTTTTCTTTGTGAAGAGATGGAGGCTCCGGCTCTGCATATTCCTGTTTGTAATAGTTTCTGTCAGTAGGATGACCGGAGTAACCAGGATTTGTATCTGTTTGATTCATTCGTGGGTCTGTCAGCGAACGAAAACTACTAGTACAATTGGGAGAAACAAAGTTCTCGTAAACAGACCTTGTTCTATATTTGTGTAATTTAGCGCCGTAATCAGTTAGTTTAGGTAATTTACTCTTTTTATTTTTGGCTTTCGAAACATGTCCCTCGTACTCGTCTACCATATCCTGAGTAGGGTTTGCATCGTTCACATCATGGGGTTTCGGAAGGTATTCGCTATCTTCAGATTTGTAGTTACCTTCTGAAGATTTGTATATGAATTTTGTTTCGATGCCATTCAAATTTCTATCATAAGACGATTCAGTTTGTTCTTTGATCGTATCTATCTCGCGCTTCGCCTCTAAGGGGATAAAGCAATCGGACTCCCTCTCGTGCGGTGCCTCTTGCTGGAAGTAGACGTCGGACTCCTTCACTGAGCAGTCAAGGCATGCAATGTCTTGACAATGCCTGTTTACTTCGTCTAACTGTTGTTCGAGTCCTACTATTTTTCGTTTCAAGTCTGTGACATTTAGAGCTATACTGGAACTTATTTTAATATCCGGTTGCGATGAGGTACCTGGAAGACGACCGGTTATTTAGTTTCGAAGAGTTTTAGTTTTATACATTGCTAGATTAAGGTAAGTTGGTTACCTAGCGCCCGTCGGAAGAACTCACGTATGGCTCGGTACCTGCGCTTGGTGCGGGGCGAGATGCGACGTCGTGGGGTGCGCAAGGTCATCACCAACCCTCACACTGACGACGCCTGGGGACAAAACGATGCTTTATTAACTATACCTACAGAGTAGAACAACCTGATTTATGAAGGATTTTTATAGGTCTACTTTTACGATTAATGTACAGGTTGGAAAATTAAGCGTGTAATTAATAATGTATTGCAATTCTTCAATTATTATAGAAAGATTTAATTTAGATTACCTGTTTCTTTACGATATAATTTATGAATTTTGCAAATGTGGTCCATTGTACAAAAATTCCATATTTGCCCAAAAAATATCCAAAATAACAATTATTACGCTTATTATTAAATTTTATTTTATTATAATTAAATATACGTTTGACTTTTGAATTTCATCTGACTTTTGCGTCAATATATTTTTAATCATCGACAATACATTTACGGCCAGTGTTTTATAAAAAATGGTCATCCTGAGATAGTATTGCGTTTCTTAGCTGACACAAGGACTCGAAAAAGTCAACAAACGCATGCTGGCTGGAAGTCGTGAAGCCTGTTGCTTCAGCAAGTTATCCCGGTTCTATTGCGTAACGTACTGACACCCTTACTCGCCATGTGTAATGGGCCTCTATCTCGTCACGACCGACGTCATGACCAGGCTTTTATATGATTTCTTAATGAATCCGTATAAGAACTCTTGGTACATGTTTCATATTAAGTTCTCTATAACTATTTGATTATAGAATGTTTTGACGTTGACATACACGTCATCTGAATTTTGTGTACTTTAGGAAAATATACAATTGAAGTTAATGCTTCAATTTGCATTAAAATGCTTTCAAAATTCTTACGAACTACGTATAAATCTCATGTTGGACAGCTGCTGACACGGAGGGTCCCTCCAAAAGTCATCAATGTGCGATACGCGGACATGATACCAGCGTCCCAGTACGACACACCATTCCCAAAGAAGTTAAGATTAGGGTACACCCTCAAAACATACTGGGAAATCATCCCCTTGTTCCTGACAACATGCGTGAGCTTGTCGCTTATGTTGTTCTCCATTTTATGGGCATGTAAAAATAAGGTACGTCATCGATCATTACTGGTAACGTGTAGTTAGCAGCGCATAGTAAGTAACGATCTTGTTATCCGTTTCCTATGTCGGGAGGCTAGAGATAAGTATCAGAATATGTAATAAAAGCATTAAAGCAGTAAATTGCAGAATTAGAACCTCTTCGATGGCCAATGGCTATGCACCCTTAGATGTCCAAGTGCGTATGCGAATATTAATTACATAAAAAAACATTAATTTTGTTAAAATTACATTTATGTAGAAACTTAGTTACATTTACATAGATAACCTAAGGAGTTGAGCTGAAGAGCGGGAGGGCGTTATACCTACAATGATTTTTTTTGATTGTTATAGGTCGACATAGTATTTTCATCGCACAGCCGCCGGAACATATCGCGCACGATGGACCTGAGAAACCCTACAATCCACAAGTTACTCATTATCAACCAAAGATACCCACCGTGGCCTGAGATGGCGGAGGTGCTGGATAAGATGAGGATGGCGGAAAAACGGGCTTTGGCGCGTTTACAGTCTTGCGCCAACCCTTAGTTCTAGCTGGACTGTGCGTAGAACAAGTAACAATTAGACCATACGCAACGCTTAGTCCAGATATGCTTAGACCAGACACAACTTACGTAGAGGCAGCGCATGCGCGGGTGTCCTGCTATCCAACCCATTACAGCCCAATATATGCATGCCCAAATTGCTGGAAAAAACTGTATAAACATAAATTATTAAAATCCATTTATGTAAATACAGTTCTGTTGGTAATAAACCGTAGTGCATATTAGTTTTGTATCGAATTTAGAACCCAAAATCTATGCATGGCCTATAATTGACGGAGACTTAAAAATTGGAAAAGATAAATTGGGCGATTCTTTTTTATTTCGCAGTTTCAGTCGATTGTAACAAAATGGATTTTATATACATTTTATGCGTTTTGAATACATGTTTTTTTTGCAAATCTGGTTTTTCATTTTCGTAGAACCTTTATTATATACCCGTGTTGACGAAAGCTTCCTTTGTAGTATACCTTTCCAACAAATAGATTTTCTGGAGCTAATGGATATCGGTAGTAACTAGATTTAGACTTCGATATCAGAGTATAGCAGAAAATAAATCACAACAGTTCGTTTCCAATATTTTTATTTTTAAATTAGTGGCAGTGAAGTTTTTGGGTAATTATCGAGTGTTGAACAGAAGCCGGTATCTGTCTCACGATCGTCGAGTGAATACAAAAATAATTGTTCTCGGGTTACGTATGTTACGTGAACGTTGCCAGTGCGTAGTTCGGTTCGGGGTTGAGCAACTTTATTTTGAAGTGAGAGCATTGTCGACCGCATTCAGAAAATTCTTTCTTACAATGACTTGTTTAATAATTATATTGCATAGCAAGGATGGATATTCTCAGTCCCATTAATAACGATTTTGCCAAAAGCTAATAAAGCTGCAGGCATTGCTCCTCTAGGTATACTTTGTCAATGTACTCAAACTTCAAAATACAGTTTAGAATGTGTTTAAAAAAGGTTTGTACGTGCCATATCTAACTTAACTAATATTACTTACAACTCATAACTTGGCACTTTGTAAAACAACAATTCTTATAGCATATTCTATGGCACCAGTCCTTAGTAGCCTATTATCGAAACTCGCTACTTTTATGTTTTATTCGTCATTTTATATAAAACTCTACAACGAATCTCCGACCTCACTCCGTAGGAGATGACGTCACTGTATATTACTAAAGTATTCGTAAGAGATGGCAGTTATTCTGTGACGTTATCTTCTACAAGCTGACGTAGAAGTTAGAGTTCTACAGTGGGATTGTAACAGAAGAACGATTTGGCACGTAACTTTAAAACGAGTCCCCTAAGTGCTATATAGTGTATGCATAACTAACATTCAATATTTTACGTATTTGTATTTCACGACTGTTCACTGCGTGTGATAGCTGCGTACTGAGTTGTAACAGTTGCTTGTAGAGCCCTCGGGCAGAGAGTACCCCTCGCTGCTATATATCAATTCCACCATTGGATTTCGTTGCGAGTTTTGTTATATATTTGAAGTTATATTAGAGCAACATTATTTAGTATAACGTTGGCGTCTATGACGATCCTAAAAGATCGTTTTATTGGATTACAAGAAAATGCTACAAATCAATACCCAACTTTATGACTGACTTTAAAAAAAACAATGACGTAACTATTTTATTCGTCTATAAAAACGAGGTTCGAAAAGTGTTTTTCGAAAATCCTGTTATCGTTTATATATCATTAGTTATCTAATCATTATTTAGGTATGTATATTTCGAATGAAATACAATTTGGGAAGTTTCACTGAGGACCAGCCGGCTGATTTTGTTTCATTGAATACCTGCTTTAAATAAAATGATCACACCAATATTCAATATTTAATTCGTATTTTTCACAAAATCGTATGGATCGCCGTGCTCGGTCCCCAGTTACAATATTGTTACTTGCGAGTCCAACAGTTAGAGATGATATACTTAATATTATTTCAGTCATGGAACTATTATCTGCACCACGAGGCAACGAGTGCTCTACAGGCATGGAAGTCTATAATTCAATTACTAACAAGATCCTCTTAAAAATCTTACTGAACCATCATTACAGTTTCTATACGTTAAACCTTCAAAAATACTTCAACCCGATTTCAAGCCACGTGGAGTGGCTTTTGAATAAATTCTTTTCAAAATTACAGTTGTTGTCGAACACAAATTCTGATAGTAATTGAATTATAATGATTTTAATGCCACTGTTGAATGGACAACGCAACAATATCATTACACAACGATCGAAGTGATAAGCAACGCAACTTACATTCAACTATTCCTTCTTTAAAAAACGTCACTCTCGTAAATTCAAAAGCTGCCCTCAAGTGACACAGTTGCGTCGCTTAGCCCTCTCCTCCCAAATGTCAACCGCGGATCATACGCGTCACAAACCAATTTTTACAATTTATCATTACTCCTATACACATAAAAATATTAAAACGGAACGTTTTATCTAGATATAATATCGTGTGCGTAACGAACCGTAACTCCATAGACTCACCATTAGCTGTACAAACAAACATAAATCATCGAAAGTAACATAAGTAGGACGCACTCTTGCGCTACCGGCTCAAGTCTCAGCCAGACAACGCGCTGCGCGACTCATGTAGCATTACATTAACATTTTTCCATTCAATTTGAGAATTAAACAGTTGGTATGTCCCACTGTGCTGGTAAACCTGTATAGAAACAAGGAGTCCTCAGCGTGTCGCCTGTCTCAAACATTATTTTACCAAAACTTCTTCAGACAGAACGTACGAACATCGCAGTCATTCGACATTGAACATCTAACTCTCAGTATTACCTTATAAAACTTCAAGTGAATAACCACTAGCTCTCAACGTTATATTGTAAACATGTGACGTCAAAATGTATGACATTTGGCGTCAGTTTACATTATGACGACGAGAACGCTCACAAAGTTGCAGAAACATGTCTTCTGTCTGTGGTCCTTCCTCATAAAATGTAAGTGCCACAATACACGAAGACATGAACTCATCGGAGTTACCAGACACCTCTAAATTCGGCCACTTATTTTATGAAACTTTTTTTTAACGAAACTTACAGCTTCCCTAAACTTTAATAGCGATAGTAAATTGAAAATTAAGTAACTTTAGGACAAGTCACAATATCAAACTTTAAAATCAAATTTTATCCAATAATGTATTAAAACACCAAAATGTTTATTTTGGATCACGAAAATAGGTTCATAATATACATATGATAATTATATTGATCGTTGAGAAATAGTCAAATTAGGAATGCATCTCAAACGGAACCTTTGTGATCCGTTCAGAAAGGAATGTGATGACGATGTGATAGTATCGTGTTCGGACAGTGGGCCCACGAGCGATTTGGGACACAATGAGAGTTCTATTAGCTAATTCGACGTTTATGTAAAATACCGTTAGCAATCACAGTTTGTTCATTATGTTTCCATTCGACAGAGATTCGTTTCAAAGACGTTCCAAAAAGCTCGCGCATCCGCGATCCCCGCCCACCAGACACAGGTGACGCGAACATCTATCCGCCGCGGCGAGCGCGGGTTCCACCTACTCCTTCAGTAATATCCAATAATAATCGTTAATATTACATCTTAAATAACTATACAATATGAGAGCCTCACGGCTGTAAAACTTATGAAACCACATTGTTTTGTTTATATTATACATTAATGCGTGACCACCACGACCTCCGTACTATACAAAAATTAAAAACATTATACAGTAATACTACGATACCATATAGCTAATAAATACAAGAATCAACTTACCGACTACCAATACCCATGTAGCAAGATGACTGACGCCTGACGGTAGGTATATTCGTATTTTAGATACAACCATTTTTATTTTTAACATTCAATTTTATTAATTATAATAATTTTAATATATCTATTAATGTTTTGGCTCTCTCTGAAACATCGTCATAGCTATTTTGGAACTGTCGCTCTGAGGCGAGCCAGCGACGCGACTGGTGTCCAACCGACGAGTTGCGTGCTAGTGTCGGGACGCGGCCGGCGACGGCGTCCCTGCCTGCCCTCGGCTCCTTAACACAACAACTTAACTGAATACATGAGCAAGTTAGTTCCCTCAGTGTGCGAGTGACACGCAGCGGTCTCAACCCGCTCTCACACACACTACAACGCTATCATTTATTGTTTTCGAGTCTCACATTCTGGTGTTTTAGGTTTAGACTTCTCGTCTACGGGATGCATCGATGATGATGATGAGTTTATACAGAAACTTATTCCCCAACATTAGGCCAAATTTGTGTGAACTATTTGTAGCCGCGCGACAGGCGCGGCGGCGTAGTCGCGCGGGGACGAAACAAATGCGGTACGATACGATCGGGAGCGGTGGCGGCGGCGGGCGCCCACCTATGAGTTATTATTTACCTAAAAACATTGACAATAACCTCGATGATAAACATTTGTGCGGGTGTTGTGTTCCGGTGACGCATAATTATAATACACAGTACTCTATGCGAGCGAGGCGGCGGCCCTCGCCGCGCGACCGGCTTACACTTAAGTAATCACCTTAGAAATCGATAGGAAGTCAGTTTTACTTACAATAATTCCGCTATTTATTAACTAGGGTACGACCCCGCACTGCCGTCTGCCACGGTCGGGTCAGCGCGCGAGGCGGGGCCGCGACAAATTTCATATATAAGTCTCTAATTATTCACTTCGGCGAGCGATCGTTGGTGAGTATCGCGACCGGCAGTGGTGCTGGCCGCGGTTCGCCGGGTCGACGCAACCTTAGTAACCAATATATTGCTTGCGCGCGGGGCGCGGGGCGTGCGGCGGCGCCGGTCAGCGCGCGGCGATGCGGCACAGCGCGGTGCGCACGGCAGCGGCGGCGGCGGGCACGGCGGCGCCGCACAGGCCCGATCAGAGTCGGTCTTCCTCCTCTTCCTCCTCACCCTCGTCTCCGGCCTCCTCGTTCTCCTCCCGGTAGCCCGGGTGTTCGCTGATTGCATAGTAGTTGCCGTTGTAAATCACGCCCAGTTCCCGCAGCGCATCTCCCCTGATTGTCGCCTTTATCGTCCAGTTGTAGCAATCGTCCGACTCCGACTCGCGGTCTAGCCGCTCCACATCCAGTATCTTGGAGCTGAGCCTCTCGAGGATGATACCGATGTCCTTGATGGTGAGATGCCGCTTCTGGTCGACGCTGAGCTGGTCGATTAGCAGGAGAAACTTCTCGGAGGTGACGGCTTCGTCCTCGACGAGGGTGTTCTCTGTCTCGCTTTCGGAGGAGTCGCGATCGCCGCGGCGCGCTGACTCGGCGTCGAGGAAGCGCACGTGCCCCTTGGGTCGGCCCTGCGGCGAGGCGCGCGGCTGCGCGTCCTGGATGGGCGAGGTGGCGACGCTCTTGTGTACGGCGATGCGGCGGCCCTCCTCGTGCAGCGCGCAGCAGTGGAAGTCGCACTCGTCGGGCGGCGGGCGCGCGAGCGGCGCGGGGGAGGCGGCGGCGCGGCAATCGGCCGTGTGCACGTGCACGCCGCCCGGCTGCTCGAGCGAGCCGGGCGCGCGCGACAGGCGGCGCGGCGCCGGGCCCGGCTCGTCGTGGTTCACGACGGTGATGTGCGGCGGCGCAGGCTGCGGCCGGTCGAGTGACGTCTGGATGACGAGCGATGGCCTCCGGTCGGGCTTGGGCTGGCGCGAGGGAGAGCGCGCGGCCGGCGACGCCTGCGGCCGCTGGTCCCAGTGCAGCACCACCGTGACGCGCCCCTTGTTGTCCATGATCTTCCATGAAGGCGTCTCATCGTGCAACTCGAGTGCGTGAATAGTTTCGCATACTATCTTCGGTATTGCCGATATTGCTGGAAGATACAAAGGAGAAAGTTTTAACCTTCAGATCTTGACGTGTTCAATGATCGAATACAGTCGGGTAGGTCAGAGTATAGGTACTGACCAGCCTTAATGACGTCGACACCGGTGGGGTACCAGCGCTCTCCGGGCCGCAGCAGCAGCAGCACGGTGTTGGGGGGGAGCGTGCGCCAGTACTCGCCGTCTTCTACCTGTGTGCCGTCGCTCTCCAAGACCAGCCGCACCGGCTCGCTCGCAGCTACTGATAGCTTCTCCTTGCCTGTGCACCAAAAATGTTTTCTTTTAATTTATGATCATTGACTGTAACTTAGGTAGAATCGTCATTGTTGTACGTCACTGGTGTACACTCGTTTTACAAGACATGTACATATTGTGTATGTTATGTTGCGGTTTAGCGTAACCTGTGTATGTTTATTAATTTCGTTGATCAAAAATTGAGACTTGAAACATCTCGTGACAAGTACGTAGTAAAATATTATCTAAAGTACAAAACACCGTTAATAGAAGGATATAATAAAATTACCTAAAAGATTTTTTTAAACTAAATATCAATTAACTTAAAGTTATACAATCCCTCAACCAACAACGACACAGAGACACAACCTATCCCTACAATGCCTGCGGACTCACTGAGGGTTGTCGGAAACCAGGTCAGCCGGGTGCAGCGAGCCGGCTAAAGCGCTGACCTGCACGCCTGCCGGCTGCTGCTAATTGACGATCAAACCAAATAACTCGGTTAACAGATAACGGAATATTCTAGATGTCGTTTTTATTTAGGTACCTACTTTTAAACGCAGATTATAGAACGTTTATGAAAGCAAGTTTCAATTTGATGAATTATTTTTAAAGTTGATTTAATTTATGATGTTCATATTTTTAGGCTAATGTCTATGTATTTTCACCAGTGGATTTACTACGGTTTAGATGACGATACATTCTAGCTATAATATTAATACATGACGATAATATTAATCTCTTCATCAAAAACTCAAAGAGCTGCTCGAGTAACAATTTTTTATTGTATGGTGTAAATATTAATCTACATCTGAATGAAGGTTATGATAAAATCATTACCGATTGAGGATTCCAATTAAAAATATATATTTTGACTTCATATTTGCCTTCCTAGTGTCCAAATAAATTGAATATCTATAAACTAATTGTATCTGTATATACTATAGCTAATTAATAGTGCAAAAATTACACTTATTTCAGTTACATGTATCTTTCAGAAAACATTATCAAGCTCAAAATAGGTAATTACAACAACTGTCTTAAAAGCCTTCGTATTCATGTTCAAAAAAATATAGTTAAGTAAATTCGAGATATCTCCCAAATCTTAGTTGACTAGTCTCCAAACTGAGACAAATAACCAGCAATGACCAAGGTATATTGACAGTACCATTTAAAAAAGTGTTAGCTGTTCTAAGGAACACCAAAAGTATCCTTTAAACAAATCGAAAAATTAACTTGCAATCAACAATCAATCGCCATCAGATTGAATCATCAATTGATCAATCGCTATCACTCAAAACTACACTGGAACTTAAGCATCTATAAAATTTCGCAGTACATTATCTGTAAAACATTTAGTGACCTAATATTTGTAGAACTAGGCGAGGTCCTTCCCCCCTTCCCCTGTGGAGGCTGTAGATCACTAGGGTGACCTGGGACTCGGGAGTACTGACCTCTGTGAAGTAACTCCTCGAAGCTAGTAACCACCAACCCCTTCCTCACGTTCCTTGAACTGTCCCATATCTTGAAAGGCCTCTTTCCTCTGACCTCCTGCAAATTTGACAAAATCCCATGAAACTACATTCTATTAAAAATCAGAAAACTGGGAATCAGTTGGAAAATATTTACATAAAGTCCGTGTGATTTGAATTAATTGGGTTACAGTGGAAATAAATTCAATCGTTTCAATTAATAAACAGTTTAAATTGGTAAAAGGTTTCTATACATACCATTTGATTCCATTATTTTAGTATAACCCATACTTTAACTGTCATATGTGCTCATAATATACTATTGATTCATAAGCAGCTCTTACAATTGAATGTAAATTGAAAAAATCCATCAATTGCCTGAGACTCGTCTATAGAATTGGGATACTTGTTCAGTTATTGAACTATAACATCACTAGACCCATCATCCGTTACATATGTATACTAATTAAATCTCGTCATACAGTAAAATTTGTAAAAACTATGCTACGCCCCAGGGGCTACGGCGTAGCCCGCTACGTTTGTAGTGCGTAGCGGTCGTCCGTAGCGCCTGCACTGGCTGCAGCGGTGCAACGCCCGAGCGACCTCCACCCCTCCCCCGCGGCCGCCGCTCCCCACTCGCCCGCGGGCCACCCCGCGCGCCCCGCGCCCCGCACGCACTGTGCGTTGACCCACTGACATCACCGCCCTGCACGATCTTTAATCTAGACTGGGACTTCTAAACTTGTGAGCCATTAAAAAAGTTTCGTCTCAAGTATTCGCATGATATTACCATCGAGTGCTCCGCTCGCTAGCTATTCACCAAATGGTTCGCTGGCATTCTTTCTGAGTTATGATAAAATTGTTGCGATATATTTTAGATCGGCTCTAAAGCCCGCTGCGTCTGGTGCAACGTCCTACCTACATGTTTGGGCTCGTAAAAAATCCATTACACTAGACGGGGGCGCGACCGTGTCATCCCATTACGATACGTTATGCGACCCCTCGATAGCTAGCAGTGGCTCTCACAAACATACCTCCTGTATTTCGACTATCATTTTTCCTTCACGCACTCACAGGTAGGTAAAAAGGCAATAGACGTCTGCACAACAAATATGAATATTAAAAATAAAATGTTATATGTAATGATCACTGTAGTGTTGTAGTTAGGATATCGCGGCGCGCATAGAGGTTATATGTGTTGTGTGTGCGGGCGGCGCGGTGCGCGCCGGCGGAGCGCCGCGGCCGCACTGGGCGCGCGACGTGACCGGGTCGCGCCGCCCCGCCCCCCGCCCCCGCCCGCCCCGCGCAGCCCCGCCTCGCCCGCCGCGCCCCGCGCCGCCCGGGCCCCGCACTGCAGCGCTCACCCGTAATCTCTTGATGCCGTAAGATCTTGAAATTAGCGATGCCGATGATGCACTTTCGTAATATCGAATACGTCCACACGAAAGCCTTTTCCAAACGTACAATATATTTAGTTGAGAAAGCTGTGGGGTAAATAGGCCACGCGTAGTGGTCGCTGGCAGGATTGAATGTCAGAACACAAGTACAAGCTAGAAATAACGCCAAATGGCTACGTAGGGTCATAAAATATAGCAAGTTGATAGGTATGACTCACAATAAAAAAATTACCAATTTTACAGTAACTTACAAATAACTCAGATTATTGTTGTCATGTAATCCCTGGAATTCAATAATCAACGATTTATTGAAATACTATTAACAAAAACGTACAGTATTTTGACAGTCAGCAGTTGGTGCTACGAGATCCGTAGCTCCGTAGGCTTCTTAGAAAAAATATAAAATGTAGCAAAGTATATCTTTGTAGTCCGACCTCCGTAATCTAAGAATCGGGAATATCGATAACCTGACGGTACTCGATAGGCATCTCGAATGCTGACCAATATCACATGTCTACGACATTGCTACGACGCTACGCCGCTACGGTGCTACGTAATATGTACGTAGCGTTATTGTTATTGATTATCACAACATACATATTATTGCTAGTTACTGTGCTTTGATTAATTGTGATAACTATTTATGATTATGTGTATTTAATTATTATTATTGGCTAATTAAAATTATCATATATTTTCATTAATAATGACAACACGTAGAATAAATGCATAGTCCCACAACTTCGAATGCAGACAGAAGTAGTATTTTTTTTAATAATAGTAATATAACGGAGGCGTAACAATAACGGGACGTGCACGTTACACGCGTTAATAACGTCGGATTAACCGTAATTACGGGGGAGTTACGGCGTTACGGCCCACGTGAACTGTCACGTTAACGTGAATGTCATACCGTGACTTTCAGCTTTCTAATTTCCAAGCTTTTAAAGGTTCTTCGGGTTTATATAAGCAAACAGGACTGGAAAATGTGTGGAATCTTGTAAAGACAAAATTACAATTTCTGAGAATCACAAGCATTTGAATAATCCAGGACTTCATGTGTGAGTGCTGTTTCATCTAATACTAGGAAACTTTGTATGGCTTAGTTAGTGTCGCGTGGCCCGGTAATTATATCGCTCTAAAGGCAACATAATTATTATATTGTGACGAATTATGTGACTACTCTAAGAAGTCCGCGTTACAGAATCTAACTCAACACTTAAGTTATTTATCTATACATATAATAAAACAGTAAAAAATCCGTGTCTGTACAAATAATATATTGACAAAAATAATAACTGAGGGGGGTTTAGAAAAAGCAATAGAACACGAATCCGAAAAAAAAAATTTGTCTGTTTGTCTGTATGTCTGTTTGTCTGTTTGTTTGTACGCGCTAATCTTCGGAACCACTGGACAGATTTGAATGATTCTTTTTTTGTTGTATAGGTGTTAGGTCGGGGCAACATATAGGCTATAAATTATCTTGGAAACTTGAACACCTGATGCAGAACAGCAACAGACCAGCTTAACTATAAAAGATAGAGAAATGCTGCCATAGCAAAAACTGTTCCACGTGATGAGCATTTTCTTCTGCGAGATAAAATTTGAAGATCTGGAACAGCTGTTTTGGACCTCCTAGAGCCCAGCTACACCATTACACATATAGAAATGGCGTCTTAGCAAAAGTTGTTCAGCCTGATGAGCACTCGCTGTTGACGTATAAAAATTGAAGATCTTGAACACCTTCTATGGAACTCTAAGAGCCCAGCTACACCATCAAACATGTAGGACTGACGTCTTAGAAAAAGTTGTTCGGTCTGATAGGCATTTCCGGTTGACTTATAAAAATCTAAGATCAGACACATTTGATGTGAAGAACCTCCCTTTTTTGAAGTCGAAAAACAACATCAGCTGAAAGTACCTTAGCGCGGTGAAAGCTGTAACAGTTTAGGACTGCGTTTCGTATAGACGCCAGCACATCAAGTTAGCCGAAACTGTAAATATTTTCCAATCAATTTTGAACCATATGCTTCAGCGATAAAGTTGAAATTTTATTCAGGAAATTTAACAGATTGGAAATTTTGACTTTGGTAGCTTAATGTGTTGCATCATTGAAGATTCCGGCCAAAACTCCCACTTTTTTATTTTACCGCATTAATATTCCTTCGCATTTACGTTATTTCAGTTTTTAATTTTCTTTTGATTTTTTGAATTGACACGGTAGCCTGCCAGGTTGTGCAATAGAGCAGACGTTTACATTTTTAAGGATCAAGTATCTTCACAACAAAACTATAACTATGCTTACAAAAAGTTAAATTGTTTCCATTGTCCAAAGAAGCTAAGATTCATCGGATCATAAGATCCCTAGAATCCAACGAAGAGCTAATTTAAGTGTGGATGGTTTGATGCTGTTCGAGGACATAAGGCTGCAACTCGCACCGTTGAAACCTTTTCGGATCGAGAATTACGACCGCGTGTTCAGCGTATATACGCTTCCACATCCAGTTCTCTATAAAGAGACCAAAGAAGGGTATGTTGCGCCACTGACCGCTGGTTCGGAGAAACCAATTACCGATACAGAATTGATGGCATCCAGGCCGATTGTCGGCTACGGCGGCCGTTCTCTTTTATGGAGATCAGCCAGCTGCGCAGGACATATTATAGTGCACAAGCATTCGCGCAGACACAGGTGCACTCTCTATTCCCTTACTCTCATAATCCGATGGGACGGCAATCCGACACGACCGGAGAGAGATCAGGCGCAGGACCGACATTTACGTGCTCTCCGATGCACGGGTGAATCAATCACCAACTTCCAGACTCCAGGCTGCTTTATGAAAGTTTCTCAAAACTCACAAAGCGATTTCGACCCGGGAATCGAACCCGAAACCGATACAGAATTATGCTTGACTTCTCAGCGTATTCGCACATCTACTAACGCTTATGAAAGCAGTAATTAACCTAATGCACGACTAATTTCTGATCGAGATTATCATACATTGTCCAGAATGATGGCATCCAGGCCGATTGTCGGCTACGGCGGCCGTTCTCTTTTATGGATTTATCAACTTTTTTATTTATTAATCAAATTAAAAAAATTATCAACCAGCTGCGCAGGACATTTATTATAGTGCTCAAGCATTCGCGCAGATACAGGTGCACTCTCTATTCCCTCACTCTCACAGTCCGATGGGACGGCAATCTGACATGACCGGAGAGAGATCAGGCGCAGGTCCGAAATTTACGTGCTCTCCGATGCACGGGTGAATCAATCACCAACTTCCAGACTCCAGGCTGCTTTATGAAAGTTTCTCAAAACTCACAAAGCGATTTCGACCCGGGAATCGAACCCGAAACCCCGTGCACAGCAGTCGCGCCTTGCGACTACTACATCAATGAGGCTGTTCAGAATAAGCACATAACGAAATATTCATAAGCAGTTAGAAAGTGGAAGAGACGTATAAAATTGAAACAACTGTTATGGTATTCCAAGCGCCCAGCTACACTGTTAACTATTGGGATTGACGTTAACAAAATGTTCAATTTGTGGCATTACAAAAAGAAATCGTCTCGCGCATCCTGTTGTTTTCCCGTCCCCGGACTTATAGAATTCGATATTAGACGTTTCAAATCTTCGATTTTGACGGCCCTGTAGTCGCTGGCATAAGCGACTGGATCCGCGTACGAAGTCGCGGGCAGAAGCTAGTGACCAAATAAATTATCTTCAGATCTGGGTTCAATAAACGATTAAGTTACGGTTCTGTGCATTTGCCTATGGGCTTTTTATATTCCAAATCGTCAAGTATGACTAGTATAGAGTTCTCTATTTGTGAATGTTATTTGCAATCAAATACATTTAAAAAAATGTATTCTTGCCCGTCGTATATATCGAGAACTATGTAATCATCTGGCAGATAATTTCATACAAATTCTGTTCCATTTTTTAATTTATCTAGTAGATAGTAGCTATCCGTTACCTGTGAAACTGGCCCTAAGTTGGCCATGAACTTTAGTAATCTGCATTTTTCGAAAAGTAGTAAAGAACTGGCAAACCTTGGTTGAGCGAAAGACCTTCTACCTCACTCTTCAGGACCTAGAGGTGCTGTACCTACACCACTGAACTAATTAATTCTCGAATAATAGTGACTTTTTTGTTTGTCACGGTTTTACGACAATAAAACATGGGTTAGTTAAGTAAGCTCTTCATACCCATGGTGCAGTGGGAAACATTTACTCTTCAACAAATTAAAAATAGAAAAAATAAATAGGTAAAATAAAAACAGAATGTGTTCCGTGTGAGTGACACAAGTGGTCCAAGGCCGGGACTCTGAAATAGCTTCGCTTCAAGTCGAGGCCCCTACTGTTGACGCTGGAAGGTTGACTTGCTTGACCTTTGTGTTTCAAGAGTCCGTCTGTTAATGGATTTGCATAACCTAACAACATTTACTGGATTGTTTTAGTAAAATAACTGCTGACATGTATATTTCTAGACTCAAAACTCTTTCCGGAATATATAGAACAATACAGACATTTATAAATTTAGAGTTAGGGTTCCAGTGACAGAAACCTCCTCTCTTTATGCGATTCGCGTCGCTTCAAATAGTACCGCCTTCTGAATCAGCACCGTGACCCAGCCGGTTAAAGACGGTCTTCTAAGATGTTGATCAAGGGACGTGGACCTAGCATGTGGTAGGTGGCACCAGCCTCTATTTTCAAAAGATAGTCTAGCCTCCAACCCTTCAGCGATGTGCTCAGAGGGTTCAAGGCTGAACAAAATCATTTAAATGAAAGCTTGTAAACCCCAACCGCAACGAGACTTGCAGTTTGTCACAGATATCACAAAACATATGTAGTAAAGGTAATCTTACTGTGTCTTTTTAATCCAGTCAAGGCTCAGGTTACTTTTTACACCCCACAATAATTATCTTAATAGCATTGTACCGTTGTTTTAATCCTGTATTCAGATATGGACACCTACCTCCTACCCACTGCGGACACACTCGATTGCTCCAGTTACCTAAACATGTGTTACTTGTGACCTTAAACGTGATATATGCTTGACATTTACCGACAGCACCGGTGTGTGGGCAACAATGTGTAGGAACAACAGAGGAGTCAGTAGTCCTCATGAACTTCGCTACTAGAAAAACAATCATATATTTGCATAATGAGCGCAGGCCTCCGCTTACTCAGAAAAATTATAAGTTCTCATCGCCTTTGCTATTCGGTAAGCAGTACGTTTTATGAACATATTATAATTTTGGAAAAGTTTTTGGACTTTCAGCCAGTAGTGTCAAAGAATCGAGTTATAAATATAACTTTGTTGGAACCGTAATTTTGGCCCTTTCTATATTGTGTGGACAGTTATAGTGAATAGCGAAATTTCTCAATATGGGATTTAACTTTTTTTATAAGGTGATTGAGTCTTTGCTGTCTTGATTAAAATCATGTCTCAAGGGTACGGCGAAAATCAGATTCGTATACAAATATAATGTAAACAAGAACCTGAAAGTGTCACACTTTTGAGTCATTTGATGGTCAGGTGAAGTACTTAAGCGACAGTGAAAATCATTAAACAAACGTCTTTTCTTCCAAATATTCCAACGTGACCCTTAAGGGTTTGCACTCCAGGCATTTTTTTGTTTTCCTTTAACAATACCGTTCTCTATCCAAAAACAAAATCTTTCATCTTGCGCTGCAACTTAGAAGCGACATTATTTACGAGTGCCATTATTTTTGATTTTTTTTCTGTCAGTATTCAAATAAAAAGTCAAGCTTTATTTTCACACTAGATTCCGCCCGCGGGTTCACCTGCGTCCCCAGGTAGCTATTTACCGCACCCGGATAAGAACCTGTGAAGTAACTGTGATATGTTTTAAGTTGGACATCAATCTTTAATATGGGTGTCAGATTCAAGCCCATTTCGTTCAGGCATCAAAGTACGGTTGAGAAACAAACATACAAATCCACAAACATTCACATTTACTCGTATAATATTAATGAATTAAAAGGTATCAGTTTTACAAACATCCATTCATCTATTAAAACAGGTCCGATTTCTTTCGTAATTAGACAAATAAGGGCGTTCGGGGGTGGGCGACATAAACTGCAACAGTTTATGACTCCCCCCTCTAGGGGGGCACAAATGAGCAGCGAGGGGGTGACGGCAGTGGAGTGTGAACCGTTTATTTTTACAAGTTCTACTCTTATAGGAGTGCTGTCGGTGGAATGGCGTCGAGGTATGCGACATTGCAAAGATGTAAGTAGGAAAGTAGTGGATGTTAATGGTTCATTGTGTTTTAAATAGATCGTGCGATTGCTAACATGAAGAGGTAACTGAGTATATCCTTTGGGCACTAAGCAATGATTAGTCTTCTAAAATGTTATTAACGGCCTTATTAAATTAAATAAGTTGGCAATATTTTAATTGACCCTTTTTTATTTTATTTTATTTTTAGCTTATTTACTTAGATTAATTTGTAATCAAACTGTAAATATGTATATAATTCGGTTCAAGACGATAAATTAAACCGACATTATTTTAAGATGCTTTACAAAATTAATAAAAAATAATTAAGGAGATACAAATATGTTAGATAACATTATTGGGATAAATATTTTGATGCTTTATTTAAACTTCTCTTTTTTATCCTATTTTCTGTGTAGTTATTTAACTGGCACTTATAAACATATCTATACTTATTTATTACATATAAAGCTTATATATGTATTTACAAAACTGAAGTGTTGGTTTGCTTCCTTTAACGCGCAAATCTACTACTGCTCCTGATTTGAAAAATTCTTTCAGTATGAGGTAGCGATCGAGAAAGTAGTTCCAACGGAACGCAAGTGAAACCGCTGGCATAAGTTAGCTTGTTAATATGATAAGTTAATTAAAATATCCGTATATTAAGATAAGATTAAAGAGTTCAATCTTTTTATGTTTGGTTGTTAGATTTACACACGAACCACGTAACAAAAAGAAACACGTTATTAGCTTTTCTATATACATATATTAACATAGCTACCTCTGATAGTCCGAATGGCAAAAAGTCACAGAGACAAGCTAATTTAAATCCACTTACTGATTTAAGGGTATCAAAATAGCTGTTTATGGAAGAGTCTACGGACAGTACACTGCCGAATGGACTAGTCAGGTCACAGCTAAATTTAACTAGTACCTACACAAATTATCGTCGAATCAATAAGACCAGAAAATGGGACAGAAATAAAAAATATATTATACTTCTATGCTTAACCTGACGTAATAATATGTTTAATCTGCAATTACAAAACGAAGTAGATAGACGAAATATAGAATATTAAATATTAACCTATAAATAGAAATAGAATATCATTAGCACTAACTAATTCTAGGAATATATTTATGTCAGTCTTTTCGCAAGAGAAAGAATGTGTATGAGGGATCCTAAAAAATATTTCTCAAAATAATACCACCACGTGATTTAAAGTCTGATTTGTTTATTTGTAAAGTAATAAAATTACTTATGTGACAGAAAACTTCGCTTTTTGATTGCATTAACAGAGTAACCATCAGTGTTTATATTTTTGTAGGAAATGTGACAATACTGCCGACACACGCTATTTTAATTTTTCCAGAACTAATCCAATTACTCACTTAAAATATTTTGAGATTGGTTCTGAGACAGTTCCAAGTTGCCGTCCAGCCGTAGCCAACAGTCAGCACAGACAGATCACGTCTTAAATTAAAATACTTTCACAAGTCCATTTAATAACGGAGAGCGATCACCCGCTGACATAAAACTGATAATAATCATTGATTTCCCATCATTTTAATTTAAAGCAACGCTGGTTCCTCTGTCCTCCACAAAAATCCTTGGGAAGGGGACTTTATGAGGAGATTAATGCTTAAACGGAGGAATTAAAGGGATCTCCAGTGAGCCCGCCGCCTCGGAATCGATTTTAGAGGATTTTGTAATGCCTGCGTTAGTTATACATGTTTCAATATAGGATTATTGTGTTCTTTGAATTGTTGCTGTCATTTCGAAAATGTATCGATAAGCTAAATAATTTAATCGATGTATCAGTCTCTGCTCTATCTATCTATCTATCTTTGTATGAAAGTAATTAATGTCACTGTAATTATGTGTCATGGTACAATTTTGGACCTCATGTTTACTCATTAACAGGCTATTTTTTAATCTTTTAACAGGGTTTAAATAGGCTTTAAATAGGTTGAGCTATCAACAAGGTGGAGTTTGACCATGAACATGATTTTTCTGATGGTCACATCCCCAAACTCAAAATAAAGTAATGTTCGGAAGTTATTTGTTTAGCAAAACATCCGAAGACAAATTAACAGCTAAAAATAATATTGTATTTTCCAACGGAAAACGAGCGATGAAATATTATTTAGCGAAGATCCTGATAAGAAAAATTAAATCCGTCCTGCGGCGGACTTTAAATGAAGATGAACGTAGATTGTACTTATCTCACTGCCGAGCTTTGTGCTCTAAATATAGTGAAGTTTTATTTTCAGTAGCGACCACTCAAATAATTAATTTAATTCTTGTGGCATGCGTACAACCTTAGTTAAACTCAAGGGATTGTTTTTCAAGTAATTCTTCGGTTACTCCTGAAATTCCTCTTACTTTTGGTGTGTAACAAGATAACATGAGGTGATGCTACAACAAACTCAAAAATTTCTGCCTTTATAATTCCAAATTTCTTTTTTTAGATGATTGAATTTCCCAATACTACGATTTCGGTGGCGAAATTTCGGCACAAAGGCAGCGATATTTTGAATAGCATTAGTGTTATTTTGGTTCTATTTTAAGTTCGTACAGAATAATGTATTAATAAGTGTTTTAAAAGTATTTAGAACATTTTGAAAATACGATTTAAAATAAACATTTCAAAACAAAACAAAAATTGAAAATGGTAGATGAAACCTCAAACAACTCGCTTGGTAAGATAACTTTAATAGCACTTACCGATAACCAGCACAGCAGGGAAGCACCAACCTTATACCAACAGTGCTTTAGCTCTGATCTCTAATGAGGAAAGCCTGGGGCACTTTTGAGGAATATTTATGTTATAGACTAAGAGACATCTCCTAAAATAAGTTAAAAAAAAAAAAACAGGATAATGCCAGTAGTTTTGAGTTACTAAGTGGTAGTAGGTACCCTGTGAAATAAATTAAAAGTGTTTATGACGTTTATGGTGGTACACAAAATTAGATCTTAGTGTGTTTTTAATTTACTTACAAATATTTACAGGTGTTTTATTACTTGTACGGCATTCATGCTAATAATGCCATTCAAAACATTAAAAGGAATGTTACATTATTCAACATTGCTTATAATACGATATATTTGATAGACTATATTCCGCCAGCGGTTCCACCCGCGTCCCGTGAAATCTACTCTGCGCATACGGATAATATGTAGCCTTTCTCGGTAAATGAGATATCTAACAATGAAATATTTTTTCAAATCGGTTCAGAGGTTCCTGAGATGGGGGCGTAAAAAAATGGCCAGCTTATTTATCGAAATCAATTGCTAGTTACTGCTGTGGGTATGGATCTCACCCTTGTCACAAGAAAACCTTTTTTTTATATAATTTTATATTAAGTAGATATGGACTTGTATGTGAACGTGTAGAGTGCTTTAATTAGAATAATATTTTTGTTTATATAATCTATTATTAGAAGTTAGAAGTAATTATACTGGAGATATTCAAGTTATAGCATGATTCAATACCAAACGAGCCAATACATTTCGTTTCTTTCGTTGTGGTCGCCATGTTCACGTCTAGCCCAGAACGTTATCAGAAAATGCTTTCTGCACTATGTAGGTACACATCTAGTTTGAATAAGTAACATTACTAAAAGTTCAGATGATTGACAGCTGCAAGGTAAAACTGGTGCAGAGATGCAACGTCTTGTATGTCTGCGTTTGTTAACATTTCACCATATACTACTGGTTGAATATTCTCTTTAAATAAAGTATAATATTCTATGTTTAGTGCACATTGTAGGACTATAGGTTTATGTTTAAATGTAAAGTCAATACAATCATTTGAATACTGTAATTAATAGCATTATGTGTCGTGACCGGTTTGATGTATACAATATAATACATATATATATATATAATTTAACTATGTATATGACATGCATAGTCCACATTATGATTATTAATCGAAGTATTTAAGAAAAACATGACTTTCTACCATATCTGCGTCTATAAACTATTTTACTTTCTACTTGTAAAGTCTACGCAATGCTACGGTTGTATGCTACGACCTGCTACGAGTGCGCTACGCATGTGCTCGACCAATGGTCGCACTACTGATGTTACATTTTAACATAATATTCATCTACCATATCCACGTAGGTATGATCAGAGTATGTGTACACTGTAGATCATATAGGATTCGGGCATGGGGCTGGTGTGACAGGAATATATTGATTTCATGTCATGTTCGTATCAAAGGATTCCTCCCGTAGGACACCGTAAGTTGGCACTGATTCTGAATATTACAGGCTGCATGTGCAGTGCTCTGGTACGGCAGAGCGAGTGAGACGGATGCATGGGCAGCGACACGCGAGCGAAGGGGATGCCGGCTGCGGCACTGCCGTACGTACGCTGACGTGCCCCGGTGCCGACATCAGGGCAGGTCCCCTCCGCAATACATAACTAGACATAACACACATTCTTCATCACTAGATACCACTGCGATGCACTGGGACGAGGGCTCTATGCTATGATCTCTAGGGGTCGGAGACGGTATTGTGACGGGTCTACGAGGCCGAGCCGAGGGAACGGTACGAGGGTCAAGCGAGGCACGGTGCGACGCGGCTATGCGGGTCAGCGAGCGCGGGGCGTGCGGCGAGCGGTGATAGTCACCATGTCTCCGGGCGTGTCGGCGATCACCGGTTACATAAGAGGGCGGAGGCGGCGGAGGACGCCGGGCAAGTCGCGGTTACCTCTCTGGCCATCGCGGCATGTCCGCCGGAGGCCGCGGGCGGCGCGCGCTCACGCCGCCATCGTTGAGGGCCAAGCCCGGGACTCGCGTCGCGACTCGCGGAGCACTTGAGCGGCGCTGCGCCGCGTGGGCGGCGATCGATGGGGGTCGCGCGCATGCGTCGCCGGACCGAGCCGAGCACCGCCGAACGTCGCCGAGCGCGGCCGCGGTGGTGCATCCGCCCTGACCCAGTTGCCGCGCACACTGACCCGCTTCCCTCGCTTCCCTCGCCGCTTCCAATGGAGCGAGTTAGCGATCGCTCGGATGCGACCTGCCCGCCTGCCCGCCTGCCCCTGATACACTCCACATACGTGCACTGATTGCACTATTTAGATAACATGCACAGATAACGCGCTATACCTATTGTACTGTACACTACAGCAAGCTGTAACGAACCGTACTTAAAGGCAAACACCTTTGAAGAAATGTTGCTCTTATGTGGACTGAAATCGCAGCCGTATACACCTTAAGTTAAAATATCCAAACTTGTATTTTTTTATATTTTTACCATAATAATAAAATTGAATTCAAAAGTCGACTGCAAGTCACTCGTGCTAATTGGCCTCAATCTTTCAATCAATCAAATTACCTTCGAGCCTTAAATTAGATCATTCAATCTCGATCTAGAGCTGGACGTAGGCCTGACCTAATTTCTGATACATAAAAGCCTAACGATATTCAATAGGTAAGTTGGAAAAATAAATAATAAAGGAGTAGGTAGGAACAGTATGTCCATCTCGCAATACTTTTGTATGAATAAGATCGTGTGTGGTGGCAACCAATCAAGCAATAGGTGGATGTCACGCGACCACGGTAATCCGATTAGTCGCGTCTAGTCGGAGGAGCGAAATCGTATTAGGGATAAACCCATTTGCGGCCAGAAGCCGTATTAGTGTCCCGAAGTTTGGCTGCCATGAAATCGTGTCAAAAGTCGAGCGCCTCACTTATAATAGGTACAGTTGTACATGACTGTGATCATACTACCTGATTTTGTTTTAGTTTTAATCGAATTACTTAGTATCGGTAATAATTTTCTCGTTTTGTTAGCTTGAAATAGAAAATTAGCGAATTTGACTTTAACCAAGGAAAAAAAGGTTGTCTGAAAAGTTAATAAAGCATTTGATCTTTTTTTAACCTTTAAGGCATTTATGCAAATTCATTCCACTTGTTTGTGTTAAACCGAAATTATACCTAACTGAAAACTATTTTTATTTTCATTTAATTAAGGACGGTTTTCCTACATTGCTGCTTTACCTCTCAGCGTCAGCTATAACTAGAAATAAAAAAAAAAGAGTAGGTACGAAGTTAAGAAACAGATAGATTTTGAGTGGAATGACAAGGAATGAATAGGCACTAAGCAAGAATAATGAGTTTCCAAGGTGGTTTCCATAAAACCTGCACAATTACGGGTACCCGTGTTTGCAAAGACTATATGCATGACGTTTACTTCCAACTCTCCAATTGAGTAGGTATAATTGTTTATTTGATATAACTGAACGTTTAGCCAAGTTGCATTGTTTTAGAATATTATTCTAGTTTAAAAATATACATAATTTCTGAACGATTCAACACTAATTGTTGTCAAACGGTCTGTCAAAAGTGTCAGAAGTCAGCTGCAATCGGAGGAGAGCCGTCTCGGCCGATTTATTACTTTCTCAAAATAATCATTCCAGTGTAAATATTTAGAAAAGTTATATTTCCATACAAATCTTTAGGTTCGCACCGCGATCACTTGTGATGTGACAGTTCTTATGAGAAATATCCGTGTGATTCACTTTACGTATTTGAAGAACGGATGGAATGTCACTGCTGTGTACAAAGTAAGTATTTGTATAAAAATACTGTTAACTTATGCAGTCAGTAGTACGGTAGTGAATTAAGGAGCTAGGAGGGAAATCTCCTGTTTTTTTAAGCTTTAATAAAGGTAGTTTGCTTTCATATTTGGGCCACCCACGCAAATTCTGGACGGTAAGCAGCTACATCGAAGTTATATTTAGATTTTTGTTTTGTTTTCTTTTTTACAACCTTTTGCTTTTAGGTTCTTTTGCATGTCGCATTCGCGGGCAGTGCTATAAAAGTCCGGTGTTTTCCTGCTATGAATTTTAAATGATGTGCATCTAAATCTTTATGTGCATGTTTCATTCATACAAAATAAATTAAAGACGGCACACTATCAGAGTTCAGAGACCAATGACATCATTCTCATTTAATTGTTTTTGTAAGTAACATTAGGTTATCACTGCAATACTAATGAGGTAATTTCCAAAAATATGTGGTTTGAGATTTGCTCCTCTAAATAATAAGTTATTCAGACTTTATTTAGTTAAACATATATGCTTGATCACAGTAATCCCTGTTGCAAGTTAGGACTACAATAAATGTTATACTCTACATACTAATAAATAGCTGTGTTATTTTAGTGCAAGTTTCAATAGATTTATTTCTGTTCGTGATGAAAGGTGTGAAAGGCTGGTCCAGTTCTGTTCTGTCAAGGTAGTTTAATAAAATAGAAATATTTTTAAAAGTATTTATGCATATAAACAGGTTAATATTATATTTGAAACCACGCAACAATCAACTAGACCAATAGTTACAGAATATGAATCAATTGGCCCATTTATATCCGTACCATCACCTACTTATTTATTGCCACTCATCCTCATAATAAGTTGCCCAGTAAAATATTCAAGTGTTTATCTGGGTTCAGCTGTTTTATTGTGAAAGCATAACTAATGAACATACTGTATACTTTTTAATTTCAGTTAGAAAGTATTTATTATATCTTATCAGTACTGATGTCCGTGGTGATTGTGTGTCAGGTGGCCGGAATGATGCTGGTGCGGATGAACATGCGCGTGGCGCTCGGCGCGCTCTGCGCCGCCGTGCTCGTGTTCACGCTGTTCTGGGGACACTGCGGGGACCTCTCCCGGAGACCCAGTAAGTTTTCATACCAATTAGTTACAATAGTATAATACTATATGTTTTATATTTGTATTAGTTTTAGGAACTCCCTGTTAGACACTTCCACATAAATTTACTCTAAGAGCCACTTAATATGTGCATCTAGTTTGTAAAGTTAAGTCTTAAATAATTGACAAGTTATAATTACAGGAACAGTCTCACATGTCAAATACCTCTATGCGCTAAAACAGTAATATCACCTAATAGCAGTATGGGACGTATTGGTGACAGTAACATTACTTGTAGGCAGTTAGGCAATGCCTCCATTTCAGCACTGGACCCTAATTTACTAACGCTCAGCATATTATAACAACTAGTGCAAGTGATCAGCATAGGTAATGCTGATTGGGGTCAAGGAACTTGAATGTACGTGAAGAAGGTAGATGCGGATTTGCCCTGGGATGTCCAGGTATAAGTTCTGGCAAAAGCACAACCTATGCTGATCAGTAATGATAAATTATAACGTAACTGTTAAACATCTTCTAAATACGAGCTGACAGTAGGCTCGGTGCTGTCAAACGCGCTGTCGGAGCGTTCCGGGCCGGACGAGATCGAGTGCGTCATCAACGGCGAGTACTCCGTGACGTGCCACCGCGACCGCGAGCGCGACGAAGTCTACGTGCCTTTCTCCCTGGTGCACAAGTACTTCGAGGTAGGTGATATGAAGTAGAACTTGTCACCCACTAGGATCAGGGTAACAACGGCACGTGCCGCGGCTACCGCGAGCGCAATGAAGTATATCTGTCTTCTCCTGGTATACAACTTCGAGGTATATGCGAGAACTTATCTGATTATTCTTAAGCTGAGACAGGGTAAGAAATGTTGTACCTATACTAATGAAACGGTTTCTGAGCACCTTTATTGGCGGTTTATCAAACAATATTTTAGTGACCGCGGATAAAGGTGATCAGAAACAGGCCATAAGTGCTCAACAAAGCCAGAAACTAGTTTGTAACAAGGAATCTAAAATTATCTATAAAATCTATAACTTGTGACTTTTCGACCTTAAATGTGCCTATATCTCAAGGTATATAATAATAGTTTGTAGGAAAATTCATGGCCATTATTTAGTGTCCACTAGTCTCTAAATTAGTTGCGACAAATGTCCCATTTTTTCTATGAGATTTAAATAAAATAAATTCTTGAACGTTTGCCATAATGTGTTGCTACCGCCAAATCAAACACACAAACACTTCGGCATTTGATAAAAAATACATAAAATAGTTTTTTAATTGATAAACCTCATAGTTCAAATATAATTGATTCATTAGCCATGCTCGACCATGCGATTATCAAATCATTAATTGATAATTTTTCCTAGGCTAGCAAAGATTACAAGGAAAATAGTACATATTAATATCTACCAATTTTAGCACAAGTAAATTGTATATTTCTAGTTTATTTAATTATCCCATTAAACTCCACAGATTTACGGAAAAATATCAACAGCAGACAATATAGAAAAGTTCGAATGGTCACACAGTTACGGTAAAATATACCATCCAAAAAAGAAGTACGACCCTAGAGGCACCTTCACAACCTTCGAGAATTATAACGTGGAAGTGAGAGATAGGGTTAAATGCATCAGCGGGATTGAAGGCGTCCCCGTCAGTACTCAGTGGGAACCACGAGGGTTCTTCTACCCAACGCAGATAGCACAGTTCGGGCTAGCTCACTACAGCAAGCATTTAACTGAAAGTGAACCGAAAAGAAGAATAATAGACGACGGGGAGAAACATCTAGAGAACTGGATTATCAGTAAAGATGCGTACATGGCCCGAGAGTTTGACACTTCTGTCCAATCGAATGTCTTAAGGTTCTCGACTTCTGAGCACGCTTCCAGCCAAGTGTGGCTTAAAGTGAATCTGACTCAAGACTTCGTCTTTAGCGTGGATGTTCAAATGAAGCCCAACTCCTCCATCACGGTTGTTTTGCAGAATAAGGATAAGAAGGAGACGGTGTACCTGCATTATGTTACGAGTATGCAGTTGATTTCCGCTCAGGTGAGGCTCGGCAAGGCTCATTTATGTCAAGGGCAAGTTGGTAGATAAAATTTTAAAATAAGAAAATCATACTCTGCATTAGCTGTCACTGGTGATCCCAAACGAGTTAGTGTCGCCATTAAGTTGTATTTCTTGATAAAGAGCCGGTTTCACAGGTTGCTGATAAATTCCAGATAGTTTATCTGGCAGATAATTTCATACAAATTCTATTCCATTATAGAATTTATCTGGTAGATAGTGGCTATCCGTAACCTGTGAAACTGGCCCTTAGTTTTAGTTAGTTGCAAGGTCAAACAGCCATTCAGTATATCTTGATGTTAGGAGGACCACATATACTACGGCATCGGATTGGAGCAGCAATGGCGGCGCATCACGCGGGACCTCATCATCGACATGCAGAAGGGCTGGGCGCTGCAGGACCGGCCCAAGAGGAGGTCACCTAGGAATAAGTTCAAGGTAAAATTAATCATTTTATTTATGGTAACTGCGAGGCGAATTTTTGTTCCTTTCATATCTGGGAAAAAACAATCATTCGATATTTTGAATAAATGATGCTGTGATCCAAGTAGACAATCGATCCACTATTCAATTATTTCATTGATATTTGATGCTACGGTACTCTCAATAGCAACCTACATTAATACTCTTTTCAAAATATGACTGACTGCAAAAAAAACGAAATATTTTTAATTCGGTTTATTCAGATATCAAGCATAATCCTAAGCGGCGCGGGTTCGCTGGACAACGCGACGGTATCGTCGAGCGAGCACATGTGGCAGTTCTACGCGGCGGCGCGCTGGCTGGTGCGGGCGCAGCGCGCGCGCTCGGGCGGCTGGCCCATCCCCGTGCGCCGCCGCATGGCCGCCGGCGTCGCCGAGCTCAAGCCGGGCTGGTGAGTCTAATCACCCGCGGATTCTCCCACGTCCTGTTGAACAGGGAACTTTTCCCATCATCATTATAGAAAATAGCCTAATTCTTCATAATGCAATTTATATTCGATACTCTTCATTCACAAATACTTGTAACCTATTCTTCAGGCATTCGGCCATGAGCCAAGGTCACGCGATCTCCCTGCTGTCCCGCGCGTACTACCGCAGCGGTGACACGACGTACCTGCAGGCGGCCAAGCGCGCGCTGTACCTGCTGGACGTGCCCAGCCACGCCGGCGGCGTCAAGGCCATGTGGATGGACAAGCATGTGTGGTGAGTGTAACGTGGTCACAAAACATCATCACTTCGCGCATTGGTGTCGATAAAGACGATATCAAAGGTAGCTTGGCACTTGGTTAAAGAAGTGTGATAAGCAGCAGTAGTGTTTAGAAATTGATCGAGCAATTTGTTGCTAAGTCTCCGTAGGCTGTCAATACCACCGGTCAGTAAATAAAGACAAAATTGAAAATAATTAAAAGAAACGTCTATTCAGATACATTTATTTTCATTACAGGTACGAAGAATATCCAACAAAGCCCCCGCTATTCGTTCTAAACGGCTTCATTTACACACTACTAGGTCTGTACGATTTACACATCATCGAGGGCGAGAACTCCATCTCCCTAGCGAAGAAAATGTTCGACGACGGCATGACGTCACTGAAAACCCTGCTCCCACTCTTCGACACAGGTAGCGGTAGCTTCTATGACCTTAGGCATTTCACTCTTGGAGTCAGCCCTAACATAGCCAGGTGGGACTACCACGCTACCCACGTAAACCAACTTTACTTACTAGCAGGGTTGGACAATGACCCTATACTGATAAATACAGCTAAGCGGTGGGAGGGTTATATGTCTGGGAAGAGGGCGGCGCATAATTGAGATTGAGATCAGTTTCGCGGGCGGGACCTGCCTTGTATTTCCTTCTCTATTGAGAATCTGATTGTGAAGACGCGTTTTCAAAACTGTTGATATCGAATAACCGTGTCTGTTCAACTCTATAAATATGTTGCACGATGTGAAAACCAGTATTATTGCAAGAAAAGCCAGATTAATATTGTTCTGAACTACGAAAACGCGGCATAACGATGTAACGTTGCGAACGTTATACAATAACGTTGTTGGTGGGCTAATTCGAATTTGGAATTGGTTACGTTTCATTTTGAATTCGATTCGAAAACGGTTTTGTAATAAACAATTCCATTTTCAAACTTTATACGTTCCAGGCTAGTGAACGTATCGCAGTTTTTGGATTATCGAATCGTGTGATCTCCGAAGTTGTATTCGGTGTAACGAATTTAGCCGAAGCATTGCCGATGTTACTTTTCAAATTTAGAACTGTAACTGACTGATTGGGTTCTCGAAATTGAGCAGAAAGCTCATTGACTGTCTGACTATAAAGTATACAAACATGTTGGTTAGTGTAGATCGATTGAAACGGGTGTAAATAGCGTCTGATATAAAAATATTTTTCTACGACAAAAGACATCAAGTTCTAAGTACCTACAAATTTAAATATCTATTGAAAATACCACGTACAGGTACTATTAATATTTAAGGATCAATTAGAACTAATCAATAGTCTCGTTTAGAAAAGTTTTCCATTTATAATAAGAGTTTATTTATTTTAAACCCTCTTATTAGTAGTAGTAGTAATACATATCATATGAAGTAATGCTTTTGTTCTTGACAGCAGGTAAGATGGCTACCAAAAAGGTATCAACCATTTAAAAATGTTTCACTGTCCCAATTCAGTGGTGCCAACTAAATAATGGCAAACGAAATAGTGTTGCTATACGTAATCGATAAATAACTGAATAATATGTAAACTTAGACTATACTGAGTACAAATTTGCAATAATCTTCACATCATTTAAATAACTACATGTAATGAGAATTTGGTAGCTATAAATAATTACTTCAATCTCTTTCATTCTTAATTTTAAGAAAACAGACGGCATGAGAGAAGAATTATTATTAAACACATCAGGTCGGTATTCAAATTAATACTTCATTGTTACATGTTAGAAAAAAAAATTGTGCTAGTTTCAGGTTACGGATAGCCACTATCTACCAGATAAATTAAAAAATGGAACAGAATTTGTATGAAATTATCTGCCAGATAAACTATTTGGAACTTATCAGCAACCTGTGAAACTGGCCTTTAATATTATGTCGTAATGTAATGTCACTAAAGTTATTCAATGAAACTAATGCCATTTAGTTTTAAAGTTCGACAAGTCATTTCAAGGGCCAACCTGTTATGATACACTTATGGGCTCAAGGCATAATAGGCATTTCCAAAAAAAAAATAAGCTAATGCTTATTAAATTGCCTCTTTTTAACTAATTTGTAAAGGAAGTATAAATGTTAAAAATATAGCATAATTAATGTATATTTTGATCAAAAGCCATTCTATCGAATCAAGCGCACAGGTTGTCTATCGTAACACTAAAATCAAGTTAACAAGTCACATTAGTTATTATAAGTATTATTATTTTTTAAGTTCTTTAAATGTTAGTCTCATCAAGAACAAACAATTGACTGTTTAGCCCAAAGACAATTTAAGGTTCGTTATTCGAATTGTTTTCGAAAATATTTGATCAAATTCAAAGATTTACCGTTGAAGACTGATGACAAAAACAATTTGTAATATTTACAAATAAAAACAAAAATGTACTGATGCAAGTAAAATAAAAATCTCTGTAGGTTTATAGTATTCTTAGTTCAAACTTGCATTTTAAAAGCTTGGGTCATTTTGGTATGCATGTCTACTGCCATATCTTCACTTCAACTTAACGAATATTATTGTTTCTCTAAAAAAGTCATCTCATTTCTTTTTCGTAGCATGAATATTGCGTATAAAGCCTGGATTACACGGGAAATATCTGCTGCAATTATTCACAGCAATACGGTAGATGACAACTAGTCAAATTCATTACTTTTATTGAACTGTCAAAAACGGTTACTTTGTATGCAATTTGTCAGAATTTTTTTTTGTATTTTTTTTACTACACTCTTATTTCGATTATATTATCAAAAAATTGTTTCAATTTTTTGAATCAATTTTCGGTTCAAAACCTTTCAAATTAAACTGACATTATTTTAAGATGCTTGTCAAAATGAATATGTCAAAGTATTTTTATTTATCCCTATAACACGAATTCGCTGAAAATGTTTAGATTCATCTTATAAATTGACAGTCCTATTGTGATCGTTCAGGCTTTTTAAAATTCGCAGTGATTATTCCCGTCGTGTAACCCTGGCTTACAACTTTGATGAATGATTGAACTTTGATATTAACACCAGTTAAAAAATAATAGTTTTTTAAAGGCAACTCTTATACTTTACAGTAGGTATCATAGTACCAACTATTAGAATTAGAAATAATGAAGTCATATCAAATTGTATATAAATTAACACAGTTTAGTCTAAATATAATTAATTTTTACGTTTACGTAATATGTTAAATGTGAATACACGATGTCTATTATTTTGTGTAAATTGCACGAAATAATCACAGGCACTAAGTCTTAGGGTGCGGTTCCACTAAAGATTATGTGAGACTTCAATAAAAGGATTGTTCGACGATAATTACTCTAGTGGAATAATTCCTGCTAGTGGAAATTAGACACATGCATAGCTAAGCAGTGCAGCATAACATCACAGTATGGGACCGTTATTTGATGTTTGGCTTGTACCATTACTCTTAAATACATAACCAGTCATTTGTCTCTGTCTAACGCTTGAAGTTGACAGAGAGAGAGATAGAGTAATGCGTGAAATATATTTCCTTTTAGTTTCATTAAGTGAGCTGCCTTGACTACTTGAAAAGAGGAGTATATAACTATCGTGTGTACACTTAATTTGTTTTAATAAATAAAACTGCGTTGTGCTTGCCTAACTTTAAAAGTCAAAAAAATAATTTACAAAAACCTGCGATAGTTTAAATATTTCAATTTATTTATTTCAATTATAAAGATAATATAATTATTTTAAAGTGTACGTTAAATTAATTAACTCTCGTTAGCAATTATTTTAAAATACTTTAAGAAGTAAGGATTTAACAATTATGATACTTACCTATTGCAATTATTTGTCAATTTATTTAGTGGAATTTGATATCATTAATATATTTTAAAATATTTTTCAATTTCTTGCCATATGCCATAGATATTTATATTTCAGATTATTTAACATGTTTGTATTTATCTTTAATTAACAATATTTGTAGTTAACAATGTTTTATATTAATTTATAGCAAATAAGCCTCAACTGTAGAATACATTTCTGAGATAAACTGGTATGTATCACAAAGTATATATATGTATATCATTTCAGTATTACGAGATTATGACGTATGTACTTAGGCCGATATGTTCCAGTGAGACTAGGTTCAAACACTAAATGTCTTATTATAAACGACAAATAACTATGTGTAACTCTATTAATATATAAAGATATATATTGTATATACTTAATGTCAGAGCTGATTGCGTATTCAGATGCTTTATTACAAAGAAGTAGGAATTCAGCTTCGGTAATTCGATTTCTTAACAAAGTATGTATACGTAATATCTTGCCGTGCTATTAATATATAATTGTGTACTCTGTATCATATTAAAACCCCAAATACCCATTACCAGCTATCGTGGTATAGTTCTCTAGACAAACAAAAATGTTTGAAGTTTAGCTAATGAAACCTGTAGCAATTTTAAGTCTTGTAGTGGTTATGCCATGTTGTTGATATCTTTCTCCGGACTCCAGTGCAAGAGTGTGATGGAGCTATGCATATTGAGCACTGACCCTTTTTTGCACTTAAATGGGGGACCATATCTGTCTGATGCTGAGCGAAATATAACAAGTCAGCTGATCTGATTGGTTGAATGTTATCCGCCAATCAAGTCGCTTGAATTTTAAAGACATTTTTTTTTCAGTTTATTTATTTAGCATACAACATTCTTAGATACATATCAAAAATATCGTAAATAATGTCGTAAATTTGTCAAGCAACTTTCCTTCTTAGAGACAATACTATGTTAGTTGTATCTATGTAGTTACCTGTTATTGTATAGTAGTTTCTCCTAAAATATACATTATGTCTTAGATTGTCGACCGGCTGTGAAACGAAGCACAAATTTTTATACGCAATACAAATTTTGGAAGTCAATTGGATAACGGTAAAAAAATTATAATATGCAAAGCCAGTTTAAAAGAATTCTCGATTACTTCGTAATTTTTATCGGGATTTTAGATTTTTGTAAATTATTCAAAGGCCTCTCGTCATAGTTCTCTCGAAATATGCTAAAGTTAAACAAGACTTAGTTTTCATGTGTAGGTTTGCTCTAATAATTACAACATAAAATATCGTTATAGACAAAAAAATCTCAACTAGAATTTGCTGACGAAATGTTAGTCCCTTTGATGTGGTGTGAAAATGTTGTCACTGAAATGAAAATGATTTTATTCATGAATATTGTTTATTGTTAGATTTTTAAAAATATGGATGTTCTTAATGGGCCTTCTCACACAGTAATAATTTATTTGTTGGCATTTGGGTAACAGTTAAATTCGACACTCGACATAATACATATAACGTCCTTGACTGTGTGATAAACCCTTACACAAAATTATAATTTTAACAAAAACTTTTTAACTATACTCCATTTGAGTAGGCATTTACCTAAAGGTAAATAATCTTGACAGAACATTTTTTTTTAAATGCATGCTTAAAAAATAAACTACTGTTTAAAATAATGGTTCAGTTGATAAAGCAATTGCTTTTATTGTATTTACATTTTTAAATGTATTTAATTTTTAACTGAGTTTTAAAATAACTAGTCATATTAAGCTTTACTTGAACGCCTACTCAAATGGTGAACAGGTAAACCTTTTTTTATTTTAATTGGTGCGTGAATAAAGTTGCGTGGTGCTAAAACTTTACACGCTTTGTATTCGTAAAGATCAAAATTAGACATTCCATTGTAAAAGAGCTTAAAATCTAGAAGTAGTATTGTAGATATTGTTTTTATCATTATTTTAACGATTTAACTTGCAAACATAATTTAAGTAACAAAATAATGTTTTTATTTTTTATTTTTAAGTTATTTATTAAGTGGTGTTGATTAATTATATAATTAATATTTCCTATAACATCATAACGACGTATGAATAAATGTATAAAAAAACTTATTCTGCATTTGTATCGATATTAGATAGTAGTGAGATAGTGAATGCACTTGTGAATGACAATAAAGCGTCTCAAATTATATTGAACTTTGTTTATTGAGTCATACTTACGTACATATTATTGATTTATTACCCACGGTACACGTACAGAGGCCAGCAAGTGAACCTACCCGTATGTGTAAAATTTTACCGGTATTATGATAAGGTTGAAAATCTATTAAAGAAATTTGACAGATTGAGTTAGGTTGGTGTGCTAGCGTCTGTACTTGGCGTTGGGATAGCACCTTAGAGTAATTACGGCGCAACACACGCTCGCCTTGGCGGCTTGGAATACGGTCTGTCGCTGCCGGCCGTGGTGCGGGAGATGGTCGATAGCGCAGAGTCATGGGCCGCGGTGGTGTCCTTCTGCGAGGACGTGATGTCGCAGAAGGAATTTGCAGAACGGGAAAGGGAGATCCCGACTCCCTTCCCCGCCCACAGAAAGCGCATCGGGCGCTGGAGAAGAGCGGGCAGCGCCCTTTGCCACCCCCCAAAAACACGAAATACGAAAACATCGAAAACTAATTGACACGAAATAAAATGAAAACTTCATTATTTAAATATCATCCCAGTTTACTACATTTTGCATTCATGAGTTTTTCTTGTATTTCGTTTCGTGTACACAAGCTTTTTGTCGTATAAATTTGCCAACGTAACGAAGAAAACTGTCAATGCATTAAAACATTTCAATATAATATTTTTAATCTGTTGATACTTCTTAGACAAGACTAAGGAAAAGACAGTGCGTGATGTGTTTTGTAATTTCTTGGTTGTCCGGGTACAGTAAACAGCCTCCTAGGCTGAACTGCGAGTTGCCAGTACCAAAAAAATGAAATTTCTTGATTTGCTTATTTGTGTCTTCATTGAGGAAACTGGACTCAATATTACGTTGTGTCGAGTTATAGTGGACTTTTAAGAAGATGGGAATGGGAGACGATACTGATATAAAGTCTTTGCCATTATCGTGCCTTCCACCAAAAACTCGGGAATTGTTGTCATATTTATTGGATACGCCAAAAATTATCCCAAATGATGACCCCGTGAAGCTGCCCAGGTAATTATATTTTTGTTTCCATCATGTAGTTCAAATCGGTGAAAATTCCGCCACTGTACTCCATTTGCTTAGGCAGTTAAAAAAAGGTAAACAAATCGTAAAAAGGTTTTTTATTGGTGACACTTTCTCTATTAAAAATACGTTCCGGATAAACAAATTTTATTTTCGTTCTCACGCTAGTTTACTCTTTTATTATAGTATATTTAACTTAGCTATTTATTATTAAACTAATCCTCGTAGGTGTAATTGCTTGAATACAAGATTATTGTAAGATTTATCGAAATGTGTAATATTTTTTTTAATCTGTCTTTAATAAAGAGCCCAAACAGTTAAGAAAATACAACGAAGGGCATGAGATAACGTTGCTTAATTTAGGGCCAGTCTCACCGGTTAAATTAAAAAATGGAACAGAATTTCTATGAAATTATCTGCCAGATAAAACTATCTGGAACTTATCAGTAAGCGGTGAAACTGGCCCTTAATCGTATAATTGTGACGTGTCGTGGCAACTGAAGTGGCAGGTTTTTTTTTAAAGTATCCCCGTCGATGCGTCGTGTTTTTTTTCGAGATAGTCTAGGTATATGTCTTTTATTAACAATTTTCTCTAGTATTTATGAAACTATGCTTAAGAGAGCTATAGGTCTGTAGTTTTTAGGATCGTCTCTAGGACCAGTTTTGAAAATAGGATTCACGGATGCCGTCTTCCAAGAGTCCGGAAAGACTCCTGTTTCCAGGCTTAAATAGACTCAAACTCAATTTCGTTTATTCAAATTTGGCTGTTAAATCAGCACTTTCGAACATCAAAACCAAGAGACAGCCCCCAAAACGCCCACCCTTCACCACTTCCCGTGTTCTCGCTGGGAAGAAGTGGCGCAAGAAACCCCCCAGCAATACATGTCTGTCTGTTAGGTTTGAAGAACCAGATTTATATAAAACAAGTATTATATAAAACAAATCTCAAATTATACGAATCAGAAATAAATATAATTATCGCATGATATGAACAATAATAAATTAAATTATCACATGTTGGCTTAGCGCACAGGTTTACACCTCAAACGATTATAATTTCAAGCATATCTCAAGCATTTATTTTTAAATTTAAAGAAAAGCTTCCTATTATTATAATATTCATATTAGTCTACATAGGCATAGAAAATGTAATAATGGGCTTTATGAATCTATTTAGGCATTGTTAGGCATTTTGAGAGTAGGGATACAGATCAGGACCAGGTGTCAGACCAGGCTGTCTAATTTAGATTGCTTATAATATCGGTGATTTCTTGTTCGTCAGTAGGATTCATAAAGAATGAGTGTGAAGTGATTTGTTGAGTTCGGTATGATTCTTGTTAAGAATTTTGGCAGAGTGATGATTACAACTGTCGAGTGCTTGAGTAGGGGAACTACTGGATGCGATTAATTGTGCGTAGTTACGAGAAGTTGCCCGTGTCTGGTGATTCGGAAGTACAGATTAGCAAAGTAACATTGTTTGTACTGTTTGGAGCAGACGATGTCGTGTTAGTTATTTGCATGTCTAATCGCGTCATTGTATCGATGGCGCGAGGAAGGGCGGGCACCGGGCTTGAGGCTGGTGCAGCGGCAGATCGTGCTGCGCCGAGAAGAGCCCCGTCAGGTTTTGGCGGTGGCGGCATAGCGGCAGAGGCTTCTGTGCCCTACCGTTGAGGCGATCCGGCCAGTACTCAACGACTGGCTCGGGAGAAGGCACGGCTCCCTGTCGTTCAGGGTGACGCAGGTACTGTCGGGGCACGGTTGCTTTGGCAAGTATCTGTGTCGTATAGATTGATGCATAAATTGATTGGTTCATATTGCCTTCGCACAGATACGCAATCGTTTACCATCTTAGATTCGCGTCAAATAATTCCAAAATATTGTGAAAAATAAAATCTAGGTAAGCAGGTGGCCCGCAACGTGCGCCCGATGACAAGGACGAATTATTAACTTTTTGCGTCTAGTCTCCTTTACCTGCGGAGGTGAAGAGCTTAGCTTACCACGGCGCACACGTGATCGAATAGTTTATTATTTTTTAATTTAAAATAAAAATCTGCACATTCTTTGTTTATTTTGTTATTGACATTTAATTTATTGGTTTTTAAATTCGTATCTTGGAAAAATGTGTTAGCCTGAGGCTGAAAACAACTTCGTAACAGCGGTTCAGTTTTTAATATTTTATTGATTTATTGATTTGTAGGTATACAATTGTTACACATTAAGCATTTTCAATTTAAATTGGCAAATACAGGATTAAAATAAAATGGGATGACTGTTTACTAACAATGAATTTGAATTCTCTCTTGCCCAGGGACTGGCGTGGCTTAGCGTACCTGGTCAATGTGTCAGCGGAAAAGGCAGAATATATAAAACTCCAACCACAAAAGACTTCAGAAATCATACAAATCTGGCAGAAGGACCACACCGCTACCGTCGGCCAGTTACTGAGCCACTTGGAGCTCTTGGATCGTTATGATGTGTATGACGATCTGTGCGATGATCTCAGAGAATCAATTAAGAGGAGAGAACTTTTAGGTAAGAGCTATCTATCTATATCAACCTATAGTCATATCAGACAGCTAGATTTGTTATCCGCAATCAAGGTCAGGTGGCACCATGACTCATTGGATTTTAAATACATTTAAGAATAACTTTAAAAATATTCTTATTTGATTTGTTCATTCTGAATTTTTATGATACAAAACCATGGCTTTTTATTTTCCATGTTTATAGTGTTTTTGAGATACACTATATTTAACAGCAGTACTTATAGAAAAAATGGTTAATATTAACTACTAGCGACCCGCCCCGGCATCGCACGGGTGGACATTTATTTTACATCTCGTAACCATTTAGGCAGCGTTCGCGAGAATCTATAACGTACGGCAGTTTTTTCGACGCCTTACTCCACAATTTTCACTACCACGAAAAATACTATCTATTTTCCGGGATAAAATATAGCCTATACGGATTCGGAATAATCGCTCTAAATAATGGTAAAATAAATTTTGAGATCGGTCCAGTAGTTTTTGAGCCTATTCAATACAAACATACAAAAATACAAAGGTTTCCTCTTTATAATATATAGATAATAATAGTATAGATTAACCGCATAATTATTGGATATGTCGAGTGTGAATACATTTATTAGGTTATCACAATGTTCCTATTAAATGCAGTTCTAACAAGAGTTAATTTTATTACAGTGCACAGGCAAAATCAAATAGCAATAAGCAACAATAATAATAATGAGCAGAAAGTGTTTGCCGTAAATGGGGCGGTGCCAGCGGTGCCCAGGCGCAGAGCGCAGACCCTAGGGGTGCGCAGAAATACGGTTCTGAGTTTCGTAATTTCCTGGTTAGGACATTTTCAAGGGCGCAGTTTTGAAAACTCCCACCGGTCGCATAAAAGGCTGGTTACGACACCGATTACATATGACGATGGCCCGGGCTACGAGCAGCATTACGACGCATTTGTCTTGTATGCGAAGGAGGACAAAAGTTTTGTTGAAGAGCTCCTAAGGAGAATGACCGCTGCGGGCTTCCAGGTATTGACATATTTTTATGTAAACACTGAAATTTATTTGTACATCTAACGGAAATGGTATAATTGATTAGAACTATCTTGAAAACTAAAGGGATATTTTGAGCCTGACCTACATAAATATAGTTTCATGTGATGAGAGTCAATTATATATAAAAAGTTGGAATAATATTTTGTTGGAATAATATTTTGTTGGAATAATATTTTGTTGGAATAAATGTTGTCAATTTTATTGCACATAAATAGTTGTAAGGGCCGGTTTCACAGGTTACGGATAGCCACTATCTATCAGATAAATTCAAAAACGGAACACAATTTGTGTGAAATTATCTGCCAGATATAACTATCTGGAATTTATCAGCAACCGGTGAAATTGGCCCTCATGGGCCAGATTTGGTTAAGTGAATGTCATTGTGTAGAGGACAATGATATTGCCTATTGACGTAAATAACAAGACGTAGAAGGTAATGGTAATATCTAACGATACAAATCAAAATCTTGAACTTTGCATTTAAACAACACCTAATACAAAAAAACCCGTCTTGATCTGATCTTATTAAAAATAAAACATAGGTACCTATCGAAAAACATTTTAGGTATGTTTTAACATAATGACATTTGGGTTCACTTAATTATTCAAACAAAAATACATTCTAAATATCACAAAATTCTGTTTTTTATTTTTATTTAGGTATCTACATCTGAGAGCACGGGAGTGCCCCAGCCAATTCTAGTTGTATAAAATCACTCTTGATCTGATGTCATTAGGTAAATTAAATTATAGAACTTACAAAACAAAAACATCTATATATTTTTTAACATTATCATTTAAGATCCATGAGTACTTGTAATGAGGTAAATTTTCACTATGGAACGAGAAGCTCTGTAACTTAAAAACAAATCAGCTTTGTAATACCATAAATATATGTATACAATTAAAAATAATCTAAAGAGTGTTATGAATAAAAACACCGAAAACAACGATCTTATTAAAAAACTAGCGGTCGGTCGCGACTCCGCCCGCGTGTATGTCGGTTTTCGCGACAAAAGTAGCCTATGTGCTATTCTGATTTGTATACCTAACCATTATTCATTCCACTAGGGACTGATATGTTCAAATTAATACACTTACATTCTCCATCATACCTTATTTTACCCCCTATTCAAACTAAAATTCAAACTTTCATCCCCTATTTTATCCCGTTGAGGATAGATTTTATCAAAATCAAAAAACACATTTACCTGCATGCCAATTTCAGCCCGATCTGGCCAGCGGTTTAGGCGTGCGTTGAATGATCACTATGTCAGTCAGGATAAAAGTATCTTGGCTTTACCTACTGAATACAAAAATAAAATTGAACATAAATTAGCCAAAACATAAATGACTTTTAGGGCACTATATTTAAAATTGGAATAATTTAAAATTTCAATTTCTGTACTTTATTACAAAGGACACATGGATACACATATAAATTTATTTAATCATTAAAACTATGACTCAGAGACAGAAAAAAGCATAAGTAGTTAGTTATGCCTTAGTTATGCCTTAGTGTTGTTTGATATCGGTAGTTGTTAGTTTATTTAGGTATCCAGGAAAATATCTCGGAGACTTAAATCAGACAATAATTTATTAGGAGTATCATACATAAGTCCAAAAGTCAGTTTTATAATATCTTGCACGAGTCAGATTAATCCACGGAACAGAGAATTAAAGACTAAAATTGGACCGACAAATCAAACGACTTTTTGTTGTGTATTGAATAATTTGATAATCGGTTTATTTGTGTGAGTGTGGTGACACCGGTTCCCGTAGTAATTTTGTTCTATGCCATTTCCACTTTAATTCTCTGTTCAGTGGATTAATCGGCATTTAAAACTAAATCTAGTGTATCGATTTACTTTACGCTACGCGGAAGGGAATTATTGATTTTAGAGGGACGCCGTCATCGATATCGATGAGAAGAACCTTAATGCGATTAACTCTCTCTCCAGCTATGTACGGAGGACAGACTGCAGGCGGGCTACATGACGCCGTACGCGCCGGTCGCTCAGCTGATCTCGGAGCGGTGCAAGCGCATCATACTCGTGTGCTCGCCGGAGTTCCTCAGCAGCCAGGCCAACACCTTCTATAGGGATTACGCTCAAGCTGTCAGCATTGGTAAATGCCATATTATAATTTATGACTTGATCAAAAATTTTAAGGAGACCTCTACAAGATCTATTTAAAATCATACTTGTTTAAAGGCGTTTTAGGGGCTTCTTTTTGTAGAAATTGACCTTAAAAATTGCTGATTTTCTTACTATTTCAGCCTTTGAATAAATGAATTTATCTTATAAGTCCGCCCCATAGAAGGAAAATACTCAGTTTTTATCAATGACATTCCCCATTCCAGAGTCGAGCCATCACAAAATAATTCCCATAATGTACCGCGAGTGCCAGCTGCCGTCGCACCTGGCGTTCTACCACAAGCTGTACTACAACGAGCTGGAGGACCGCGCCATGTACGACTTCTGGCTCAAGCTGCGCCAGTCGCTCGAGCTCGCGCGCGCCACGCCCACGCCGCGCATTGCCAACAGGTACATAGCTCCTACACGCTCCTAATCTTGTAAAGTAATGTGGAAATCTAGTATATTGTTGTATTACTTCTCTAGCAAATATCGCCTTAGCCTTATACATATAGCGTCTACGTGAACATAGTGGTTCGGCGTCCTTAAAGAAGTAAGAGTAAGAATCTCTTAATAGCTCTGTCTGACTCCTAGAAGAAAACATAAATGCTCTAACACGACCATGATCTACTCTAGCTCCGACATTCATCTTTCTTATTTCCAGAATAGCAACCTCAATGCCACAAATCAAGACGTTCAACGATTACATGGATGACAACCATCTGTTCCTGCCGTCTGCGGGCAAAAGCATCTCTATGAACGATGTAGATTCCCAAAACTTCCACACTTTATCAGCTGACTGCAATTCCTTGAGCAGTGTCAGCCAGAAAAGTGTCTCCAGTGTTAAAAAGAAGAAAAAACTCAAAATAATATGTTGCTTACTCAAACGCTTACGATATTTCAAAAATAGAATTATGTTATTTATTACACGCATGCGATTGTTTTAAACAATACGGGAAAATTTAAAAGCATGCATAATGGTTGTAATTAGATAGACGCATATTAAAATAAGTTGATTTTATTTGTCGAATGTAAGTTTACGTACTTTTTTCTTTACAGTTTATCTTGCATAATGTACCTATATGACTCAAACTCAAAATCATTTATTCAAACTTGGCTGTAAAACAGCAATTTTTTAAAGTCAATCAAATATTACAAAAGACAGTAGCACAACAAACTCCCCAGCAACACATGTCTGTCTGTTGGTTTGAAGAACCTTTAATCTATATTTTCGTCATACACAATTTGTATATATATGTAGGTATAGTTCATTTATTATGAATTTATAACAATACATAGTATGTACAAGATGATCTGCTTTATAAAAGTTTCCACAACTTGTTAACATTATTTTATTTTCCTCAGTAAGTTTGAAAGTATTTTTTTTACAGCCAGATGGTGAGCGGCGCTGAAACAAAGTAAACAAAAAAATAACAAACATCAAAAAGATTGGGCTCGTCCGGGATTTGAACCCGGGACCTCTCGCACCCTAAGCGAAAATCATACCCCTAGACCAACGAGCCGCTTGCCAATTAAAAGAAATAATGTGTTCATTTGCTCACACTTGACGTTACATAAAATTTTGTAAACGACTCGGAAGGCCCGCTGACCTCCTCTAGTCTATTACACTTATATATAAAGGCTAAAGTTTGTGAGTGTGTGTATGTTTGTTACAGCTAATTTTTAGGCAATTGTGGGAAGTAATTCCTCTAGGAAGCGAGTGAAACCGGTTGCGGAAGCTATCAAGCTAGAATATTAATATATGTACATATCCTCGATAAAGCAGAATTCAAAATAAAAAAAGGTATTCCAGAAATATCTTAAAATGCAGAATCTGCATGAAATAGCTCCATTGTGGGAGAATTAAAGTTGTTAGTACCTCCAGGCCAGATAGGTAATAATTAGAGCAACTATAAACTTTTTCAATAAATCCAGGCCGATTGGCGGCTACGGAGGCCGTTCTCTTTTATGGAGATCAGCTAGATGCACAGGACATATTATAGTGCACAAGCATTCGCGCAGATACAAGTGCACTCTATATTCCCTCACTCTCATAGTCCGATGCGATGGGACGGCAATCCGACACGTGCTCTTCGATGCACGGGTGAATCAATCACCAACTTCCAGACTTCAGGCTGCTTTATGAAAGTTTCTCAAAACCTTCAAAGCGATTTCGGCCCGACCTCGGGAATTGAACCCGAGTACCACTTTCATAAGTTTGCCATGGTACCTATGAATAAATAACTATTAAATTATATGCATGGTGATGTAGAGTTACGAATGTGTCATTATCCGTTATCACATTCTTGTAAAATATTGAAAAACCGTCAATAACAATACCACTCACGATCACATCCCAAAGGCTGATTACACAGAATATGGGTGCAGTTAGCACTTTAGAGTAATTACTCTGAGGGCAGCACCGAAGCTATATAACTGCGGTTGTGCTATGGTGTACAGAACCCACACACTGAAAAAATTACCTATATAAATCTCTTTTGATGAAAAATTTATGCTTCTTTGTACAGTAGCCGCCAGCGGTATTGAAGTGCCGCCGGGTGCACGGCGGCACTTCTGCCAGCACTGTGTGCCAGCCTTTAACGAGTAACAAAAATAAATCCATATATTTTTTCTCATGATTTATATTATTTTATAATTGTGTTTGTAATTGTGTTTTATATGTCATCTATTTGTTTTCCAAATAAAATAGTACTGTCACTAGCAACAGGGTGTTGGTGGCCTAGTGGTTAAAGAGCCAACCTCTCAAGTGTGAGGGCGTGGGTTCGATTCCAGGTCGGGCAAGTACCAATGCAACTTTTCTAAGTTTGTATGTATTTTCTAAGTATATCTTAGACACCAATGACTGTGTTTCGGAAGGCACGTTAAACTGTAGGTCCCGGCTGTCATTGAACATCCTTGGCAGTCGTTACGGGTAGTCAGAAGCCAGTAAGTCTGACGCCAGTCTAACCAAGGGGTATTGGGTTGCCCAGGTAACTGGGTTGAGGAGGTCAGATAGGCAGTCGCTCCTTGTAAAAACACTGGTACTCAGCCGAAACCGGTTAGACTGGAAGCCGACCCCAACATAGTTGGGAAAAGGCTCGGGAGATGACTAGCATCAGGAGAGATATCACAACAATTAAATATATAAGCTTCCATTAGGCGGTATTCTAGTTTATACATTATTTTCGCTCCTTCATGCATTTTTCAATTTTCTCATATGTATTTCGTTTCGTGTACACAAGTTTTTTGTCGAACAAATTGGCCAACATAAGAAAGAAAACTGTCAAAGCACTAGTACATTTTTCAAAAAAAATTAAAATATTTTTTATCTGTACATACTTCTTAGACAAGTGCGTGATGTGTTTTGTAATTTCTTGATTTGCTTATTTGTGTCTTCATTGAGGAAACTGGACTCAATATTACGTTGTGTCGAGTTATAGTGCACTTTTAAGAAGATATGAATGCCTGTAATTAACTAATGTGCCTAAAAATGGGATACGATACTGATATAAAGTCTTTGCCATTATCGTGCCTTCCACCAAAAACTCGGGAATTGTTGTCATGTTTATTGGATACGCCAAAAATTATCCCAAATGATGGACCCGTGAAGCTGCCCAGGTAATTATATTATTGTTTCCATCATGTAGTTCAAATCATTGAAAGTTCCACCAAATAAATGAAAAACAAGACGCCAACCACTTGTGCACTAGTTATTTTTTGTAGGCAAACATGAGTAATCAAAACGCAAGAGCTCTATTTTTAACTTATTTCATATTGAACGTGAGAAAAGTTAGGTAAAATTCACTCAATGTGGCTCACAGCCTAGACCTGACAAACAAGTTTTTCTTGTCAACATTTCTGTTTACATAGCAAGATTGCAATTAGGTAACTTTGTTATCAAATTAGCATGTTTTCTTAGAATATTGAAATATTGATTGATAATATTTCTGTAATGTCTAATGAGAGGTGTTGTCTAGTAGAAGGTGAAAACTGAAATGATAAGTGACTCATTGACCTATCAACTGTAATGTGTAATTATGTATGGTATGTTACATTAGTTGTAAACATGGAACAGGCAGACACAACAAAGTGTTTATAGCTCTTTTACTGCATATTATGATGCCCGTTAGTGAGAAATACAGTTACTACAGTTTTATTATAGATTATAGATAAAAATATGATATCAAATTCAACTTATGTTTTAAATGGATGCTTAATAACCATTGTGAGTAAAATTGAGTTGTTTAAGAGGTTCAAGTTAGTTTTTTGAATATTACAATATGTATTTGAAGTATGTAATGTTATATCTATCATTATCAAATATGGTACAAAGGCACATACTGTATGTCATCTCCCAAGCCGTTTCCCAACTATGTTGGGGTCGGCTTCTAGTCTAACTGGATTCTACCTACCTTCTGACTACCCGTAACAACTGCCAATATCATATCAATCATATTCTTAAATAAGCTGGTTCAGAGTTTTTAATATTTTATTTATTGATTTGTATACATATAATTGTGTTACATTTACCCTTTACGTGTCTGAAGCATGGATCCACGCGAGACACAATAGAATTATATAACGAGGCACTCAGAAGGTTAAGCGCTTTCAATTTAAATTGGCAAATACTGGAATAAAATAAAATGGGATGACTTTACTAACAATGAATTTGAATTCTCTCTTGCCCAGGGACTGGCGTGGCTTAGCGTACCTGGTCAATGTGTCGGCAGAAAAGGCAGAATACATAAAACTCCAGCCACAAAAGACTTCAGAAATCATACAAATCTGGCAGAAGGACCACACCGCTACTGTCGGCCAGTTACTGAGCCACTTGGAGCTCTTGGATCGTTACGATGTGTATGACGATCTGTGCGATGATCTCAGAGAATCAATTAAGAGGAGGGAACTTTTAGGTAAGAGCTATCTATCTGTATCAATCTATAGTCATATCAGACAGCTAGATTTGTTATCCACAATTAAGGTCAGGTGGCACCATGACTCATTTCTTTTTAAATACAATCAAGGCTAGTTTTTAAAACAGTCTTCATTCTTATTTGATTTATTCATTTGGAATTTTTATGATACAAAATAATGGGTATGTTTTTTTCTATGTGACCAATATCTCGTGAATTTACATTATTTTTACAATAGGCCCCTCTATTGTAAACATAGTGTAAATTCAAAAATAGTGTCGCCGCGGCCACATTTTGTACCTCTGCTGTCGCGCATTTATGTATTAGTGCAACTGCATCGCGACAGCTTCGCTACAAATAGTCACCGTGGGTGAGGGGCCTTATACACAATGTGCCTATTTAACGCAGTTCATTTTATTACAGTGAATAGGCAAAATCAAATAGCAATAACCAACAATAATAATGACGAGCAGAAAGTGTTCAGTGCCATCACATATGACGATGGCCCGGGCTACGAGCAGCATTACGACGCGTTTGTCTTGTATGCTAAGGAGGACAAAAGTTTTGTGGACGAGCTGCTGAGGAGAATGACTGCCGCGGGCTTCCAGGTATTGACATATTTTTACATAGAAACTGGAAATTATTTGTACATCTAACAGAAATGGTATAATTGATTAGAACTATCTTGAAAACTAAAGGGATATTTTGAGCCTGACCTACATAAATGTAGTTTCATGTAATGAGAGTCAATTATATATAAAAAGTTAAGCTAAGTATTTTGTTGGAATAAATGTTGTCCATTTTATTGCACACCATTAATTTTAAGTATTGCAAATAAATCACTTAAAAGAATGACAATACGAGTAGATAATATTTTTGATGTCAGCAAAAAATACTTAGCACTGATTTAAACAAACATATATTATAGGCAAACATCAAAGATTAATTTATTTTTATACAATTTAAACCTTATCGTAAATCCGATAGCCAATATTAGGCAAAACATCAGAAAGATTAGTTCACGAGGCAAAGGACATCACTAAATTAAAACGCGATTACAAAAGTTTTGGCGCTGTTTACTATCGGTACTTGTTAGTTTATTTATCCAGGAAATTATCTCGGAAAACTAGAATGTAACGTCTGAAATTAGGAGTATCATAAGTCCAAAAGTCAGTTTTAATATCTTACACGAGTCAGATTAATTGGTATTTAAAACTAAATATAGTGTAACGATTTACTTTGTGCGACACGGAAGGGAATTACTTATCTTATAGGGACGCCGTTATCGATATCGATAAGAAGAATCTTAATGCGATTAGCATTAGCAAGCGATAAATAATAAATCTGCCTCTAGACTAATGTATTGTTAAGAGTGGATTAATTGGAATGAGGAGTAGCAACAAAGCCTTAACAACTATGCCCGCGAACATATTTATCGATAAGTAAATGTGCAAAATAATTAACCATTTAGATATAAATAAGACTATTTTTTTTTTAAAGATTTCTATCGGCTTAGTTCTTATCTGATTATTTTTGAAAATCTAAATACAATATTAGCCACCGGAAATTACTTAAATTATATAATATCGCCGGTCTGAAAAATAGGTATCAAAATAATTTATCAAATTGGCATGGCAACCGGATGGATACTTTAGGATGGCATATACGCTTCAGGTTTATTGTTAATCATATCGATTGCAGATATCCTCCATCCTTCGTGTTACAGTTTTGCACAAAAACTTCGGATAAAAATGTTCAACGTAAGACTACGATAAGCGCATTATTAATTGTCATAACCAACCTTTCTTGGATATTTAGGTCATTGTCTGTAAACTCATCACATCATTCTTGATGTCAATCAAAAAGTAAAGTAAGATAGCAAAAGACTCCAGAGAATTTGACACGCCCACCACATCAAAGGAATAATTTTTTACCTTCCCCACTTCTCAAAATTAGCTTCAACGTGTATTACTCTCTCCCCAGCTATGTACGGAGGACAGGCTGCAGGCGGGCTACATGACGCCGTACGCGCCGGTCGCTCAGCTGATCTCGGAGCGGTGCAAGCGCATCATACTCGTGTGCTCGCCGGAGTTCCTTAGCAGCCAGGCCAACACCTTCTATAGGGATTACGCTCAAGCTGTCAGCATTGGTAAATGCCATTTTATAATTTACTAGCGGTCGCCCGCTGCTTCGCCCGCGTGGATGTCGGTTTTCGCGACAAAAAGTAGTCTATGTATTGTTTTGATATATAACCTATAGAGGACCCCCGCGGCTACGTCTGTGTGGATGTCGATTACCGCTACCAAAGCCCAACTTTTGTCGGGATGAGAAGGTCGCAATCGGACCTCCCGCCTTATTACACCTACCGGCCGACCCGCGTCGAGCGCGGCAACGACACGGGGCGATGGCTGATTATCGTATTTCATGTATAAGTTTGTTATTTCTATGATTCTTTTTTTATAGAATATGCAATAATGTTATCTTTTGTTAATTAGAGATGAGCGAGAATATTATGAACATAAGAGTAAACAAATCAATAACAAATAATCAGAAAGCTCCGAAGTGCTAAACTATCGGGAGTTATACGTGTTATTGTGAGTCAACCATTAAAGATAGACATATGCTGTTGTGGAATATTTTTTAGATAATTTTGTGTAGAATATTTCCGTCATACATAATTTCTATATAGCTTTAACCATTAAGGCTGCACACGCGACGAAAGCTTAAAAAATGGTGTAACTTCTCCCGTTTTCCCAACATTTTCCTTCACTGCTCTGCTCCTATTGATTGTAGCGTGATGAAAAGTATCCTATAACCTGCCCAGGAGTATGAAGAATAATTGTACCAAGTTTCATTAAAATCCCTCCAGTAGTTTTTGTTCCTATAAATAACATACAGACAGACAGACAGACAGACAGACAAAAATTTTACTGATTTTTGGCATCAGTATTGATCACTTATCACCCCCTGATAGTTATTTTGAAAATATATTCAATGTACAGAATTGACCTCTCTACAGATTTATTATAAGTATAGATGACTTGATCAAAAATTTTAAGGAGACCTCTACAAGATCTATTTAAAATCATACTTGTTTAAAGGCGTTTTAGGGGCTGCTTTTTGTAGAAATTGACCTTCAAAATTGCTGATTTTCTTACTATTTCAGCCTTTGAATAAATGACTTTATCTTATAAGTCCGCCCCGTAGAAGGAAAATACTCAGTGTTTATGAATGACATTCCCCATTCCAGAGTCGAGCCACCACAAAATAATTCCCATAATGTACCGCGAGTGCCAGCTGCCGTCGCACCTGGCGTTCTACCACAAGCTGTACTACAACGAGCTGGAGGACCGCGCCATGTACGACTTCTGGCTCAAGCTGCGCCAGTCGCTCGAGCTCGCGCGCGCCACGCCCACGCCGCGCATTGCCAACAGGTACATAGCTCCTACACGCTCCTAATCTTGTAAAGTAAGGTGGAAATCTAGAGATTATAATATACACATAAGTATTTTAAGCATCTTCGTGGACATAGTGGTTCAACATCCTTAGGAAAGTAAGGGCTATTTCTTTATAGCTCTGTCTAAATTTCTATCATCTTTTGTAACTTTAACGTTCATCTTTCTTATTTCCAGAATGAACGGCACCACTATAGCAACCTCAATGCCACAAATCAAAATCGTGGAACTGCCCTCAAGCAAGACGTACAACGATTACATGGATGACAACCATCTGTTCCTGCCGTCTGCGGGCAAAAGCATCTCTATGAATGATCTAGACTCCCTTAACGTCCACACTTTATCAGCTGACTGCAATTCCTTGAGCAGTGTCAGTCAGAAAAGTGTCTCCAGTGTTAAAAAGAAGAAAAAACCCAAAATAATAAGTCGCTTACTCAAGTATTTGAAGATATCGAAAACCGAAGAAGCCATCATGGTCGCCACATAAACGGAGCTTGACAAACGCGTTGAATAATGAGCTAATTATTATTTAAAAAATAGAATTTTGGAATATCTGCTATGCATGCGATTAATGCAATCATTCAATTAAATACGGGAAAAATTAAAAGCATGCAAAATGGTTGTCATTAGATAGACGCACAATAAATAAGCTTGATTTTATTTGTCGAATGTAACTTTACTTATTTCGGTATAGTTTATATTGCATAATGTCTAGATATATGTAAAAGTTGTTATAATACACTTCACAAAAAAATATATCTACAAGATTCACCACGGTGTGTGCGCTGCAAGGAACAAAATTAATTTTCAGTCATCTAGAAAAATATCTAATATTTTTTCCAATTTGATTGGTTTAAATAAGTCAGAATTAATCAATCTGTAATGTTCTCATATTACTCAATCGCTTTTTGCTTTAAAAGTGCCTAGAAGTATAATTATCATACTTAGATAAGAAGAGATTTTAGAATTTTAATCGAAACTTTTTATAATACAAATTGTTGTTATAAGAAAGTTTATTTTTCGAAAATATATTACCATAATAGATATAAGTCACGAGAATTATATTCGGTCGTACCTTGTACAAGTTTTAATTAGTTCTTTATAAATTAATTATATGATAATTCAAATTATGTTATTGTTGCGATGGCTTGTCCGTTAGTTTATACACAAATTTCTTCGTGTAGGTTGGCTTGTAAAACTTTAATAAAATGTAAGAAATTGTACAATTTCAATTAAAAAAATGTGATTTTTATAAACTAATGAAATTATATAATGAATATTGAATATACATGTGTTGACATTTTTGATAATTTTATTGATAACTGATACTTTCAAATTCTCTGTAAATATAATGGTTATGATAAGTTACTGTCGTATTTCATTTTGGTACACAATTTTGCACTCAAAAGGAAACAAATTATGACTTATTTTTTTTTATTATGTCAATAAATCTGAAATATCAAAGAAATAATCACGACATATAAAATATATAGTATATTTATTATGAATTTATAACAACATTGTATATTCGTACAAGATGGTCATTTCCACAACTTGCTAACATTATTTTATTATCCTCAGTAAGCTTGAAAGTAATTTTTTTTACAGCCAGATGGTGAGCGGCGCTGAAACAAAATACATAAAAAAATAACAAATATCAAAAAGATTGGGCTCGTCCGGGATTTGAACCCGGGACCTCTCGCACCCTAAGCGAAAATCATACCCCTAGACCAACGAGCCGCTTGCTGATATGCACGAAATAGTTTGTTGATTTGCTCTCACTTGACGTCACATAATTGTAAAACGACTAGGCCACTGGTCTCCGCTATTATATTAAGGTTGAGGCTCTGTGTCTGTACCTACTCCTTAAAACAAATTTGGCAGTCCAGACATATGTTAAAATGTGGGATCTCCATGAAATAGTTTCATTGTGGAAGGAATAATGGTTTTAGTGCCTCCAGGCTAGATAGGCCAGATACAAGAGATACATCTTCAATAAAATGATAAGACAACCTAATTTACATACCTGCTATCCAATTCCTTGAGTAGAGTCCACCCTTCAAGTCCGAAGTGGTATATCCTGATATCTCCGGTTTCCAAGCCGATGGCTACTACTAGACCGTCTCCAGAATGTGGCGCAAAGTCTAGAGCTGTGACTGAAACTTTCACTTCTAGTGGTTTGCCTAGCAGGCCGTAGTCGCCTAGGGACGATTTCGAAGGACCATTTTCTGACCAGATGCAGACCTAAAAGTGGTGAAATAAATTGCATATAAAAATAGGAATGTTAAAAATTTTATGAATCATTCCAAAAAAAAGGAATCCATGTATCTATCAAGCACTCCAATCTAGTAGAGTATACCAGTGTTTTACGTGGACCGACTGCCAATCTGACCTCCTCAATCCTGTAATTTTGGCAATTAATTTTCAATGTGTGTAGTATAAAATTAAGCTTCACATCCTCACCTTCCCATCTCTAGACCCAGTTCCAAACGCCTTACTATCCTGGGTCCACGCACAGCACCAGATTATTCTCGTATGTACACCATTCGTTTTGTCCGTACTCGCGACCATTTCAAACGACTTTGATCCTTGTGTCCTCTGGTATAAGGTCCATCGTCGGTCGCGTGACACTGAGAGGAGTTGTTGACTGTTTGGCGAGAATGCTAGCTGAGTGACGGTCAGTTGGTGGGAGACCAGCTTCTGTATTTGTTGCCAGTTTGAGGTGTCCCTGTAACCATAATGTATGTAGTAGGCAGAACTTGTATTATATGAATAAAAAAAAAAAAAAATTTTTTGAAAATTACGAATCTATTTCAAGATTTTAAGCAGTTTCTTAGATATTGTTGATTTGATTGAGGCAATCACTCTCAAAAAAATTAATGAAGTGAAACATATTTTTACTCCACTGCACCAGAAGGGGTATCAGTATTACGAGAGCATATATTTTTTTGTCTAGTATTTGTAACCTCTCTGACCATATAATGACGGCGGCGTGTTCAGCAGTGGTGGCCTTGCATGCGGAGGCGAGCAGGTCGCCGTCGGGGCTGGCGGCCAGCGCGAACACTTCATACCCATGGCCGTACAGCTTCTGCACTTCGGGCCACAGCGTGTTCTGCATCAGTGTCTCCTCTGTTGGGGGCTCTGGAATACAAAATTATTGGAATTTTATATAACTTCAAATGAAAAATCAAAAATATTAAGGATAGGTTTTTTGGTAGAGGGTAAATATTTTCATTGATTGTTCCCGAATTTTTTTTCACACATTTTTTTATAACGGAACTCTTTATTATTTTTTTCGTGGGAATACATCTCCTGAGGGTTGCAGCTTGAGGGAGCGTCAGACTCTTAACAACTAAAATCCACTATGTTCCTACTAGAAGTCCATGTGTGCCTGGGCCACGGTAGCTCTTGCGAACAACCTGCAGCGTATCTGAACACTTATCATGAACAGTTGGTTGGGCCGACTACTTATATAAATACATATATAACACCCAGAGCAGAGCCAACAAGCATGCTGTCAATCCAGGACTCTCAGTTCTGAAGTCATGATCATGGTCATCATGCTGGTGATCATTGTACCAACAGGATCGTCATACCACGGCAGCTACATCATTGTAAACTGCCACCTTGTCTTGTAGTTGGGGAATCTTTTCCTGATAAAATTTCATCAGCTCTCAAACATTATGTACTGCATGTAGCTCTCACCAGTCATATCTACAGGGACAAAGAACCCATCGTTGTCATCATCAGCGTCCTGCTGGTCCTCGTCTCCGATGAACACGGCCTTGTTCGACAGGCCGAGAGAAGGTACCGCTGCGCCCTCCGGTCCTGTGACGTTTCACAAACAGAATATATAGTTATAAATAAAAAAATAAGTTTTAACTGTAGCACTAGTTAAAAATGCGAGTGAAACGTTATTGGTTATGTATTGTGTGAACAACATCTCTCGCGCAGCAGGTCAAACTACCTGTGATCTGTCAAAGTTTACCAATCGAATATAAACCTTCCGGTATTGTGATAAGATTGAAAATTTATTAAAAATGACTTATTATAAATATTTATTGAAAATTACAGATTGAGGTAGGTTGATATGCTTTTGTTTGTACATAAAATCAGTCACCTCCGCTAGCGCCCTCTATAACCATTCCGGTGATATTGTGGAAATTGTTGACGAAGTTGTGCGGCGCAGTGAACACCCGAATGACTTTCTCCTCGGCAGCAGACGCAAAGCTCGTGCTGGTGATGAGCGCCAGCGAGCACAAATCGTAGCCGTGCACTTGTGGACGCGCTATCTCGTGCCATTCGGCGCCTGGAGATGAAAAAAGACATATGAGACTATAAGATCATTGTCAGAAGTCAAAATATTGCTAACTCAAGAACGGCTGAAAATTATTGGGGAGATAGCTTAGAACCAGGAGACGGATATATGATATTTATATAGCTTTTTATCCCCATTTGAGTACCTACGGGAACTAACTCCTCCGGGACGCGATTGAAACCGCAGGAGGAAGCTATTATAAATACTTATAATTATTTTAAAATAAAATCCTTCGTCACGTCTGTTTAAAAAATACTAAATGGATTTTCCTTCGCTATTTGCCCCAATGGACTTTCAAAATTTGTATATTATTCGCTTCATATCACAGTTATGGAAATTGGCACTAAAAGTTTGACAGTGGAAAATGCTTTTCGATGCGATCCACCATATCTGAGCTGATTCTATAAAATTGGTTGTATATTCACCATGGTCCGTGTTCCAAGGCGCGTGGACCCTGGTGGTCTGGTCGGCGGAGACGCTCATGAGGTAGCGTCCGTCGCGCTCCCACCTCACGTCCTCAACTGCGCTGAAATGGCCTCCGCATACCACTGACGGCTTCCATTGCAATGTTTCCTGAATATTAAAACTTTACTTAATACATGAGTCATACATACAGTTCCCATTAAATACATATGTTTGGTATTTTGCCCAATTCGGACATTTGAAACCTGCCCTTAAATATGCCTTGTAGATTGTGAGATACAGGAGAAAGTGAAACAAAATATACAAAATAAATAAGGTTGTTAGTATATGTATATGACACCAATGACTGTTTAAAGGTGAAGGAAAACATCTCGTGGAAACCTGGACTATAAAGTCTGAAATCACTAACCCGCATTGAGCAAGCGCGGTGATTAACGCTCAATCGAGAGGAGGCCTGAGCCCAGCATTGGGACGGTAAAAACGCTGTGATGATGAAATAAGGTTGTCCTTATTAACTTTGTATAGTCCATCATCATAATTATTATAAGCACTAGCTTCCGCCAGCGGTTTCACCCGCTTTCTGAGGGAAGTACTTTCCATACCCGGATAAAAAGTAGCCTATATGTTATTCTGTTGTATAAGCTATATTGTGGTAAAGTTTCATTCAAATCCATTCAGTAGTTTTTACGTGAAAGAGTAACAAACATCCATACATCCATACATCCATACTTACAAACTTTCGCCTTTATATATATAATATAGTATAGTATAGTATTAGGATAGTGTTTGAAACATTGGTCTCACTGTTTCTCAAGTTATACTGGGGATAGGTATTTTCCGGTGCAATCTTTGACAACCAGTTTCTAATGGTCCAAGATGGCGAAAGAATATTTTTTAATGTATTTATTACCTATCATTAAAAAAATACACACCTTACATAAATTCCAAATATGGAAGGATCCATTGTATCCATGTCCCAAAAATGACTTGCCATCAGGTCCAAATCTACTTCCATAAAATCCCAGGCCATTCCCTCCCACCTCCCCCACCCTTACACGTTCCACCCACGCGCCTTCGCCATCTCCCTTTTCTGGTGATGTTTCTGGCTCCCAGATGATGACTGTCTTGTCTAGCGATGATGATAGGAGACGGTAGATCGGCTTTTTGTTTGTTTCTGGTTGAAAAATTGTCCAATGTTATTTATACAGAATACTCTTTTTTATGAATTAGGTATTCTTACTAATGTTATAGTGAAAATTACTTTGTTGGAATCTAAAACGGCTCTATCGATTGAAACAATATTGTTAATGAAATACACAGGCACTCAAAAGCTTCCTACCTCCAATTTGTGGTGGCTGCCACTGCACTCCATACACCCACCCCTCATGGCCAGCAAGTACTGCTTCCAACTTCACTGACCAATTCTCTCCATAAGCTGTGAATAGTTTCTCCTCCACCTTAATGCCCTTGGTAACTGGTTGTTGTACATGCTTTTCAATGCGCCATAGACGGATGTATGTGTCCTGGGACGCTGATGCCAGCAGTATTGTTGTGTCGTCTGTGGAATCAGCATGAGTAGCAAGTTAAAAAATGAGGATTTCAATGTCTTTTTTGGCAAGCCCAAAGTATTGTTAAATAATTGCAAAATTATTTGAGTTTTATAAAATGATTCTTTTTCTGAGAAATTATTAGAATTTTGCTTTCGTTATACACCTTTAGTCAATAAAGGTGTATAACGGGATTTTAATAGGAATCCAAATTTATCGAAAATATAGTAACATAGTGAAATTGAAATATTGTCACTACCCCACTTACCTAAATCTTGAACATCTAAACCTCGTACCCAGTCCTCATGTCCTATCAAAGTGTGTACCTTATGGTACTCTTCACCAACAAAGACGTGAATCTTATGATCATCCAGAGCACAGAACAGAATGGGCTTTCGAGATGTTGGTAGAATGTGTGAGTGGAGTGTGAGGCAGAGACCGGAGTTCAGGCTTATTATTTGTTTGAGGACGGTAACACCTAGAATAATAAATCATTATTAAGATTTGTACTTTTGTAACATACTTTAATGTCCCACTTCAGTCCAATCACCTTTTTTGTTGTAACTGGTACTCCGACATACCATTATAGAGCCTAGTATTATTAAAAAAAAAATCTTATTAAAAAAACAATTTTTTAAACATTTTAATTTATTAAGTTTTTATTTTGCAAGTTAAAATCCCTCATTAAAACTTAAAGGGAATTTTATAGTTTTGGCCGTAGTATTTTTGAAATTTAATTTCATACCATCTTTCCTCTCCCAAACTCGTACAGTAGAATCAATAGATCCAGTGTAAACTAGCAGGGTATCCTCATTATAGACACCATGAATACAAGTAACCCCATCCGTATGTCCTGTAAGACTGTTTGTGACTTTCCACACTCCATCAACCAAGCTCCATATTGCTGCAGTCCTGTCAGCAGACCCGGAGATAATTTCTGTGCAGGTACCGTCTGGTTTGCGGAGCCATTTTACGGTGTTTACTTGGGAGCGGTGGTGGCTCAGCACAGTTAGAGGGTCTTTGCCTCTGAGATTCTGGAATTGTGTGGAACATTAATTATTTCATGGGGAAAACAAGTGCTTCATTAAATAATAAGATAATTTGACAGTCACTACCAGGGGGGAATTACCAGAGATGGAATAAAAAGTAGCATGTATGTTACTTATATAATAGGCTAAATTACTGCCAAGTTAGTTTTTGCGCGAAAGAGTAACAAAAATACATCTTTAAAAAATTTCACGTCTATAATATGTTTAGGATTATTAGTTTCTGAAGTTTTATTATCTGTTCTATATTTTAGGCATTTTATACTATATCATATAATGTGAGTAAAACCTTTAAATAGCTACAAAATATATACATTTTGCTATGTCTCACCGTATTATAAACAACAACAGAGTTAGAAGCACCAAAACAAATAAGTCCTTGTCCGTTCCAGTCGATTATCTCTGGAGTGCGATTGCACGCTACGGATGTGTATACTTGTTCCACACTTATTTTCATTGTTTAATCATTTATTGTATAATATAAACAGTAAAAAATCAATTAAACTTCTCAAATGCCAGTTTTGAGGTTATAATAAACATATGGTTGACACTTGGTTGAATTTGACGTTTTATATTTTTATGTGCTATCATGGACTTAATATTACCTATCTAGGTAATATTACCTATCTAGGTAATATTAAGTCCATGTGTGCTATGAGTATTTTTGGCTATTGCTATCTTCGCTATTAATTTTTATTCAGATTGCATATTTGCATTGAAGATCTTTTTTAAATACCTAATCGTTATGATACAAAATTGAGCACTGCAGCGTCATTCCATATAGTATATATTTATTAAATGGTTTTCGAACGAATTGTGACTTTCGGCGGTAAAACTGACAGAAGACTCAAGACTGGTTATGTTTTAGTGTGTTATAATTTTATTTTAATGTAGACGTGAATCTCTGAGATATTTTTAAATACATCGTCGTAAATAAGCTACAAAAATGCCTGAAGTGATGATATGTGGTATACCAGTAACATTTCCATTTGAACCGTATGAGGTTCAAAAGGCCTACATGGAAAGAGTAATTGAGAGCCTTCAAAACAATACCAATGCTTTATTAGAATCTCCCACAGGAACTGGTAAGACTTTAAGCTTATTATGTTCCTCATTAGCTTGGTTACTAGTTAAAAAGGCACAGTTACAGATGAATGCACAAGTGGGCAACTTTTCAGAGCATAGCACTTTCAGTGGGGCATTAAAGGATAATCTAAAATCTGGCGCAGGCAAGTCAAAGGATAGTACATCGTGGGGCATGCCAAAAATAATTTATTCATCAAGAACACACTCACAATTGACTCAGGCTATGCAAGAACTGAAGAGGTCCAGTTACAAACATGTCAAAGCCACAGTTCTAGGCTCCAGAGATCAAATGTGCATTCACCCAGAGGTTTCCAAAGAGACAAATAACATGAACAAAGTCCACATGTGTCAGTTGAAAGTAAAATCAAGAACCTGCCACTTCTACAATAATGTTGAATCAAAAAAAGAAGACAGGGCTGTGAAAGGTGATGAAATATTAGACATAGAAGACTTAGTAACTGTGGGCAAAAAACTAAAGTGCTGTCCATATTATTTATCAAAGGAATTGAAACAGGATGCTGACATAATTTTCATGCCTTACAACTACATTCTAGATCCAAAGTCACGGAAAGCAAATGGAGTAGAACTCATGAATAATATTATTATTTTAGATGAAGCACATAATGTTGAGAAGATGTGTGAAGAGTCTGCATCCCTGCAGATTCGCACAACAGATGTTGCGTTGTGTATTGATGAGATCACACATGTCATGAGATCTTTTGGTGAGACAGCAGGTAATGAAGATCAAATGGACATGACTGTGGACAGTCAACCCAAAGATTTTACTTGTGAAGATTTGTGTGTACTGAAAGAAATTATGCTGGCATTAGAAAAAGCTATTGATGAGATTTCTGTGGGAAATGAAGGGAGTACTTTTCCAGGTGGTTATATTTTTGAGTTGCTTGCCAAAGCAGAAATCAGAGATCATAATCAGATGGCAGTCATCACTATGATTGAGAATCTTATACAATACTTATCAACAGCAAGTGCTTCACCTTTTCAGCGGAAAGGAGTTGGTTTACAAAAGATAGTGGATTTATTAAATGTTGTGTTTAGTGGGACTACTCACGCATATAAGGAAAGAGTTAAAATGTGTTACAAGGTTCATGTACAAGTTGAGGATAAGAAGAATAAAAAAACTGATAGTTGGGGAGCTCTTAAAACAGCCAATGCTAAAACTGCTGAACGAGTTTTGAGCTATTGGTGTTTCAGTCCAGGCTTTGGCATGAAACAACTAATTGAACAGAATGTGAGAAGTATAATATTAACTAGTGGAACACTAGCTCCACTCAAACCTTTAACATCTGAACTTGGTATTCCAATAGGTGTCCAGTTAGAAAACCCCCATATAGTAAAATCTAACCAGATATGTGTCAAAATAATGAGCCAAGGCCCTGATGGTGTGCAACTAAATTCAAATTATCAGAACAGAGACAATCCTAAATATATTTCATCTTTAGGCAGAACTATTCTTAGTTTCTGCCGTGTAGTTCCAGATGGTCTGTTAGTATTTTTCCCATCATACCCTATCATGGCAAAGTGTCAAGAAATGTGGCAAAATGAAGGTATCTGGTCAAGTATAAATAATATAAAACCAATATTTGTTGAGCCTCAGCGTAAAGATACTTTTAATGCTATAATAAATGATTATTATAGTAAAATAAGTGATCCCACTACAAGAGGAGCATGCTTTATGGCTGTATGCAGAGGAAAAGTATCTGAAGGTTTAGACTTTGCTGATATGAATGGCAGAGCTGTAATCATAACAGGATTACCCTTTCCACCATTAAAAGATCCTAGGATTATTTTAAAGAAGAAATACTTGGAAGAGCTTAGAACTAAAGATAAACAATTCTTATCAGGTGATGAATGGTATTCACTGGAGGCAACAAGAGCTGTAAACCAGGCTATTGGCAGAGTTATAAGACATCAAAATGATTATGGGGCAATCCTGCTTTGTGACAGTAGGTTCAACAGTCCAAAATTGAAGAATCAGCTCTCTGCGTGGTTGAGGGACCATATAAATGTCTCAAATAAGTTTGGGGAAACAGTTAGTGAAATCTGTAGGTTCTTCAAAAATGCTGAAGCTACTTTACCAGCTCCAAGATTAAAACCATTGCTTCCAAATGAATCTAAATTTTCAGATAAAGATTCTGGACCAATTCATGTTAGTGGTGTAGCATTTCCAATTACTAATACTAGAGCTGTCTCAAAATCTTCTACTAAAAAGTCGGTTAGCCAATATCCAAATTCAAATGAGGTGTATGCAGATTTTTCTATGGACTTCTACAAAAATGCAAAAGCTTATGTAAATGATTTTAAGCCAAATATAAACAAGGATCTCTTTAGTGCTATAGATCAAGATGATACTCAGCAAACTTCAACACAGTCTTTGGTTACCATTCATAAGAGAGCTGCAGATGTCAGCATAGCCAATAATATATTAAAAAAGAAGAAATTAAAGATTAAACCTTTTGGCTTTGAAGAGAATTTGAATGGTGAGAAGACTGACATACAATCACAGCCAGTTGAAAAGGTTCCTCCAGCATCATTGGTAGATTTTGTAAAGGAAATAAAAGTGCTTTTACAAGCTGATCAGTATAAGGAGTTCCAATTATCCATTTCAGCTTACAAGAAAAGTGGTGATTATGAAGCATTTTTGAAAATTCTTTGTGATCTATTTAAGAACAGTAAAATGTTGTATTTATTCAAAGGCATGAAGAGGTTCCTCAAAGAGGAACATAAAGCAACCTTTCAAGAATATTGTGATAATGTTAATTTAGCTAGCTAATAATTATGTATGACTTAGAAATTATTTTATGACATAATATTTAAATAAAATGTATATATTTTATGAGTTTTAATTATATTTATATGCAATCAGGATTGTTTCATTAGTTTTCTAACCTACACATTATTACTTCACGACTGGAAATGAATATGTACTGCTTAAATCAATAAAAATTACATATAAATACTAAAAGTCTTTATTACCTACTTAAAAATAATCAACTAAAAAACATTTTTAGGGGCTTCATTGATCTTACTGGCGATCTCAACTGAGTTTATTCTCAAAATAGTTTGTGGTGCCCTCTGGAAGTTGATTCTCATGAATTGCTTCCTCCTCTTCTTTTTGAAATGAGTTCTTGTGTGAGACAGGCCTTTTGAAATGACAGTGGCTGTAACATCAACTAGTCCTGGTTGTACTATAGGTCGGCCAATTAGAGAAAAGTCTTTGGTGCCAGCTAAGAGCACCTTGTCGAGTTTTATCCTATCCCCGATAGTGGGAGGCCAGAAGCCTTCTACAACAAGAAGGTCTCCATCAGTTACACGCCACTGTTTACCTAGTAGATGGACAATAGCGAAGTTTCTTGATGCATTGTTTTTGATGAGGTTATTGCATTCTGCGATCACTTCCTTCGTTGTTTCTGGGACCGTTTTGGATTCTACAGGAGCCAAAGTAGTCGCGAGTCTTGATAGAACACCCGCTGAAACGTAAAAATTGTTTATGTAACTACAAATCATTCCCATAACAGATTTTTTCATGTTTATAATTGTTTACAAATTACCTTGTCCTGCATTGAACACATTAGCAATTCTTTGCAAGCCGGCTCTAAAGAGGGCCATTATTGACAGATATTAGATTCTGTTTGTCGATTTAACTCTTATTTTGAATCTTAGCAAAACATTCCCTCATAACCTAAAAATGGCCGTAACACAATCACAGACTAGAAATACGAGTATGACAGTGACATAGCATTTGTAGTTCGGAAACTTAATCATATAGCCATTTGATTTTTTTGGATACAAGGAAAAAAATTGTCCATAAGAATGTAAATAGAATTCGACAAAATGACTTTAAGTGAATTAAAACGAAGACCCAAGTTTAATCAGAGTTTATAATATCCAGATTCCGTGTAATTGACAAAGATGGCGTATACGATTGGTATGTACAAAATAGGGTCTGCCGAAAATAATGTACACAAAAATCGGAAGATGGCAGTTGGTAATGAAGTATAAAAAATAATTATCCGAATTTCTGTATATTATGGAAACATTTTGCAAGAACCATTGAAATACTTACATGATTACACTTCACATCACACTAATAACGTGACAGATTGGATGCAGGTAGATGTGCGTGTGCTTTTTCACGCAAAAGCTACTCACTGATGAACTTGGTCTTCAATAAGATGTTCGATAAGATTTTAACTTTTGTGTACCAGGGCCGCTCAGATAGAAAATATGCCATCAAATCATCGATGTTTATCCATTAATTGACAGTTTACTTGATACATTCAACTTACGTATACTGCCTATAATAAATGTAGCTTGTAAATAAAAATCTTTGGCTCTTCCATGGCTCTTCCTATAAAAAATGAAATTGTAGGTTTTTCTGTGAAATTATTATTCTTGTGCGAATAACACGAAGCAAATAATGTTAGGTATGGTAGCTATGCGAATTGTGAGATTTCCAAAAAGGAAAAAGGTTCGGGTTTAATGTTCAGACATACGTGATCATTAAATACCGAAAAAAGTAATCTACATTCAGTACGTGAGCCGAGCGCAGAAGTGTATTGAAGTTGTCAGGGCAAAGTTCGCGGTAATGCGCCCAATGACATCCACGGCTTACGTTGATCCCTGTGCAGAAAGAACATTTTATTTATTATTCTAGGTTCAGACTTTCTGCAGCCGTCTTCTGATGGATTACTCTGAAGTCTCAGTAAATTCACGTCACTCCACATAAAAAAATCCAGTTCTGTCCGTACCTACGCGAGTTACTTGATACTTCAGTCCTTGGTTCGTACGGGTCCGCCGCGTTTCGGGAGGCTTCGGCGGCGTCTGGGGCGCGTTGTCATGGCAACGGTCGGGCATGCGGCGCTCTCGGCACAGCGGCCGCAGCCGAAAATAAACACGAGAGCGACGCCTCGCGGACTTGTTGTGGAGCAAGGGGACACGCCACTAGGGCGCTACGGGGGTGTGCGTCGGGTGACGTATGTAATTATCGTTTCAGGTTTCACCGGAGACGTATTGGATTATTCCGATGGGCTTTTATGTTCCCTATGGGTTGTATTTTAGATTTTGGAATATGTAGATATGTACTAGCAAAGGTTATCAGAAAAGGCGTGCTTGCGAAGTTTGTGCTTCCAAAGTTCGCAAGCAGGCGAAGGAGGTTAAATACGAATCGCGGGATTGTTTGCATTACGTCGACGGAATCAGTTAGAAGCGAGTTCTAACGCGGGATTTTCCAAGAAGCGTACAAAGTTGCCGGGGAAGGCTCGCCCGTTCCCGCACGCTCGCGCTCGCGGCCTGGGGCGGGGGTGTGCGAGGCTCGGGCGGCGTGGAGAGGCCGTTGCGCGCGCACGGCTCTCGCGTCAGTCGCTGGGCGGCGCGCGGCCGGCTCGCGGTCGATAGCTGCACGCTGGCACGGGCACGGCCATGTTGCGCGACGCGTGCACGCGCGAGCGGCCTCGACGCGCTGCCGAGTGAGTGAAGTGTTGTGGTGTGGACACCGGCCCCTTCCCCGCGCCGCCACGCGCGGCGCTGCCGCCTCGAGCTTTCGGTCAGTATCAAAGGCCAGTGATAGTGAGTCTGTGGCCCCGCCGAGCCGGCCAGCGGCCCAGCACCCAGCACCACCTGCGGAAGGCGCCAGGCATGCGCTGCTGCTGCTACATTGAGAACAGATCGTTTATATGGTGTTATTCGATTCGTGAATATTTACGGGTGAATGCGCGTGACGTTTAGGTACGGTGTACACACGTCCTCAATTTGAGCTGGGTTTCGTGACCCTTATACCTATAATATACGTAATAGAATCTGAGAAAGAAATGTAAGGTTAGGATTGTGGGCCCAGATTACGCGCGAAGCAGTTCAATAATATGTAAGGATACAATATACGAGTAAATGTGTTAGACCAGGTGTGCGCTCAACAATATAGTTTTTAATTAATTTAGAGATAACATCGGGCAATATTAGTAAAGTTTGGCCGAAACTAGAAGAGCTGGGAGAGCGTGGAGAGCCTAATATCTTCATTTACATTTATAGATACGGTGAACTACGCGAGGTATAGGTATATAGCCCTTCGTAGCCTTTTGTAGCACTTCGTAGCGCGGCGTAGAACTGTAGATGAAGGTAATGTTCGTCGTAGCTGAATTAAAGCTGTCGGTAACACGGCTGGCATTAGCTCGGTTACACGGGAAAAATAAAATGGAAATGTTGGTTGTACCGGTAATCACGTGGACCTGGAACTATGTAGTTATCGCGGTTAATAATATTTGTATCCTATCTGAAAGAATAAATATGATGTCATCTTTGAATGTATTTCTCATAACCGCGCGATGATTTTTGGGAATAACTCAGTTTTCTTTCTAATACCCTCAATCAATGATCAATTCGTGGTACGTTTTATACAGGTAAGATGATGCCTGAGATGTAAAACTTTGATTGCAATGTGACGAAAAATATAAGTATGCCCCGAATTGCACGAGCTTTAAGAGTGAAATATAATACATACTATAGTTCTTTCCGTGTTTCGAGTCAATTTCGACATCGTCATGGTACATATTAGTCCTGTAGACCAACACGTTAATCCTACATACAGTCCGTCTGTGTCACGACTTTTCCCAAATACCTTTAACAGTTTTCGTGTCGAAACAGTTTAGCCAAACTCAAATACTTTCACATTTATCACACTTATGTTATAAGAACGAAAGTTTGTGTGTGTGTGTGTGTGTGGAATTGATTTTGATGAAATTTAGCAGTAAAATAGCTAATACATATATCGAAATAACACTAAAGCTAATTTTTAAAAATGGGCATACGGAGAATGAAGAAGGTATACGACATCTCCTCAATAATCAGTTGATGAGTAAGACGGGAGGTTGTATGCGTAAACAGGACGACATTATCGGAAGCCACGTGACGAGGGACCAATCAATCGCTATAAATAGCAGTACCAATCAAAAGCCTTCATCTTTCATACATACTAACTGAACTTCTTATTGAAAAGATTTTTTCACGAATGAGTAAAATAGAAACTGAAAACCTTTACGCTTGCGGTACCTATATCAAGAAATAATTATTAAAAAAAATGTAGTTTTTAACCTCGTACGCTTTGTAACAAATTAAACATAATTTGATTCTTGATTTCTCTTTCTATGATTCTTGGGGATTACAACTCTCTCTGTTTTGGGAAAGATTCTGGTTTCTAGATTGGATGAATATACCGTTATAAAGAGGACCTAATGTACCACTTTAACAGGTTAGACATAAAATAACAGGGTTCTGTGTTACAGTTAAAAAAAAACGAAACAATTATTCGAATTCTCAATTTTCTAACACATATCGAATATTGCTCAAAACAGACAAACTGAAAGGCGAACGAACGAACTAGCATATATGAGAAAAAAAATATAAAGAGTATCATTTTGACATTACGCATGAGTATTTCTTCGTAGCACGCTACGTGTTATTGCCGACTACGGTGCTACGACACGCTACGAAATATTAGCTACGAGGGCGAGCGTTATTCGAAATAAATATTATTAGTACTCGCTGGGGATTTTGAGTTGTCATACGTTAAGGATTTATTTCTGAAAGTAGTAAAATATACTCAAGAGGATGAAATAAATCTTCATCTGTGGTATCTGATAAGGAAATAACAACCATAGCATTTCACTTAACTAACAAAATTATTTGAAAATATCAAATTTCCGAATCGTAATTTTCCATACAGCTCTCGTCCATAGACTGAATGTCCAACGAGTATTTTATTTATTCATCGCTTTTATATGGAGAATTGAAACTAAAACGAATTCATGTGAAATGGATTTGTCATAAAATTGTATGATATAGAAAAGTTAAATTTTTACTGTTGCTGTACTAGCCAATCCGTGCTGGACTTCTGCGAATGCACTGTTACTGGAAGTAACTAAAACTTGAGTGAAAAAAATGGAATGAAATATCCATTGTACGATGTAGGTACAGACGCCAGCACATCAAGTTACTACAATCTGTCAAATTTCCTTGCTACATTTTCAACTTCATCGCTGAAGCATATGGTTCAAAGTTGATATGGAAAATTTGACAGTTCCGGTTAGCTTGATGTGCTGGCGTCTGTACATGGAACACAAACAATAATATAGACTGAGGTACACTGTGGCATAAGGTTGATTTGACTCGTAGGATTTTTTTTGCAGCGGCTGCCTTTAATATAAAATTTGACCAACAGCAATAACATCACAGCCTGTAGGGAACTCTTAAGAAAACAATATCAGACTACTTTAATGAAACAATCTCATAAATTCAGTCCTTACAATCAAGTAGGAAGCCCGTATCTTGTATATAGTAGCAAGGCATGCAAATACCCGACACATTGACACGGAATCGCTCACATAAAACATATCCCCGACACCGCACTATAAACGCGAGTGAGTTGTAAAACCTTCCATCCTTCACAGCTTGTGATTTATTGAGCGATAATTTGTATATTGAGCGATTATTTTTGTATCCGTCGATATTTTTGTATTCATCGATTATTTGCGTATTGACGAAATAGCGGTAATTTGATATAATTTGTTTCATGGCGTCTTTTTTTTTATTGGTGGTGAATATTTTATAGTGACGAATATGTCACTGGTATATGAATGGGTATATGGACGTGTTCAAACATCTCATTCCGTGTGCTTTGATAAGTGTGTACTGGTTCTAGACAAAGCATGTCTTTTTTTCAGGCAAAACATATATCAATATTGTTTTTACTCGAGATAATTTAGAAAAAAATTATAACTGAAGATTTATATTTTTGAATTGAATATATTATTAATTATTCCAATACAAAATACAACACATATACGTTATGTTTGATTCAAAAATGTTTAAAATTAACTATAAATGTTCATCACTAATCCTGTGACTATATTTCATGAAATCAATGCTGGAAATAACAATAATTTGTGATAATAATCAAATACAACGAGATCAACAAATTGTTCCGCAGAACAATATACATACATCATCCATCGGAAGGATCCATTAGCTAAATTGTTTCACGGATCAATTTATAGGTAACGAATAGTGTTAGTGTTTTAGTTTAAATTGTGTTTTATATGTAAAACACCTTTGGGACCTAGCTTCTGAACATCCAAAAGTACCTGTAGTAAGTCTATATGTAATAAAAAACCTTTGACCAACATAAATCTGAGTTCAATGAATAGTAGCATCGCGTTTGGTTAGTATGTTTTTGTACGTGGCATACATTTTTAAAATACGACGTCACCTTCTTTAACGGCGCTAAATATTTTTCTTTATTACCTATAGAGGAATGTTTATGTTTTTATAGCATCACGTAGCTTCAACTCTTGGGCAGCAAACCAGTCTGCATATAATGTATGTCAACTACAGTTTTATGGTGGTACATATAATACATGGATATGTAATGTAATCGTATCATCTTAGATTTATGTCTAGGGTAGGGTTTAAGATATTTTTTATCTATGTAAACTATAAAGCGCTTGAAATCGTGATAGGCTAGGAATATCCCAAACCTGTATAGTATAGCGTCGACGGCATTTCGACAAATCGATGCCGATTCTTTGCCAAGCGAAGAAGATATTCTTTGCTGACCATTCACATATGCTCACTACGGACACGCTTCAAGTAAAACGTCTCGTTTATATGAATCGAAGGGATAGGAAGGTGTTACGCAGTACATATCCGAGAATTCGTATAGTTTTCTTATTATATTTTTTACCCAGACAGTAAATAACTACATACATGTTCCGAATAATAAATGTAACATGTCTAGATATTTTGGTTATTAGTTAGTCTGATAATTGTATCTATAATAGTTCGTGACTGAGTAATGCAGGGGTCAATCTATCATAACATTAAGCAACGGGTTGGCGTGGTCGGTCCGTGGATGGGTGACCATCCATGTCACGACTAGTTTCTTCGTGTTCCCGGCTGTGTGAATTCCGGCTGTCATTCACCATCTTTGGAAGTAGTTCCGGGTAGTCTGATGGCAGAAATTCTGAAAAAAAAGGGTTGCCTTGATAACCTATGTATTTGAGGAGGTCTGATAGGCAGTCGCTCTTTTTAAAACACTAGTATTTAGTTGCAGACAGATAGACTGAAGCTACCCAGCCTTGTTGGGAAAAGGCTAGTCTTATGACAGTACTTAAGTTTTATCCTTTTGTTATTTTGTAACGTGTGGTGCGGGTGGAATTGGTTTTATGAAAAGGTTGTTAAACCTTCCTGAATAGATTTGTGGTACTACTTTAAATGTAACGTATTCTAAACGAAATCTAACTTCCGAAATCTAAACCCACAACGGCTGTTAAATTAAACATCGGCAATGATCGACACACATCGGCTATCTTCGGGCTAATTATACCATTCGCGAGCCTTTATGTAAGCGTTTTATGTTTAGTTAATTTGTTTATTAGGGATAAACGTGACTCGCGGGGACCATGTGCTATCGGTCACACAGCTATCCGTAACCGGGGATTAGAATAACGACCTGTTAACCCACTGCTGGATAAATAGGTTATTTAACAAATTAATTCCATAATTACCATTGTACAATTATTTAACATTTACATGATTCTCACCAAGAGGTGATGAAATAAGGCTTAATTAGGTACTTTTGACGTTTACACACCTCACACCGACCAATGTCTAGCCTATCTCTAGGATAGTAATATCCGAGCAGTCTATGCCTTATCAAATTGTATAAAAATCGGCTCAAAAATAAAAGTAAAAAAAAAAATGCAAATAATGAACGGTTCCCTTAACACGCAGGTTTTATAAGCTAAAACAATTAGATATTTGTTTTGCAAACTTTGCTGTGTAAACAAAATTGCTATTTTGTGGGCATGTTGTTGTGGGGTGTAAAGTACCCCTGAGTATTGTTTGACCCTTCTACGGGGGTCAGATGTGTGTAAATATATGTATATATCTTAATATAGGATACGAGATTCATTTGTGGGTTTACGTTTTCACATTAAGGGTGTTATCCTTTCAGCCTTGTAAGGAAACTAGGAGTTCAGTTGCTTATATGAAAAATAAAACTATTTTTATAGCCTTTCTAAAGTATTTATTTCCGATGCACGGGATTATCAATCAACAACTTCCAGACTCTGGGCTGCTTTATGAAAGATTCTTAAAACCCGCAAAGTGATTTCGGCCCGACCCGGGAATCAAGTCGAGACCCCGTGCACAGCAGGCGCGCTATGCGATTACTAGATCAACGAGGCACTACTAGACCAACGAGGTACAATCAAAAACTATGTATTTTATCTTAAATGGCTTATTGCATATAACCAACTATATAACACAGATCCTTTTAAATCTTGAAAGAAAATATATTGGCAACCCAAATAGACCAGGGTTTCGTTCCAACAACATAATAGTAATTTCTTACAATTGCAGGCGATCGTGAGGTATCTTAGGCCTCTAAGTGAAAGAGTTCTAAGTGCTTTGCGCCATATAGCCACGCCCACTGACAGAGGTGAACGGTTATTTTTGTGTATAGCCTAATGGTTTATTTTCTCGATGGACTTATTTTATCTGTGTGTAAGTAGTGTTTTTGAAGGATTAGGTGGGTATGAAGAAATTGTATAGTAAGATGAATGTAGATTTAAGAAGTAACTTGGTTGTGAGTGAAATATTGTCAATAAGTTTCGCATAGTGAATTGTATACAATAGTCGCGTACAATAGCAAAAGCAGTATTGCTAACCATGTTACCTTCATGTACAGACACATCAAGCAACTACAATCTGTCGAATTTCCTGAATAGATTTTCAACTTTACCACGAAAGCATATGGTTCAAAATCGATTGGGAAAGTTTGAAAGTTTCGTGTAGCTTGATGTGCTGACGTCTGTACAAATTTAAATAAAAATCATTTTCATCATATCAGCTTATTGCCGTCTAATGCTGAATTTAGTCCTCCCCAAATAACTCCAAACATCCCAATAAAAATAAACGAGGTGAATAACGTCTGATTACAATCAGTAAGGAAGTCTTACAAAAGTGAAGTTTCTATACACTGTATATTGAGACGATAATCTCATATTATTTCATTCTCAGCTTCCGAAGAAGAGTCCTCCGCAAAGCTCAGTCCACAAATCCGTCCGCAATTTAAATCTCAAACAACGCGAGTGCAACGTGTTCGTACTAATTGAAACTATTTCTAATCAGTGCGAATACATGTGTAAAGCCAGGGTGTTCCTCGCTTTGTAGAAATAAAGAAAGCTGTTCTTGCAAATTAATGGACAACCGGTACTTTAATCAGAACCACCTGTGATTGTACCGGAAAATATGCTTCTTTCATTTTGTTTTTATTTTTAAATTTGTTTGTATAAAATAGATGTCTGTCCACGGCGTTTAAGGCGGCTTATAAGTTCATATTGTAGCTGATATGTAAAAAATTATTTCTATGTCCGAAAAATATGTAGTTTTGAATAACTAGGTTATAAGATATGACCTATATTTTTTTCTGTATTTTGTAGTACCTACACATAAATGTTTTTAATTCCTCTTCGAACCTCAAGATGCCCTACATTCCACAGGCCTTACAAAAAAACAACCACAATCCATTCAATCAAAACTTATCAAACGTCAACGAAGTGAAACGTCAACCAAGTAGGTTACATATAAACCTTCGCCGCATCACACGCCAATGCCAGACGCGTTCGAAATATTTTTTAAAAGTTTCAGCTGGCTTGCGTCACTGGGGGTGTGGGAAGTGACGTCACGGGCGGAAATAGACCGCGGGTGGGTCGCGCACGCCCTCTATTCCTCTCTGTTACGTGGTCACGGTTTGACATCGAATTGTAATACGTCATGCTGGATTGCGTAATTAGTGACGTCGTTTTGGAAGGTAGGCAGATATTTAATTTGCATCTGCAACTTTATATTTCAAGGGAAATTTAATTAAAGTTTTTTTTAGTGATAGCTAAATTGGTACCTATGTACCTCGATGAGTTCTGAGGATAAAATTTTCAATATCAATTATTGACATGATACAATTAAGCTGAACATTTGAAGCTTAATTTTCATACCTTCTTCTAGCTACAGTAAAAAAAATATTTAACAAGTACAATAGTATTAAATTCACAAACAAACTTAACCTCTACCAGTTAAAACACAATATAAACTTCAAACATTGACCTGAATGTTTGGTATTACTTCTTTAAATAGCCGCTTGCAGTTCACGGCTACACTTTCGTTGGAGGCCGCAGCAGGCTATTTTAGCTTCCAATGTTACTCAGGAGCTGCTGGGGTTACGGTCAGATATTTAAAGGCTTATTGAGGAGTAAAAGAGGTCGTGCTTTGTGGCTTTTTGTTAGACTTGTGTAGGATCTACTAGAGGGAGTTTTTAGTGTAATGGGTTTTTTTTTATTAAACTTTTTATACAATGGCTGTCACTTATTTAAAAAAAGAGTACGTACTATTATAGTACAGTAGAGCTACATGCGTATATCGATAGATTAATTAATACCTTTCTATGCAGTCTACAAGTCACGGTTACTCTTTCACTGCATACGGCGAATGCTTAATTTCTATATAAATAATGCAGTTGCGAGTCGACGGTTTTGTTTGAATATAGAATGAAAGATTTCTTTTTAATGTTGAATGATATCATAAATAGCTATAAAATATTAAATACCCCTAAAAATAAAATAAACGAAAATCAATGAACTCGCAAAACAAGGTCACGCTACGCCGTAGCATACGTAGCTATTAACGATCATTCCGTAGCGATCATGTAGCACGCTACGACAATTCTCTTTTTAGGGAAAAGTGAGTGTCAACGCAGTTTATTGAAGCCTGACATGCAATGCCTGCCATGACTTGTGTGTGAAACATTGAACTAAAGTGATTATGATTTCAATTAAATTGTTTCTTTGCACTTCGCGGCACGCGATACCAAACGTTTTGCGTGCAGAAAAATGTACCAATTATTTATAGTGGTTTGTTTGAAAAATGTTACAACATTTTGACCTAGTTGCCAAAATACGTCTATGCAAATGAGCCAAAATACAAAGCTCTATTTTATAAGACTAACAAGTCTAGCAAACATTCGCAGCACAAGCTTAAACAAATTAAGATATGGCTTAATTAACGCAAAAACCCGGTTTTACGATGTCCCCAACCCCGTTTGAAATATAGCTTTTCCACGAATATTTAATAGTTAAATATCATTGTTTATTGCATTAAATTATGGCATTTAGTTTCGCTAATTTGAATAATTATTATTCATCGGTTAATTTACGCGATTAAAAAGGAAATGGCCTCCGAGTGAGGAGAATCTCAATGAGGAGGACAGAGTTATGATAACTTTACGACTGAGTGACAATTGAACGTACTTTATGTTAATGGGTCTCTGTTTGTATTTATTGCTTCATCTCTGAGAAGGCCAGGGGCCAAGAGTTAATTCCAAATTAAAAAAAGTGTTAAGTTTTTGAAACTTTTATAGACAAAACTTATATGTAGCTTTATCTTCACCCTCCATACATGAATTGTTGTATCCAATGTTTACCATTTTCTTCTGTTTTTACCATAACCATATTTCAAATGAAAAATCAAAACAGTTGCTATTCCACCGCCGTGCAAACAGTGAAAGATTGGGTAGATGACACGGTCCAAAATAAAATACTTTATCATATTCATTTGTTAAAGCATCTTAAAACAATATCAGTGTAATTTATCGTTTTCATCCAAAGTTGTTTTATTTTTTTATTTATAATATCGGCTTGATGAGAAAAATCCGTGACGTTTGTGTTTTCATACAAATTGCATAGAAATTAACCGTTTTTGACAGTTCAGTACAAGTTTTGAATTTGACTAGTTGTCACCAACCGTATCTATTGCGTGAACAACTTCGACGAACTTTCACGAACATTTTAGAAACTATCCGTGAACACATGTTTGCAGTGGACTCGCGCTGACGCGTGTAAATTTTTTATTCAGTAATTTTGGTGGAATCTTACCATTACAGATTTTAAAGGCATTACTTTATAGGAGCCGTAAAACCCCCCACGATAGTTCTAAACGTGTTTCGTAATGGCTCGTGAATCTGGGATTAGTGGCATCAGCAGTTACTGTGCTCATGAATTTAGAATAGCAATCGTTGGAGGTGGCATGTGATGGCGGGTCAAATGGCACGTTTGAGGCAGGTGATTTTGAGCTGTGTTAGTTTGTTATGGTTGGGTAAAAGGCTTTATACGGTAAGACAACATTTACAGTTATTGATTCTCTGTTTGGGTGAGTAGGAATATGCATTCGTTTTTCAAATATTTGTAAATTAGTTGAAGTAAAAAAATTGGTACAAAAATTACCTGTCGTGTTGTTTAAGACAATTTTTTTTTCGTACATGAATACCCTATTTATTTTAGTTCAGTTATTAAAGGTTATTGATATGAACAATATACTTATTTCCAAGTAAGGTTATATAATTGTTACAAGTGTGCCCAAGAGACAAGTATTGCCACGTTGTATGGCAATGCTTATCATATGTCCAAAGTCACGGCCAGCCTTTTAGTCATGGGAATAAGCGTCTACCAGTCAAATAAAAACCTCATTAAACAAAACGTGACCATTCGGCCTCTAGAACTCCCGGGTTTGGTACAATTTTTATTATCGATAATTTTGCAAGTAAATTGATATATAATACCAAACAATATAAAAAGCATACTCAGAAAAGCTTTTACGACTCTATTATTAATTATTATTTTTTATGCTTAAAAAAGAACCCAAATAATTATACATAATATTATTCTAGCTACAGTTACGTGATTAATAATTTAGCTCACAATGTTAGGGAGCACTTCATTTATACACTAATTAATACGCAGTAACATTCGCTAGTTTTGGAAGCGAATAAATCATTATAACTGGCAATTGAGAGGTAAACGGGAAATGATTTAACCTGCGTTTCTGCGGTTTCTATCGATAGCGCATCTTAATGGCTAAATTAGAGAGTAAGATTAATAATTTTAATTTATCACTAGGGAGCAATTTATCTTAAAATATCTTGCATGAAAGAAATTGCAATATTGGCTTTTTACCTATTATAAAAATTGTACGTAATGAAGGCTGTTATTTAAGCCCCCTTATTATTATACGTGGTATTTAAAAGTACCGGCTTTAGTACTAGAGTTAGACCATTAACTATGTTTAAGAAGATGTTTTAAAACTAGCACTAAAGGCGGTACTTTTTTTTAAGACCACGTCTCGACCAAATCTCATAAAAACGAGATTTTTCAAATTGCCAAATTTTATTTTTTGGTGTTGTATGTAATGACTGTTATTTATTTTATATGGTTTATTGTAAGGTCTGATAAATAGTGCATCTAAAACCGTACAAAGTAGGCTACTTTCTTGAAATCGAATTATAACTAAGAGTGCTTTTCGCTTTTCCGCTCGGTTTTACTACAGACGATATATGGCGCGACAAAAAAAACCTGTATCTAGTAACCTATGGACTAGTTTTGAACCTCTAGTTGACAATGGTTTGCTACAAGGTCCGTTAATGCAAGAGCGTTGAATGAAGGATATTTCAAAATTTGTCGAAAGAACGTCAAAACCATATCCGTGACAGCAACAAGACTCAACTTTTGCCTCAAGGAATCTTGGTATTATTATTACGTAATTACACAGAGATAAGATAATTCACGAGTCTTCAAAAACTTGCAAAGTTCTTCAAGAACTGGATATGTAAAGTTGTATTTATTCGGCGAGACACGCTCGGCTGTTCTCAGAAATATTCCCATATACAATGGTTGGATACGTGTGGTCCGTGATTCAATGTGGTCGCCGGGAGAGGCGATGCTTTCATATTTTCCTTTTAAATGTAAAAGTATTGAAGTACTCGTATTTTGTAGTTGCTTTCAAGATCTGTTTGTGGATATTTGTGGTTTAAAACTGTTGGAATTGTCTTTTGTGTTCGGTCTGTTTCTCTATTGTCAAAAGTACTTCTTCTTCTTTAGTCAAAATGCTAAAATAATCTGGATCGTCCTTACCTTTTGTCAGGAAAACGCAACAAACAAACTTAAATTCACATGGAGAAATGTATGTGCGGAAATCTGACCCACGTCACAAAATGTCTATCAATCACGACTTTGCCAACCATGGCGCATCTGTTGGCACGACATACTAAGCGACAGTAGTTTAATTGCGAAAAGAGCTGACTAAATACAGCGGCCCGCATTGCGGTTACCATCGGTACTTGTGTTAAACTGTTTGCAGCTTACAAACTATGTAGCAGTCTACTTGATTAACGAAAGTAATAATGCTCTGTTAAGCAGGTGCGGATTCTATAATGAACAGCCTCATCTTAACGAAACAGCGGCCATTTTTCTAAACTCCAAACTTGATAAGAGGCGAACGAGTGGCCGCGTGGCCCAGCATCACCGCTCTGCCTTTTACGCGACACTTTCGCTCCAATCCGTCGCCCCGGATAGGTCCGCGACCAAGAATCCACTCGACGGCCGACCAATTTAAAACGACCTTCGCAAGTTCGCGCTCCCCCTCTAACTTGTATCATTTGATCTGTGCAGCGGGGGGAGTGGGAGGTTCATTGATTCTGGTTTCGAAGAAGAGGTTGTCTGATAAGGCGGCCCTCCAGCGATGCTCGCCTTGAAGTTGTAACGTACTGTCTTTGATAATGGATCTGAAAGGTTGCGGTACAATCGAGTTAGGCGCCGTGCACACTGTTATAGGCTGTCGATGTAAGTACCTACCTACATATATATCTGGATATAAGAAGGCGGCGCTGTACGTAAGGTTGCCTTTTAAGTTGTGTCGTTTGCCAACCTCCTGCGGTTGTTAATAACAAAAAAATATGCCATTTTTATCTTTTTGAATTTAGAATTCGATAACAAAAGACTGCTTTCTGATTGGTGGAATAGTTTTTTTGTATCGCCTACTCAAAGGTGACAAGTCGGTTGTAAAAATGAAAATGTGTAAAGAAAATTTTCGTGCGATAATTTTTTACAACTTTCAAAGGAGGTTATCGCGACTTCAGTGCTTTGAAGAGATCACTTCTGTGTTTAGTGATGCAGAACCATGTTTGAGGACTGTGTAACGCTAATATTTAGAATTTCAACGTGGGCACTCTAGCCTCAGTGACAAACCACGTGAAGCTCGTCCAAAAACCGCCATGACACAAGAGAATGTGGATGCTGTGCGACAGCTAATCCTCGAAGATCGTTATGTGACATATCAGGAAATAGAGGCATTTGTGGGCATTTCAGGGACCACTATCCAAAAAATGCTGCACGAAGAACTTGGTGTAAGAAGGGTGATCTCTCGTTGGATACCACATTTGCTTAGCGACGACCAAATACAGCCTTTGTTAGTTGTTGTCCCAAAACTCTGGAGCCATTCAACCGAGGAGAGTCAATGTATGTTTATAATGTGGTTAGTGGTGACGAGTATTGAATATATGCTTAAGATCCAGATTCTAAGCAGCAGTCAACTGTCAGGGTCTTCCAGCATGAGCCAAAACCGACCAAAGTCATACGCCCACGGAGCACTTCAAAAATAAGGATTGCCTCGTTTGTGGCAAAGGATGATTACGTCGCGACTTTTGTTCTGCAAGAATGCTAGACGGTTACCGCCGACTGGTATAACACTGTTTGTTTGCCCCAAGTCATTACCGAATTTCGAAAAAACAATTGAAGACTTCGTATGATAGTGCACCACGACAATGCAAGTTCGCACACCGCTCCCCTAACAAACATGTTTTTGACCACAAAAATGTAGATTTTTCATATTACCCTCCTTACAGCCCTGACTTAAAGCCCTAACGAATATTTAACTTTCCTCAAAATTAAGCAAAGTCTTCGTGGTCAACGTTTCAGCTCACCTGAAGAAGCTGTTGTAGCATACAAATCGGCCATTTTGACTACCCTCACTTTGGAGTGGAATAAATGTTTAAAAAACTGGTTTAAATGCTTGCAAAAGTGCATTAAATATCCCGGCGAATTCTTGGGAGAACAATAAGTGGTAATAATCTATTAGATGGTCTATAGTTATTTCAAACGACAGAACTTAAAAGGCAGCCCTCGTATTAAGAATGTTGGTTTTATTGTCGCATGTCAGACAGGTCGGTTTTAAATTTAGCAAATTGAATATATTCCAAGCTTCCGTTTTGAGCAAGATGAAACATTCTTGAAAAAGGTGTAATCTGTTATGCTAGTAATGAGTTGAGACATGACTGATATTAACTAACGTGTGCGCAGCTGGAGGGAGTGCCAGACTTCTACTGTCTAAAACCCACTCTTGATCCTTCTAGAGTCCTTTGTGGGCTAGGGCCGTGGTGACTCTTGCGATCAATACCGCAGCCCAGACAAGAGGAAATAAATACTTAAAGTATATCACAAGACATGTATGAGCTCAGTTGTTAGACATAGCTTCTAATCATGTCTAACAAAACGTGTCAACTTAAAAACCGTGTGAAGTGTGTGACTGAAGAGCTGTGTGTGTGTATCTAATAATATATATCTGTAACTACACCTATAATAATCACCACCAAGTAAACTACAGAACTTCTTCCCTGAAAATTAAGGGCCTTACTACAAAAAAGATAGACACACGTTTGACACTTCTTTAAAAGTATTTTGCATATTTTTTTTCTTTAAACACGGGTTAAAGGTCTGTCTCACTTTTTTGTAGGAAGGCCCTAATAGTTAAGCAGTATTTCATTCGAACGTTCCTTCCCAAAGACTTCAACTGCTACAAAATGTTACCTAACCACAAGCTGCCAGTTCAAAACTACAGTACGTTGCAAACAAACAAGGCAACTAGTCGCAGCTAACCCGGCGAGTCATTAAATATGCACCGCGACACACAGCCATTCAATTTATAATTAATCGAATTCCTCCACCAGGTCCCGATGTCGCACTTTGATTGTCTGCCGTCGAAGTCTATGTGGCGACTTCGGTCTCTGTTAGATTTGTGTTAAACCTTACATTACTGAGAGTACCGGTTTCTTAGGTACTATGAGAATGAAATAGATAAAGCTATTTCACGATGATTTTGTGCAATACTGAAATACTAGCCATTAATGACTTTTCTAAATGTACCTACAAATCCCATCAAAATTGAACTATGTGATTCAGCGATAAAGTTAACTTATTAATATGAGGAAACTTGACAGATTTTAGTAGCTTGATGTGCTGGCGTCTGTACATTTAATATAACGTTAGTATCTTAGGTTAGGATGCAGAAATATTAAAGTAAAATACCTTATTAACTTAGTAACTACATTAACTTGATAAATACTTTGTGTCTTATACACATGGACCCCTATAAAATACAAATCAGGCCATATCAATGAGCACAAATAAAACACTTCTTCCATACTTATCTTCTATTATCAGTAAGACATAATCAATCCTTTCTCAGAATAATACTATTTAATTATCAAACAATGGATCTGCCAAAGAAACCCAACCTCCATCACGGGCAGGGGTTTCCATGACGCATGCTCCCGGGGGAAACTAGGGCCCATCCGTATTCTTCAGTTCGAGTGTTAAGACCGCATGTTTTATAAGTTATCAATTCATATATAAATAAAATAGAAGTGTATTATTTGTTGTATTGAAAAACCACTTTTTATACTGTAAATATACCAAAATAACATTTTCAGTGTTTGTCTGTCTGTTTGTTTCGGCTAATCTCTGAAATGACTGGACCAATTTTGACGGGACCTTTATTGGCAGGTAGCTGATGTAAATCGGAGTAAATGTGGCTATTTTTTAAACTGGTTCGGAAAGTAAGTTCTTTTGAACATGGTTGAAACCTCGGCGAACGGCTAACATAAAAAAAGTTTTAGTCAAATAATTTGAAACATTGAAATAATATGATAATTTGATGAAGCTGATGCAAAAATTGATAGGTGTCAAAATTTTTCTATTAATTATTGTGGTAAAAATGATTCAAAGTCTTAAAGACTTTACGCATGCTTTGCTCTCAGAATAAATTATGACATTATTCTTCCAATATACAACCGAAAACATTTAACCAACTTAATACCCCAAGCATCGTTATCAAGTAGATAGTTCACTTAACTTAAAAAGGTCAATATTTCCAGCAGCTCATAGCTTGAAATACTTAAAGTTTATTTTTCATCGACAATCACATTCCTGTTCATTCAATACGTAATAATTTCTGGCGACAGTTATCGCTCAACGATTTGACTGCGATTCTAAATCGTGCAATGAATCGTTCAAGATCGCGACTGATCGCAGCGATTTGTCGGCCGCCCTGAGACGGCTTTACATAAAATTCGCTCGCCCTCACTTGGGGAGGATACAATTTTGTACGAAAAATTGATTCAATTTGCGTATATGCAAAACGATTTTAGTTTCGTTCGCTCTGCGAGATATTGTCACGTGCATCTATTTTGTTTTCTCAATTTCTTTTCAAAGGTGTGTCTCTCAGTTTTGGATGGAAGGTTGGAAATGGGGCAGAGATATATGCCATTGCATAAGATATGAGCTATAGTTTACAAAATAAGGGAGAACTCCAATACAACTTTACATGTATAGGCTGTGGGATTCGTGTATTCGATTATCGAAACGAGTCCCTATCAATATGTTGACGTAATATGGTGGCTTAGGGAATGAGTTTGTACTACATAGTACCTGTCTTAAATAGAAGATAGCTTTCGCGGAAAGGCGAAAAATTATTGCAATATTTTTATAACTCACCGAAAATATCCAAATCTGAAAATAAAAACTTCCAAAAGTGGATTATAAAAATAAACGCAAATCGAATCAGGACAATGACGGAAGGCGTCGCATTAATATGTAAAAGATAAAAAAGAAATATTTCCTTTGCTAAGAAGTTGAGGAGTTATGGAATGAAGCTTGGACGGAAAGAATAAATATTACTTACTTAAAGTTTTATTCATGTAAATGTAGCAATTGAATTATTTATAGACTGTTTAGTGGGTGATGAGTGACGCGGGAGTTTTTTCATGCGTATTTTATCGCAACTACGGTACTCATCAATATCCACTATGAATTGCAAAAACTAAATTTTTAATTCTTGTCGATCAGATGGCGTGGTGGTTAGTGAACCTGCCTGCCGCGCTTCAGGTCGCGGGTTCGATTCCCGCATAAGTCAAACATTTGTGTGCACGAACATGGGTGTTTGACTTAGTCTGGGTGTTTCTATGTATAGTAAGTATGTATTTACAAAAGAAAAATACATAAGTATGTTTATCAGTTGTCTAGTACCCACAGTACAAGCTCTGCCTAGTTTGGGACTAGATGACGTTGTGTGAATAATAATGAATAAGCTGGTCGAGCCAAAACTGGAGTAAAACAATATCATAATCATTTAGGTACCCATTATCAATAAACAGTGAGAAATAATAACAAACTGAAATTTTCACATAGTCACTGCATAACGTATTCAAATAATGCATTTGTATTTGCTTTGTTAAATTATGATCATTATAAATGTATAACGACAGTAGAGGGAGAGAGAGGTGGTCATAGCAAAGTTACAGCTATACGCCCGTAAGGTTAAGCAACGCTTGACGCGGTTAGTCCATGGATGGGTGATCATCTAAGTCATAAGAAGTTCCTCTATGTTACGAAAGACACATTAAATTTGTGGGTTGGCATTTGGACATGTTATGCCAGTCGTTACGGGTAGTCAGAAGTCTGACAATCAGTTTTTCCAAGGTATGATAACAGGTGGCTCAGGCTTAAGAGGTCAGATAGGCAGTCGATTCATGTAAAACGCTGGTACTTTCTGCATCTGACTGGAAGCCGATTCCAAAACAGTTGGCAAACGATAGGTAGTGATGATGAATATATGTATATATAACAACAATTTCATATAACAAATCATGACAACTAATCTGGTAGGTACAATTTTAGATCGAGTTCTATTAAATACAACAGACTCGAATCCAACCAGATTATATCTATCTATTTCCTGGTTTAATTATGTACTCATCAACTCGAGTACTGCGTAGGAATAACATTGTATCAAACATAATAATTATGTTGTTGTATTTTGTATTCAAGTACTTTTTAGAAACAATACAATTATATAACATAGAAGCAGCCACTTCACGTATAACACTGGTACTCAACTGCATCCGGATAAGACTGGGAGCCGACCACAACACAGCTTGGGAAAAGGCTAGGCAGATAATGATAATTATATGATATACAGTAGAGATATCATTCCATATAATTCCGTTTACTTTCGCCAGACATGAATCATATCATCAGTCACCTGTGCTGATAGAACAATGGGTTCTGCAATTTACATTCAAAAACATTCCCCATTTCGTGGATCGAAAACAGAATCTCAAGATCAACAGTCGGTAAAGACTTTCCTCTCAAAGAAAAAAAAAAGCATTTTGTTCACAGCGTGTCGATTTCATTGCCAGTACCTCTTGGGACTTTCTACATTGTCCGAAGGTCAGTGGTGTTCAATATTAACTTAGAAAGTATGACGTCACGAGGTCTTGAACTAAACAGACGGCGACGTGTTGCTCCGGAGTTTGTTGCTTCTTGTTCATCTTCTACGTACTTGGACACCACGTACTGGACTACGGAGGATTTGTTTGAGGACTGCTGTTTAGGAATGGGTTTTGTTTGATAAAAACATCATTTTATAAGTATAAGTTCATTGATGTAGTTAAGAATTGTTCTTGTCGTAAGTAGAGGTTTGAAAACATTTTTAAATGTCTTACTTGAGCTATAGTATCTAATCAGTACCTGTAATAATCTTGAAGAATTAACGCTACCTCTAAAATTTAAACTCCAACAAAAATAATCAACAAATTAAAACCCACATCTTTTCATAACTCCACAAAAGAAAGGCTAACAAAATCCGCGAACACACGACAAAGGGACATCTCGCCAAAAGACTGGAGCATTTTCAAAAAATTAGTCGCTCCGACCTCCCAACAAATAACTACCATTTACGTAGAACTCTAAAGCTGTTTTAGCGAGGCCCAACCCGGGCGTTGACGTCTAAAAGCGTAAAAAAAGCCCCCAAAATGCCCCAATGCTCCTTCGTTTGTTCATAACAGGCTGGCTTGCAGCGAACACTGACTTTTTACAGTACCCTTACCCATCACTCGCGTTTTTTGCGACTCTGGTATTAGGCTTGTTCCCTTTGTGCCTGCTGTGTACCATATTTGGTGCTGTTCGTCAAAAAATCTGCAACAACGGAAGATCTGCTTTGATGCTGTCGATTATAGATTGTTAAAGTAGCTTGTAGAAATTTGTTATGGTAATACTTTTGTACATGCGCTAAAGGAAAAAGTTTAAATAAAGACATGACCGAACACACATTCTGCAACCAGAGATCAAGGTCGGAGTATTTTATGGAATACGTCAGTCTTGGTTTTATCACGTCATCATTAGGAGCTCTCCATTTCAATACATTACTAAGTCTATCTTGGCCACTAGTCCACCGACTGGACATGACAGGGAAACATCTCTAGTACACCTGGACTTGAACTCAAAGTCTTGAAACACCCGCATAGAGCAAAAGTGGCAATTAACGCTCAATCCTTCTCCGTGTGAGCGGACACCTGTGTCCAACGATGGGACTATAAAAAGGCTGATAATGAATGAGTATTTACATCATAGATGGCGCTGTAGTCGTCTTTGTAGTGCCGCTACGACCCTCAATAACCTTCACCAATTAATTTGATAAGCGCAATCTATCACGTCGATATCAATTAAACGTACCATGTGAGGTACAGGGTGTTGTCCCAGCGCCGGATCAATAACCTCGTGCATCAGTATGTGCTGCCTAGACAAACAGAGGATGTACCGCTGCGGCGCCTACCTTCTTCTACTAAGATGTCTGAATTCTGGATGTGACATTATTTTACACAAATCTGTTATTCACAAAGAAGCACGTGAAACAGTGTTAATTCGTGTTGTGTAGTTGCAGTTTACCAAAACAACGTTTTTTATTTATCTCTGATGTTTTATGCACGTCTAACTAGAATATCATTTTAAAATTTTTGATATTTTTGAAATCTATTACGTGCATTAAACATTACATACATACTCAAAGAAACTATTTAAAAAAACTTTCCGTTTGAAGAATCTTTCCCAAAGCAACCTGGAGCTGGTAGTCATTGATTATATACTAGTGGTTCGTAGAGCACGTAATTGTCGTGCTTGCGCTCAATCTCTCTTCAGTCATGTCGGATTGCCGTTTTATCGGACTACGAGAGAGGGAATAGAAAGTGCCCACGTGGCTGATGTTTCGTAAAATCTTTCGTAAAATCCAAGAATCGCACCGAAGGCCTATACTATAATTACAGTCTTTACTAATAATAGTTCTCACCAAAACCCCAATGCCCAATGTCAAACAATTACTCCAACCAATGAAATACTTCCTCAGAAAACAGACTTCCACCGAAGATTGATAAACACACAGCGTGGAGATTAAATTGCCGCATCCAGTTCTCATCACTCCGAGTCCCGCGGCACGGAACCGATCAATCAAACAGGCAGTCACAGCTGAAAACAATATAGGGGCTCGGGACACGCTGTTTGTTTTGTGAACACCCTGTGGTTATGTGCTGCGTAAGATCTGTTTGGTCTTTATTATGGTGTGGATCGATTTAAATAGATTTGAATAGACAATATTGATAACAGTTAGGTACTTGTATACTACTGTTTGTTTTTAGGCCTTGAATGAATGTCGGCCCTGGTTTTAGTCTTTATGTGATTTGCCAATTAAAAAAAAATACAAAGTCTTTTAAAAATAATTTGGTTTACCTACGAATGCGGTTTTGGCTACGCAAATAAAATGTAATTCATAGTATAAAAAGTAACGTTTATTAAAGAGACAATATTATGGATGGACTCTCATTTAGCTGAAAATCATACCAGACTATAATAGAAAATAGTGTAAATTGCAATTGAATAAAAATACAATTAAAGTGGTATAAAATATAAATGCAACAAAGTTTATTTTAATGTGATTCGATTCAATAACAATTTGCATTTGCATACATTTAGTGGAAACACACGGATGCCTAATATGCACGGGCAAGAAAAATAAAGTATATACAGACGCTAGCACATGAACGTAGGTTCAATCTGTCAAATTTCTTTAATAGATTTTCAACCTTATTACAATACCAGAAAGTTAATAGTCGATGGGTAAATTTGACAGATGACAGACGATCTGTACTAAATTCTAGTGTAGACAAGAAGTTCAGACCTTGTAAGCATTCATAGGAAGGTAGGTACTATTCCTTGTATAATAACTGGCAAAGGAATAGATTAGATGAGTTGACGAGTGTCTAACAATCAGCCGGACTAGCGATCCAATAATACGCTAAACTAGTCTCAAACATGGATACTGCTTTCTATTAAAACGCTAATAAAATTTCAGAAAATTTGCATTTCAATACCGACATAAAAGATCTATCTTACAGCGCTTTTACACTAACCAATTTTGTCAAGCGTATACGCTCAGTTTTTCTACGTGCCACACAAAAACTGATCGCACGATTTCGAGTATCAACGTTTCTGCAGGTAATTGTTTGTTGGCGCTCGTACATATGCGACAACGCCCGCATGAACCGAACGAAAAATCAGCTAGTGTGAAAGACCTTTTAAACGAAAGGAACATCCGCCATAACAGAATTACCTTCTTACGCTAAGGAAGTAATAAGTCTATTAGCTCCTTTTCATACTAAAGTAAGGAGCTAATAGGAATATTAGCGTGCCCTCCTCAACCGTTCAAAGTGTACGTTTCGACAAAAACTGAATTGCTGACTACGTCGTAAAATGCAGCGTTGATATGCAGTCTACCACGGAGTTTTACTGCCTCATAAAATTATGGGGGATCAAATATGTCTAGTGGCTTTCTATGAAATATCGTATATCGTGATGTACGGTAATTTTAAGAGGTCTTGCCTTGCGAGATGAGTCGTTGCTTATATTTTATTTAATGGGAATGAATCGTGGTGAGCTGTCATTTGTACATCTTTGGCAGTCGTTACGGGTAGTCAGAAGCCAGAAAGTCTGACAACCAGTCTTACCATGGTATTCGTGATGCCCAGGTAACTGGGTTGAGGAGGTGAGACAGGCAGTCGCTCCACCTAAAAGTTAAGACTGGTAGCTGACTCCAAGATAGCTTTGGAAAAGGCTAGGCAGATGATAAATGAATTGTGGTGAGGTAGGATAAAATATTTTTGTCATTCTAAGGGCCAGTTTTACAATGTCCGAATAGCCACTATCTACTGAATAAATTCAAAAATGGAATAGAATTTGTATGACATTATCTACCAAATAAACTAACTATAACTTATTCGTAGGTGGTGAAACAGCTCCTAAACCATGCTAAGTGGTTGGTAGAAAATATGTTAGTCTTTAAGAAAAAGAAATGTCTAATATAATAAAGTAATCATACATGAACGGATAAGTATATACCAATACGATGTTCTATTTATTCTGCAGGTATACAGAATGCATGACGCCACAAGTCCGCTAACACTAAAATGCTGAGTTTAAAGATCGTAGCTTTTCATAAATGGCGTCAGGTGGTCATCGCCATTTCACTACGTTACAAATTTTATTATTCCTTGTGTGAGAACTGATGAATAATAAATAGGTTTCACATGAACCGATAGCGAATAAAACGTTTTCATGAATTTTCGAAATAAGCAGTTGGTAGTGACATTTAAATGTACTGGTATTACAGTATTTTGGTAAAAAGGATCGCCTTTTATAGGTATAAGATGTGCCTTTAAATTAAATATACTTAAAATATTATGATAACGTAAAATTATTGAAAGGAATATAAAATGAGTTGTTTAAAATGCATATGTAATTCTTCATGTATCTGTTGAGAAATACATGTTAAGAAATTAAATGGGTCATATAAAAAAAATAGGAACTATGCAGGAGTCCAGAATCGGAACTAATGTTTTGACAACCATTTAGACTGTAGTCCCAAAACTGGAAAAAATCAATCGCTTATAATTTTATATTCAAGTCAAATGTTGATCCTACTGTGTACAAAAAGTAACAGGTCTGTGGATTAAATTATTATGTAATTTGAGCAGTATTGAAGAGTAATTTGAATAGTTTTGAGTTTTAACTCCCATTATTCTTGGTTAATATTTTAATGAATGAAATGGTGAATCTATAAGGGCTAGCAATAAATCGCTTAAAAACAAAATCACTTCCAGACTATGGCAATGCAAAAATTAAAATTATTTAGCTTACTCGAACAAATAAACAAAACAGCATTTTACGATAGCCGGTAACATGCAAAAATTGACGTATGACACGAGCGGTGTTGGCAGACGGTAAAACTGAATTTTTTACGTCCAGTAAAGCGGTCGTCAAATGAATTCGATGGTAACTGCTCGAGGCACGTCGTAAATGGAAGAACACGGTGCTTCTTCGAAATATTTTCACACTACAACTGGCGACCAGGCATTAAAAATGGTACCTCTTTTATTACCAAAATTAAGAAGAATAAAGGAAGGTAAACTGTTTCAAGTCAAATACAGTCGCCGACGCATAACTTGGCAATGATTTTGACTTTTTTAATGAGTATAAGTTGGCGCATCGGGCGCTCAGTTACACAACATAGTGGTACCTTTTATGTGTTTTTTATTAAATGTATGGTTATAGCCAGGTTTTATTTCTAATCTAATGATGTAATAAAATGATTTTTGTCAAGTTACGTGCCGGGGACTATACTTACAAATGCTAAAGTAACACCTGACTACGACTATTCCTACTTATTACTTCTTTATTCATTTAGATACTAATGTTTACAGTAAGTGTTGACTTTGAAAGACCACTTAGGTTTTTCTGTAAATGTCTATCCTGCTTGTGCGCCTGATTGTAAAGCTACCCACATTTTAGGCTTTGTTTTAGTAGTAATGCCGAAATTGTTGTAAATGAATCGTTAATTTATATTTAGTGCAAGTGTACTGTGTCTTTCTTAAGACTTAGAGCATTCGGACCCCACGACCCGAGGGTTGCAACCCCAAACGGTTCTAAAATATAGTTGCCAAATATCAATATTAAATCGATTATAACGTGAGGTATCAAATGCTTAATGAGCTTTGACGGCTGACTAGCAGTGTCGTGTATAGGTTCTCAATCGGCTTAAATCTATGCAGGTACGTGTACCCCAATACAATTCGAGTCAAGACGCTTATTCTGGCGCGCAGGCGCTAACCGCAGTAATACGGATTTTGATGATTTTGTGTTTGTGAGTATTGAGTTTTTTTTTTTTTTTTTTAATGGCAATCTGCCGAAGACTACGGCAATTTATGCCAGACTCGCAATTAAGTGTAGTGATGACTCATGGGTTTCACTCAATTTGATTTGAAGAGAAAATATAATAAGTTAACAGTTTCTTTTTGTGGCGAACTTGGTGAGAAACAACACAAAAACATAAAATGGTAAACATAAGATGGCAAGTATTTATTAGTATATAATATCAATGAGTAAATAGAATGGCGTTAAAGTTTAATATTATTGATAGATATAAATTTAATAAAAGCACAAATCATTAAGGGATTGGGAAAAAATGATAGAAGGTGACGAACAAGTATTGAGTTTTAATGGGTATGACATAAGACATTTTCTGGAAAGCACTTTGTTTTCTACTCTTTTAGGGCTTTAGAATACCGTGTTCTATTTACTAACGACTAACGGCCGAAATTAATAACCTATCTATCCAATGTTTTGCTTACTAGAGATTGAATTTTGACATTAGCTCCATATAATTTGTGTCAAATTCCTATCTCTCATATATAGGTTATTAATTTCGGCCGTAAATGGAATATTTTGAGATCGTAGAACATTTTGAGTACATCAAATGAGCGCATGTTGTACACCACGTGTTATTAAAAAAAAAGGAGATTTTAATAGTTTTTCATTTGTAGTCAATTACAAAAAACTTCCGACTCGGGTAGTTAAAAGCGTATCTTACTATACTATAGCAACATGGACACGTTTCAAAAATATACTTAGAACGTAAACTGTTTAGGCCAATTACACATCCTTCTTAAGTTTAAGACTCCAAATAAAAATCAAACAATCTCAAAAGTAGTGTACGAAAAACAGAAACAGAACGATTTCAGTGAAAACTTGGTACAGGGAAACTCCAGGTCGTTTAGCGTCCAACTTCCTTCGTTGGTTTGAGAAGCTGATTGAATATCTGTACAGTCACGTGCAATAATATGTAAGTATTCACTTAGCAAAATTTAAAAGCGATTTCTTGGTGAAGTAATGGTTTATACTATAAGATGATAAAAAGTTTGTAATAGATTAGCTTCCAAAATACTACGCTAGTGAAACTTAAATTTTAATCGATGCAACATTCGAAAATCGCAATTTAAATTATCTACGTGTATACATATTATTATTGCTCGTGACTTTCCAAAGAAAACAAGACAAAACTACATCTAAACACTACCTAGACAGAATTCGAGTCAAGATTAATTCTTTTTTAATTTGGAGAGTAGAATTTTATCCTAATTTTTGAGTGCCTTTAGAGAGGGCCTATTGGCTAAGTAACAGTAATCAAAGCGTATAGGGCTGTCCAGGTAAATTGGGCTGCGGAGGACGGTCAGATCGGCAGTCCCTCCATCCAGCGTTTCTCAGTTGCATAGTTAGGGAGAACTCAATAAAAAATTACGCGTTCTTCAACGTTAAGGAGTTACTAGAATCATGACGATCCGCTCACCGCAAGGCGTGTGGTTAACAATCCGCCCAGTTGATTATCTTATCAACACTATTCAACCTACCTAACACACGTCATCCCAATTAGTATCGAAACAGTGTAATCAAATATCCTTTAGTTCACATTTAATTGTTGCACGCGTTCAATGGTGGTATTCAACCAACCTTTGTTCCTGGAACGTCTAATAATCAATGCCGTTTTCTTAGAATTCCACATAGCAATCGCTTATAGGTTGTTGTATGAGAGAGATCTAAGCATAGGATAATAATCATACTATGGTACAAAAGTGACATTAGACTTTTTTGTTGATCGCGTGGTTGTGTCTCAACAATCTGATATCACCAATCAGCATTGAGCAAGCGTGGTTTTTAACGCTAAATCCTTCTCTGTGTCAGAGGAGGCCTGTGCCCAGCAGTGGGATGATAAAAAGGCGATGATGTTATTGATGTGTGGTTGTGTCATAATTTCCTCTAGACTCATAATTGATGTGTTTATGGGCATATCCGTAAAAAAACCGGGTTCAATAGTATTTCTTAAATCATCAAATCAGCCCGCTGAGGGTGCAGCTGGAGACTCTTACTGACTAACCCACTATGTCTTCTGGAGGTCCCTGTGTGCCAGGGCCGTGGTAAGTCTTGCGAACAACCCTCAGCCCCCGCATAGTTCAATAGTCTAGCTCGGAGTCTGACTTCAAACTAGGTTTATGGTAATATTTTTGCAGTTCACAACTAAAGTCAGCTTCGTATTTGTTAGCTCTTGTAATAATGATAACGGAACCCTGAGTAACGACGGTTTTAAACAAAACTTCTGCGTTTACACTAAGTCGAAGTTATCTCGGAATATTTTCTTAGTTACTGGAAGGAGCTCTTATCTTTATGTATAAGGAACGTGCTAAAGCTTGTCTAAATAATGAACTTTGAAAATATTTTGAATAATAAATATTCTTTCCTTTGTTTCAGGATTTTTTTCAATAATGCGGCAGTCTAATGGAGTCTAGCTTAGGCATCACGGAAGCCGGTGAGTTGGTTTTTGTATGATTTTCTCCTAAAAGTTACTTAAAGTTGTTTTGAATATTTTAATATTAGAATTATGAAATATAAGTTACAACGTTCAATTCATTAGAAGTCTTGTGTTTACTGATAAGCAGCAACAAATTTATACTACAAAAGAAAATTTAACAATTTTAACCAAATTAGTAAAAAGGGTCTATTCTTTTTCTTAAATAATCTTCAAAAATACAATTAATCAAGAACAGCATTTTCTTTTCCATCCACCGCAAGTCATAGTGACTGTAGGTGGTTATTTTTTCTGGCAGCACAACTCGGCGGCAGGGGGTCTGGCATAACCAGCCATCAATACAATGGCTGCCCGACGTTGATGGATGGGCTCATTGGGGTGCATGTAAGACCCACTAATGTGTTCCCAGCATTATATTCATTCAATTCGTATTATTTTGATGTGTTCGGATTTTAGGTGATGTTGCATTGGTGGTTTTAATATGTTGACTAGCTATTTTTTGGGCTTCCACTTTGAAGCAGCACGTATCAACCTGGTCCATAAATACACTCACTTATTATGTGTATGTGTAACATAGTTTTTTTGTAACAATAAACAAATTCACGTTTTCATTTGATATTACGCAGGCATATGCAGGCATCATATAAAATCTGTCACTTTTGGAAGGCAAAGCTAACACGCCGAAGCTCTTTTGAGACAACTTTAACGAAAGTAAGGTTACACAAGACATAACCGACGATTATCCCTGTATACGCTGCAAAAATGTCCCAAAAACAATCCCTGGTTTGTGCTAAACTAATGCTAAGTATTCAAATCTTCATCAGATATGTATAAGCCTATGATATGACCTGCTAAATTTGCTACGTCCAGTCCAAAATCTATCACTTTCTACCACTGCACAAATCTATACTGTAATATATCTTACAAAATATCTTTTTATCCCGGGCAAAAGTCCAAGTCTTACAAAATACAGCCTACGCAAGTGGCACGCCCCTCTTCAGCTCCAGGGCTGCCAACGTCCAGAAAATTATCAAATTGTCCACTCGCATCCCTGGATATATTATGTACTATATTTTGCTCTTGACTTTGCTCTCATGAAATTTGGTTCTCTCGTAGTTCTTAGGATTTTTTTTTTCTGAATACAAGGAGCTATCTCCATATGAAATTGGTCCTTCCAATTCAGAGTGAACTTAACAAAGCTACGTAAAGACTCATATACTTTCTTAATTAGTTTTTTTTAATTAGTATTACTTGGTTTTCGTGAATTACTCGTATATGCTATGGTCATCAAGTATAGTATAGTTACAATGTAAATGAAAAACTTAAGTGTTTTTGCAGCCTACAATAACAGTGATTTTTTTTCTTCAACTGCTTTTCATATTTTCAATATTAAGTAGAATATGCAATAAGGCTTTTGCAGATGACTTATTGATGTCCTTAATTGAATCTCAGTGAACCATGAATAATGAGTATTCTTTGATTGCAGTGGTCACTAAAGTGCAATTAAGAAATACGAATGCCTTAATGAATTATTCATTTACTTACTTAAGTGCAAAAAAATGCAAATGACCCAAATACAAAGATTAAAAGGTGACTGACTTATATTTGTTTTCCACTGGCACCCACTTCACCAAACCCACGATGACCACATAATCCTCGCCAAACAATACAACATCAACCGTCATGTCACAGAGTAGGTTAATTGCAACCAATGACAAACTATTAATTCAGTTAGCTAATGTTGTCAGCGACGACATTGTGCCGCTAAGCCTACTCTGTGTATATCATAGCGGACAATAGGGCCGGATTAGAGGGACATGCAACGCGGTGATAAAACTTGTGAATTAATTGTGCTGGACGACTGGACGCCGGCCATTGTAATGCGTTGTACCCCCTCAAAATGTTTGGACACTAGCTCCGGGTGGGGCATTGTCTCTTGTTTTCGGAGCTTCAGTATAAACTGATTTGAGTGTAGGTAGAATAGTTGCAAGACAGCTGCATATTGTAGTCGGTAATTATATATTTTTGCAATATCGATTAATCATCATCATCCTCCTGCCCTGATTCCACATTTTATTTGGGGTCGGCACAGCATGTTTTTGTCTTCCACGCTCTTCTATCTGCCATCATCTCACAAGTTACGTTCTTACTGTCTATATCAACTTTCACACAATCCATCTTTCTTTTCTTTTACAATATGATAAAAAAAAACTAATTAATTTATTTTTATAACTGAACAATCTCTTCACAACCCTTCCATGGTTCGTCTTCAAATTTTGTTCCTCGACCACTTGCAGACTAAATTAGGTTTTTTTGGACTTTGCACTTAAGTCCATAACTTATGCAGCTCCACGCTTGCTTGCGGAGCGTTGGCTCCGAAAAAGCTTTACCTTGGTCTTAACTTAATTTTATGGGTCAAGGTAACAAAAGTTTATAATTGTTTTTAATTACTTTTGCTAGTATTAACGCCAGGGGATTACAAAATTAACTAACTACAAAGTGATGAAAGCCAATTACTCTTCTCGGGAAAATAGTGATACTAATTGCGTATCTAAATTTAGCTTAATTGGGTACTTGCCTATGTTTGATGTTGTACAAAATTATTAAGAAAACAAACAAATTTTTTCTGAAAACAGCGTCAAAATTGGTTGATAAATGGAGCAGCAATCAACATTTTTTATATTCGTATGATGAAGAGTGGGATCATAGTGGAGACATCTTGCTATCTCTTTTGCACATGCGTGATCAAATAGCGTTGACGTCACAAGCTTGTATGTGCATCCTTCTTCTGTTATTTAACTGTTTGACTTTTGAAAGGTTTATAAATTACTTATTTCTCAACGGATTCCAAAAAATATTTCGGTTATGTAAAATGTTACTTTTGATATGAATACTTAAAAAAAAGAGTCAAATATCCTATTGTAAGTACCTACTTGAAATTACATAGTTTTGTATTAGACTACAATAGAGATAAACGATACATTAGCACTCGGACACCCATGCAGTTATGATTTACGTCACAACATTACCGACTATCGTGCCAACTGCTAACACTAACCGACTGTATCGTGTAATCCGAGGCGCAGGCAGACCTATCAGTGATTATATTAAACTAGATGTATCCCACGGTTTGCCCGCATTCCGAGGGAATCATTTTACGCCCACAGAAAAGTTATTACTTTCGTTAATGACTGGGCTATTTTGTATCAGTATCGATGTTCCTAATATAAGCGCGTTCAACAAAAAATAAAGTCTTTTAGGCTTTAATATTAGCTAGTTTCCCGTGGTTCAACCGCTTCTCGATGGAACCACTTCCAGCATATGGATAAAAAGCATTTCATGTTATTATTTTATACTGCTGAGTTCATTTCATTACAATCCATCCATTCGATTTTACGTGAAATGTAACAAACATACATATATGTACAATCAATAAATAGATACGTTCTTGCAAGCTTTCGCGTTTATATTACTAGTAGGATAATATACATAGTTACAGAACAGATTGGTACGCACAGGGTTTTTGTTTTGACGTTCAAAAAGATACCTATATAAGCTTCTATTAAGGAAATTTCACAGATTAGTAGCTTGATGTGCTGTCTTCTGGACATACACAGTAATATGCAGTAAGCTTCATTTGTCAGTCAAATCAATGGTTTAGATGGCAGCGTGCCACCATGATATTTCAGATGGGTGAACAGTATAGAGCAGTCATACATATGCATGTATGTTGTATATACATATATGTATATAGGTATAATAGATAGATATTTGCATGAATTCAATAGGTTACCGGATAAACGATGATTCTCTTGAGGCTTGGGTGTTTGAATGACTATAGTTAAGGCGGGAATTACGTGAATAGGCTAGAATAGGTGAACAGAACCTTTGATAATTGGACCTGGAACATCCTTCTGCAATATATAGTGATTATTTGCAGATGCAGATGTAAGACCTCGAACTGACAACCATACGGTGTAGTGATGACAAACGAATTTTATAAATCCAGGCTTTGAAATTTCTGATTAGATACTATACAAAATGTGGACTCAAATGCTAATAGGTCCTGCAATTCTTTATTGCATAAAAAGCACCATTTATTTAGGAAGAAGTAACTGACTCCTGAAATACAGGTGTTATATATCTAGCTTAGGTGTCAGGGCTTAACAAATATTGTAATTAAACTGTTATGCAAATAAAGATTTTAATTTAAAAAAATCACAGAAGTGAGGTACCCAGCTTCTCAAAAATGATTCCTAAATACCTCCACAATATGCGACAAGCTCTCAATGCAATACCTAAACTCAATTTTCCCTGTGCATATAATTTGAGTCAGCATTCTCGATTTCAAGCGCAGCTAAGTTGATATACATACGGGTGTATGGGCGAACCGTTAATCAGACAAAGGGTCTCTGTTCAAGTATAATGCGCTTCAAGCTGCTGGAATCGCTGCAGTTTCTAGTTCTGGGTTTAATGTACTGTGATTGCAAATGTGAGGGTGTACTCTAAGCGCTGTGTTTGCTTTATTTAGCTGTTTTTTAAGGTCTCATGTATATAAACTTTTGGCAATTTTAATGATAAATTAAAAAATATACAGACAGAGATCAAGTACTGTTACGCGGTATTGGTGTATGTTATATAAAATATAAAAGAGCGACTAAGTTAACATAGTAGTTCAAATTATTATTTCAATTATTTTGGGACAAATCGCAATTATCTTACGGTTACGGCCCAGCTCCAATATGGCCGCTCGACAATTTCACGCGAACTAAACGATTACGCCCCGACTAACGAGTACAGACGGTTTGGAATCCAACTAAACCCACACAAACTCATTCCCAATACACTGCCGAAAAGCCAACGAGTCCAGATTTAAATTTCACAACAAACATTTCAGTAGGCGAGATCGTAAGCAACTTCCCGCTAACTTGTTTCAACCGCGGGAATGAGGTGTTAAATACCGCCCCGGGCCGGCCCGTGTCAGATGGAACCGGATAAATCCGGCGAAAACTGAAACTGTGTACCTTTAATGTACATAAATTCGGTTGGTTGACGGACTGGCTGTTGCAGTCTGTTTTAAAGCGGAGTTAATATATTTTGGGTGTAATTATTCCTGGTGCTGCACATATTTGTTTTTAGGAGTTCAGAGGGTGAGAGGTGAAATGTTTTGAGGTAGAAATTATCATTTACACAGTAAGTTAATATTATGGCTTAACGGTGGTTTTTACGCAAACTAACTTTCGGTATTTTATTCTTTACTATAAATTGTATGTCAAGGTTTTTTAGTTCTGTTAAATGTGTTTCTACAGCAGTTGTTATTTGAGTCTGATATAATCAAACACACATGATCAGGATTATCCTAAAATCTGTGGCTCAGTCTCATAAAACCAAGTTAAGTCCTCACGATTTGCCGTATTTCACCTCATCATAAATTCGACAAAAAGATTTTTAATATTAACGAGGACTGCAGCAGACACAGCACGTAGACTCCCCTGATACATCGTTTAATCTCGGTCACAAAATGTCCATTTCTATAAGTCTTACATAAGGTGTCTTTTAAAAGCTGAACGGCTTCTAAAAGATGACCAGAACTCCTCTTGGCATCGTGCCTTCTATGCCGAGTTGGAGTTCAAAATGTAACTTATAGCATTTTACTCTCTGGTAATTTAAGGAAATTTATTTTAGTGAAATAATACTTGGGTCAGTTGGAATCCAAAAAGGTTTTGGAGGATTTTTATGACGGTTTTAGAATTTTACTGGTATATTAAATTGCTTTACAATTTGATTGTGGCTATTATAGTCTTTGCTCCATGAATTTGCTTATCTATAGAGAACTGTTGGTTAGTTTGGTTTTGTATTTATAAATGTAATACCGACTTCAGACAAAGAGGGTTCTCAAGTGAAATGTTATCATTTTTTTTTATATGTGGGTCACATATAAAAAAAAATGATAACGCTACCTCGTTTACCAACGAAAAGGTATGATAGAAAAGTTATACGTCCCAAACGATTCCCACTGTCATAAGGTCAAGGATCTGATGATGGAAACCTCTAGAAATCGAGAGCAATGGTTGAAATTTGTAGCATTGGGTAAAATGTGATACTCAGCTGTATGTCTAATGATACTGCAATATAGTAAAGGCTTAGAGCTGGCCTGATGATGGAGACAACGGAGAGTCGAGAGGACTCCTCGAAGGTACCAACTAGCTCATGTATGAGCTTATTTTATTTGTATCAATCAGAACATCCTACTAAAGTAATTATGACAAGTGTATAAATGCATGATAAAAAGATGAAGATGTAATACTTTTTTGTATTTTTTTTTATTATATGTATGTGATCATTTTCTTAGCTCGTTCATGTAACAAAAAATACAATAAAATTCTAAAATACCAGTTCCTCAAACTCAGATTATGGATGCCACGGATCCACTCGAACTATGATCAATCGAGCCAACTCAAGGGGAGGGGGAAGTAAGGCATAAAACTTGGAAAATCGGACGGCATCCGATCCGTGTACTGTCAATAATTGATAATGGATGACGTCATTATGTCAGCTCGTGATTGATTGGCTGTTCCGGCCCCGCTTTGAGATGCTACAGAGAAAAACAGTAGGTCAAGTTTATGTGGCCTGAATTGATATTTGGATTATCTTTGACATTGTCATACTGAACGACTGTATCTTATATCTATAGTGATGCGTCTGCAGTAGATTCAGGTCATGCCTTAGTTTTGTGCAGTAATCTTTGCAGGTTCATGCGTTTTTAACAACCTGGGTCTGTATAGTTACAAGTGTAGTTAGTTATATTAATAATGCAAGAAAGAGATGGCACTACACATCTCTTTCACTCTCAAGCTGGACTCTCATTATAATTCCTACGATAAAGTAGTCTTTAGTAGGCTAACATTTTATTTTAATCCTCCTAAGAGATACAATCAAATGCCGAATATTTTGTAATAGCTTTATTTCGAAGACTAAACCAAGTTACCCTACTGTTTCCCAATTAACAGTGTGAAACGCGATTTAAAACATTATGTCTTCAGGGCTCTGTTAACTTGCATTGTTCAGGATTGGATATTGACTCCATAAATTATGCCGTGGTGGAGTATTCCCCATAATGGATGGTGGCACCATGAACTATAATGGCTTGACGGTTAAAGGGAAGTGCTTTAAAAAGGGAGATTTATCTAACGTTATAAACGGAGATGGATGTTCAGATTAATATAATTTTCGCTTGAGGGGTTACGTGTATGATTGATTCCGAAGTGTTTAGTGGTTTAACGTACAACTTAGAAATAAATTCTTGTTATTTTCCTTATTCAAAAAATATCACAATATGTTTATGCGAATCAAGGCAAAAAGGTCTAGTATTGTTTAACACGCCTTCTGGTGCATACATGCGTGGATGAATATCAGGATAATGTAAAACCGTCAATTTCTTTCTATCTTTTTTAATTTAAAAAAATACTTAAGCTAGAACTGCCTAAACATTAACATTTTAATTTTGGACGAGACAAAAGATATTCCAAGTACATACGCCAGCATATTAAGCTAAGGTTTTAGTAAATAAGAGTCTGACACTCCGTCCAGTTGCATCCTCAACGGGAGGGGTCATTTTGATGATTTCCTGAAAAAAAGCACATTAACCTACCCAAAACTGTAAAATTTACCCAATAAACTTTGAACCATACTTATGCTTCAGCGATAAACTTGAAAACCGACTCAGTTATTTTGACAGATTGTATTAGCTTGATGTACTGGCGTCTGTACACGGCAAATACATATAACAAAATAAAAATGTTAAAATCAATTAATTCTTGTACATCAATAAATTATCCAAAAACATTTTTAATTGGTATATAATGTAAAACATGGGATAAGGGACGTGGAATGTGGCCGGCCCAGCCTAGCAACCTTTATGAAACACAAATGGGGATTACTGGTCCCTAAATACCTTATTGCTCGGATTCTAACGTAAATACACTTGAAATATTCCGATGATGGTAAGGCGAGGCGCTGTTGTAAGCGGAGCGGAGATTTTTATTCAGTTTTTTATTAAGTAATAAAATAGGGAAACGTTAAAAGTAGGCTTTTCTGTGAGATTCATTGATTTGACATTGACTTTGGTCTTTCCTGTGACATTTGACCTACCTTTAACAGAACCTGACAGACAGACAGACACGTTGTTGATGTAATTATTGGGCTATTTTTTCCTAGCCAAACCTAAAGGATTTCTGTGGCTGTCTCATTCATTTTTTCAATAGTAAAGCTCAACCTTATTACAAAGTTTTTTTATTTGGATCATCGCACAAGGTCCCTAATTTGATCTTAATTTATCGATAATCTGATCTCTCACTTTGTCTATTACGCAGGCTAATAGTTGTTGTTCTAACCGATTACAATAATGCACAAAGAGAAATCCGAAGCCGATATTATTGTAAGCACTTGATACTCAAACGCGTCCATCAAAGTGTTACGTATTAATTAAGTAAGGTTCGTTACAAAGGACTGGTGCTTACTGCCTGCAGCTATGGCTTAATTCTACCACCTATTATATCACATTATATAGCTTAGATATATGTACAATGTAATAAAGTCTTGGTGTAAATTTGTAGTTAAATATTAGAAGGGTCTGTATGTTCTCGTATAAGGATAAGAGCTATTATTGTATTTCAATGCAGTTATCAAGTAGTTACAAGAAATGTAATAACTAAATGAAGTGGTGGGGGCTGCCTTCAAGCGGCTCTTGCGCAACCTGGCGGGTCTGTGGGCGGTGAGTTTGGGTAGCTCATCATCCGTACGACGAAGGACGACTTGCCCGTGTCTGCGGCGCGTACTGTTCCACGCGTTCCTCGAAGAGATGTCATCAACAAAGGACCCGCTAAGGCCAGGCTCTGCCTGGGCCGCGGGTTGTTCGCAAGAGTTACCGTTGCCCTGGCAAACAGGAACTGGCAGAAAGAACATACTGAGTCAGTGACAGTCTGACACTCCCTCTAGCTGCACTGCTTAGCGGGAGGGGACATTTGAGATTTCCATCAAACAAAAAGCTCCAGGAACGATAATAAATTGATAAAAATACTATAGAAAAAATATGCCTAACATAAATAGCTCATCTGACAACGAGACCTCGCCTAACCTCACATAAATAATTCTATGAGACTTTGATTAAATATGCTTTTTTAGAAAATCGTAGTCTTAATTCCTTTACGGTGGTATATCATTTATTCCGTGTATGCCAGTATCGCTTCACTTGAAAGGGATAAAAGCTTCGTCATCCTGCTTCTATCCCCTCGCGTTGTTTTCACAATTTACCTTGATTTACATGGAGAGGGGGACTTTTGACATGATGCTAGAAAACCACTCTACTCTGCTGTTTGTAGATTTGACACAATATCATTGGTTTAGGTTTGGGTTTGATGTGGCTTAGCCTCATAATATTGTAACAGATATTGAATTAATTCTGCTTGCTATCATCATCGCATGCCTAACCTTCCAAAGTATGTATATTGGGGTGACCTTCATGTCTCGCTGGATGTAGGTTAGGTATGTACCTATTGGAAGGACTAGACAGACTTTCTGGCATTTGCGTATCCGTAATGACTGCTTATTCGTCGACGGCACTATGCACAGCTTGTGAAAATAGAAAGTGACCATTTTCTACCGCCCGAGTTTTATCCGCGTCTCGTGCGAATTACTTCGAGCAAATAAAATTATAGCCTTCTTCTAAAAATAGGCTATCCAACTCTCAAGTTTTTTTCAAATCGGACCAGTAGTTCTTGAGGTTATCGCAATAAAACAACCTGTTCGAGATATATATTCATCGTAAACGCACGATTGTCTCAGACAGCGAGCCGATAAATTACGACCGCCATTACTGACACAGTTTAGTGCACACAACATTATGTTCTGCGGTTACGTTACCACTTAGGCCACGGCCAACAGGAGAATTTGTGTCTAGATACTGGGTCTGCTCTTATGGGTTTGATAGGAAATTGAGTGACCGGGCTCCTAGTTTGTGTGTTTATGAACGTTTAAGATTGATGTGTTGAGTGATGATTCATTTGTTTTTTTTTCGTTGGTGACGTTTTTTCAAGTTTCATAAAACCTTTAGGAGTGATAAAGGATTTGAGATTTGAATTTTGATGAAAATTGTAAGTAGGCTAGCCCTGTAGTTTCACCTACCTCTTCAGAAAAAAAGAAAAAGTTACGAATTAGGACAATTCAGAATATACATATTATGTTTTTTCTGTGTTAGTGTAATTAGTGTTAAACTTTTACTCGGCTTTATTAGCTGTCTATTTTTGTAAAAAAAATCTTCATATAGCAACTGTCAAAGCAAATCAGAGCCATTAGCAATTATTGCCAGCTAGGTTGGAGAGCTCGTCATTTCTCCCATATACTTAAAGCAATAATCCCGGGCGAATCGTTACAGGTCCAATGACTCTCAATTTTAGCGGATTCCATTAAAAGTTGGCCCTTTATTTAGCCGACAGCTACTGAAAAAATGAAGATTCTGCCTAGTGTGGCCTAGTGAGGCACGTAGGTTTGTGGAACGCGGGATTATTTAGTTAGCATACATAGTTACTTGTCATGTGTTGGCAACGAACCGGGATCAAGCGTTTTTTTAACACTAATTATTTCAACCATCAATTTTATTGCAAAAGTATATATTTTTACGCATGTGCGTGTTTGTGGTTCATAAGTTTTAAAGGTCGGAAACATAAAATACGTTCTTTCCTTAATCATTTTAATGAGTCAAATATTAGGTGAGATTAATAGATTAAAAAATGAAATGAAATTAAAGAACTGAATTAAAAACATATTAAATAATACTACACTAACAGTTAATAACAGTTTTCTATAAATAATAAATTTAAAATATCGATATTATTTTATTATTAAAAATATACAAATACTGACGTTATTTTGTATTTCGCTAAAACAACACACCACTACATTGCCATAATCTTCGCTTATCACGTAAGCAAAAGTCCCGTACTTTTTAAATCCCGGTCCCGGGATTTATATGATCGTCCCAACACTAATTCCAACGAACAAGTTTAAGCCACCGCAGTGGAAACTTGGCGTCGCGACGAACGACTGGTTTTTGTTAAAATTTGCGTTTTTATATATTCTGCGGGTAGGCTTCGCATATTGTGTGGCAGGCTGCCTCTTGTACTAGTGTTGTGTTAATACGGGATGCCACGAGATTGAATGTTTTTGTTCGTATATTGTGTGTAGAAGATGTCATTGTATAACAATGTTTATTATGTCCTGTTATGACAGTATACGTAGAACCATCTTTGTTTATAGAGCCTTGACTAACATCGAATTATTGAATTGGATCGAATTATTAAATCTTCGCAGTTGAGTTCTCATTCAATTTGATGCGAAGTCTCGTTACATTTAAAAAAACATTCAAGCATTAATATCTTCCATCAATCATCATCTCCCAAGCCTTTTCCCAACTATGTTTTGGTCGGCTTCCAATCTAACCGGATTTAGCTGAATTCCAGTGTTTTATGAGGAGTGACTATCTTCCATCAACCGGGGATATATAATTTGTTCTAATATTTACGAGAACACCTGGTACATTGTCCCACATGTTCCTCTCTGCATTTTAAAGTAATTCAGTATAAACCATACTCTTTGAGCAAAAACGTTCCCAAGACACGGCATACTGCAAACTACCCAGCGATACGAATTGACCTGCCAAAATGCAAACCACTCTAGGTTACAACTGCATTATTGAGTGTCACCCACTGCACTGTCACCTGCGCTTGCGTCGTAAATAAGTTTTATTTTTCACTACACCTGCATACAGGCTGTTTTATTTATAACTAGGCTGTGTTACACGGTCACGTAACGCCCGGGTAATATACAGGATGTTCGAGTTTTACATTTTCTAGTGAAGTTTTTGAACTTTTTTATGGAATATAAAACTAGTATTGGTGTCGAGTTTAACAGTTCATTTTGAATGCACTCGTTAAAAAGCTCGTATCCGGGAATAGTTCAAGTCACGTGTCATTTTATTCCATAAATTTTAAGTAGTGAAAATGGTGTGTCCATATGTACCTACTTGCGCTTGCAAATGCGAATGGCAACAGTATTAATAATAACTATTCGCCTTATCATTATAAATAAGAAACTGTTACCAAAAAATATTACCGTGTTTAATATGTTAAGATATCCTTTGTTTCATTGTAGAGATAATGTAACGCTTACAAATACATATATCTTCAAAATATTTCATTCAAAAGTCAAAAAAGCATAAATAAGGACTATAAAATAAAATATGCTCGGGCTGCGCGATTGTTTGCAAGAGTTACCTTAGCCCTGGCACACAAGGACCTCCATAAGTAACAAAATGAGATTGTAGCCAGTAAAAGTCTCACACTGCCTCCAGTTGCACTCACAGCGGGTATATTTTATGATATCCCACGGAAAAAAGTATATGTTCGAAAAACATATGTTCCTGACTAATCCAAGCGAAAGAACGTTCAAAGCTTAGTCCTAAAAAGTGTCTCGTCTAAACTCCATCTTCGCCCTCTCTAATACAGTAATTCTTAAACTTGTGCGGATCAACAAGAAGATATATTCGCCGGTACTTAGAGCGAAAGTCTTGGCTATAAAGCTCAATGACACAATTAATCTCCATAAATTATCTGTAAGAAATAGTCTGCAGCAGGATAACGTATACTTTGGTGCTCCTCTTGGAACACAGGGTACCTAATGTGTTTGTGTCGTATTTATGTTGTTATTATCGTATTAGGAAATGGACTCATTTGTTATTTGGAGTATGTTTTTTTTTAAATATACAAGGTGTTACAGAATTATGTAAAACATGCCCGTAAAACATGTATAAGTGGATGTTGTACCTATATTTTATTTTTATGACTTTGTCTTTGTGCAGATATTGGATTTCATTTTGTGAAGTTATATCTTTAATTTTAATAAAGTAAGACTTAGCATATGAATGAATGATCAGGTGTGTTTCTAAAATAGTCGTACGGGTTCAAAATTTTGTAAATGGGCTCTTTGTAAGGAATACTTCAACTCATTTTTAACCGACTTCAAAAACGAGAAGGTTATCAATTCGACGGTATGTTTTTATTTTTTTTGTGTGTTTGTTACGTGATTACTCCGCAAATTGTGGACAGATTTTTAAAGTTACTTTTTTTAGTTTTACACCTTTTTTTTGTTAACAGGCTGAAAAAAGAGGCTGTATATTTAGGATAAATTAAACAACCATTTTTAGTAAGTTAAAATAAAAACAGAAAATCATTTACATTAAAAAAATATTACACTTATTTTACAAAGTTATAAAAAAATATCTATGATACAATTTGTTTAATTCCTGGCTTTCGTTATTACACGGTGATAAAAATCCAAGGCAAATCATGTCGCTGGCAACAAATCAGTAGTGAGAGGAGGCTGTCAATCCGCCCAATCAGTCCACTTAGTCCTTCAGCTATAGACTGCTAGGCCGTTGACCTACTAGTGCGATTTAGCACGGTAGTCGCACACAATTGCACTACTTATTCGCCCATGTGTGACCGGCCTAAAGCTTGATGAAATTAGTGGTTATCGGCTATGGGAATGAGAGACCAATATAGGCGTTGGCAGTTTGTATGGTTGTACTCTAAACTAAGGGGTTTCTTAAATGGTTTTTGTAATACTTTCCTGTAAGCTATGTATTTTGATAAAATTTTATAGTCGTTATATATGCAATCAGTTCATGAAATAATAGAACTCTTCATGAAGTGAGCAAACCTAGGATATGGTGACGAAGTACATAATTATGTAGGTAGTTTCTATAAGAGGTGTTAACTAGAGCCAATAATGAAATTCATCTGTAATTTTTTTTTGCTAATCTAGAAATGCGCATAAGTTACATATATTTTGATGAGGCCAGTAATTTGATTGTCTACGTACAATTTAACTTGTCATAAACCCAATAAAATAGTATAGCTGTTATAAGATATGTCAGGGTTTAATGACGATTAGAGCTGCGAAAACCCGATAAAACTCAGTGAGTCAACAGAACAAAACATGACTATGTGTAAATACCACTACGTTACGTACTTATCTAGAAGTCTATCGATATAAAAATAGATAATAAAAAGATAGATAAGTAATAGAGCTGTATTTTATAATATCATGTTTGTTTTAGAACTATTAGAGATATACGTACATAGTTTTAGACACAAAATTGAGGTAGGTATATCAACGAGAAATAATACGGATTTAAATGGTATAAAAACAATGCATAAGTTCGCTGTAGAATTCACCTTTTTCACAGTCTTTGTCAAAATTTTCTATAATGTTATATTGTGATGATGTTTCTATCTTACAAGGATGATGATACAATTCTCTATATCAAAAAGCAGATCATCCAGCTGATACATCTATTCGCCCGGAAGATCCCTACAATATAATTCAAAACGAACTAGGTCCAACAAAGTAATGGTCACAGAAACGACGCAAGTTTTTCTATTACAATCCCAACCTTCTGACGTATTACGTATTGTGATGGCCAACGAATTGCCATACGTCATCATTAAGTGTTTGAGTTGCGAACACTTTCACATACTTTGTTGGCACAGATTCCTTTTTGTTTGCTCCCTGTTCAGTTGCGGAATTTATGACGTTCAAGCGTTGAAATTTTATGGTGACTTGGTATGTTATTGCGTTTCGTTCCGTTTTTGTGAAAAATATGGAGGATTTTACTGGGAGTGTATTTTAAAACTAGCTTTTTAGGTTGTTCACTTTAATCGATAGTGAACTAACACGGAGCTTTCTCTATACAAAATTTTATCTAATTCTATATTTTTCAGGTCCGGTAAAAGCCTGTTATGTGATACTAGTAAACATTGAAAAAAAAATACGCGTGTGCCTCTATTAAGAATATACCTCACTGCATTTGAAATAGAATAAAAATTATAATAAGAAAACTATTGAACTCAAAGTTCGTAAGTAGACTGCAAATATTTTAAATATAAAATTTTGAGCCAGCACATAGGCAAATAAGATGTCAGAGTACAGCAACACCATCGTACGTTAACTGATTACATCTAAAAACTTTCTCATAACGACATTAAAACTTTTTTAATCAAACAAACAACAAATTCAATTTGAAATTATAAACTTTATTTGACTTGCATTTACAACTAATTGCTATTCCACACATTAATTTGATGGGGATTCGAGCTGTCATATTCAATAATGCCTATTAGCATACGTAATTCAGTAAAATGAGATGTGATTGTCCTAATGGCACGTTTTTAGCGAAGTCAGCAAAATAGTAGATAGATTAATGGTTATCAGTTTTTAAAACTAGAATTTAAGTTAGAATTTTTTTACAGAAATGATAAAGCAGTTTTAATGTAAATGGATATGATTTTGCGAAATTAATTGTAGTAGAGTACTAATGTCGTATGCATGATTTTGCTAATTATTATTTTTGTAAAATTTAAGTGGGTATACCTACCGATTTTCCGAAATTGTCTGCAGGTACTAATCCAACATATTTGTTTAAATTTTTCGATTAATGTTTCTCTCTCATCCCTGTTTCTGACTCTAGTTACATAAGTCATTGTAATTAGAACAAAGAAGATATGAGCGCCAGCACATCAAGCTTTTTATTAACATTTTTATTCTTACAAAATTAAACTAAACAATATCCATAACAGCACTTCACTTCCTCCCCCCATACGTGATCATCCAATGCACTTACTCGAAGTAGGCATACATATTCGCCTCCTGTGGCCTATTTTGCAAACATACCGATCAAAATGCACGGTGCACTTCTGCAGCGCCCAGGGAGCACCGCTATCAAATGAATTCTGCATGAACTGACACCACTTTGTTCAGTACACGGAATTTTTTGCCAATCCTAGATTTCCTAGGAGATTACAAGTCTCTAGGCTATCTGGAATTGCCTGGTTTTAATTGTAGGTCGACAAGTGACCATTGTTGGGAATAACTATCGATTGTCATTATATATTCTAGTATAGTTTATGTAGGCTGATAGCAGTCTGTGACGTCACTTTTTCGTTACTTACATAATTTGGGTTTAATGATCTGGATGAAAACAAGGTTTTATATATGTGTAGGTATACGGTTAGAAATAAAATAAATATAGAAAATTTGGCTACAAACCACAAACTTGCCAAATAATCTATACTTACTTATAAAGCTGAAGAGTTTGTTTGTTGGTTTGAACGTGCTAATCTCAGGAACTACTGGACCGATTCGAAAAAAATATTTCAGTGTTAAAAGTCTCATTTGTGGAGCAAGGCTATGAATTTTTTTATCCAGATGTGTGGAGTAGTATCCTTGGAAAGCGGGCAAAACCGCCGGCGGAAGCAACCATAACATAAATTCAAAATATAAGTCAGATAAAATTTTCCATCGACAAAAAGCAGTGCATTCTCGTTAGCAATGTTCCAACTTAGCTACCAATTACTTGCCGTGAACAAAATCGCTTGACTAAGCAAAAAGGCAAAAGGCAGTCTGAAAGTTCAATTAATTAAGTCATCAGTGAGAAAAAGTTAAGGCAGTCGCAAGATCGCTTTGGATACAATCACTTTACTACTCGTACTTTATTTATCACGTTTATTTGTTAGTTATATATGGTGTTGTTATTTAATTATGATGTTCTATGAAGCTACGTCTACCATGACTAGGATCGGTCTGCTTATCATTCATATCTTAACAGTTTTATTTGTATTTGAAAAATATTGTAAACCAGCCGACCTTGTGAACTTCGTACCGTATAACAGTCGAATATAAAATTATTGGTTTATTTTTTATTTATTTTTCATATATGTATATTGGAAAATTTCACGAAATCGGTTCCGCTACACTCGAGGTTCTGCTTAGCAGATTGATTTTTAGATTAATTTGGAGTTTTAGTGATACATCTGGGTTACACCCGGACACATAAATGTCCCAAAATTGTGCATCTTCTAAAAAATACCTTAATACACAGTCCCAGTAACACTTTTAACCGCAAGGACATTACATCTTGCACCAAACTGTACGGCTTAGAACACAAGATCGAAAGCACGTTCTTACGTCTTAAATTAGTACAAAAAAACTACCAACAATTTCAGCCCATATTTAATAGAAACAATAAACAATTTGTAGTGGAGGCGTCGCCTGCGATGTCGCGCACACGCCGCGCCGCGTGCCTCTGACGCGTCATTACCGGCTTTGTGTCGCGTCGCGCCGCCTTGTTGCCTTGTCGCGGCTAATGTAGTTTATTCAAAAACACAAGCTTTTGAATGGTAATGAGATTAAAAATGTGTTGAGATTTTGTGTGTATAATTGCATTTATTTTTGTATAAATCTAATATATAAATGGGTAGTTCTTGCGTTTAATGAATCTAATATTAGTTAGTACTCTGAAGGAAATTATAGTAACAGTAAATTCAATAGAAACAGTGCGCGTTTCTGATAGAACTATACAAAAACTCTTTGACGAATAACACATGTGGAGTATTATATTTTTGTTCAACTTATGAAAAAGATAGGTAATGATTACGTTACATATACATACATATACTAGTTATTCCCAGAAATTCCCCTAGGGGAACTACTTCCATGAGGTAACTACTTCCTGCTCAACTGGACAAGATACAACAGCTTCATTTAGTCAACAAAAATTGATTTAATTAGAAAAAATATTACCAAAATCCAAAAACACACGTCACTCAAGCGCAGACTTGATGAAACTTCAATTCCAACATTAATCCCGAGAAACATTATTCTTAACAAAATTTTGTCTAATTAAAAGAAGGAACAGTTGCGTCCACAAAAGTAAATGTTTATTAAAATGTAAAGAAACAATTATGTTTCTTACCTTTCTAGTGCCTACGGTATTTCAGAGATTTGTTTGCTTAACAAAGGTACGAATTTTGTTTGTGTTTAGTGAATTATTTAATGAGTATTCTTGTGTCTGAAAGATTTATAATATATGTTAGGAACAAAGCTAAAAAATAAGAACGAACTGCGTGTCATTTTTCCTGAAGTATTTTCACTCTGTGACGTCAGAGCGTCATATAGCCATTTTTGATTTGAAAACATCAAGAATCCTATATTCAAATTCTAATGAACTACTCTAGGCTTGCATTGCATAAGAAAGAATATAACTTAGCATTTAAATGAAGTTTTAAGTAAATGTGAAGTCTCAGGTGAAGCGAATTAAAGACACAACTTAACGGAAGAAATAATCTAATCCTCTTGTTTAATTGAAAATCATAGAGTTGTGTGCCATTCGAAATCAGCTCTTCGTACATCGGATTAAGGTTTAACCTTAACAAAACTACGACATTTAAAGACAATCTGCACTTCTTCGAAACGATCAGTGGAATTACCTACGGAGATAGTAAAAGGTGATTTTACGAGAGCTAAGGTACCTCTGTATTCTTCGATCTACAAATAGAACGGCTATCACGGTATACACTGGCGGGTATCTACTATTATTAGGTCGAAAAACGCGTGGACGGCGCGCGATGAATGCAAAACATACACTTTGCTCGATGTTCGGAACAGTTTTGGAGGGGAGATTATTTTTGACAGGCGCCTTATATTGTCACAGTAGAAAAGGGACGACGAGATATGTTGTGGCTGAAATGATGGATTTATATACGAATATTTTAGCTCAGAATGAGTACATGTCTTACTATTCGGCGTTTCTTCACTGCCGTGCCCTCAGATATGTATAGATATGCCTTGACGTGTAAAAGTGTTGATTTCAAGCTAGGTATTTGAAAAATCTATTATTCCATTTTCTTTAACAAACTACATACAAACCTGAGTAAGGATATTGGATTACCTTTGTCTCTTGAAACTGCCTCCATTGCAATGCTAGAACATGAAGTTCCTACATAATAGTGTGTATATACGAGCGAGAGAGAAGACAGAGCAAGACAGAGTAAGTATATACTTTACATGTCAGTCTTATCATCTTGTTTGAAAATATTGACTGATTAGTTTATTATTCACGAGAGCTAAACAATAGCGTCTAAAGTTTGCCAACGCCACAAACAAGGTAATTTGGCTACTTTGAACAGACAAACATAAAATTTAATGTTCTTCATATTTATTTAGGCTTAGGTCCTGAAGGGCTGGAAAGGCCAGCGTTTGTGGTCCTTATAATATAAAGAGCAGCTGAACTATTTATTTTGTAGGTATAGAAATAAGACGGCACTAGCTTTGTAGACGGTTTCAACTGCGTATAAATTTTGGCCTATAAAATGACTATATATGGCCGTTTCCAAGAGACTCTAGACCATGGAGAACAAAGTTATTTTCTTCTCTATGCTCTAGACAAAATTTTATCTCACTAAATTCAGGAATTATTGAAAAGCATATATCCAACTTTTTTAATGTATACTTTTTACCGGTTTTGAAATCAACAAGCAAAAAAAAAACTGAAACACTGCCCAAGCACGAAATTAAACCCATAACTACATGATCACCAACTCTATAGATCCCAGTTTGAAATTCGAAACTCCGTTCGAAACAAAATTAATTCAATTAGCTTCATATGAAAATATTCTCATGATTGAAATAAATCCAATACATTCGTTTTTTAAATCAATTTACTGTTCCACTTGTACATTCCTAAATATCAAATATACAGTTCCAATTCGCAATAACATGAAGGACTTTCATATTTTATTATGTTATTTATTTATGAATTATCAAATAATGTTGAATGAAACTATTTTACGAGTAGTTATAACTAGAATTATTTATCAGTTAATTGCCTGTTTTGAAAATGTGTATGTGAGTGTTTTATAATATGATAATATAATACATATATTCTCACACATTCACACAACATCATCTAGCCCCAAACTAAGCAGAGCTTGTTCTATGTAAAAAACAATAATTATAACCATGTGTGGAGAATGCTACTTGAATTGGTCGAGCTTTATTTACCGAGAAAATTAGGCGTTTTTACCAAGCTATGTTGGGGTTGGTTTCCAGTCTTACCCGAATGCAGCTAAGTACAAGTTTTTTTTTCCATGGAACGACTGTCTATCTCATCTCCTTAATCCAGTTACCCGGGCAACCCCTTGGTTTAGTTGTCAGACTTTCTGGCTTCAGATTACCCGTAACAACTGCTAAACATGTTCAAATGACAGCCGGGACCTACCAATTTAAGAACTAGTCAAGATCGTCACCCTTCTCACAGACAGACCGCGCCAAGTGTTGCTTAACCTTATGATCGGTCAACCCGTGCTTTACTTAGCCACGACTTCCTAAATATGAATTTGTTTGAGTTGAGTAAGCTCCAAAACTGCCGACCCGAATTGAAAAATTCTTCCACTAATAGGAAGCTACACTATCCCGGGTGACCAAATGCTATATTTTACGGGACGCGTGAGAAAAAGCGAGATATCGATAAAAAATAAAATTAATCTCGTTATTGAATTTAGTTTTACTGCGTAAAACCATAATTATCTCTTCCTACATAATACATGTAGTTAGTTAACGAGAGTTATTCTCTCTGCAATCCAGTTCAGTAGCAATTTATTTATAAACATTATCACTATATAATGGGTATAATTATAATTTATTATCAGTTATTATAACCACGGCACGAGAAGACTACTGTTTTGTTTTTCTTTAGAGTGGTTAATACTTAATTATATTAAATAAAAGTGTGTCGTGCATATGAAAGAATGAGTGAGTAAAAGTAATTTTAAATGTAGAAATAAAAGACTTTCTCCTAGGATGTTCACTCAATAAGTATACATAGATTCATTCATACTATCATATACATATTGGTGCTATACAATATTTTTAGGTAGTTCAAGTATATTCATCTTTCCTGACTTTTTTTACCTTTAAGAAACTTCGTTTTAGAAGGATAGAGTATTCTATTACTATTTTTAATGCGTAATGGTAAGGCGCTAACAAAATGAGTCAAACATACGTGACACACATTTACCATTTATCAAATACTATTTGATATTGAACTTCACTATTATTAATAAATTACATCAGCTGCTCAGTCAACAAAAATACTATTCGTTTTTACGAAAATTGATGGACATACAAACATCAACAACCACTGTTATCATTATCACTAGCATAATTTATTAAAATAGCACTAATTTATCACACTGTCGTCACTTCTACATACGGGTCAGAGTTCCACTCGATCACAGAATAATTGCTCCACACGAAATTGCCCTTCAAAGATAAAGGCGCTTCAAAAGCCAAGTACAGAATCGCTTTAGCACCTTCCTCGTACATCCTCGCCGTTTTCCTGCCTTCTCTACTGTTTAAATTCCCAGGATTAACGCAATTGATTACTATACCCTTATCTGCCCATTCTCTATGTTGTAGGAATGTGACAGCGTTCAAAGCGACCTTGCTTACTGAGTGGACACTCATGCCCCACCCTTCAGTTTTCTCGGTCCCTCTTCTAGCAGCCTGCTCATAATCTTGCATGATAGCTACCAGTTCATCTTCAGTAAGTTTCGAATCACTTATCCTCTGTCTAATTCCATCATTCTCTATTGTTGCCAGTAAGCCAGCGGGACCAGACACGTTCACAACTCTAGCATTCTCGTTTAGTATTGGGTATACTAACTTCCCAAAGTTGATGTATCCATAGAAGTTGACGCTGAGCGTTCTTCTTACTATTTCCGCGTGAGATATTTTCTTCTCTGGCACGTAGTCCGTGACGTTGATGATCAGGTCTATTCTCTCGTCCAAATCTTGGATGTAATGCCTGACCTTGATAATACTCTTCGTGTAAGTGACGTCCATTTGTAAGAAATTCAGATCTAAGTTTTCTCTCTCCAGGTTTTTGAGTATGTTGAATCCTGCGGTTTCGTCTTCTGCGGTGAAGTAAATTTTCCCATTGTAGGTTTCTGTTAGTTTCTTTAGCACTTGGTAGCCGAGGTTGCTGGCGGCGCCGACGACCAGAGCCACGTCGTACATGGCGAGCGATACTATATAATGTGAGTTTATCACGTTATCGCGCGATCAGTTATGTGCCTTATCACCTCTGACAATGTAATGTTCTGAGATAAAGTTTTCGCTCGAGATAAGAGTGACACAGTTTTAGATGCAGATGCTGTATGTAATGTACTGGAGTTTATGCGGTTTTGGGAGTTTTTCGGTAGATTGCGTCATATAGTTTATGATTTATAATGTAGGTATGCAACATTTTTGCCTTGAACATGATTGTAAGATTTTATAAATAATGCTTTTGAAGAGAAATCTCTTTTAGAGTGTAAATGCAAAACTATAAAAAAAAAACTTAAAAGAAGTACTTACGTATCTTAACCTTTAATCTCGAGTCTCGTCCCTCACTATTGCAACGTAGCTACAAAATACATTATTATTATGAAAGAAAAATAATTTTATTTTCATAAAATTCTTTAAGGAAAATTATTAATCTCCTGTAGCCTTAACAACTTAAAGAGCGGAAAGTATATGATTATTTTCTTACTGCTGCGCTTATTACTGTTCTGCCGCATTATTATTTACCTGTATTCTGTCAGATTTAAGGATTAAAAAAAACAAAATACCACACACATTTTTACTTTATTATCTGCTAAACAAGGCACACTTATCTACAAATAGTCAAATGATAAAGAGCTATTTAATTACGTATTTTACATTAGGTACATTTATTTAATAGATTTTCAGCTTTATCGCTGTTGCTTATGGTTCAAAATTGATTGAGAAAATTTGTCAGTTTCTTTGGTAGCTTGATGTGCTGGCGTCTGTAAGTAAACTTACAAGTGTTTTTTTTATTGCTTCTGTTTTTCACACTTTTAGTTCATTATCAAATCGGAGGGCGTGTTAGATAACAAGATAAGAGTAAAACAATCAAATTCCTAATTAATCGGTGGGCATAGTAAGTGATTGCGTTATTTTGATATCACAAGAGATATTTATATTTTTAATGATAGTAGGTACTAAAAATATTCTCATTTATCTTTATTTATTACGATTGTCTTAATAGTAGTCTTAATAAGAGTAGTAGTAGGAAAATTTATAACTATATAAATTTTGATTGATTGTGGATGAATGGTGCTAATGTATTTTAACCGCTATTTGTATGATCTATAGCCCTCTAGATCTAGAATCAGTCTCGTATCATGACCTACCTAGCTTTTTAGCCTAGCTTTATACCCCTTGGTAAGACAGAAAATTTGCGCTCTGAAGACTCGTAACGACTGCCAAAGATATCCAAATGACAGTCGGAACTCATCAATTTGATGTGCCTTCAGAAACACAGAAGAACTCCCCCTGATATATTCATATAATTAATACAACATTAAAATAGTTTTTGAATAATGGACCAAAGAAGGAACCGAACAAATAAATTGTTAGATTACTTCAAAGAATCAATAACTAAGCAAATGTTCATTATACGTACACTTAGTTCTCGAAAAAATATAGTAATTGCCCTCATTCTACTTTTTAATGTAAATAACGATCTATATCGTTCCCCAACTAAAACTGATTGCAATAACATAAAAGTTCTAACAGAAATAAAAACTAATACCTAGAATTACAAATAAATTTTTGAAATGCCACAATTTCATAATACAATGCATTGGTTCGTTCTCATTCATACGAATCTAGTTTCATCCCCCTTCATCCTCTTTCATCCCGTTTCATCCCCGCTCGGGATGTGGCTCAAAGACTTCAATAAATATTTATTGGTTCTCATAAATTTGTCGTGGACACCTACCACTATTTCTGTGTTATTTTTCAATCAGTTTTTTACATGGAAATGCAATTTTTGGTAAATGTTTATTTTTAAGATGTTAGAGTTAATAAACATAGTTATAGAGTAGATTTTTGGTGATTCATCGTCTATAATATGTATGTATAATGGCGTTGTTTATATGAATGAAAGTGTAATGTGATTTTAAGTCTGCAACAAGTAAGATCTTAACAAAGGTTATGTAAATTATATTATTCGTTTTTCTTTACTAGGTACTCATGTTACTTTTAATAATAAAATTCTGCCATAGCTTAGTAAAACATATGTATATCTATATGTGTGGGCTTGTCATTAGCAATATTGTTATTTAGTCTATTACATCATTATTGTTTATTAGTCTGTAAGCCTTCCGAAAATAAATAAATAAATAAATTATAAATGATGATGAATGATGATTGCAATTAATATTTTTATACGTCTATACTTTTTTTCAAAACGGAATGAGGTCGGTATTTCCTAGATGACTACATTGAGAAGAAACACCAAAGAAGCTCAATGGTCATACATAGTCAAGTCCAGACTTAAAATAAATTATATACATACTAATGTATAAGTAATTAAGATAATATATAATTTTAAAGATGGCACATCTTACCTTATTTCTTGGTAAAATCCAAAAAACTTGGCAATACTTTTACAGATATTATCGTTAAATGAATAATTGCGTTCTTTGTTCTCCAGTTCAACTTTCTCTTTGCCTATAAAAATATAATTACCTCGTGAAAAAGTTGCAATATGATCCGATGCACTAATACTTAAGAATTTATGGTGTTTCTCTAGAAATTGCTGTTATGAACGTTTTATGGTGCCTTAAAGGCTACGGCATGAAATTATATTAGTGTCCACAAATAATGATTATACCTCACATTTCATGGCATGCTTGTCTCTGGGAATAAAAAAATGAAATCCTTGTACAGACTACCACAATCTGTCGAATTTCTTTAATAGATTTTCAACTTTATCACAATGAGATACGGTTATTATTCGATTGGTAAAATTTGACAGATTTGGATAGGTTGACCTGCTGGCGTCTGTACTCTGATTTCTATTGTGTAATCTTATGTTAAAGAAAACTGATTTTTGAAAACAACGCTGTAGTTATTAAAAAATAATAAAAAATATTGAAACATTAATAACTTACAGAAAATTTTCAATAAAAGACATTCGTGCCTCCAATAAAGATTGAGTAATTTATTTATATCATCATCACAGCCTTTTTATCGTCCTACTGCTGGACATTATTTATATATATTTAAAAATAATCTGCAATTCAGTAAAGCCATAATATTGCTACACTAATTTATCCGTCGGTCATTGACCCCATCTCTGACTGTTGTCTGAGCTGAGACTACAACGTGAGACATTTCCAGTGTTTATTATACAATAAAGTGCTTAGCCATGAGCGGGACAGTCCAAGTCAACTCGTAAACACTTCGATAGCAGACAACAGATTTACTGCTCGAGGTCAAAGCACCGGTAGGGTCCTCATATTTGTGGAGAATTTAGGATAAATTCTTAAAATGCAAACGTAACTAAAGCTAAAATTACCAGAATCACAAAGAAAAAATAGTTTAATAAATTAGATTGAGAAAATAAATAATTGAAAAATATAGTTTACAATTTCTTCAGATGCCTCATTTTCTTACAATTAAAATATTCAACAATGAATTATCCCGGTATTTACAAACAGGATGGCGTCCCTACTAATTTATTGAAATAAACTTTTATTGTTTAAAACTGTCCTTGTAAGTTGCTTACTAATAATTCATGCTTCAGTGACTCGAATAATGTTTTCTTTTTGCAAAAGTAAATTAATTGTTTTTTTAGTGTTGTTTGCCTTTTAATTGAGGGATAGAGGATAGGACTAATATTGAATGAGATATATAGGATAATCAAACCTTTTATTGAATTCTACATGTATTCTTAGGGAGTAAAATAATAAGAATATTGATTAATAAAAATTAATTAATCTTTATTTATTATTATTGTAGATTACTTAAATCATCTTGAAGGCTTTATATTAATGCACTTAATATTAGTGACAACAAATTACAAAGTAAGTGATTACTGAAAAAAAATATGCTAATAGGTATGACACATTTATCACAATGATATAGAATGAATGATATCCAGCCGGCATCAGACCGACTGAAAAGTTTCATAGGTTTTACGATTACCTTGAAAATAAACTACCTAAAACCAACTATCGGTCGACACATTTGTCTACAGTGTTCGAAGACTCTTAAACGTTCGAACCTGTTCATTGTTCAATGCTTTACAAATTTCTTTAGCCGATACCGAGAAAAGAACTGTAGATTGATATAAATTCCAATTTTTAATTATACAAACAAATATATTTATACAAAGAAATAGTTTGTTAAATTAACAACTTTGAAGTAATGATGTGAGGGAATGCAAAGCAATTTTTGTTATTTTGTTAAAATATTAAACATTGAAAATATTTCCGAACATTTATGAAGAATTCCGAGTTATTTGAACTGACGTTTATTAACATTTAATTGCTTTTCAAGTTCGGAGTTGTGAGTATTTCCTGTTAATATTACTGTATTAACAATATTATTGCCATGTTACTGCACAGTGATTGTGAATGGAATTCTTCTATAGACGGACCTTGAGTTTGACTATGGGCTTCCTTAATTATAATATCTTTGTTATAATATCTCGTGCCTTGTTTTTTTTTCATGTGAAGTCAATAAATGACCCCTGCCTCTAAGGGTGCAGCTGGAGGGAGTTTCAGAATCTTACTGAGTAAAACCTACTATGTTCCTCCTGGAGTTCACTATGTGCCAGGGCCATGGTAACTCTTGCAAGCAGCCCCCAGCCCCGGTAGAGTGTTTGGGAACATTTTTTTCGTACTAAATCATCAAATGACCTCTCCCGTTGAGGGTGCAGCTGGAGGAAGTGTCATGGTCTTACTGACCTTTTAAAACCCACAATATTCCTTATGGAGGTTCCTTTGCATCAAGGCCACGGTAACTTTTGCAAACAACCCTCAGCCCCGGCATTTTAAGAAACATAGGTTTTCAAAGTTAAAGGTCGTGATGTCCTAGTAGTTTAAGTTTCTGAAGTATGAGTGTGCCATTTCAGATCAGGCAGGTTCAGATCCAGATCATTGTCAACATGCTTTTATATAGGGTTTGTTGCACACGGTGTGTTTTAAGTAATTAAATAAAATGGTCTTGACAGTAGAGCAACTTTCTGTTACCTAACTTTACTAGCTGTGATAAATAAACTCCACAATAACAATTGTACACACAAAAGAACCGCAAAGAACTCTATCGAACCTCAACAAACAAACAAACGCAATTAATATTCAAACATGCTAACAAAACGTGGAATTAATAAAGGTTTAAAACCGTGCGTTCATAAACCGAAGATTAGGGTCATAGAAAACACCCTGTACAACTTCATCCGTAGTAGCGGACGACCGGCCAACTGTGAGTCGGTATCAAACACAACGGGTTCCGTACATTGGAAGGAAAATATTTGTGCCATAAATACCTAAATTGTAGTTTATATACACAAAATGTTATATTGAACCATTTATTCGCGCCAATATGTGTGAATCACTGATTTCATGTACAGATGCCAGCACATCAAGCTACTCAATCTGTCAAATTTTCTGAATAAATTTTCAACTTTATCGCTGAAGTATTATAAGTTGATTAGGAAAATTCGTCAGTTTCGGGTAGCCCGATCATTAAAATTCGGATGTTGTACTAAAATACCATCATACGTATAAAAGTGAGATTCATTAAATCATTGCTTGACACCTAAATAAGTCACCAGTAGATTCATGGAGTTTCCTTTCTTTTCTTAACATTACATGGCAACCCTGTCAGTAAACGTCCAATACAACAGCTTAGAATTCCATAGGTGATGATTTCATTGTCAGGCCAGGCTCGGTCAGAAAGTGATCTTAAAAAATCAAATTTTAAGCGCGGAACCCTAAAATTCCGGAGGGGGGAAATACTGAAAAGGTAAAAAAATGAGAGAGTCATCGAAATGTAAAAATTGATTTCGGATCACACCCCAATCGCCTGATACTGTTGTGTGAAAGCGTGTTTCGCGACTGTTGCATTTTACGGGTTATTTTTGACTGATTCCTTGATTTTATGGACGGGGAAAGGGTTCCTTTTTCGAATCATTTGCTCGTTTGATAAAGAGAAAACATAAATATGAAATATAGCATTGTATGGCGGCACGTCATCACGGCTCTTTTTATTAAAATGAAGACAGTGTGTCATATATATTGTAAATATATTGTGACAGGAATGTTTAAATTCAATAATGTAGTTATAGATGGATTAAGTCTCTCATATAGGAGCTTGTATTATGGGTACTATAGTAATTGATATACTATATATTCTTACATAAAATAATTATTTATAACACTCAGACTACAGCCAATGAGATATGCTCGTCAAACAAATGTTGAATCGGACATCGGGACTCGAACCCAGGACCCAGTCTGGCATGGTGAGCATTGCGCCAGAGGGGCAAAATCCATCCTCAGCCAAGGCGAGTTACTAGTAATACATATATACCTAAAGCACATCTAAGATTAACCGGCCACAATTGTGAACGATAGACATATACAACAACATTAATAAGATTAAACTACGTATCATTGTTTCAACATCCAATCTCAGATTTCACATTAAAAGACTAAACAACTTCTAAGAGCTTAGAGTACACTACGAGTAGATAGTAAATGTTTTACGAGTCAATAAATAAATTCAATTCATAAAACTTTATGTAAAAAGCTACCGAAACTCCGCTCATATTCCTACTGAATAAACAACATTTTCAAAGCTAATATTAAAAATGTAGATAATAAAATCTAAGCTTTGTTTTTTTAAGTTAAGTTCTAGTTGTAGCGAGCGACTTCGTTTGTCTAGTCATTACATTTGAGTCGAAGTATTGGATATTTTGAAATTCAAGTTATGAGTAGTACGAATACCAAACATTCAAATTGGAATGGAATCCTACTAATATATAAATGTGTAAGTTTGTACGGGTGTCTGTATGTTGGCTACTCTTTCACGCAAACACTGCTGGATGGATTTTGATGAAATCTGGCATATAATCACTATACATAGTATAAAACAAAGTCGCTTTCTCTGTCCCTATGTCCCTTTGTATGCTTAAATCTTTGAAACTACGCAACGGATTTTGATGCGGTTTTTTTTAATAGATATAGTGATTCAAGAGGAAGGTTTATGTGTATAATTTTAGTATCAGCATTGCACCCGTGCGAAGCCGGGGCGGGTCGCTAGTATATAAATATATCTAAATATAATAATCTGATATATGTATATCAGAATAAAACCTCTTATATATAAGAAGTCGTGGTGGTTTAGTGGTTAAAGAGCCAGCATCTCAAGCATGAGGGCGTGGGTTCGATTCCAGGTCAGGCAAGTATCAATGCAATCTTTTCTAAGTATGTTTGTACCATGGGTATGTACTTTCTAAGTATATCTTGGACACCAATGACAGTGTTTCAGATGGCACGTTAAACTGTAGGTCCCGGCTGTCATTGAACAAACCTTGGCAGTCGTTACGGGTAGTCAGAAGCCAGAAAGTCTGACGCCAGTCTAACCAAGGGGTATTGGGTTGCCTGGTAACTGGGTTGAGGAGGTCAGATAGGCAGTCGCTCCTTGTAAAACATTGGTACTCAGCTGAATGCAGAATGGAAGCCGACCCCAACATGGTTGGAAAAGGCTCGGGAGATGATGATATCAGAATAAAACCTAGGCTAGATTTTATTGTGTAAAAAGTAATTGCCACGGGACGCGTGAAACCGCGAATAAAAGTTAGTATTAAACATAAGTGCCCTTCTGTAACACTTTAGCCTACTGTAACAGTAGCAACGAACAACGTTCGTTACATTTTAAACCAACCCTGTCTCCGCCGAGGTGCTAGTCATACCCCTAGTATTTATTGATTTATGTAAATACCCCGTCGAACGCGGCGATGTCGATGAAAGGAAAACACACGAGCATCAGTTACGAGTTGCTTATCGTGTGTGAGCTAACTATGGGCTGCATTGGAGGGTTAATGCTTGTCAATATTGTTGTACGCTGGTGATCTTTTGAATTTATATTCGTTGCGTTATTCTGTACAGTTTAAAATTTATGTATTTGTGTTATGACGGTAGATGTTTTACTTATGGATTATGTAATATTGAGAGTAGTATTTTATTGGTATATTTACTAGTCTGACTGTTTAATCTCAATGTGCTTAATTATTTTTGTATGACATTCCAATTTAAATTCCAAAAACTGCATGTTCCCAGTACCAAATAAATATTTCAATATTAACGGCAATTATGACAGAAAACATAATACCACCAATACCGAGAATTTATTTTAAAACATAAATTTATTGAATCATTCTCCGTTGACCTAATTAGAAAAAACTACAACAGTAAGCTTTCACTTCGTTGGGGAGAATCGTGTCGACAAATACCCCCGGCCTCCAGTATTTGTGTTTTTATCGTATTTGCTGGGGTTGTGTGTTACCCCATCGCGCGCTCAACGGGTTATCGAGAGGCAGATTATTTTTTAATTAACTAATAACCCTTTGAAGACTGAAGTCTATGGAATTGTTTCATTCAAGTTTTCTTATAAGGAAGTTCTTTTTTATATTATGAAGAAAAATATATCACCTATTTACTAATGGAAATATTAATGTACTTACAAGCTTAGTGTCCTCCAGAGATCATTCGCAAAGCAAAAGCTACTTTAATACTGCAGATACAAGTCACATTTTCGTGTGTACTCAACACAAGTTGCGAAGTTAGCTCAATAAAATCTTAGATAGTAAATCAACAACCAATTAAGAAATGTCTGAATACTTCCAATTAAAGTAAAACATAATTGTTAGCTATATTTCCAATTATTCGGAACTTTGTTTGACTTATAAACTAATATTTTATTTCCTGCTAGCAAAGAATTTTGAACAAAAACTGAACAAAATTGACCCAGTTCGTGGTGCAAATATTTTTCGAGTAAGCACCGAAATGATATGTGTTATGTACGCAGTCAGTTCAGTTTTAACGTGCCTTGTGTTTGCTTAAATGTATAAAGAGTTTTGTTAAAATGAGGAGTATTTAATTTTGTTTTATTATACAGCTTTGTTTACTGTTTTCTTCTAGACTATTTAGGCACACCGGCAAGGTAGTTACCATCACGGGTCGAAAATGTTGACATTAAATTTGACGGTTAAAATAATTTTTGAACGTATTGAACGAATTGGTGAGCCATGATGCCATGGGACTCTCGTTATTTCCTAGCTGGTTGTATGTAATCAGAAACATCTATGAATTTCAGAGATGCCAGAAATCCAACATATGTTTTGCTAACACAAAGGCTAAGGTCGAATCGTGTGCCTGTAATTAGAACGGTACCTGAGTTCTCCAATCCAGACAACAACAAAATTCCTTGAGCTTAGGCTTTCTACAAAAATGTTCTTCATAAGAAGGACTACCAATATTTGGTACGTGTTTCGGATTTTCTTAGAAAAAAAATAATATTTTGTACAGTGTACAGACGCTAGCAGGTGAATCTACCTGAACCTGTCAAATTTTACCAATCAAATATTAACCTTACGGTATCGTGTTAAGGTTGAAAATCTATTCAAGAAATTTGACAGATTGAGGAAGGTTGATGTGCTGGCATCTATACCATTTTGGGCTTCAATGGTCTACAAGAGTAAAAATTCCCAACTAGCCTATTTTCGGTTCAGTTTGTACGTAGTAGGTATATGCATGTGTACAAATCGTGTCTTTCTTGGTATATATATTTTTATTTCCAGCCACCCTTCCTTATCGGCTGTACAAATTAAGCGCCACCAAGATATTTTGGCAGCGCTAGAAACAACATGTAGGTGAAACGTGATTGGCTTAAAAAGAGCAATTTTGTGTAAATTGCTTGCTTATCTTCTAAATACATTTACTTAATAACACATACGAGATATAATGATCGTTTCAGCCTAAAATCGCCGGCGATTTATGTTCCAGAATTCTAAATGGAATATAATAAAATAACTAATATACACATCTACTGGACTACTGGTACAGTGGATAAAAGCCTGTTCTTTATATGATAGGATAAGGTTGAAATCTCCACAGTTAAAACAATACTGCTATCATTATTTGCACACAAGTTGGAGTAGAAACGGCCAATTTGATGGGGGCTCGGCTTATTATACTTGCGTCAGACGCAACTTTGATTCGCTGACGTTTCGAACTTCGCTGGCTTGTCGGAGTTTCGACAGGGCTCGCAACAGCCCGCGACACTTTAGGGTTAAACTTTAAAGTCGGTTTTGGAAATTTCAAATTTGTCTTTTTTGATACTTTTTCGGATGAACGAAAATTAATAATTTTGAATGACATTGAGTGATTGATTAATATCGAAGATAATAGTAAAGTACGGTTAGTCAATTTAAGTTTTCTACATAATTCCGTGTTCCTTTTGTTTAATGACAAATAGATATCGTTTGGTCGTGTTCAAGTGCGTACTTTAAAGACTTACATTAAAATGTTTCCACAGAAACAGTTCTTGTAGAATGAGAGCACTGTAGCCAAGTGTGTCTTCTTATATCTGATCAAACTTGTGAACTAGATTTTTTCTTAAGATTGTCATTTGAGATGAGAGCTCGGTAGCTGGCATTAGATTTTCTATATGGAAACATTAAGTTGTGACTAAAGATAAGTTCAGTTTTCGGAATTAAAAAACTATAAAATAGTAGAAAATCTGCATCTGGAGCAGCGATATTCGTTTTAAAAAGGAGAATTACTATTTTATTACTCAAATAACTAAGAAAACTAATTAGCTTTTGCGAGGTTCTGTCTTCAATAAGGAACTATATCTAGACAGTTCTTGCGAGCACAATCTCCCGTCCAACTCCGAATCTAATAGAGATTTTATTACACAGCCCAGTGACGTCAGAGGCAAACGTTTCAAATAACCGTTTGTGAAACTTGTAGCTGTAACAGGTAACTGTTTTGTTGAAACGCGTTGTTTATAGCGCTGCTGAGTTTTGCAGTTTTGTATGAGTAGAGCTTTATTTGTAGCGCGTTTGTTTGTTAAATGAAAGGATTTTTGGCCCAGTAGTTTAGCAATATGCAGCTAAATTATCAAACAACGTCAGTTTGACATTATGTCCTAGGGAGTTGGAATTCGATGAAATGTTGAAACGAGTATTATTAATTTTTGACTTTTCATAGGAGCCCGCACAGGCCTATTTGTAGTAAAAAGTTTAGACTTTTTCAACAATCGGCATTTTTTTTAAACTAAATAATTTAACCTTTGTTTAATATATTTTTTAATCAATATACAGATTATTTAAGGCCGGCTTCACAGGTTACGGATAGCCACTATCCACTATAAATTTAAAAATGGAACATAATCTACCAGATAAACTATCTGGAACTTATCAGCAACCTGTGAAACTGGCCCTTAAGCTTACATGTTAAATATCTGGCATTTTTTATCTTTTGACTACTAATTATATTCATAATTATAAGGTATAAACTACTATTACTAAGGTATTTTAGTATTTCTAGAACACCAAGCTACTTTTTCTCAACTAAGCACCGAAACTAATTAACTTTTCAATTTGAACTGCGAAATTACAAACGGTACGGTCAATATTTCAGTTCCCAATATACCTTCAAAACACAAACATCCAAGTTAAATTTTAACTTAACCGTCATAATTTTACTGGGCCGTTAACTTAACTAGAGTTCGTAACGAGCAAGATTGTCACTTTAATTAACTAATAAATAACTGAAGCCGTGTACAGACTTTAGTATCAAACCTTAGACAATAATTAATAAATTCCGGTTTAGGGTCAAAGCACACTGGAAGAGTGATAATATTTAAAAGCTATAAATAATTTCTTTGGTCTAGGTATAGGTCGTTATTTATTGAGATAATATTGGGATAAATAACAGCTATTTTAATATACTAAATAACTAATTCTACTTAAATGTTCCTGTTTATTTTTCACTGTATGACTAAACTTTAGTTGATGTGAGCTATTATTTACAAATAATTTTATAGTCACTGGAAGTGTGTTTATTTCGTTTTTTTTTTACATCGGGACACCTTTTTCACACACGGTCAGTTAATCCCAAGGTAAGCTATTAATTAGCTTGTGTTATGGGCGCCAACGCAACAGATAAACTACGTATGTACTTTACACATATTTATAACACCCAGACAACAGTCAACAAGCATGCTCATCGCACAAATGTCGACAGTACTAGGAATCGAATCCAGGACCCTCGGCTCGGCAGTCCAGCGTAGTTACCATTGGGCTAACGAGGTCATCAAATTGTCTTGTCATTGCAAACAGACACAAACGCAGGACCGTTGACGTCAAAAGCTAATTAAAATAGTTGGTACAAAAGCTATATTGAAGCTAAAAGTAGCTTGCAGTGCAGAGCGGTCCTTACGAAGACTGTGATAAGCCCTTGCTTAAGAAACACTTAAGAACTTTTGTACCTGGATGAATGAATTATGTACCTTTGTTTTAAGTCTGCGTTGTGATTAATTTATGCTGAATATGATGTAGCGATATCAATATATGTACAGACGTCAGCAGGTCAACCTACTCGAATCCGTCAAATTTTCCAATC